>OX465297.1:29702039-30902039 GCA_949987735.1 Leucophora obtusa
TGGATTAATAAATAAAACCTAATAAAATGATCACTTCATCGTAAATAAGCTTATATTCAAATATTTTTTATTTTTACAAAAAATTATTGCAAAATTATTTAGACAAATGTTTTGTTTCTTCAATTATATGTTTTAAATCATGTTTTTTTTTCTTACAAATTCTTACTAGCAAAAATTCATCCAGAAAAAACTTGTAAGTTCTCTGGTATTGAACTGTCACTTTACCCTCTATTTTTCCTCTCTCCTTATTGAGTAATTAGGTGTGTTTGGGTACTTTTCCAGTAAAGTCCAGTAAAAATTACTCAGTAACAAATTTACAGAGAGTAATGCAAAATTTAATCTCAAAAAGAAAAATATCTAAAAATGTACGCAAACAGAAAAATTTTAAGAATTAGTAAAATACTGCTGCCAACTTCTTCCCTAAAAATATCGCTAAATCAAACTTAAAAATCACTAGAATATATCTAAATTATAAAAAAAAAAATTAAATAGCGATAAATCCCTAAATTGCACGAACTTTTTAGGTTCTGTTGAAAAATTTCACAAAAATAGCTATATTTTTCAAACTTTCTTAAAAAATTATTGATACATCGCCCAATTTTTCGAACTCTTTTGTTTTCCATAAAAAATGACCGATAAATCGCTGAATAATAATGATTCAAAAATTCTGTCAAGGAAATAAATATAAAAAAAATACTACAAAAATGTGAAGACTGTCTTAAAAAGAAAAATCGCTAGTTTTCCCGCTAATAGCTAAATTATATTTTATCCCGCTAAACGAGTTGAAGTATCGCTAGATTTGCCGAGAAAATAGCTAAATTGGCAACTGTTATTAAAATAGCTGATTGCGAAATAAATATATTCAAATTATTGGATTAATAAATAAAACCTAATAAAATGATCACTTACTTACTCCTTCCATCGTAAATAAGCTTATATTTAAATATTTTTTATTTTTACAAAAAATTATTTCAAAATTATTTAGACAAATGTTTTTTTTTCTTCAATCATATGTTTTCAATCATATGTTTTTTCTTACAAATTCTTACTAGCAAAAATTCATCCAGTAAAAACTTGTAAGTTCTCTGGTATTGAACTGTCACTTTACCCTCTATTTTTCCTCTCTCCTTACTGAGTAATTGTGTAAACAAACACCTTCCAGTAAAAACTTGTACAAATTTGTACAAATTTTCGGGTACGCAAACACACTTATTGTGTAAACAAACACCTTCCAGTAAAAACTTGTACAAATTTGTACAAATTTTCGGGTACGCAAACACACTTAATCTTAAAATGTAAAATTGAACAAGTTCATGAAATATGTAGAATATTAAAAATCAAAGATTACTCTATACGTAAAATTTCCATCGGTCTAAAATTGTTTTGCACAAATAACGTAGATTTTACTACCGTTTGCGACTCTCTCACTAAGAAGTTTCAGCTCGAATATTTCACATATGCTGCTAAAAACGAAAAGCCTTACAAGGCTGTACTATTAGGTCTAGATAAAACAGACCCATCAGTTGTTAAGTCCAGACTTTTAGACATGGGCCTTAAATGTATCGATGTTAAAATTGTTACTAGAGCCTATGCTGGAGCTAGGGACAGTAACAACGAACAAATTATATTTATTGTCTACTTTGAAAAAAAGTCAATCACGTTAAGAGAATTAAGGCAGAACTACTCAGCCATCAACTACATAAAAGTCAGGTGGGAATACCAAAAACCCAACAAGACAAAACTGACCCAATGTTATAATTGTCAGATGTATGGACACGGTGCTAGCAGATGCAATGTTAAAACATTTTGTGCCCATTGCGCCGGGAATCACAAAACTGGAGAATGCAAGTCAACCATTGTAAAATGTGCTAATTGTAAAGGCCCCCATAAGGCTATGTCCCCTGAATGCTCTAATAGGGAAACTTATAAGCAAATAAGGCAACGTGATCAACCAAAGAGTACCAGATAAAGAAGCCAACAATTCAACAATCAATCAAATTACAACGTTAATTTTCCAAATGCTTCAAACACTCAGAAAAGTTCTGCAGTTACTACATGACAGTTATTTATGTAGTAATGCGGTTGTAGTTATTTTAACTACAATTGTAATTAATTTACTTAGAACAAAATTTTTCAATGTTTTTGACAGTTATTTTTTTAAACAAACTACAAAAATGACTACATTGTAGTAACATTTATTTTATGCAGTTATTTTGAATTTTATTTACAAATACTTAAATTTTCAAGTGTGTATGCACACACACGAAGCAAACAGAAGTATGTGTATGAATCACTTGTTTAGAAATTTCTAGTGAAAGAATATGAGTATAACATGTTTTCTCTTGGCTTAGTCATAAAACAACGCCAAAGAGTGAGCACGCGTAATACGGAAAAGGTTATATATTTTTTATTAAATTACTAAAATAATAAGGTAAGTTTTATAATATAAATTTATTTACGGGGAATGTTAAAAAAATATTGTATTTATTTTCTTTCTTTCAGTTCTTTTATATTCTCATCCCTTTCTACCTGGAGAAAAAAAAGGAAGCTAAACAACAGCATATTTCATCCCTCACAGACGGACATGTACAACAATATCTTAATAGTGAAAAAAAGTGACATTAAGTGTAAATTTTGATTTCTCAATTTTAAATTTATTATAGAATAAAATTAAGTTAATAGTGTTCACATAAATTTGTTTTTTTTATTAAATTAATAATTAAAAAAAAAAAATTTATTTATGTTTTTTTAACTACATTTGCAAGTTGTTTGTACAGTTTTACAATAATTTGCCTGTATGTTGTTTCAATTGCATTTGTAGTTGTTTTTACTACATTTGTCAGTTGATTTTTAACAGTTAAAAATTACTTCATATTGCAGTTAATTTAACTGCAAATGTAGTCTACACCTTTTTAAGTGCAAATGCAGTTATTTTAACTGTCATTTGCAGATGATTTTACCTACATAATTCCCTGAGTGAATCAGAGCGAAACACCAAATCCATCTAGAACGGGTTATAACCAACCATTCACCCAAAATAACGATAATAATAATTTATTCTCTTTAGAAGAATTAAAAAATCTTACGTTTGAATTAATTTCAAATTTAAAAAAATGCAGGTCTCGTGAAGAGCAATTCGAGGTTGTTACAAACCTTGCATGCAAATTTTTGTACCAATGAACAGCAACATAACGTTATTACAATGGAATGCTCGTAGCATTCGCACTAAAAATGACGAATTATTCCATTTCTTGGAAAAAACCAATATTGACATTTGTTTACTTTGTGAACCTGGCTAAATAAAAAATTACAATAAAACATCAGAACTTCTACTGCTACAGATACGATCGACAACGTGGTGGAGGAGGTGGAGTAGCTATTTTAATTAAAAAACACATTCAGCATCAACTTATACCTCCTATTAACACAGAACTGATTGAAAATATAGGTGTTAAGGTAAAATCTGGTAATGACTTTATAAATATTTATTCTTGCTATTATCCTGGTAGGTCAACAAACAGGGACCCTAGAAGAATACAAACATTTGCGTCAGATATTCGTAAACTAATGAGCTCAAATAAATACATATTAGGAGGAGATTTTAACTGCAGACATAGTTATTTGGGATGTCAAAGAAGTAATGGCTGGGGTAACATATTATATGAGAAACTCCAACTAAACCAAACACAAATAGTATTTCCCCATGAATATACATATATTCCGGCTGATCCAAGTAAACAACCGTCAACTCTAGATTTTTTTCTAACTAACATATCTCAAAATATGTCCGCAGTAAAAGTTATAAATGACTTGAGTTCTGACCACCTACCAATCATTAGTACAATTAATTTAAATTATGAAATGGTAGACAATTTATGCTACGCTTTCAGCAAGGCAAACATGTCCGCATTTTATGAAATTCATAAACAGGAATCTTCCTGTGGCGGATAGTTTTATTGAAGTAAACAACAGCACTCAAATTGATAATATGATAAACGTTTTTAATAATGTAGTAAAAATGGGAATAGACCCAAGAAACATTTTTACGGACTCTCCGGCATGTACGGAATCATCAATCCGGCTTTTACGGAACATTATCGGTCCGTAAAACAGGTATCCGTCAAAGCTTGTACGTATACGGAACAATAACGGACCGTACTTTCGGATTTTCGAATATAATACATTTTGAATCCGTTTTGGTGTATCCCTTTCTGCACCGTGTATCCCTTTCTGCACCAATTTTCATCAGTTTGAACTCCGGAGCTAACGGTGTCGTCTTTCTTCAGTTTATTCGTGAATTTTTGTCCGCAAAATATAATTAATTAAATAATTTAATACGGGTCGCGCGGTAAAGTATGAAATTTTATGTTTTTTTCACGATAGTTTGTGAATTGCGTATGAAAAAACTCAATCGTGAATACATTTAATTTAACCTTGATTGATAAATTGTTTATTTTGCTTGTAGATATATTTTGGATCTAGTTATGGGACAATTTTGCGAATTTTGAGGCCGATTAATGAAGTTAGTTCCAGCGGCGGTAAACATAGTTTTTAATAAAATTAATAAATTATTTAATAAATCTATTAAAAAACATACAATATTAAAGTTAGTAATGTGTAAATTTAGGTAGATATAAAAGTCCGAAAACGGCATTATAAAAACGGAGTCACTCAGTTTATTATACGACATAACGGTCCAGAAACGGTCCGGTATTAACGGACTTTCAACGGACTAGTCCGTTTTTTACATGACATAACGGTCCGTAAACGGTCCGTCATTGACGGACTTTAAACGGACTTGTCCGTTTTTAACACGACATAACGGTCTATAAACTGTCCGTCATTGACGGATTTTCAACGGATTCGAATCAGTTTCGATGTTCCTTATGTTTTCTGGTCCGTATACGGATCCAGAAAACGGTACGTATACGGAGTTGGATTCCGTTTATGACGGACCGAAAACGGTGCGTAAACGGAACGAATTGTTTGTTGGGGAGGAAAGTGTGCCCAAACGTAGAATAGCACCAACCTCTAAACCCTTACCTAACAACATAAAAATTATGATACAATTAAGGAACGTATTTAAGAGAAAGTGGAAGCGTTACAGAGATGTTAATGATCATCTAGCTATGACACGTTTAAATAAAAATATTACGAATGAAATAAACCACTTCAGAAACCAAACTTGGAATAACATGTTGTCCAATTTGGACAAAGCATCTTCCCCTTTTTGGAAAGTTTCAAAAATGTTAAAGAAGAAATCTAGCAATATTCCAATCTTAAAACATAACAATGTAGTATGTTTCACCCAGCAAGAAAAGGCTGAAATTTTGGCTCACAACTTTAATTTGAACCACTGTATTTCATCACATTTAAGTGATACTACTACGATTACTGAGGTTAATGGTGTTGCAAACTTTATTCGTAATATTAACCCAATCCCACAAAACTGTTACTTCACTACTACTGAAAAAGTTGGTGTAATTATAAAAAAACTGAAAAACAAAAAAACTCCAGGTTTTGACGGTATTAATAACAAATGTCTAAAAAATTTACCTAATAAAGGTATCAACTATCTAACGAACATCTTTAATGCTTGCCTTAAATTATGCTACTTCCCCAGTGATTGGAAAACCTCAAAAACCATTCCAATACTCAAGCCAAATAAACCTCCTGATTCTCCACTTTCTTATAGACCAATAAGTCTGCTCTCTTCTATAAGTAAAATCTTGGAAAAAATTATTAAGGAAAAGCTTATTAATTTTATCGATGCTAACAATATACTTCCATCGCAACAATTCGGGTTCAGAAGTGAACATAATACGTATCAACCCCTACTAAAAATCAGAAAATTAGTTAAAAATAATTTTCAAAACGGCAAATCAACTGGAATGATTTTGCTAGACATAAAAGCTGCGTTTGACTCCGTTTGGCATAATGGACTTATTTTTAAATTAAAAAAATTCAACTTTCCAATTGAACTCATAAAAATTATTCAAAACTTTCTTCAAACTAGATCGTTCAGCGTTTACTTGGGTAAAACCTGTTCACAACAAGTAAATATCATTGCAGGATGTCCACAAGGTTCTTGCCTGTCGCCAGTTCTTTACAACATTTTTACTGCTGACATTCCAATATTCTCCAATTGCATTACGTCTATATTTGCAGATGATACATCAATTCTTAGTTCTGGTGTGTATTCAGCTGATATTATTACAAACGTGCAGTCTGCTCTTACTGGGTTGAGTAATTATTTTGATAAATGGAAGATTTTGGTTAACCCTGAAAAAACGCAGGCTATTTATTTTACAAGAAAACGTAAGTCTTCTTTTTTATACCCCAGAGTTTACCTCGTTTCATGAACCATGATATTCCATGGGAAAACAACGTCAAATACTTGGGCGTAATGCTTGATACAAAGCTTAATTTTAATAATCATATTCCCTATGTAGTGGACAAAATTAACAAAATTATTAGAATAATGTACCCAATTATAAACAGAAAGTCGGGAATGAACATAGACAATAAAAAACTCATCATCAAATCTATATTCCACCCCATAATGTTTTACTGTGCTCCAGTTTGGTACACGTCTGCAAAATGTCACAAAAAAACTCCAAGTAGCACAAAATAAGCTACTTAAAATGATATTTAAACTACCATGGCACTATTCCACCCGACGCCTACAAAGTCTCGCTGGCTTTGAACTCGTTCTGGATAAAATCGAAAGATTGACTCTAAATTTTAATGGAAGATGCCAACTCTCACAACATGTACATATCAATGAACTCATCTCATCATAATTTTATCTACTTTATCTCATTTTTATCTTATACCTCTGCTTTATAAAGGTTTTTGTAAATTTTTTCCTTCCGTTTAATAATAATGTACATAATTTCATAAATTAAAAAAATATATTTGTATATCTAAGTAGAAAAGGAACGAAGTTCCTAAACTCTTTGCTTCTAAGTCAAATGTAAATAATATAAATATTATAAGAAATAAATTGAATTGAATTGAAAATAGAAAATTATAAAGAGCAAATATGCTAAGTCCAAAAAGAGTTTATAAGTCTGCAAACTTTTATTTTGGAATTCTGTGATTTTTTGTGGTTAAACAAGATTGAAACAAAGAAGAAAACTGCGTTTACAAATTTAAAAAAAGTTAACCCAAAAAAAGTTAGATAGTTTTTTGTGTCTCCTGTAAAATTTAAAAAAAGGACTTGACAGGTTTGCCAACGATATATATCAACGATGGGCAAATGCGGCCCATAGGGCCGCATGCGACTCTCTGTTGATTTTAGTGCGGTCCTTGCTAAAATTCAAATATAATTTTTTTTATCTTTTAAATATTTTTTTTTACAATTTTCATTAAAATTTTTAATATGTAAAATTTTAGATAAAAACTAAGTTATAGTCAGAACTAAGATTTTGATTTGAAAATTTCTCACTTAAGGAATATTTAAGAATCAAACCGATGTTAGTTCTGAGTATTAAACTGACTCTTAATTATTTACAAAAAAAAAAAAAAAAAAATTCAAATTAAATTTAAAATAGCACCTATAGAGCCAGTTTTATAGTCAGAATTAAGCACCACTTTATACTCAAAAATTGTTTACTTGAGTTTTAGTAAAAATTCGTAATTAGTTCGACTATAACACTATTTTTAGTAAATTTAGAACTGTGTGAAAAGTTAGCGTTCTAAATCATCAAAAAGCATTTAAATTACTGACTAACGTGGTCTTTATGAAATCCGTATCGGAATTTGATTAGAAACGGATTGGATTTTGTAAACTGGTTTATTAAAATTAACAGAAATGTTATCCCAATGACGTCACTGAAATTTTTTAATATTTATATTCCAGAAAATTTAATGTATATGTGTAACAAATAAATGTCAGATCAGAAATTTCCGTAGAGTTGATTTATAGAATTCAACAATCGGAAATTTTCATAAGAAAAATTTATGAATTTTCCTAATTTTTTTTGTAGGGAATTTTTAAACGGAAATTTCCGATATTGGGTTCTATAAATCCTTCCTACATATTTTATGAGGAAATTCCAATCCAATGCCTGTGGAGATTTCATAAAGACCACGAAAATTTTTAGTAATTACCTTTTAAATTAATCCTTTAGGGAATGGTGTCTCTTTAAAAATTGCAATTTCTTTTGCTCTGTGCAATAAAATATAAATAAAAATTTAATCAAGGAGGCTATTTTTTATTCACTCTCTTATAACTCATTTAGTATTAAATTTTCGTTTGGCAGATTCCGGAGATCAAAGAAGCAAAATTTTAAAAAATGTTCCCAAAATTAAAAAGTTACGTAATTCGAAACGAAAAATATGATATTCTACTCCAGTATGGTTGAAAGCTGTGCTATCGTAAAGCTATACATTTGGTTGAATGTTTGGATTCGAAATTCGAATGGGTTGAAATGGACTTGTGTCAAAATTTGTCAATTAAATGACAAAAACAAGAAATAGGAGAACGGTATAAAATTTTGGTTTTCACTAATTTTAGGTGTATTTAAGAGAAAATCGGAAATATAGTCCATATCGGCGATAGGTTCAAATATGGACCGATCTTATCTGGAATCAATAGGCTTTGTGCTTTATTTGTGACCTGCAGCGTGGGGAAATCCAATTCTGGGAAACTTTATATGGGCATTATGTCCAACCATGGACCGATTCAAACGGGCTTCGTTCATGGGCCATTATCAGTAGGAGTACCAAATTTCATTAAGATATCTTAATATTTGCGACCTATAGCGTGCGCATAAGAATACATGGGCAGACAGACAATCGAAACTAAAAGTGAGTCGATGGGTATACTAAAAATGGGTCTAGGTCCAATATTTTTTGGTGTTACAAACATCAGGACAAACTTATACCCTACAGCAAGTTGTGGTGTAGGGTTGAAGTTGCAAAAAGTGGAATTTACAATCGGTTCTTGTGGAACCAGTTTTGGAACAGATGGAGTTGAGAACCGAATTTTTCTTAAAAAAGTAAAGCAGTAGTTCCATTTAGTTTAGTAGTTTTCCTTTTTTTAAATGTATGGTGGTGCGGCCCTTTATAATTTGTTAAAAACTATAATTTGGCCCTCGGTGACAAATCCGTACCCACCCTTGATATATATATTAAGTCTTAGAGAAACCCGATGCACTTTATCAACCTACATGATTAAAAAATAAAGCCTTTTACAATTAAAAATAAAAACTTTACAGATATATATGAATTTGGAAAAAATATAACTATTAATTTTTCAAACTTATGCTTCCCAGTAAAATGTAGATGCTTCACTATGACGTATTTCATTTATACGTTTTTACAATACATACAATGTTTTCTTCTACTGAACGGCAGAAAACAGGCTTTTTTTCAATTCAGTGAACGGATTTTTTTCTTTTTTAATTCACTGAACGTAATTTTATTTTTTTTTTAATTCACTGAATGTAATTTATTTTTTTTTAATTCACTGAATGAAAATGAAATTGAATGAATTCAGTGGTGAATTAATTCAGTAAGGAATTAATTAACTTTTTTCCGTTCGATTTATAAAATTGAACGCGTTCACCAGTGAATTAATCCATTTGATTTAATAAAGAGATTGTTCAGGAGAGCTAAAAACACATACTACTACTATTTTATATTACAACTGTCCATAATTTTATTTTTAATAATTAAATTAAAATGAATAAACCTCTTTGTTATAAAATAACTATTATTACAATACTAAACATACATACAAATGTATAATCTAAATTTATAAATAATATAATATAATTTAATTAATTTATTTCATCTAAAGTAAGAACTCTCTTTTTAGGCTTTTCTCCCATTACAGCTGCCACCGCAGCCACTGTAGTGCCATGATCTTTGGTCATATGTCGTGATAGACCACGATAATGAGCATACACTTTACCACATAATTTACAAACACTTTTCTTTTGACTATGTACCGTACGATGTTGAAATAATAGTTTTGAATTTGTAAAACCCTTACCACAAACATTGCATATGGAATCTCTTATATTATTATGCGCCTTCAAATGCCAATTAAGTAGCTTTTGTTGAGTAAAACCTTCACCACAAATATCACATATAAATTCTTTTTCATATTCTGGATGATTTTGAAAATGTAATTTCAATTCCTTTTTACAGGGGAAACCTTTGCCGCAATATTTGCATACAAACGGGAAATCTTGTGTGTGGCGTCGCAAGTGTATAACATAGCCAGGCTTTTGAGTGAATTCGTATTGACATACAGAACATTTAAAGGGTTTCGAACCATCATGTTTGGCAGTGTGTATGCGTAAGGTGTATATATGCGATAAAACTTTGGGACAAAATTGACACTTAAATGGACCCAAATGTGGTAACAGAAATTCAATGTGTTCATAAAATTTACTTGACGATTTATAGTCTTCTACCGGTTTAGTAGCGTTGTATTCGATAATAGTTTCCTTTTCCTTTTTAACCAGTTTATGGATGAATTCAATCTTTTCTTCTATCTCTGCAAAGGTATAATTTGATTGTAATTTTTCATTAGCTTCTGTTACAAGAATCTGTAGAGTTTCTTGTCGTCGCTGATCGGAGTTATAGTAAATATCTTGTTCGTCCCATAGTAAAGGATGCACTTTATAGATATCTATCAAAGTTATGATCTGTTCAGCTGGTAACTCTGGCTTTGCCAATAGCTGTTCCTCCTCTAACTACAATTTAATAAAAAAGAAATTGAAATTTTTTTAACTTATTGCAATTTGTTATTACCCACCTCTTGTATAAAACCTAATGTGGGTTTTAAAAATTCCAAATGATCATAAAACCACAAAGGTTTATAATCTTTATCTTTGTTTTTTATATAATTCATACGTATTCGCACCTCACGTATATAACGTACTCTCATATACTTTATACATTTCTCAATATCTTTTAAAGTCATTTGTATTTGAAGCTTTTCTAATTCATCACATATGTTTTTTAAACATTCTTCACGTTTTTTTCGACATCGATTTACGAGCTTCGGTGGTCTTGTTGCATCCCATAGTTCATCTTGTTTCTGATACGACGATATAAATAGTAGAACTTTTACTTTGTTTTGCATGAATTCATCGATATCCAAACCATCGTCCATTTTAACTTTGGACTTTTTAGATGGTGGCGTTTTTGCGTCATCCAAAAATTCATCTTCTGCTTCGTCATCACATGAGTAGTCATCAGAATAATCGCCATCGTCGTTGTCATGTTTTGGGATTTTCAAAAATTTATCCCTTTTGTCATCTAAATCGGCTATATCCAAATCATCATCATCATCACTGTGTACAGTAGAATTTACAAACTGTAAAAAATAAAAATTACAAAAAAAAACATACATAATAGAATTTAGGAGCATTTGTAAGAAATATTAGTGTATATTATTGTAAAAAATATACGAAATTGTGAAATTTCCGAACACAGCATTAATACTATATTATTTTGTGTATTGGCCATGTTTTTTGGAAGTAATTCTTTATAAATGAAAAACTTGAAGTTTCGTTCATATGTGAGTAAAAAATAATTTCTAAAAATTTCCGCAAAAGGCTGAAATAAAGCGGATTTGTAGGTCTCCTCACAAAAAAGTTTTTCGACAAATAGCTATTTTCTTAGGCGCAGCAACGATATGCGTTTTGAAAAGTAAAAACTAATAAGACGCGGTTAAAAAAGTTCATATATGATCAAATATGATCATTTATGGCTGCGTGTATGTACAAATATAGCCATATATGTTTCCTGTATGGAAGTATTTGGAAATATATCCACCCAGGTGAAAATGTTCATATATGATCATATATTGTCATATATGGTTTCATGTATGAGCATATATGGTTTAATGTATGATCATATATGAACATATATGTTATGTATGGAAGTATATATGGGTAAATACATTCAAATCTATGAATCCATATATGATAATATACTGCATTTATTGGTTCATATATTCCATATATCTTCATATATGAATTCATATATTAATCCATATATGAATAATGTTTTAGTTTTTTTTTGTCATGGGGGTAATTACGTGAGCGGATTCAAAAAATATTGAGATACAATACATTTGATAATTTCTTAAATACAATTGGCAATTTCTAAAATACAATTCCCAGTTTCTGAAATACAATTGATAATTTCTGAAATGAAATTGCGAATTTCTGAAATACAATTAATAAATTTCAGAAATACAATTTTCAGTTTCTGATATACAATTGATAAATATGAAAATCAATTGATAATTTCTGAAAAGCAATTATAAAACTGAAAATAAATTGATTATTTCTGAAATACAATTGGTAAATCTGAAAAACAATTCATAACTTCTACAATACAATTGATAAATCTGAAAAACAATTGATAATTTCTGATGTTTTTTTGTCTACTACTACAATTTAATTTTATTTTCTAATCATTGAAATTTAGCTCAATTATAACTCAAATTTTATAAATATATTAAACAGTTTTATTTTTGATGTTCCTATCTTATTTATATTTAGCAAAAACACTCTGATAATTCAGCAGTTTTTCATTTTGAACTAATTTTTAGTAGCTTTAACTAAAATTTTTACACACTTTTTTCTATTAGTGTATAAACAATCATTAAATAATCAAAAACAGTCATAAATATTTTCTAAACTTAAAGTAAAATGTTTATGTCCATTAAAAATTTCATAATTTCTCAATTTCATTCAAATGTACAAATTCATTAGTAACGTATGAATAGAATTTTAATATTTACATTTAATTTGAATAAAAAAGCAATATTTTTATAAAAAAAAATTATATGAACATTCATATATCTCCATATATGACCATATAACCTCAAATTTCGGATCCGAACCCATATATGAACCCATATATGTTGCCATATATGGCCATATATGAACATTTTCACCTGGGATTTTTAAAACAGAAAAAAATATATGAAAAATTGCCAAAAATTAAGGTTTATGTCCCGCTCTTTTTTCAATCCCGCAATCCCGGGAATTTTGTGCGGGATTTCCCGGGATTTTTTTATTCTTTTACAGAAGTTTTAGCAAGTATATTACAATTTTGGGAGCTTTATTTAAGTTCAAAGCATTGATTTTTTAAATTTATTTAAATAAAAAATATATTTAAAATTAAAAAATGCGATTTAAGATTCAATAAACAGAATTAGTATTAAAAAAAACTATTTAGGCCGTGTTTTTTTTGTTATCAGTTGAGTTTGGTTTAGTTAAAACGAAAACAAATTCTCAGCCATTACCAAGTTTACCAACGAAATTTCTCGTACCTCGGAAAAATTTGTTTCTTAAAATTATGATCTTTTTTTCAAATAAAGCAATATAAGTATACAATATTTCAACATCAGTATTTCAGTTCTAAATACCTCCAAAAAATTCGGCATTAAAATTAAAAAATTAGTAATATTTTCGCATTTTTAATTGATATACATAAGTATTTTTTACTTCAAATAATTTCATTTAAATTGATACCTTTATTTTAAATGTATTTTTTAAATATTGTTTATTTTTAAAATAATGAATTAAATGCTTTTTTAAGTAGTTGTGTCATAAAAAATTGCTATTCAAAAAATAACAATTGAAGTTAAAAAACTATTGAAGACCTTTGCAAGGTGTCTAAATAAATTCTAAACTAAATATTAATTAACAAAAGGGTTTTAAATTACTTTGAGCATTTTTTTAAACATTTTAAAATTTCATAGAAATTTTGGAAACCTGAATTCAGTTTAGATTTTATTTAGCCAGTTCGCACACACCCTTAATAATGGTTAATTGTCTATTTTTATATAAAGATTTTGGCGAATTTGCCTAAAAATTTGTGTGAAAAATACTCATTTTTAAACTTTTTTATAGAAATAGTTCTGAACAAATACATACCTCTGAAAATCTACATAGAAAGAAAATATCTAAAAATATAAATTTTTTGGTTCCATTTTTAAAAAATATTTAAGCAAAAATCGATCTTAGTTCTAACTACAAAACTGGCCCTATGTATCGTTTTATATCGTAATATATAAACCAGGGAAATTTTAAATTTGTGTAAGACACAAAACGAAAAAATAAAGAACATGGTCCAGAATTGTATATAAGAAACGACTAAAAATATTTTTTTTTAATCTCTCTAACTTAATTTTAATAAATTTGTTATTTCACCGTCCGATACAAAGTTGGACCCATTAACAATTCCAATATATCCTGAAAGAAGGGATGAAAAAATACCCATGTCTTTCACTTTTTATAAATCAAGTTTGCAAAGAGAATTAATATATAGTAAATATATTTCAAAGAGTTTTTTGAAATTAAGACGGCCTTCCATAGAAATATATTACCTAATATTAATTCGCGACTTAAACTGTTAAACGAATTGATCTAGAAAAAGTAGAAGATATGGCTATTTTATATTTAGCCCTTCTTTCAGAATATATTAAGTAGATTTTCTCATGGGTACAACCAAAAAATGGACTTTGTCCGACGGTGTTTTGATAGAAACTGAGTTTTTCAAGTACAACATAGGTCGGATTTATTTATTTTCTAACGAGCGGGAATTCCCGGGATCCCGGGAAATTATAAAAAAAATCCTACAAAAATACATTTACGATCTGGCGTACATTACCGATAATAACAAAGCCAGTTTAGAGTCTCTAATTGTAAAATCAGTTAAAAATGTTTCTCCAGGACTCACAGGATAACGCCAGGATACGTTTTACAAATATCTCCCTAACTCCAAAACTAAACAACAGATTTTCTTGAAATTAAACATAGATTATATACTTTATATAATTTATTGATGTTTAGTGCTTTATTCGCCAAATTGCGTAATTTTCAAAAAGCGGAAAATGCCATAACTTTTGAAATAACAACAATTGAGCAACAATTTTCGGTACGTAATTTTATTTTATTGCTAGTGTTATTTACAGCAAAAATCTAAATTATTTGACTACTGGGTTTCAAGATACACTCAACCAAAAACGTATGTAATGGCTACTGAAAATTTTGCTGTTATTACGGGAAATTTAACTGTTTTAAGCCCAGCGGTATTTTTTTTGCCAATTTTAGCAACACATGTCTGCTGATCTGTAGTACAACAAAATTAGTAAAAAAAATTAGTAGCCGCTACTAAATTTTAGTAAAATTTATGTAAAATGCAATTCAAAATCGATTTGCTAAATCATTTAAAAAACTTACTAAATATCATAATTTTGGTACAATGAAATTAGTATAAATAATTAGTTGCAGCTTCTAAATTTCAGTAAATTGTTGTAAACTATAATTTAAAATCAATCTGCTGAAATTAGCAAAAAAGTGTACTAAAAAATAAAAAAAAACTGTAAAATCTAAAAAAATAAATTTATAAAAGTTTTTTTTTTCTTTCGATTGTAACAAGCGTTTTGGAGTCAAAATTGGAAACGGTTCTCCAGTTATTGCCGTTTTATGCATTGGAGATGCAATAAAATTTTCTGGGTGTTATTTCTTAACTAAGAATATATCAATAGTAACAAATATAAACTACACAAGAATTGTAAAAAATCAAAAAAAAAAATATTTTTAAATTAGTATATTTTTCTGCTAAATTTAGCACTCGGTTTTGAAAAATTAGGAAAATGTTTTTCTGAAATCAGCATCGAAAATTAGTAAAAAAATCCGTAGTTTGTAATAAGAGAATAGCAAAAATGATTACTAAAAAAAAATTGTACTAAAAATCAGTATATAAATTGGAAACTGTTTACAAATTTTTTTACTAACTTTTTTATCTGAGTGTACGTCTTCAACCTTTATTGTGCTATATCGCCTAAATAAAGCGATAAATTAAAATTTTAATATTTGTTCCATAGTAGATTTTCAACGCCAAATATGTATATGGTTTAAATATTATTGCAATCAGAAGAGAGAGCATTAGAGAGTTAATTAAGATTTATTTACTTGCTCATCAATATTGAGTAATTTTCTTGTATTGAGTGCATAACTTAAAAATGCATTTTTTTTTTGCAAATTTTTTCAATCGCACTTTACCATTTTTATACTGAATTTTAGTACAATGTTTTTTTTAGTAATCATTTTTGCTATTCTCTTATTAAAAATTACGGATTTTTTTTACTAATTCATGCTGCTGATTTCAGCGAAATATTTTACTAATTTTTCAAAACCGAGTGCTAAATTTAGCAGAAAAAAAATTACTAAAATTATTAATTATGATATTTAGTAAGTTTTTTAACTGATTTTAGCAAATCGATTTTGAATTGCAGTTTACATAAATTTTACTAAAATTTAGTAGCGGCTACTAATTTTTTCTATTAATTTTATTGTACTACAGATCAGCATACATGTGTTGCTAAAATTAGAAAAAAATACCGCTTGGCTCAAAACAGTTAAATTTCCCGTAATAACAGCAACATTTTCAGTAGCTATTACAGACTTTTTTGGTTGAGTGCACTATTGTCTAAATAGTTTTAAACCGGTCTTGCAACATGTCTGGTCGCATATTCCGGTCGTTTCTACAATATTTTTTCTGACAATCGGCGCTGTTCTGAGTTCCGAATCCACACAAAAAAAATCCAAAGTAAAACATTCCGAATTTTTTTACTGTTCCGTGATCCACATCCGAATTATTTTTTTCGTTTTATTTCGTGTAGAAAAAGCTTGATGAAAGTGAAACGAATATATATTTTTTAATAACAATTATTATATGTGACCTTCTCCGAGAAAAGGGACCTAGTGTGTCAAAAAACGGGTTTGGACTTAAGAGTGGGAAAATCGATAAAAATGAGAAAAACATTAAAATTTTAATGTTTAATTTAAAACTTCATTTTCACACACTAGGTCGCTTTTCTCGGAGAAGGTCACATATAATAATTTATTTTAAAATTAGTCTATGAATATTAAAATTTGGTAGAAACAGCAAATTTTCGAAATTTTTAATTCCGCGTGATTTTAAAAATCCACTCTAATTAAAAAGTTTCGGAACTCAGAACAGGGGTGAATAATTGGGTTTTCGTATAACCAAAAACTATCGAAAACTAAAAAATTAAAGACTTTCCAAAAAGAATTTTGAATGATTTCCTTTGTAGAGGTTTCTTTGATTTTTAAAATTTTTGGTTTTTTTAGGTATAAACTACCCAGGAAATTTTTCTGTTTCAAAGAATACGTTGTGTATTCTTTGAAACAGAAAATACAACCCCTTCTATTGTCAATTCTAACACCGATGATTTTTGTTTGAAATTGTCCCAAAAGCAAAGTGGAATCGGTTGCCCTAGAATCAGTTCTGGAAGTTATTAATTGTATTTCAGATTTATCATATGTATTTCAGAAATTATCAATTGATTTTCAGTTTTATCAATTGTATTTCAGAAATTATCAATTGTTTTTCAGATTTATCAATTGTATTTTAGAAGTTATCAATTGATTTTCATTTTTATCAATTGTATTTCAGAAATTATCAATTGTATGATAAATCTGAAAAACAATTGGTAATTTCTAAAATACAATTGATAAAACTGAAAATCAATTGATAATTTCTGAAATACAATTGATAAATCTGAAATATAATTGATAACTTCTGAAATACAATTGGAAATGGTGTAGTACCAAACTGGGAGTTAGGCGAAAATTTCCCCCATCCCTAGACATTTCCATACAGTTGTTTGTATGGAGAGGCGGTAGAACTCGTACTAGTCGCCTGGTTCAAATAAACTAGTATATAACTGTTGTTGAACTTCTTCGCGAAAGAAGAATATTACTCCCTCATGACTGCTCTCATTTACCCAATTTTGGAGTATGCGAACGTTTTTTTCAAATTGACATCCCGCGGCATCCCAATACACAGAAAAAAATCGTTTCAAAGTAATTGGCACCGTGTCAAACAATAAAGTTTTTCGCATTAATTATGAAAACAAAAACTAGAAGTGAGTAAAATCTAACTAGTTTTTGCATAATTTATGCGAAAAAGCTTTATTAGTTGATATGCTACCAATCACTTGACAACAATTTTTTTCTGAAAACAATGATATTTACTTGACAACAATTTAACACCTTTCTTTTGGTGTTAATTTTTTGTTGATCGGATAAGTAATTCCAAACATGAGCTTTTATTTTCAACTTTAAAGCCCCCTCACTCGAAAAGGGGCGTGTCCGAAAAAATATATATTTTTGAAATCAGCTCAAAAAGTACTACATTGGGAAAAAAAAATAAATCGAGGCTATGCCCGTAAACTGAACTTGCTTCAAATTTTCTTTAATATAGTATATCTAGGGAATGCAAAATCCCGCACTTTTTGATTTACGGGGAGAGCGGGAAATATATTTTGAGTTCCCGGGATCCCACAAGAGAAGAAATTAGAAAATAATTTACAATAATTAAAAAATTTGTGTAAAGAAAATCAAATTTTCATGATCGTGAAAAAGATCAGGTGGCTTTTCTTGGAATTTTCTTAGTGGGAAAGAATTAATTTTATATTAAAAATTATATAAGCCTACACTAGGGTTTGGGATTTCCCAGACTTTTTTATTTCCCGGGAAACGGGAATGAACGGGATTCCCGGGAAATATTTTTGAACAAAATTGTTACTGAAAACCACCTATATAAGTAATTTTTGTTAAAAAAAAAACTATCTCGGTACAAATGCAGTCTGTGTAGTGAGAATTCAAAGTAAAAAATATCAGAATTTTGAACATTTGATTTCACATAAATTACTCGCAGCACTGCCTAATGAATTGCATGATTCCAGCAGAAAGCACCTACTACTGGACTGCCGGAAACAAACAGTTTCATCACACTTGGCCCATTAGATATGGTGGCCACAATGTTATTTTCCAAAGACAAATAAAACTCTTGTAGTCTTATTTCTACAATTCTTATTATTTCATCAGCATTACATCTTCCTGATATATAAACCAACCCCAGGTTTTTTTTTTTTTATTTTATTTATTAATTTGGAAGTTCCATACACAAGACTAAGGGCTGGTATCTTATCTCCAATGCTTAGTTTACTTTAATCATTGATATAGAAATCATTGTGTGCGTTCGGCAGATACAACATAATAGACAACAGTTCTACAACAGTTGTACAACTATCTGCTGAACGGCCTGATCACTATTCGCTCAGTCTGAGCGCTCAGGTAGCGCTGTCACATTTTGGTAGCATAAAAAATGTTTGCTACTTTTTATCAAATAGTGATACATTTGTTGTTGTTGTTCATTTACAATAAAAAATGTTTTGTAAGAATGACAAATAAAAACATACAAATATAATTTGAAAACAAAAATTTTAAAAAATAAAAGGAAAATATAGAAAAAGTGTTTTTAAAAACAAAACAAAGAAAACATCGTTCGGCAGAGTAAGTAATCACAAAGCGTTACAAGTCACCGGTATCAGTTTAAGGTTTCTCTGCCGAATGCTACCATTGATTAGCCCTTAAAATTGCTTAAGATAATATCGGTAACTTATAAAAATTTAATCAATGATTTGTTAATTTTAGATATTTTCATTTGACAATACGAATAAGAAATAAAAGAAAATAAAACAAGTTTGGAAACTCGCGAAATAAGAGTTTTTTATTGAATTTTTCGCATGATACGGGGTCATAAAATTATAAAATAGATGACCAAATTGTTGTTTTAAAAATCATCAATCGATAAATGCCTCAAATAGGAAGTGTCTTTTTGCATGCTACATGCATATCTTAATTTTTTTCATTGGGTAAGTGTGTATAATTATAAATTTGTTTTTAGTCCAGGAAGGTGTTATTAAAGACCCGTTCACATATCACACAATTGCTTACACTTTTCTTTACACAAGTATGACAAAAAGTATGCTGAAATTGTCTGGTTGTCAAAAAAGTCTAAAAGAAAATCTTTTCAGTGTTCAGACTGTTATCGACACACACAACAAATAAATTAAAACAGTTATTTTTTTCTTCTATTATTACTTTTTTTTCACAACTAGTTGTTTTTAATCTTTGTTTAACATTTATTTGTGAATAACAGAACACTTGTGTTGAGACAATTGGTAACTTTATGTAATATTTCAAAAAATAAATCTTGTCAAAAAAGTGTGACCGTATTTTAAAATGTGTGCACCCATTTTGACATGTGTGTAACGAACAGTGTTCACACTATTATACATTTTCGTTATACAACACATTTCTGACATGTATAACACACTTGTGTGATAATCTAAACGGGGCTTAAGAAATATTTATGAAGGACAAGATGATTTTTGATGTTTTTGATACATTCAATACAAATTTTAAAGTCAGAATTTATTAGGAAACTATGTTCAAAGGAAAAGTAAAATAGCTATGCCCCTATATTATTTGTTATTCGTTTAGGTAAATATATCTGGATCAAATTTGATATACACATACAGTGATATTTCCTAAAGCAGTAAATTTTTACAAACCGCGAAACTCAACGCTTGATTTTCTTGATTCTATTTTTAAGATATCTTCCAACAATTTTGTGTACAAAGCAAAAATCTTCTGTGAAATTTTGTGTTAATTAAACAAATTAGAATTTTCGAATTTTGTGGAAAATAAAATATATGAATCCAAAAATATTCCTCGGAGGAAAAAATATATGGCGTACTTAAAAATTTTACTGCAGGAAATAATTAAGTGTGCCTATAACTGGTCTAAACAACTACTATAGAATCTTAGCAGTATGCATAAATCTTTACCTCTGTTAACTAGGGTTTTTCTTTTCCCGGACTTTTTCATTTCCCGGGACAGCGGGATTTTTTTTCGGAATTTCCCGGGATCCCGGGAATTCCCGCTCCTTAGAAAATATATAAATTCGACATATATTGTACTTTAAAAACTACTTTTTGGTTAAACACCGTTCGACAAAGTTCATCTTTTGGTTGAATCCATGAGAAAATGTTCTGAAAGGAGGGCTCAATATCCATGTCTTCCACTTTTTCCAGGTCAATTCGTTTAACAATTTAAATCGTGAATTAGTATTTATGTAATATATTTATATGGAAGGCCGTCCTAATTAAAAAAAAAACTCTTAGTAATATATTAACTAAATATTAATTTCGCGGTTTAAGCTGTTAAACGAATTGATATAGAAAAGTGAAAGACACGGTTATATTATTTTGATCCCTTTTTTCAGGATATATTGGAATTGTTAATGGGTGCAAACTTGTGTCGGACCAGTTTTATAGTCAGAACTAAAATCAATTTTTTGCTTAAATATTTCTTATACATTAAATCCAAAAATTTCTATTTCTAGATATTTTGTTTTTTTCTATGCATATTTTCAGAAGTATCCGTCTAGAATTAGTTTTATAAAAAAGTTTAAAAGTGAGCATTTTTCACAGAAATTTTTAGGCAAATTCGCCTAAATTGTTTTTTAAAAGTAGACACTAAAATATTAAATAGTTTCATACTTTTATTAGTTTTCTTGAACAGAAATTTTTTATGACACAACTCCTTAAAAAGAAATTATTTAATTTTCATATTTAGTTGCATTTTAAATTAGCATATACAAAATTCAAAATAATTTGAAAAAGCATCTGATGTATTTATTATTGTATTAAAAATTAATAATATTTAAAAAATATATTTAAAGTAAAGGAATAGCAATTGAACTTTAAATGAAATTATTTAAAGTAAAAGAAACTCAAAATACTTATGTTAATTGAAAATAAGAAAAAATTACTATTTTTTAACTTTAATTCCTAGTTTATTGGAGGTATTTGGAACTGAAATAATGATGTTGAAATGTTGTATAAGGCTGGTTTACACTATAAGATTTTCGGTACGATTTTAATTCAGTACACGTGCAAAACATATAAGCAAGGTTGCAAAATCTTTCCGAGAATCTTGTAGTTTAAAACAGCCTATATAAATATTGCTTTATTTGAACAAATATCATCATCTTAAAGAAGAAAAAATTTCCCGAAGGACAAGTATTTTAGTTCGTAAATTTGGGAATTGCTAATATAATATTTTTCGGTTTAACTAAACCAAATTCAATTGGCATCCAAAACAATTTGGCTTAATTCAGTTTGTTAAATTTTAAAACGTATTTTTTAATTTCAAATATTCTTTATTTAAATTAATTTAAAAAAATCAATGCTTTAAATTTAAATAAAGCATCTAAAATTGCAATAAAACTAGCTAAAACTACAGTACAAGACTAAAAAAATCCCGGGAAATCCCGCATAAAATTCCCGGGATTCAAAAAAGGGCGGGACATAAACCCTACTGTTAACTCACTCTGTCCGACATTTCAATAATTTTTAATAGAATGTGGTAGATTAAGTTTTATGGTTAAATTGTTTTTAATTTAATTAAGTTTAAAAAGTTTTTAATTAAATTAAGTTTTATGGTTATACTCATTAACTACAATTTAGAATCTTGCAGGAGCACGTGAATCTTTATATATCTCATATTTTTCCAGAAAATTCGAAAATTTAAACTATTTGTAATTAAAAAAGGCAGAATTCAAAAAATTATTGTGAGACACCTTAAACACATTTTTGGTCAAATTTTCCTTCCACAAATCATGGTTTATTTGTAATAAATAAAGATGAAAATTATGACCGATTCTAACAAACTATTAGTACATAATGCATTATTATGTCATATTATTAAAATTTTCCCCAAATATTTTCTTAATTCTAATTAATATTTTTAGAGAATATATATGTGCAAGTTACTAAAGATGTTCATTATTTAGATGGCACATAAAGATGTTGTACGGTGTTTATTTACAAATTAATTAGTCTACGTAAAACTTTTTAAAAAGTTACCAACATTAGAAAAAAATGTTAATACTAACATGATTTGTAGGGTAGAAAATCTATGTTTAAGGTCTTAATCACAGAAATTCTTTAATTAAATTTAAGCAATGTTTAGAGTAAAATCAGAGATTAAAATTTGATGAGTTACTGTAATTAAGTGCTAAACAATGATTTTCTTCTTAATCATTGTTTAATATCACATAAGATACCAGGCCTAAAAGTCTTATTTTGCAGTATGGAACTGAATATTTGCCAAATTTAAAAACATCAAATTATAGAATAATAATGATAAGTAACTTAATAACTAATTACAAAATTATGAAAATTATTATAAAAAGTATAAGAAAAAGGTATAAAAATTTGTTGTAAAAATAATATCATAAAGAATTAGTCAGCAAATTAAGCACAAGGAATTTTAAAAAATAAAAATTAAAAGAAAAATAAATTATTGAAAAAAGAAAAAAAAAAAAAGGTTTTTTAGCAACCGACTAGAGTAAGAAAAGTTTAATAATGTTTTCTTTAAATAGACGTGCGTTACTTAAAAGTTGCACATTATAAGAAATGGAGTTCCACAGAGATATAGCGAATATATAGAAATGCCATTTAGATATCAAACTCTTGTATCCAAACGATTTTATTCTTTTGCCCCTGAGATCCGAAAAACATAGTTTGTTGTAAAGATAGTCAGGCTGCTGGGTATATATTATTTTGTGAAGGAAAATCAAAACTCTTATGTTGAGTAAATTATCAAAATTATAAAATGAATTATTTCCATTTATACATTGTTGTGATATTCTTGTCCATTCATCTAGGATTATAGTAAATCTCCTATTCGTAAATCTCCTATTGTTAGAAATATTGCTCGATATTTCTTTCATCATGATATCTTTTACATGATTGTAGTAATTTAATATGTTCTTTACATCGATTTCATTTTTTTGAAATGCCAGGTTTTTATTATAAAAACTTTCTCGAATAAACGAAGATCTAGTTATGGTGCGGATTGACTGCGGCTAATTTGGATACCATTTCAGCTTACACTTTTTTCTTCGGGTACTTTGCTAATTTTAGCTGAAACGTTATTCTTGTTGTTGTTTTCTTCAAGAGAAGTTGCATGACCATCAATTTTTTTTTTTTTGTGCACCAAATTTAGATGTCGGATAACCAAATTTAGATACCACCGTTAAACAGTCTTTTCTTTTCACATTTATTAATGAAAACGTTACTTATAAAATTATTGGCTCTTAATATAAAAGAGTATTTTAAATTTAAAGTCGACTTTATTTTTAATCAAACGGTTTTGTTCATTTTGTGTATGAAAACCCTACAAAAATATTTATATTTTCAAATATTTTGATTGGATGAAAATAAATTAACCAATCAGAATGCTTCAAAAATAAACCAAGTCAAGGTATACTGCCACCCAATATTTTAACTAAAGTCGACTTTACCTAAATTATACATTTGAAAAATTTAGATAGTAAGGGCGATTATTTACGAGGGCGACCGCAAAAGTAACTGGCCGAACATAAAAAGAACCGTTTTTTGGAATTATTATTATTTATTTTTCAACATAATCTCCTTCCAACTCAATACACTTCATCAAACGTTTTTCAAGTTTTTTAATTCCATCCGAAAAATAAGATTTTTCAAGACCTTCAAAATATGGCTCAGTTTCAGCAATAACCTCGCTATTGGACGAAAATTTTTTGCCACCGTGAAATTTTTTTAAATTTGGAAACAAGAAATAATCAGAAGGAGCTAAATCTGGACTATAGGTGGAAGCGGAGCAATTTCAAATCGTAATTCGGCCAGTTTTTGTTGAGTTAAAAATGCGATTTTTTGGGGCAAAGTCAACAAACGCGGCACCCATCTTGCAGATAGCTTTTTCATGTGGAGTTCATCATGTAAAATACTCCAAACTTGTTTTTCGTGTATTTTAACAATATCAGCAAGTTCTCTGAGCTTTATTCGTCTATCTTTAGTCACTTCATTAAATATTTTTCTAATGTTTTCAATAGTAGTAGCAGTTTTCGGTCTTCCAGAGCGTTGTTCATCTTCCGTACTTGAAAGACCCATTTTAAATTGTTGAACCCAGGATTTCACGGTGGAGTATGATGGTGCATTATCACCATGAACAGAATCCAATTCATCTTTGATTAATTGTGGCGTATAACCTTTCATATAAAAGTGTTTAATTACCACACGAAACTCTTTATTTTCCATTTTTCAAAAATTACAAAACTTGTTTACTTCAATCACCTGTAACATAGAAAATAATCGTTAAATATTTCGGAAATTTTGACAGATGGCTTATAAAAGATTGCTTTAAAAAAAAAAAAGTTGCTAGTAAAACTGAAAATGTGCCAGGCCAGTTAATTTTGCGGTCGCCCTCGTATAAGAAACAAATCTTTTTTTCATATTTCTTTTAAACATTTTACCAAGTTTTTAGGTTTTACTACTTAAATTTTGAATAAGTTATGCAAAAAATCTTTATTAGTTGAAATGCTCCTAATTACTTGGCAACGATTTTTTTTTGTGTGTCAAAGAAATTGATTCCCTTTTAAAAGATTTTTTATGACTAAAATTAAAAAATCCTATTCGAAACAAAAACAATTTAAAAAATTTAATATTTTTAAAATTTCCCGTTTATATATTAAAAATATATTATTATATTATTTTCCCGGGAATTCCCGGCAAAATTTTCCCGGGAACCCCAAACCCTAGTATACACCTTTTCCAATTGTATTTCAGAAATTATCATTTTATTTCAGAAATTATCAATTGTATTTCAGATTTATCAATTGTATTTCATAAATTATCAATTTATTTTCAGTTTTATCAATTGTATTTCAGAACTTATCAATTGTTTTTCAGATTTATCAATTGTATTTCAGAAATTATCAATTGAATTTCAGTTTTATCAATTGTATTTCAGAAATTCTCAATTGTATTTCAGAAATTATCAATTGTATTTCAGAAACTACCAATTGTATTTCAGAAACTACCAATTGTATTTCAGATATTATCAATTGTATTTCAGAAATCGTCAATTGTATTTCAAAAATTATCAACTGTATTTCAGAAATTATCAATTGTATTTCAGAAATTATCAATTGTATTTCAGAAATTATCAAATGTATTTCAGAAATTAACTATTAAATACAATCAATAAATTCTGAAATACATTTGATTATTTCTGAAATACAATTGATAATTTCTGAAATACAATTGATAATTTCTGAAATACAATTGATAAATCTGAAATACGGGAAATCTTGGGATGCATTCCCTAAGTATATCTGTTGAAGATTTCAATCTTTCATTTGATGTATAACTTTAACCGCTTTAATGTTTTCAAAATTTGCTAGGTGGTAAAACACTTTACTCAGGAAAGACAATAAACTTCCTATCACATAAGACAAAATTTACGAAGTCAAACTTTGCATTAACCCTTAAATGCATGATCTCTTCGATTTTAATCATCTTTTTATATATGATTTCTAAAAGCGTCTACATTTCAAGAAAAATACCAAAAAAATTTTTTTTTTTAAAAAAAGGTGATTTTTATTGAAAAATATGTTTTTTTGCCAAATAGCTACATTGTGATTATTTTAACGTGTATGAAAAAACAGAAGGGGCCCCAATGCAGTTTTGTGCATCAAGTGGGTTCTTTTTTATTAAAAAACCGGTATGTTACCAAATGGCTACACCACACTGAACCAAAAACAGCTGTGAAATCAACTTAAATCGATATTAAATTGATGAATGGGTGATCACTATACAACTAACAAAACCTGTCCATCAATTTAACGCATTGTTTAGTAGATTTATATTTTGACGTTTAACTATTTGATGTGGTATTATTGTGACAAAATGTATTAACAAAAATTAGTTGTCTTCCCGAGTAAAAAAGTTTTGATATAATCATATATTATTTTATGTAATTGCATATAGTAACTTATAGTTACATATGGCCACATATCCTTTTAAATTCAAGCAGATATACTTTTATATAGTCATATGTTAGATATTTTTTCCTCAAAGGTTTTAATATGGAGACATATGTGATTTTATATTATTACATATTGGCCTACATATAATTGTATGTGCTATATATAAGTACATAAAGTAACATATAAAAGACATAATTACATGTACGTTTATATATAATTTAGTAAAACACTATACATAATAATATAAAACTATGTGGATCCATATAAGAAATCTTTTATAATTTGTGTTAGTTATGATTATATATTGACGAATATGAACCCATATATAACTTATAACGTTCTTTATAAAATCATCTATAATTATATATCATCCCACATAGGCAATTTTTTCAAAGTGATTTTATATAAAAATGTATGAGGTCCATATAAAACCGTATTGTATTATATTTGGTTCCATGTTATCAATGATTTTGAACTAGTTTTAGATTTAGTAATTACTAGGGATTGGCGCGTGACACGAAATGTTCGTGAGTCACGTTATTCACACCTGATCGTGAGTAATAATTACTATACTTAAGTGATTCGTGCGTGAGCGTGAGTAAGAATAACCCGTGATTGATTCGTGTGTGAGTTTATTTTTTGCATCATATGTTTTTAGTAAGTTTTACTGTTTTGCGTGAGAATTTTCTGATTGTAAGTTTAATAAGTAAGTTAATATAATCATGTGTGCTGAGTAAAAAACGAAATGCTCGTGCGTGAGTAATGTTTTTTTTTAGCATGAGTCAAAAATGGCTTACGCACCGCACCCATAACATTAACAACACTGAAGCTTTAATACGAAATTCTCTATACTATAACGTACACTTGACTGATTTCTTATATCTTGGTTGTATATCATAATCCTATTAACTTTAAAATTTCAGTGTTGTTAACTTTTTTTTAAAATTACTAAATTAAAAGAAATTTTTTTTCATGTTTATTGCACTGTCATGATAAATCTGGATAAAAGTAATGGAAGATTTATCGAAATTATAAGATCTCCAGCAGGCCTGGGGTTAATCATTACATTTTGTAATTAATTACACGTGCAATTACACAACTACATGTAATTGTAATTAAAAAAAAAACTCATCTATAATTACATATTCGGCCTTATTACGAGTGTCGTAGTCATAGTCGAAACTAAGTCGAATTTGCTGAAAATTCACTAAAATATATAGCACTCAGATTTAAAAAAATCCAGCATCAGAGTTTCATTTCTTTATAATTTCCATTATATACAAAATCATTTTATATGGAGTCGAAAATTTCGACTACAAATTCGACACTCGTAATCAGGCCGATTATTTGTAATTGCAAAAAAAGAACAATTACAATTGAAAATTTTTTTTTATTTAAAAAAATTATTTTTGTATGTATATTGTTAGATATGGTCGTATATAATATGATAAAAAGTATAAGGTTAATATTTAGATATAATTGTATCAAACTATGTCCACTTTTATAACATTTTATATAATTTTATACAAAAAGATATAATTTGATGTAATTGGATGAGGAAAAATTCGGATACAATTGTATCGAATTGCATAAAATTGTATCAAATTGTACCAAATTGTATACAACTGTATACAATTCGATGCAATATGATACAATAAGACGTTCTCATTTTTCGGATATAATTATATCTAATTACATAAAAGATTATATATAATTAAATATAACTTCATATGGCTCCATATCAAATTTTTTTACTTGGGTTCCCGGTGAAAAATGTCCATATATGAACATTTATGGTTCAACCATATATGTATGGATCCGAAAAATGAGGTAACACCTATGTATATGTTCATATATGGACATATATGAACATATAGATTTATTAAATATATGCGAATACATGCGAACGTTGCTGTCCTTTATTATAAGGTTGTACGATAAATATAAATTTATGTATGACATTGAAATTAGACGCTACATATGTTCCTTTTTTTATTCATGGCATTAAATATAATTCCATATTTATCCAAATATGAGTTCCTTTTACATATATGGAAAAATGTATTCTTCGAAATATGTTCATATACAAGTCCCTTTGCATAAATTGAATAACATATACTTTCATATTTGTCCATATATGAGTGCCATTTCCATATATGAAATAACAGATGCTTCCTTATATGTCTGTATATGAAATTTTTTCCATATATGGAATCACATATACTTCCATATATGTTCATATAAAATCCATATATGTCCATAAAAAATCCATATTTGTTCATATGTGTCTATAGATAAACCATATCTGAACATGTTTGAGCGTATATGAGCATTTTTCACCGGGTTGTTTAAACTTTAAAAATCGTAATAATTTTGTAATTTATTTCATTTCATTTCTTTATTTTTATAAAGTCTATGGATAACATGATCCTTACAGACTACACGCTAAAAATAAAATTAAAAAATTAAAAAAAAAATTATTTAAATAAAGTTTAACTGAAATTTAACTGAAAGTTTCATCGTAATTTTTTTATTTTTCTTTCTTGTATAATTAAGAAGTTATTAAATTTCCTCTAATGAAACAACAAAGTTTAATAATATTTCAAATTTTAAAATCAAATGTCATTCCCAACTTACTCAATCGAATTAAGCAAAATTGTTTGAAATAGGAATTGTTTGAATTCCCAAATTTGTAAATCGATTGAATTCAGTGATTAAACAATCGAATGATAAAAAATAATTGAAATCTTTTAAACCAATTAAGACTTCATTCGATTTGTAAAAATGTTGTTTGAGAATTCAACCATTCGATGGTCAATGAGAATTGAAAAAAAAGCTCTGCTTATAGAGAAATAAAAAGAAACAGTTGATCTAGGACTAAGGCCGAGTTTTTCAGATGTAGTTTAAACTTGCTTTAGTTAAAACGTAAACGAATTTTGTCAGTCATTTCAAGTTTGTTAACAAATTTTTCGGAACAACATTTCCTCGTTTAGAATTTTTATCTATGTATATTGAAATAAAAAAATATAACTAAATAAACCAAATTTCTAAAGCAGTATTCCAGTTGCAAAGAGAATTAAACTAAGTTTAAATATACTCTACCATCTAAAAACTCAGCCTAACTAATCACAAGCATACAATTTTTACGCTACCTTGTTGACTTTAGCCTATTTGGGCCTTGCTAGATTCCAGTTTTTTGTATCGTCAATGCAAATCATATGGAGCTGCCTTTTAACCTTTGAGTCTCACCCAAAAACTTATACGTAAACGCACACAGAGCTTTTAAGAATTAATTCTTTTTTGAATGAATTCACTACCAATCGAATTCAATTTTCTTTAGAATTGAATGAATTCCTTTTCTTAAATAATTCACTGAATTCGTTCAACTGAACGCGATCATCAAACAATAAATTCAAAGAATTAATTCCATTGCAATAGTTCTCTTAATTAAATCAAATGAATTAATTCACTGGTGAACGCGTTCAAGTTTATAAATCGAACGGAAAAAAAGTGAATTAATTCCTTACTGAATTCATTCAATTTCATTCAGTGAATTAAAAAAAAAAAAAAAATTACATTCAGTGAATTAAACACAAATAAAATTAAATTCAGTGAATTAAAAAAAATTAAATTACGTGCAGTGAATTAAAAAAAGAAAAAAAAATACGTTCACTGAATTGAAAAGAAAAAGTTCACTTAATTGAAAAACAAAAATTACGTATACTGAATTAAAAGCCTGTTTTCTGCCGTTCAGTAGAAGAAAACATTGTATAAATGAAATACGTCATAGTGAAGCATCTACATTTTACTGGGAAGCAAAGTTTGAAAAATTAATAGTTATATTTTTTTCAAATTCATCTATATCTGTAAAGTTTTTATTTTTAATAGTAAAAGGCTTTATTTTTTAATCATGTGATAAAGTGCATCGGGTTTCTCTAACACTTAATATATATATATGAAATTTGTTTATTTTTACTAGCAAACGCTGTAAAATTGCTTAGTTGCAAATTTTATTTTTACTACTTATAAATTTGGCCCCAAAAATAAATTTTTTTTGAAAATGAAAAATATGCACGAGTATGTGGCTGTAGACACAAAGGTTAAGGCAGGAGGTTAGTTTACCATCCAATTGACATTTTGTTAGTTTTTGGATATAGGTTTTCTCTTCACAAAAATTATTTCTAACAAGGAAATTCTTGTATTTTGGATTATTAATACTGAAACTAGCAAGCGTCATATAGGCTTTTGGATGTAGAAAGGCCATAAAAACATTTAGAAATAATTTTATGAAGGCTATGTAAATTTAAAAAACAAAAGTTTTTTTTTTGTCTACGCAGTGGAGCAACTTTTCGAAAAAAAAGGTTTGGGACAAGTAAAGTTTAAAACACACACACAAAATTACTAAAGTTTCTGAGTTCAATAGTTTACTTTGGAAATACTTGCACTTTCGTCCTGAAATGAGATATATTTTGATGAGGAGTTCTATCGATCTAAGAGTATTTATTACCTCAATTTCATTTGTAGCTTCATATTTACAAGATTTAGAATCATTGTCATCTGGCTCTTGTTTAACTACTACTTTTTCATGCGATTTCTTTAACTGGGATCTTTTTCTTGATTCACTTGAAGTTTGTCTAGGTTGTCGACCACACACTTGCTCATTGTCATTTTGCGCTAAATTTTCTACTAGTAATACTTCAGGTTCTTCTAAAGGATCCATAAGAAAATCCTAACAAAAAAATAAAACAAATTAATACCAATTTCCAATCCAGACTTCATCCAATACTCACCTTTTTATCTAAATCCTCATTATCAGTTTTAACAAATTCACTTAATGCAATATCATCATCCTCACTGTCACAATATTCCGTTTCCTCCTTAGTCTTGATACCTTGGATGTATGCATTTTCATGCTCCTGTTCTATGTGTATCATAAATGTTTGAAATTGTAAACAAATTTCATGGCATTGCAAACAAAGTAGTGCATATTGTTTTTCTCCTATTATCGGAGACTTTAATATTTCGCCACATTTTTTATAATTTGAATATGTGCTATAATTGGATAAACTTAATGTTTCCATTTTTTCTATTTTTCTTTATTTTTTTCTTTAGTAAATTGAAAATTTATAAACTTTTCCTATTGTAGGAAAAACAAGAAATTTATTCTTTATTTTTTTGTTGTATAATGTATGTTCAGTGTAGGGCACTGTAGGTTGTCAGATGTTGCGATTTCCAAACTCGTTTGGCGATTTAATTTTAGAAATAGCGACGGATTTTTTTTGGCGATTTCTGTACACGCAGAAAAAAACACGGGGAATATTAGCTAAGAAATATGTAATTATACAACTACATAATTTTCAAGTTAGTTTTACAAAGTTCTAGTAAAATATATTTTGCTAGAAAATTGTAAAACTTCGAACTTATGTAGCTGTATAATTACATAGCACTTAGATATGGTTCCCCCTTTTTTCTGCCTGTAGTTGACATGTGTTTTTTTTTCGCAAATTTTAAATTTGAAATGGGAACAATTTAGAGTTGTAAAAGTATTGAGTATTCCGGTACTGAGTACTCAATACTGACTGTTTTTTTGAGTACTCAATACTAAAACGGTACTACTCAATACTTTTAAAGATGCAATTTTCCGTAGAAATGTGTATTTTTCGTATAAAAATACAACTCTAAAAATGGTACTCTAAAAATACAGCTCTGAAAATACAACTCTATTTGTGAAGCAAAGAAATTTTTAACGAATTTTTGGGAAAAATTATTTAAAATGTTTTAAATTAATTTAAATGTAAATAACAATAGTTATTTGAAAAAGTGGCAATAATAAATAATAAATTTTAATAACTTTAAAAAATTAAGGAATTAAGGAACAATAAAGTCTGTTATTTTTAATTGAAAGAAATATTTAAAGTTGAAAATGGCTATTTTATTGTATCCGACGAAGAGAAACTATGAAAAATCATTTGATGGCGCCGGCAAGACCACTGACAAAACATTGAATATTTTAGCTTTCTACTAATCATCCCTATAATTAAACACATTTCTTAGCAAATATAACATTGTATCTTTCATAATATAAAAAATTTTTGTGTTCCGCCATTAAATAAAATGGTTTTTAAAAAATTTTTTAATTTTGGTTATTTTTTAAGGTTAGTTTGTTTACAAAAAAATTGTTGTTGGCCGATCGAAATCCCATTAATCTGTCAAATATTCTAATGTAAACGATATAGATTTCGAATTGGATTTCAAAATCCCAAAATCTTTGTAACAATACAAATCTAACTCAAATGCAATCTACTTTAGGCCGCATATCTAACTTTGTTAAGGAGAACAATCTCTCAATTATACCACACAATACAATTATTAGCTCTTTTCGACCACCATGGCAGTTACAACCTAAAAGTTTGATGACGGATTTAAGCCATTACCCTAAGGACAATACACATTTATATGAAATTATTTATACAAATTGTTGACGGCTTCAATAACTACACGTTAATATATACTGACGGCTCGAGGGGCGATGAAAACGTTTCCTATAGCCATTGGCGGACTTAGGCCGCTCTGGGGTGGGCTAAGCCCACCCTAGAATGATTTTTGCCCACCCCAGAATTTTAATAAAATCTACCTACAATTCTTTTATCTATGATTTTGATGGCAAAAGTATCACAATATTACTTTTTTTTAATAGCAATTAATCCTGTGTTTTTGGTTTGGGAAAATGTCTACATGCAGAAAAAAACAGGGGGAATATTACCTAAGAGCTATGTAATTATACAACTACATAATTTTCAAGTTAGCTTTACAAAGTTCTAGTAAAATATGCACATTTTTTTGTAAAATATATACAATCCTTGCAAAATATATACATGTGTAGTGGAAAATATCCGAAAAATTGCATATATTTTGCTAGAAAATTGTAAAACTTACTTCGAACTTATGTAGTTGTATAATAACATAGCACTTAGATAAAGTTCCACCTGTTTTTTTTCTGCGTGTACTGGTTTCCTAATTTGTTGAAATCTAAGGGTCAGTTCTATATTCAGAACTAAGATCGATTTTTGTTTTAAATATTTCTTAAAAAAGAAATGTTGTTTGAAAAGTTCTTACCTAAGAACTATTTAAGAAACAAATCGATCATACACTCAAAAAAATAAGTTAGTAGAAAAATTAGTAAAACTTCTTGTATATCAAGAGTACTAGTTTTCAACAATTTTTTTGCTGAAATTCTGTTTTCAGCAAAAAATTTAGTTATATTTTTTTAGCATTAAACTAATTTTGAACTAATGTTGTACTAATTTAGTTTGCTACAAAAATTGTGCTGATAACCGCATGCATAGTAGAGTTGTAAAAGTATTGAGTATTCCGGTACTGAGTACTCAATACTGACTGTTTTTTTGAGTACTCAATACTAAAACGGTACTACTCAATACTTTTAAAGATGCAATTTTCCGTAGAAATGTGTATTTTTCGTATAAAAATACAACTCTAAAAATAGTACTCTAAAAATACAGCTCTGAAAATACAACTCTATTTGTGAAGCAAAGAAATTTGTAACGAATTTTTGGGAAAAATTACTTAATTAATTTATTCAAAATGTTTTAAATTAATTAAAATGTAAATAACAATAGTTATTTAACACGTGTATGTGAATTGTGATAATTTTTCCTAATAAATACGAATTCATAACATTTTTATTTTTAAATTAAAAAAAACCGTTAAAAGTATTGAGTAGTATCGAGTACTCAATTGAAAAGTATTGAGTAGTATTGAGTACTCAAAAAATACCGAAATTTCACAACTCTAATGCATAGCGTGGACGACAACCAGATAGACATATACATCTTGATGTCGCAGCTTGTCTGGAAACGGAAATGACAAACAAAGAAAAACAACTCTACACATATTCTATATAGAGATGAGCGATCCGGTGATTTTTGAATAACGCTGCTACCAGTGATCGTGATTTTCAAATCACCGTTCTTTTAAACAGTGACCGTGATCACGGGTTTGTAATAGAGATGGGCGATCCGGCGATTTTTCAGTAACATTGTTCTCAGTGAATGTGATTTGCAAATCGTTGTTCTTTTAAACTGTGATCGTGATCACGGTTTTTCTATGGAAAAGAGTGCGATTTTCTGATAAATAAACGAAATCATTTTTAAGGCGAGTTTTTAAGATGTCAGTTAAACTTGGTTTAGTTAAACCGAAAACGAATTTTGTCAGCCATTTCAAAGTTTATTAACAACAATTTGCCGGAAAAACTTTTGGTCGAGTATAATTTATTTCTTTATTGAAATAAAACAAAATAAACCACATTTTAAAAGCAGTATTCCAGTTACAAACTGCGTTAAACTAAGTTTAAAGATAATCCACTTCCTAAAAACTGGGCCTTAAAAGAAGAATAGTTGTGACCGGTAACAAAGACATGATAGAAGGAGACATTTTATTCAGAAGAGTGTGAAAGCAAGTCACTGTTATTGAAAAAGAAACATGTATTACTGTGCACAATGAAGTTTGCAAGAAAGAATAGTACAAAAATATTAAAAGAACGACATTCCGAGTAACTGCGACTTGAAATATATGATCACTGCCGTTACCAGTGATTTATCAATAACTGTGATTAAATCACCGGTATGAAAATATCGCTCATCTCTAATTCTATTTTTAAATTTTCAGCAAATAAATTAACTAAAGTAAAATTTGTCTACAAGTTTTTTGAGTTTTTTTCAGTCTTCTAATATTCAGCAAAAAGTTTAGTGATTTTAGCAAGGATTTTTTTCATTTGCAGTCGACTAAATGTTAGCAAAACTTTTGCTGAAGATTACTATTTTTTTTTGGTAAAAATCAGCTCGCTGATTATCAGCAAACCTTTTGCTGAAATTACCAACTTTTTTGCAAGCACGCTCCTGACTAAAAATTTGCTGACACAGCAACATTTTTTGCTGACTTTACTGACTTTTTTTTTTGAGTGTAACAGTAATTTTTGGCAAAATATGCAAATATTGACATTTGTAGCAAAATATGCACTAACAAATCGCTGCTGATATCAGTAGGTTTTTCTGCAGGGCTCTTTTTAACAAAGTTTTAGTAGCTTTTTCTACTATTTGCACAGATTTTTTTATATCAGTGTATTAATATTGCTGGAGCAAGTCAAAACTAAAGCACAATTCGAATAAAATGTAGGGCTTGACTTAAGAAGTGGAATTCAATTTGATTTCACTTGAATGTTTGTAGTGCTAAAGCCCCGTTTAAATTACCACATAAGTGTGTTATACATGTCAGAAATGTGTTGTATAACGAAAATGTATAATAGTGTGAACACTGTTCGTTACACACATGTCAAAATGGGTGCACACATTTTAAAATACGGTCACACTTTTTTGACAAGATTTATTTTTTGAAATATTTCATAAAGTTACCACTTGTCTCAACACAAGTGTTGTGTTATTCACAAATAAATGTTAAACAAAGATTAAAAACAACTAGTGGTGAAAAAAAGTAATAATTGAAGAAAAAATAACAGTTTTAATTTATTTATTGTGTGTGACGATAACAGTCTGAACACTGAAAAGATTTTTTTTTTTTTTTTTTTTTTTTATAATTTATTTTTTATTATTCATAAATTTTTTTTACAAAGATAGGTGTTGCCTCAGCGTCTCTTAGACATTTTTGAGGCGAGTTGGCAAAAGTTATATACTTTAGATAACTTAACTACGATTTTTATATATATAAAAAAAAAAAAAAATTTTTTTTAGGAGAAAAAAACAAATAAGATTTTCAAAATTCAGTTAAAAATTACAAAAGAAGCATTTCCAGATTTTCAAGTAAATATTCTTTTAGGTTTTTCTTAAAAAGAGATATTCTTTCAACATTCTTTAAATTATCAGGCAAATTATTGTATTCCAAACTACCCATGTGTTCCACGCGTTGCTTTGTTGTTTCCAGCCTACATCTTGCTATCCAAAGATTCATATTGTTTCTTGTATTAAATACTGATTGATTTCGAGAAAAACTTATAGTATGATGGCCAATATTATGCAGAGATTTAAAGACATAAATCAATAGTTTCATTTTATACAATCCATATACAGGCAACACTGTTTCAGCCACATTTTTATAAAGCAATAACGTTGAATACATTCGCGGGAGATTAAAAACAGTTTTTAATGCTTTTTTTTATACTTTTTTTTTTTTCTTTTATACTTTTTTGACAACCAGACAATTTCAGCATACTTTTTGTCATACTTGTGTGAAGAAAAGTATAAGCACTTGTGTGATAATGTAACGGGGTTTTACTGAACGAAAATGAAATTGAACGAATTCAGTGGTGAGTTAATTCAGTTAGGAATTAATTCGCTTTTTTCCGTTCGATTTATAAAATTGAACGCGTTCACCAGTAAATTAATTCATATGATTTAATAAAAAGAACTATAGCAATTGAATTAATTCGTAACAAAATAAATCGAACGAAAACAAATATGAATTAATTCTAGGGTTATATAGTTGCAACAAAAAGTCGACTTTTCGACTTTTTGACTTTTTTCAAATTTTGAAAAGTTGACTTTTCGACTTTTTATAGGTAAAAGTCGATTAATCGACTTTTTGACTTTTTTCAAATTTTGAAAAGTCGACTTTCCGACTTTTTATAGGTAAAAGTCGATTAATGGACTTTTTATATGAAAATTTCTAAATAGCAAAAAATCCTATTTTTTTAGCTTATTTGGGGGTCAGTTAACTAGATTCGAAACGTAGAATTGCACCTTGTTGATAATGAGCATAAATTCGACTTTTATGCATATAAAATAAAGTTTTTCCTTGTTTTTTATTATCGCACAGTGGTTTTAAATATAAAATGTAGCACAAAACTTATATACATTAAGGCATATTTAACTACATAATTTCGTAAAACACTTGGGTGAAGTGAAGGGAACTTTCAATGTAAATTGTTTTTGTAACAAAAACAATTTCTATAGAAATAACGCAAAACTTAACCGAAGTGTTTTAGAAAATTACCCCCTTATTCTTATACATTTGAATGCATGGTGTAGCCATATGGCAACATACCAGTTTTTTTAATAAAAAACCCCACTTGATGCACAAAACTGCATTTTTGGGCTTTGGAGCCCCTTCTATAGACAGTGTTCTTTTAGTTTTTTCAGCATCACCTTGGTATTTTAAACTGGCAGAGTTAAACTTTTAACTGTCCAATTAATATTTTAACTGACAAAAAAAAGCATGTTTAAACGATGTAGGTTAAAAGGTTGGATTAATTGTAATCAAGTATTTACAATAATTTCTCTGTCTAAAAAAATTGGGGAGCTATATTTTACGCACCTGTGAAAACTTAAAATTAAGTTCAAAAATTTTCTCGATTTCAACAAATGCTGAGCGTAGATTGCATACACCGGCGTAGGTTTTCTAGGGGGGCTATAGCCTTTTAAATTTTTGGTTCCTCTGTTTTCATTATGATCATCAGTGCTATCGGCATATACCTATTCTGACAAGTTATGCTTTAAGCTTTACCCAATAAGCGCTACAAAAATGTAAGTGAAATCAAAGTCAAGTCTTAGATTTTGTTTAAATTTCACTTTGATTTTATGACTTACTCCAGTTATACTAATACACTGATAGAAATAAATCTGTGCAAATAGCAGATAATATGGATAAAAATGGCCCTGCAGAAAAAAACTGCCGAATCTGTTTAGTAAATTTTAGTTAGATAAAACTACCCTTCTCATATTAGCAAAACAATTATCTCAATAGTAGACAAAACACAATGAAAAAACTGTTATTTCTATAAATTTTTTGTTAAAAGTTAAACTTAGTTAAATGCCAATAATATTCTATCCTGCTGAAATTAACGAAAAGTTTTGTTGAAAAATTGTTAATTAAGACCTGCTAACTTATCCCAAAATAAACTGAGTTTAGTGCTTAACCATAGTTTTGAATCTCAAATTTATATGAAAATATCTGGGGTTAACGTTTAACCATGGTTACATTGGAAAAAAGTTACTTGCCCTAAGTATAATTCAAAAAGTCTAAATTCATTGAAATCGACCGACAATTTAAGAAGCCAAGGGTTCCGAAAGCTTATCACTCGAGGTGGTCTACTTTGCACGCTGGTGCTAAATAAATGCCCTATTAATAAAACAGGTTGACCAAAAGCCTTATTCCTACTCTACAATATTCTATAAACTTTGTCCAAATCGGACGATTAGTTTAGAAGTTGTGTATGTAAAGGGTTTTTCAATAAGAGCGCTACAAAAGTAAAAAAGTTTAAATAAAACAAAAACGGTTTTGGATATCAATGAAATTCTTTGTTCCTGTGAAAGTACGTTCGATGCCATTATGTATGGAAATCGATCTCTTTTGCATGGCCACCACGGGCACGCTTGCAGAAGTCCAGACGCTGAACCCAATTTTCGACGGTTTTCAAGCATAAATCGGCCGATACTGCTGCAATTTCACATTCGATATTCGTACGAAGTTCATCAATCGTCGCTGGCTTGTTGGCATAGACCATAGATTTGACGTAGCCCCACGCTCAATTGTTGATCTGCTAGGACGATAATGACGACCATAAATTGGACGTAGCGCTCTTAACGTTGAGGCCACTGACTCCGAATTTCGGTAGTAAATTTTAATAATTTCGACTCGTTGTTGGCTCGTATATCTTTCCATCATGAAATGGCAAACCTTACTGAAGAGAAATGTCAAAAGAGCGGCAAGAAATATGGCGTCGTTTGCTGTCCCTGTCTTTCTACTTTTGTAGCGTCCCTGTTGAACAACCCTATATTACCACTTCTCTCAGTTTAAAACCACTGTGTGTCGTAGACATTTTAGAGTTTTTTATGTCATATTTCACTGTTTTTTTTTCCAATAGACTAGCAACACTTGCTTAATTTTTTCTATTGTGTTATCAGCAAAAACAAAATTTACTTCTTAGCCATATGGTAATAAGTAAAAAAGTCGAAAGCAAAAGTCGACTTTTCGACTTTTGCATCACAAGAAAGTCGACTTTCAAAAAGTCGAAAATTTTCGCAAAAAGTCGATTAATCGATTAGTCGAAAGTCGACTTATAGAACCCTAATTAATTCCATTCAATATATGGTGCTTTGTGAATTAATTCATCGAATTTTTAATTCAGAATTGAAAAATTGAATTAAGGAATTAATTCTTCAAAGCTCTGATTATAGAGCAGTGCTCGGCACAAAGAGAGAATGTGAATGCATTTTGTTTTTACAGTGTGAGAAATTAGTGTATCATTTTAAAATTTGTAAAAATGAATGAATGAATTAAAGAAATAAAAAAAAATAATTTGTAGTAATTTAATTTTTTAAAATAATTCATAATAAATTTTATTATACACATTATTTAAAAAATATTAATTTTTTTGTATATAAATTATTTATTCTTAAAAAAGTATTCTATTAGTTAGTAAATTTTAATGAATTTTTTCATAATAAATTTCCTGTTGTAAAATTTTAAGAGTGTAATATTTTTCTAAAATTTCTTAAACAAAGCTTCATCAACCGGCTTTGTTGAAAGCTACCATGCTACTGAATAAATTTTACGCTCTTAGTTGAGAGTTTTGTTGCAATTCGTGTCAGGGATGATAAATGGGATTTTCAAAATAGTACCAACTTGATTAAAAAATAGTACTTTTTCGATCTCCATTGTACCAAAAAATATTTTTTGTATTCTAAACCACTCCTTGGGTGTATTGAGTTGGTGCTTATTTCGGTTCGTCTGTCCGTACAAAATGAACGATCGATCCTTATAATCAAACTACAGGTCACATTTTAAAAGATAATTGACGAAATTTGGTACATAAGTTTCTACTGCATCGATTACTAACGCTATTGAAAAAGGTTAGAATCGGTCCATGTTTTGACTTTCTAATCATGAGGTGGTCCTATCTGTTATTGAATATATTGGTATTTAATGGTATAACCCAATGAAAGCAATTTGATTTCTTTCACCGGACTTATTTAATTTTATTCGATAGTGAGGTAGTGATCATTCCGGGCAAAGACCAAATTTGGCTCAGTTCCTCCCGGCTCTTTTTTACAGCGTTTTGTGTTCGGAAAAGTCCGAAAAATTAAAAACCCGAAAAAATCAAGATAATTGTTTTGGCTTTATCTCGCTAACTGTCGAGCCGATATTTACAACTCGGAAACTAGAATATTAGACGTAATAGATAGCATAAAACAAAAACAATTTCTATAGAAATAACGCAACACTTTACCGAAAAATTACCCCCATAATAACTTTGTGCTGACGTTTGATTCAGATTTTTGTTTGAATGAAGTCACTGAAAGTCGTATTCAATTTCGTTGGAAGATTAAAATTATTTTAAAGGGATTTAATCAATTCAGCTTATTTGATTTATTCAACTATTAAATTAAGAACCACCTCAATTAACATAACCCTCGATGAACGCAACTTCTTGGTTATCACAACAATTTAAATTTACGATTATTAAGGATCTTTTCAAATCATAAATACTAAATTTTCGAAAAAAAATTAATTCACCTTATTTTTAATATTTTTGTGTACATACCCAGTCAGAAAAATACAAACGGGTAAGCGGTGGCAAAGCGCTTTAATAGGTGGTACAAGTACTAGCAAAAAGTGCTTTCCCATTCCCAAAATGATAACATCATTAGACAAAAGGACCGGCTGTTCAAAAAGCGCCGGAAAAGCATTGGATGAACAAAATTTTTAAACGTTGGCAAAACGCTGGCAAAACCAATAAATAGGTGGTCTAGAAATATATTTTCCAAAATAAAATTTAAAAAAAGTTCATATGTATTTTTTTTAGTCCTGCCGTGATTTGAACCCAGGCCGTCAGATTGGCAGACGATTGCTCTACCCACTGAGCTAACGCGACATATAATATTTGATGGCTAAACACATAAATGTGTGATAATAGCTGGACAACTACTGGCTGTGCCAAAATGCTAGTACTGGGAAACAATTTTTTGTAACTAGTATGCCAGTGTTGGGAGGGCAAAAAAAAAGTTGGTCTTGAAGGAGCCTGCCGTGATTTGAACCCAGGCCGTCAGATTGGCAGACGATTGCTCTATCCACTGAGCTAACGCGACATATAATATTTGATGGCTAAACACATAAATGTGTGATAATAGCTGGACAACTACTGGCTGTGCCAAAATGCTAGTACTGGGAAACAATTTTTTGTAACTACCCTACGGGGAAAGGGACCGGTCCCAGATGACACGCAGGATAGGTCCCAAGGGGGCGGAGACCGGTCGCTGATCGGTCTTTTTGTTTGAAAGAGACATATCACTTTAACATGGCGTTGTCATTGGAAATGACCAATTGCCACAGTTTAGACACATTGTGGCAGTAAGGTGGTGTGTCTAAAAATAGCTTTTCAAATAAACTAATAAAAAATTAAGAATTAAAAATAATCTACTTGGCGTTGAAGTAGGGCTCGATAACACAACCTTCTGCTTGTAAGGCAAACGCTCTACCGTCTGAGCTAACGTTGCTTATGCGTGATGGCTGGCTGATGGTTAAGTTATATGTTTTTCGTTTCTGTTCAAATAAAAAAGAGAAAGAAAAAACAAACACACACAGCAAATAAAAAAACATGGAAAAGAAAAAAATAGAAAATAAAACAACATTAACACACACACAAATATGGTGCAAGTGCCTTGAATATGCCCCCGATTGACCGGTCATGGGATAGGTCCCTTAATGGCAGTTGACTTGTTTTTTGAGTTGACCATAATTAAATTAAAAAAATCAATTAAAAATTAGAAAATTACCTCAAAACCTCTGATAATATAAATAAAAATTTAAAAAATTCCCCTTAAGTTACAAAGAAAAGTTAAATGAAATACCAATTGTTAGATCTAAAACAGCTTTAACATTAAAAAAAACGTTGAAAATACAAAACTTTAAATTTCTTAGCAAAATATTATAGAAATTTAAAATAAGATCTAAAATAAGCAAATCGTGAAAAAATAAATAAAAGAGTAAAATAAATAAAAAATATTTTTAAAAATATGCCGCGAATTTTGTTTTTATTTCGGTATCGGTCAAGTTTTTTTAAAAGCAACAGTGAAAATAACGGATCAGAAAATACTTAGAAAATTAATTCATTTTCTTTTGTTCATATTTGTACTAATTTAGTAATATGCCTTCGGTTGACCGGTCACGGGATAGGTCCTTGGAGGGCAATTGACTCCTCATTCCCCGTAGGGTAGTATGCCAGTGTTGGCAGGGCAAGAAAAAAGTTGGTCTTGAAGGAGCTTTCCCACAAACAAAAAAATTGATTTTATAAAACAAAAAAAATTTTAAATTAAAAAAAAATCAATAAAAATTTTTTTTGCTTGCAACCGGATTTGAACTCGGAACCTCCTGACTACAAACATTTTTTAACGAAGCGTCAGCATTTTTATAAAATCATTGGTCTACCAGTGAATTGATTTTTGTACGCCTGGTAGCATTGGCTAGGTAGCACTGGATAACCACTGGTTGCAAACCTTGGCATATCACTCTATGCCAATTCTTTGCCAGTGGTTTTTTTTTTATAAACCACCGAAATTTTTGTAAAACAAATACTGGTAAAACGCTTTTTGCAAACGCTGGCAAAGCGTCCCAAATGAGTGTTCTGCCAGTCATTTATTTTTAACACCGTGGTTACCCAGTGGTATGCCAGTGCTTGATTTTTTGTACCACTGGCGTTTTCTGACTGGGTATTTTAATAATTTCCCAGCAAGCATGGCAATACGAAGAAGATTCCCCGATCATATTGCCAGGAAGAAAACATTTATTGCCGGCAAAATCAATTTCGTATTGCGGAAGTTTCTTCCGTCGGGAATAACTGTTACCCGAAAGCAATACTTCCAGGCAACACGAAAGCAATACCCCAGGAAGATAAATCGGCGATATCGCTAAGTTATCATCTGGAAGATAAAAAGGTGATATCGCCAAATAAACTCCCCGGTACAATATAAAGGTTTTATTTTTTAATTATTAAATTTAAGTTTTTAACTCTACTATTTTCTTGAGCTAAAGGTTTGGTTTTTATTTATAAAAAGTTTTTTATTTGATATTTCGCTACTCCAATGTGTAGCATCTTCAGGAAATAACAATTAAATATTTCCTGAAGATGCTACACATTGGAGTAGCGAAATATCAAATAAAAAACTTTTTATAAATAAAAACCAAACCTTAAGCTCAAGAAAATAGTAGAGTTAAAAATTAAAAAAGAAGGTTAAATAAACGAAAAGAATTTATTAAATTTAAGTCTAAAAAAGAACATCTGCATACATAATCCATTGACCAACACATTAATTATCTTGATTTCATGGTAGCCGATTGATTTTTCGATTTTTTCAAGAAATTTCTTTCCTATGACAAAGAATTTCAAACAAATTTTCTTTATCTTCCGGATGATAAGAAGGTAATATTGTCGCAATATCATCATAAAAACCTATGACAAAAAATTCAATTTTTGAATTATTTTTTTACAAATATCACCAAATTATCTTATAAAGGAAGACAATTTTAAAATACTACTTGATTATTTTTATTCAAATGAAAAATAGAAGATATCGCTTTAATATCTTCTTGGAAGATATCTTCCAAATGCTTGCAGGGTTGTTTCATTGAATTATTTACGTATTTTAAACTCCGATAGTTAATTTGTTCATTTTAAATACAATATTTGGTATGAAAATAAAAAAAAAAACGTGAAAACTTGTAAATAGTACTAAGTGAGTCATGGGAGTACCATATAGAGTTGTGAAATTTCGGTATTTTTTGAGTACTCAATACTACTCAATACTTTTCAATTGAGTACTCGATACTACTCAATACTTTTAACGGTTTTTTTAATTTAAAAACAAAAATGTTATGAATTCGTATTTATTAGGAAAAATTATCACAATTCACATACACGTGTTAAATAACTATTGTTATTTACATTTTAATTAATTTAAAACATTTTAAATAAATTAATTAAATAATTTTTCCCAAAAATTCGTTACAAATTTCTTTGCTTCACAAATAGAGTTGTATTTTCAGAGCTTTATTTTTAGAGTACTATTTTTAGAGTTGTATTTTTATACGAAAAATACACATTTCTACGGAAAATTGCATCTTTAAAAGTATTGAGTAGTACCGTTTTAGTCTTGAGTACTCAAAAAAACAGTCAGTATTGAGTACACAGTACCGGAATACTCAATACTTTTACAACTCTAGTACCATAGTACTTTTGAAGTTTTAATAGTACCATAAAAAGTACTATAGTACTAACTTTATCATCCCTGTTGTGTACGTATGAAAAGCCGATTATGATCGGCCACTGGTGGCTATGGGTGACGACCACTGATATATATATATATATATATATATATATAATGAAAAAATTAAAATAGACAAATGTCTACCCCCAAAAAATTCTTTAGTTAATCGTAATGAATATTTCAACTATTTAATATGTGAAAAACTCTACACGCAAAAAATTAGCGTACGTTATATTATAAATTATTAAATTTTTTTATATTAAATTTTTTCAAATCAGTTTTTTAATATAAATTTCTTTTTTTTAATTTTTTAATATCATTTTTGCAAGAAGGTCAATGTATACTGATTAGGGTTTGGGGTTCGGGAATTCCCGCGAAAATAATATATTTTTCCCGGGAAAACGGGAAATTTTAAAAATATTAAATTTTTTAAATTGTTTTTGTTTCGAATAGAATTTTTTAATTTTAGTCATAAAAAACATTTCAAATACCAAAACAAAAATTTCATTGTTAAAATCTTTTAAAAGGGAATACAATTATTTGACACACAAATAAAATCTTTGCCAAGTAATTAAGAGCATTTCAACTAATAAAGATTTTTCGCATAACTTATTCAAAATTTAAGTAGTAAAGCCTAAAAACTTGGTAAAATGTTTAAAAGAAATATGAAAAAAAGCTTTGTTTTTTACAAATAATCGCTCTTACTATCTAAATTTTTCAAATGTATAATTTAGGTAAAGTCGACTTTAGTTAAAATTTGATTAAAAACAAAGTCGACCCTAAATTTAAAATACTCCTATTTTTATTTTTATTTATTTATTTTGTAGAATTGCTCCATACACAAGACTAAAAGTCTTATTTTGCAGTATGGAACTGAGGATAGGTAAATTTATGAAAATCATTAATCAATTAATAAGTTAATAACTAATTAAAAATTTTTATATAAAATACAAAAAACAATTAAACAATTACAATTAAACAATAAATATTTAAATAATAATAATTAAGTCATATCATATCAAATAATTATTTTTTCAAATTGTTATGCCGAAAACAGTTTAAAAATATTTTCTTTGAATTTTCGTGCGTTACTTAAAAGTTGCGTGCTATGGGGTATAGAATTCCAGAGAATTACTGCGAATATGTAGAAATGCCACTCCGAAATTAAACTTTTGTATCCAAATGATCTAATTCGTTTTCCCCTGCTTATATCTGAAATACAAAGTCTGCTGTACAGATGATCAGGTTTATGGGTGTATATTATTTTATGTAAGAAAACTAAAACTCTTATGTTTAGTAGATTATCCAAAGAAAGCCCATATAGCTGAGATGAAAACAATGATACACTAGAACGCCTATTAAGTCCATACACGTATCGGATTATGTTGTTAAAAGCAATGTTCAATTTCCTTTTACTAGTTGTATCACATTTAGCAAATAGCTCACAACCATACAGTAAAACGGGCATCAGATATGTTTTGGCAAGTAGTATTCTTATTCTCATAGGTGTACAATGCTGGGTCCGCCAAAGAGTTCTAATCATAGAGAATGTGCGACCACAAGCATAGCTAATGTGGTTCGACCACGAAAGAGTGTCATTAAAAAAAATTCCGAGATTCTTAGCAGATTTTACTATTTCAATTTGTTGATTATTTATAAATATATTGGGTATAATATTTAGCTTGGCAAGTCGCTTTTGAATTACAATGCATTTAGATTTTTTCGGATTTATTCCTAAACCGTTTGCCGTTGCCCATGTATAAATACGATCAAGTTGCTGATTAATAGAGATAATACACTGGTCAATTAAGGCATTAATACAACTGGTATAAAGTTGAACGTCATCCGCGTACATTCTTACATTACAATTTGTTAAAATGCCTGGGAGGTCATTAGAGTACAGTGAGAATAATAGTGGCCCAACAATGGACCCTTGAGGTACTCCTCCGGATTCCAGTTTCAACATACTGATATCTGTTACGTAAGTATGTTGACAATAACTGAGTAGCGGTCGAAGAGAAGTTAAAAAAATGATTAAGTTTGTAACAAAGAATGTTATGATCCACGGTATCAAACGCTTTTGAATGATCTAAAAGTATCAAAAATGTAGTCTTGCCATCATCAAGTTTCTCCCTAATCTCCTCTGTAACATCAACTAAGGCCGTTATGCAGCTGTGTTTCTTTCTAAACCCAGATTGACGATCTGTTAACAAGTTATTGTTATCCAAGAAACAAGTCATTTGGTTATGCATAATACGTTCAAATACTTTAGAGAGAAATGGAAGAATCGCTATTGGTCTATAATCAGAACCAGCTTTGGGTATTGGAACGATTTTAGCTATTTTCCAATTAGAGGGAAAGTAACTTGAAGTTAATATTTTGTTAAATAAAAATGTTATCATTGGAAGTAGTTGAGGTAATAGAATCTTTAGAAACTTTGGATTAATTCCGTCCACTCCTATAGAGTTGGATTTTATAGACAATATACTGGATAAAACGTCACACTGATCTACGGCAGCAAAAGAAAAAAAAGATTCAGAATTGTTATTCGAATTATTATTGATATAATAATTTTGATCTGCTTGAACCATAGGGACATTTAAAAACTTTTCATTGATTGTATCGGCATCAATCGAACATGGTTCTGCATTCGTAGATTTACCGATACCAACTTCGCGTATCGTTTGCCATGTTCTTTTGGAGTCAATGGCGGAAGAAAACTTTTCAGCGTAAAAAACAGATTTGGCCTTTTTAATAATTTTATTTGTTTTTCTTTTAGCAGTCAGATAATCCTCATGAAGCGTTGTAGTCTTAAATCTTTTCCAACGAGCATACGCAAAATCTCTTTGATTGATATAAGTTTTAATTTCAGATGAAAACCAGGGTTTTTGTTTATTACTAATAATTTTTGTCTTTATTGGTACAGTTAGATCAAACAGATAATTTAGATTTTGCTCCAAAAAAGAAAGTTGATCATCTACAGAATACAAAGAATACAAAACATTCCAATCGATTTTAAAAAATTCTTCCTCAAGAATTCTAAAATTAATATTTTTGAAATCTCGAAAAGTAATTCTCTCAACTGGTATTACAAGTTGGAAATTGTAAGTCATGAAAATGAGATCATGCTTGGAGAAACATGACGCAGACAATTGATCATAGAGTAGTATATTAATTTCATTGCTCACGAGAAACAAATCCAAAAGCGTATCATTAGTTGCAGTGAAATGTGTAGGATTTAAGGTATTAGGTGATATTAAACCAAGCGAGGTACAGTCATCATAAAAACTACTATCTACTAGAAGGTTTGAATTGAAATCTCCTGCTACTATAACATCATCGTACAATGCTGTTTGCGTTTCCAAAATTTGAATAAACCGCCTAGTACAAAGGTTTTTATTAGGCCTATAAACACTCCCTACAAGTAATTTCCTACCTTCATTGTTTACCTCGATAAAGAGATACTCAACTAAATTTAAAGGATCTGTATTATTGATGTCCTCAAAATCACAATTTTCTTTAGACGTACATTTGATACTAAAAGAAATACCCTTTTTGATATACATAGCAACGCCGCCATATCCATCTTCTCTATCGACTCTACGTAAATTGTATCCATTCAATGAAACAGAGAAGTCTGTAATTTCGGAATCAAACCATGTTTCCGATACACATATGAAATCAATACCTGAGTTTTCAAAGATCAATCTAAATTCGTCAATCTTTTTCCTCAAGCTTTGAGCATTTATATGACATATTTTAACACCTTTCCTCTGATTGGCAAGGACTTTGACCATATTCGCAACATTATCTCTGGAACTAATTCTATGAGTATTTTTCATTGATAAATTTTAAAAATAATGAACGAGTAACGCACGAAAAATATATTAAGGGTCAATAATTTTATAAGTAACGTTTTCATTAATAAATGTGAAAAGAAAAGACTAATGGTTACCGGTGGTATCTAAATTTGGTTATACGACATCTAAATTTGGTTCACAAAAAAAAAAAAAAAATTGATGGTCTTGCAACTTCTCTTGAAGAAAACAATAACAAGCTAAAATTAGCAAAGTACCCGAAGAAAAGTGTAAGCTGAATAGGCATTAAAGGTTTTGTGGTAGGGCAAACATTTCCTAAAATGGTATCGAAATTAGCCGCAGTCAATCCGCACCATAACTAGATCTTCGTTTATTCGAGAAAGTTTTTATAATAAAAACCTGGCATTGCAAAAAAAGAAACCGATGTAAAGAACATTATATTAAATTACTACAATCATGTAAAAGATATCATGATAAAAGAAATATTGAGCAATATTTCTAACAATAGGAGATTTACTATAATCTTAGATGAATGGACAAGAATATCACAAAAGAGATATTTGAACATAAGTATAAACGTAAATAACACAGATTAATACCAGATGTGAAACCAATGACAGGTGTCAAAAAAGTATTCTCGAACCGTATGGTTTTGTTTACATGGAAGTCAAGTCAAGAGGGAGATAACCATATAAAATCTCCATACATTTTGTATTGCGCATTTTTTGTATATATCTGTCTCTTTTTAGATTATTGTGCTTTATCTTTTGTGTTTTTCTTAAATTTTTGCGTTTTGCTTTGCTCATTTTCTGTCGGCCATATTGCCCAAATCAGCTGATTCATATCTGGTATAATTTGTGGTAAATAATTCATTTTATAACCTGGGGTTGGTTTATATATCAGGAAGATGTAATGCTGATGAAATAAGAAAAATTGTAGAAATAAGACTAGAAGAGTTTTAATTGCCTTTGGAAAATAACATTGTGGCCACCATATCTAATGGGCCAAGTGTGATGAAACGGTTTGTTTCCGACAGTCCAGTAGTAGGTGCTTTCTGCTGGAATCATGCAATTCATTTGGCAGTGCTGCGATTAATTTATGTGAAATCAAATGTTCAACATTCTGATATTTTTTACTTTGAAATCTCACTACACAGACTGCATTTGTACTGAAATAGTGTTTTTTTTAACAAAAATTATTTATATAGGTGGTTTTCATTAACAATTTTGTTCAAAAACATTTCCCGGGATTCCCGGGAATCCCGGGAAATTAATTTTTTCATTCACGTTTCCCGGGAAATAAAAAAGTCCGGGAAATCCCAAACCCTAATACTGATAAAAATATTTGTAACTGATAAAAACCTAGCAATGCAAGTCAAAATTTAGTTTCGATATCGGGGTATTGGCGGTGGGTTTTGACCACTGGTGAAAATATTTTTCCTCTAGCGCTTTTAGTTTCCGAGATATGGACAATTAAAATTTTATTCAAGCGATTTTTTTTTAATTTTGCCGATTTTTTTTAATCTTTCCCAATTTTGTTATTTTCAAAATTTTGACGACTTTTTTTAAATTTTGACGATTTTTTAAATTTGGAAAATTTTTTGTAATTTTTGACGATTTTTTAAATTTGGACGATTTTTTTCCACTTTTGGCGATTTTTCCTAATTTCTGACAATTTTTAAATTTTGGCAATTTTTTTTTAAACTTTGCCACTTTTTTTCTAATTTTTGACGATTTTTGCAATTTTGACGTTTTTCCAATTTTTTAATTACGATAATTTTTTTTAATTTTTACAAGTTTATGTTTTTTTTTTATAAATTTTTACTATATAAATTAAAAATATACAGAATAAAACTATCAAAGTACGATTGGAAACTACAAATTTTTTACTAACTTTTTTATCTGAGTGTACATTTATACTTTTGCACTTTATAAAACCCTTCACTACAAAATTACTACTACATATCTATTATAACACAACACACCATAGCACCATAGCATTCATTGCGATATTGCAACACTAGTTGAAAGCATAACATTGCTATGTTATGGTAGCGAACGATCGTGTGTCACAACAATCACTTATTGTTTTTTTCGTTGTTATGTCGAATGCTTAAGCTCGCTTACGTTTTGATTTGTTGTCTAGTTTAACAGGGTAGTTTGAATCGTAATGCACACACACTAGCACCATGTGATTAATGACTACAACAAACCGATTGCACTCATGCAGCCCTTTAATATGCACTTCTAGCTAAATACATATTACCAATTCGATGCCATCTTATTGGAAATATGTATTTGCATAAAGTCCCTTTTTCTAATAATAACTTAAGTAAAAACTAATTTTTAATTTTTTTTCAGAATATTTCCCTTAATATACTTTATTTTGTAAAATAAATTGAAAATCTCCCAATCTGAAATTAATATTCAACAATTTTTCATAAGTACACTTATCTCAGCAGAACACTTCCTATGGTAGTAACGATAGAACAGTGTTACACAACCCACATTCCGACGATGCTCCAATGAGTCAATAGAGCTGGATACCCTAGTGTCATTAATGAGCGCCGACGCCCTCCTTTGTACACGGTCCAAAAGCTCCAAAATAGACTTTGAAGCCCCTGCCCATATATGGGAGTTGTATTCCATCTTCGGCCGGATATAGGTGGTATAAATAGTGAAAAGATCAGAAGAAGTGAAGTAGTTCTTACACCGGTTAAGAAAGCCAAGACACTTGAATGCCTCTTTCGACACTTGAATGACGTGATCCTTCCAACGGACATCACACTGTATTCTCATGCCCAGAACATCAAGAGCTTCAGATTCGAGTTAGTTTTAAAATATCAATGTTTTCGAGAAAATGCACAAAAAGTCATATTTTCCCCTTGTAATCCGTGTTCCAAACTTCAAGGCCGATGCGGCACGTCTTCCCGATGTCGAATTATCCTAATTTTGTGGGTGACGTAGTTTTACACCCAAATAAATATTAGGGGGTAGCACGTTGAAAAACTCAAAAAAAATTTTTTTGAATAACACTAATATTCAATAGGGTTTAGAAAAATATTCAAAAGAGTTAGAAAAAAATTTCTTTGGAAAAAATAGCGAAAAATTGTTTTTAAAAGAGTTGGATTGATTTAAATTCGAAAATAATCCGAAAAGTATAAAAAATATCGTTTTATGGTACTTTAGTATTGAAATAAAATAAAAAGTGTAAAATTCCAGCACAGTATAATCTTTCATATAAAAAAACTGCAATAATAGTTAAAAATAACAACTACTGATTACCACACCAACAACCACAACATTGCCAAACTTTTTTGAGTTTATTATTTTATGTTTCAAACCAATGAAGAAAATAAATATTATTACGTATTTTTGCAGTATTGTATAAATTTATCACACCTATAACAAAGTTTTCCTGCGACACTTACCTTCAAAAAAAAAAAATGTTGAGACTTTTGGGGGGTTTCTACAAGACGTTCGTCTTCGTCGAATGAGTGACTACATTTATTTTGTTATTGTATTTTCGTTTGTGGGACGAAAAACGTCATCTAGAAACACCACCTTTATTTAAAAAAATAATTTATTAATTTATTATAAGCATTTTTATTAATATTCCTAGAAGACTTAACATTAATTTATAATACAAGTGTGTTAAATTCGGCTTTTATACTTTCCATAATGTTGTTTGAATTTGTATTTTTATAAATAAAATTATACAAAAAATCGATTTATAAAAAATTTATATTTAAAATTTTAATAGTTTTTTTTTTCGTTTTTAAGGAGATTAGAAATAAATTGTGTACATACAATCCCAAAGAGAAGCAATGCCAGGGATTTTTCTAATATTTTATATACACAGAAAAAACTGTAGGCACCAACAATGGGAATTTGTAGAAGTAATCACATTTTCTTTTAAATTGAAATTTTATTTCCAACAATTTTTTTTTGTTTGAAATATTTGTAACTTATTTGTAAATTGTTATCTTTCATATAAAATTTGTTTAAAAATAAAAATTCAAAGTTACAAAAAACAAAATAATTTTTTTTTTGAATTTACAAATTTCTTTGTTGGTGCCTTTTTAAAAAGTTTTTTTTTGTATTTACAAATTTGGTATGAGAAAGGTGTTTAAAAATTTAATTAGAATTTTGTAAATTCTTTCTGTGTACATATATATATATATATATATATATTAGGGCGGGTCGATTTAATAATCGCCCATGGCTCAGTGAAAATCGTATTCTAGGGATCAAAATAAGAAACTTTGCCAAAGGAACCATACCTCTAAAACGAATTCTACTACCCCCAACTGTTGACGTTTGTCCCGTAGGGTCAAGTTTTGAAAAATCCCACTTTGACCCATTTAGAGTGCCCCAATCGAGTCCAAATGTATGACCGACCCCCACTAACTTTGGAGGGCCGATCCACCCATGCCAGTGGCACACCCCCTGGAACTCCCCTGGGGGGTTCCAGGGGGTGTACCACTGGCATGGGTGGATCGGCCCTCCAAAGTTAGTGGGGGTCGGTCATACATTTGGACTCGATTGGGGCACTCTAAATGGGTCAAAGTGGGATTTTTCAAAACTTGACCCTACGGGACAAAAGTCAACAGTTAGGGGTAGTAGAATTCGTTTTAGAGGTATGGTTCCTTCGGCAAAGTTTCTTATTTTGATCCCTAGAATACGGTTTTCCCTGAGCCATGGGCGATTTTTTTGCCTCCCCACAAATCGACCCAGCCTAATATATATATATATATATATATATATATATATTATATTTTAAATATTTTGTATAGTACGGTTAAAACAAAACCTTTACTTTAAAATAAAGTCAACTTTAACAAAAATATAACTTTGGAAAATATTGATAGTAAAAGACCGTAAGGTGTTTGAGTTTCACGTGGAAAAACTGTTATTCTCCATATAAAAACACTAATTTTTCATGACAATGAGTTTCACGTGAAAATTGTGTAGACTTTGTTTTCACGCAAATTTAATAAACAAGACTATAATTTTTCTTGTGAAAAAGTGACACTTTGTGTTTATTGTGATTGTTGCTGGATAATTGCATTAAAAAAATTTTCATTTTCAAAATTTAAGTTATTATTTAAGGCCTTTAAATTTGAGTGAAAATTTTCCACGTGAAAAACTAATTACGGTGCTTAAGCATTGTGTAGTCTTTGTTTTCAAGCAACTTTAATGTACAAGATTATTATTTTTCTTGGGAAAAAGTGACATTTTGTGTTTATTTTGATTGTGTCTTTGTTATAAAATTAAAAAAAAAATTGTTCATTTTTTTAAATTAAATTGCAATTCAAGGCATTTAAAGTTCGAGTGAAATTTTTCCACGTGAAAAACAACTTACAGTGCTATAAGGCTGAAAACTTGTAAAAAGTTATTAAATTTTAAAAAGAGTTTTAAAAAAATTTAAAATTCTACTCAGGTTTTAAAAATTCTACAACTGTGAACTATTTTAACATAGTTTCATAGCTTCAACTAATGCAGAGATAACATTGTAAATTTTAAGGACAAAATTCCGATAAAGGATTAGAGAACTTTTTACTATTTATTTAATTCAAAACGACTTTACTGATTTAATTTTTATATATACTTCGATCGGTTACTGTAAAAATATTGTGGGAGCAAGTTTATCCTTTAAGGCCAGTTTTATATATTTTTTTGCTTAAATATTTTTTGCCAATAAGAAATTTAAAAACCAAATTTGTTATTTAAGAAATATTTTGGACAAATTAGGTCTTAGTTCTGGCTATAAAATTGGCCCTTATAAAGATAAACTTAGACTCACAATATCGATCGAAGTTCATATAAAAATTAAATCAGTAAAGTCGTTTTTATTTAAATAAATAGTAAAATTACAAAGAATTATATTTTTTAAATGTTTCTACCAGTCATTCAAACAAAACTAACTTTCTGCATAGCAACAACAACGGAAATAATTTTGTTGTTGCTTTGTGTGTAATTTGCAAATTTTATGGCATTTTTTGTATTTGAAGCCACCAAGCATGGATTCCGTGGGAACTTATGTGTGTGTGATTCCTGTATGTATCAATTGTATGCACACACAGAGAAAAAATATGCCATTTTTCAACTGAAATTCGGTTACATCTACTAAAATTCGGTTTATACAACTGAATTTTAGTTGCAATACCCAAAATATTTAGGAAGTCCAGACGCTGAACCCAATTTTCGACGGTTTTCAAGCATAAATCGGCCGATACTTCTGCAATTTCACGTTCGATATTCGTACGAAGTTCATCAATCGTCGCTGGCTTGTTGGCATAGACCATAGATTTGACGTAGCCCCACAGGAAATAGTCCAACGGCGTCAAATCGCACGACCGAGGCGGCCAATCGACTGGACCATTTCGTGAGATAACACGTTCTCCAAACTTGGTTTGCAATAAATTGATTGTGACATTCGCAGTGTGGCTTGTGGCGCCGTCCTGTTGGAACCACATGTCCTCCAAGTCCACATCATCCAATTGGGGCCAAAAATATTCGGTTATCATTGAACGGTAGCGATTCCCATTCACAGTCTTGATCATCACGGAAGAAGTACGGCCCAATGACGCCGCCGGCCCATAAACCGCACCAAACCGTAATTTTTTCGGGATGCAATGATGACTCATGGAGTACGTGTGGATTGCTGTCTGACCAATAACGCATATTTTGTTTATTGACGAAGCCATTCAGCCAGAAATGAGCCTCATCGCTGAAGATGATTTTTCGATGAAAATCCGGATCATTTTCAAGTTGTTGCTCAGCCCATTTCACGAACATACGCCGCTTCAGTTCTTGCGTCAATTTGATCTTGTAAGGATGTAGGCCAAGATCTTTTCCCAAATTCGCCACAACGACGTCACAGAGATGCCCAACGCTTGAGAACGACGTGTGAGAGTAGGGTGACCATTCGTACTGATTTGATCACTACATGTACTGATTTTTGGTCACGTGTACTGATGAAAAAGTCGTGTACTGATTTGTACTGATTTTTTAAAATTTGTACTGATTGTACTGATTTTTGGCATTTAAAAAAATATTACATTTTTTTAGTAAAAAAAAAGCCAAAATGCAAGTACAATGTAGTTTTTTTATAGGATAAATTTTTGTGAATGTGAGAAGTTTTCTCTACCAGAAAGCATTCAAAATGATTTTTATACATGTAAATTTCTTAATCTAACTTGTAGTTTCATATACAGAGAAGATTCATGGTGACAACCGAATTTAACAAATGGTTCCATTGCGATAATAATCATCAGTTGATACAACAGCTATTTGACTGTGATAAAAATATTTTAATTATCCGGTTGTCAGAATGATTCTGTTTTCTGAGTGTAGAAACGATATCAAAAGCTGAAGATTTTTCCGTACAAAAATTCTTAAAATCTGAAGAAATATATGTGGGTATTTCCATGGAAAAATTTTCGAATCCGTGAGATTTTCAATAGAAAATGGGACGCAAAACCTTAAGATTTTCATTTTTAAAACGTTGCGTGTTTTTGTAGAAAAACGTAGCCAAAATGTAAAGTTTTTCTATTTCAGAAATCATGCAGAAATTACGAAAGAAAAAAATATTTGTTCTGACAGCTAAATTTGTAGCCAATCTATTGGTTAGTTTGTATCTACAAAAAATTAGTTTAGGCAATGCAATTTGCTCGTGACAACAAAAATTCGTTAGCCAGAATAAAAACTCGGAAGAATTAACGTTCATGCTGGAATGGTAACAGATCATTGAAATTTCTAAATAATGGGTCCGTTTCCTGTAAACTGGATTTTTTCATGCGAAAAAATTTTTTGTCTTGGGGTCTGTATAGGCAGAAATGTGTAAGGTTTTTTAGGATGGTATAATGGTTAACCGAAAAATTTTGTTGCCTCAACCAAACCATTCGGTTGACAACAAATTAGGTTCGCTGCATAAACATTTTTTTTTTGGATGATATTTTTTAAAATTTGTACTGATTTGAAGTCCGAAAAAAATGGTCACCCTATGTGAGAGACACATTTGGGCTTTCTTCAACTGAAGCCTCAGCGGCAGCAATATTCTCGACACTACGGGCTATTCTTTGTCTCACTGGCACGGGAACATTTTGTACAGTGCCTGTGGATTCAAATTTTTCCACTAGACGCTCCATTGTTGATCTGCTAGGACGATTATGACGACCATAATTTGGACGTAGCGCTCTTAACGTTGAGGCCACTGACTCCGAATTTCGGTAGTAAATTTTAATAATTTCGACTCGTTGTTGGCTCGTATATCTTTCCATCATGAAATGGCAAACCTTACTGAAGAGAAATGTCAAAAGAGCGGCAAGAAATATGGCGTCGATTGCTGTCCCTGTCTTTCTACTTTTGTAGCGTCCCTGTTGAAAAAGCCTTTATATACATTAGAGTGGGGCGATTTGTATGGACAAAAATTTTTTGATATTGCGCCATCGATTTTCCGATAGCTTTTGGCATGAGGAAAAAAAAATTCCACTACGATATACCAAAAAAATCATTTTCGAGGCGCCCAAATTTAAATTTTTTGCAATTTTTAAATAAATGCTAGATTAGCGCCATCTTGCGTTGGCTTTTTGAAACAACTAATGAAGTTGTAAACAATACAACATTACAACCTTTCCAGAAAGGTATTACTTATGAAAATCGGATAAAAAATGTGGCAATTATAGGTAAAAGTATATAAGTAAAATTATTTTCTGCTTGTTTTCATCAACATCATCATTTCATCATCAAGCAGAAAATAATTTTACTTATATACTTTTACCTCTAGTTGCCACATTTTTTATCCGATTTTCATAAGTAATACCTTTCTGGAAAGGATGTATTGTTATATTGTTTACAACTTCATTAGTTGTTTCAAGAAGCCAACGTAAGATGGCGCTAATCTAGCATTTATTTAAAAATTGCAAAAAATTGAAATTTGGGCGCTTCGCAAATGATTTTTTTGATATGTCGTAGTGGAATTTTTTTTCCTCATGCCAAAAGCTATCGAAAAATCGTTGGCACAATATCGATTGCTAAATCGACCACCCTAATATACATATATTAGACTGTCCCTTACAATAGCGATTTGTCGATTTTTGTTCATTACACCCCCCAGTTTTATTGGAAATGGTCCCAAATGGAAGAAATCCATTTTTTTTTTTTTTTGGAAAACGTTAACCCGTGCCGAAAGTTGGACGAAAATGGCCCATTTTGGAAAAAAAGTATATTACTATTAAAAATTCCCAAAATTCGAAATTTAGAAAAAAATTATTTTTTATTCCATTTATTCATTTAATAAAGTCAAAATGATTCAGACATGGAATTTTGACTTCATCGGATATCATTAACCCACTTTAGCCTGGAATCCAAAATGACCCACAAATTTGATAAAAATGTTTTTAAATTAATTTTAAAGATTTTTTAAAATGCCTAATTTGGAGATGTCGATTCCTATTTATACCACATAATAGTTGTTATTAAAGAAAAAAAAATAAATTGGAAAAATAATAATTCGAGTTTTTGTTTGGAGCGACTGCTTTCCAGAACATTTTACAAAAATTGATCATTTTGTCAAAAATTAATCAAAATTTGAAAATTTTCATCAAATTTTACACAGTTTTCGGAAAAACATCACTTAAATTTGGTTAGACTATAATTATCTTTACATTTGTTTAAAAAAGCTTTAACCCTTAGTGGCCTGGGGTCAGAAAAGACCCATGAAACTTAATATTAATTATGACTACGAGATTGTAAAGCCATTAAATTGATAAAAAAAAATCTCAACTGGATAAAAATAATTATTTTATGTAACGTGATCCGTATGGGGTTAATTTTTATACTTTTGGCCAAAAACACCCCGCTAGGAAATTTACAGAATAACACCTTTCATAATTTGTAACAGGCGATCATTTGGTAAGCAGATGCAACGATTTTTTTTTTCGAAAAGGCGAAATTGAGAGAAAACTCACATTACTTCAATATATAAGTTCACGATGGCACATGTGGCATATGAGGTGATATCCAAATAATGCTTACGCCATGTCTACCACATTGAACAAAATATTCTCAAGCTTTATGCTTAGGTTTGTTTCACATAAAAATGGTAACATAATTCCACACACATGTTGCATTATCAGCAAGTAGACAACGAACCGAATATGAAATGGGCTCACTTCAAGTAGATTATTTTATTCATTAAGTTAGTTAAGAAATAGAGCTCAACAGCCTTAGTAATAAGACATAGAATTATATAAAAATAAATTTCATCTTTAAACAAAATAAATACACACATTGAAATAATTGGCGCACAACGTAAGGCTTGCGAATAATTTTTTTTTTTAACAAAAAAAATATTCGGAATTCAAATTCAACAAGTGAATAAAAATAAAAATTTTTTTTTTAACAAAAATTTCTTTGAAACTATTAAAAATTCAAAGCGAACAAAATTGCAAATACAAAAACTAAACAAGTGAACAAAATATAAAAATTTTTTAAAATAAAACAATTTTTTTTGAACTATTCAAATTAAAAAACTCATGAAGTAAATAAAATACGAAATTTTTAAGTACAAAAACTTAATCAACAAAAAACAATTGGAAAATTGGATCATTGCTATAGTCACCAGAGCTTCGAAATAGCCTGGGCTGCGTGAGGAACAAACCAACTAATCAGCAACTAGAAACATAAACACATTGCAACAATAAACCAACAACTATCGAAGTTCACAGCACAACGGAAACGTCAGCAAATTACACCTACAAATCAACAACTGAAAACATTAAATTCCAGAAAAAAACCGTAGAGGTTAAAATAATGTATGAATATCTGTAAGTAGTGTAAAAATTTAGTGATAATTTTTTTTCTTTCTCGCATTTTTGTACAAATTTTAATAAAAAAGAAATTAGAAAAATTGTAAATCTTTGCACGGGTTGGTATCTTTTTGTTTGTATGCCGGTTTTATTCCCCTGGTTTCTATGAGTGACTCTGAAAATCGGGAAAAAATAGAGGAACTTAATAAAAAATTCAATGAATGTGTTGTTCAGACACCAGTAGTCGAACCTTATAGGGAAATAGAAATAATACCGGACCGACAATGTGACGAGTCACTAGATATAGTAAAATCTCTACCGGATTTTGACGGTAAGCAAGAAATATACGTTTCATGGCGACAAGCGGCGCAAATCTCCTATAAAGTATTTGAAAATGCTGAGGGCAGTTCCAGATATTATCAGGCGGCAGCCATTATTAGAAATAAGATAAAAGGTTCAGCGGATATGGTACTGTCCTCCTTTAATACAGTTTTAAATTTTAAAGCCATCATTGCTCGTCTTGACTTTACGTACTCGGACAAAAGGCCGATTTACTTAATCGAGCAAGAAATGTCAATTCTCCGTCAAGGAAACATGACACTTTTGCAATTCTATGATGAGGTCGAGAAAAAACTGATACTATTGACAAATAAAACGATTATGACTTATGATAGGTCCACTGCGGCATCCATTAATGAAAAATACAGAATGGACGCACTCCGTGTGTTTATATCGGGGACCAAAAAGGGATTAAGTGATGTGCTTTTTTCGGCTCGGCCGAATGATTTGCCCTCGGCATTAGCATTAGCCCAGGAAGTTGAATCTAATCATGAGAGGTACCAATTTGCAAGCAACTATGCTAGATGTCTTGAGGAAAAACAAAGACAAAAGTCTGAAGCAAGACTTCAAAATAAGTACCCGACCACAGGAGTTCAGACAATTAAGAACCCTCATTTTTTTAAACGACAAAATTTTGATAATAGAGAACAGCAAAGGGAAATTGTCCAACCAATGGACGTTGATCCATCGATGCGTTCTATACAGTCGACGAGACGGCAACCACCTAACGGTGGACCGCCTCAAGGCCAATATTATGGTAATCAGGGTTCAGGACAGGAAGTAAAACGTCAACACAGTGACTCAGCTAGATTTACAGGCCCTAAGCAATAGAGGATCAATCATATTTCTCAGGAATCTGCCTCAACGGAGCCAGAACATTATGAATACAGGGCGGAATTAGCAGCATCAGAAATTGATGCTGAAGAGGGTTTTGATCAGATAAATTTTTTAGTCGAGACTCCCTGCTGCCATTCATTGAAAGGACAATTGCAGGGAAAAATATAAGATTATTAATAGATACGGGCGCTTCGAAAAATTATATAAGACCCTTGAGCGAACTCAAGAACATAGTGCCAGTTGATAACCGCTTTTTAGTGAAATCGATCCACGGTTTTAACATCATTGATAGGAAATGCACCATTAACCTATTCAACACAAATGGCACATTTTTCATATTGCCATCACTTTCAACATTTGATGGTATACTAGGCCTTGATCTGCTAACGCAGATAAGTGCAAAACTAGATTTCGAAAACAGTGAACTCCAGACTCAAAACGATTCGGAGGAAATAAAAATGTTACGGTGTGCGAATGTAAATTTCACACAAGTGAAGGATATAGTGGTACCCCACACAGTTCTGAGGCCATTTCAGAATATGATAAGGAAACTATTAGGAGTTTTTGCAAACCCTAATGAATCTCTACCTTTCAACACAAACATCGTTGCCACCATCCGCACTAATAGCAACGATCCGGTATATTCAAAGCTTTACCCTTACCCGATGGGGGTAGCCGAATTCGTAAATGACGAAATACGTAATTTATTGAAGAACGAAATAATCAGGCCCTCCAGGTCCTCCTATAACAACCCCATCTGGGTCGTCGACAGGAAGGGCAAAGACAAACTCGGAAATACTTTGAAACGCCTTGTTATTGATTTCAGAAAACTAAACGAGAAGACAATTGACGACAAGTATCCTATTCCGGACGTAACAGTGATTTTGGCGAACTTGGGTAAAGCGAAATACTTTACGACGCTTGATTTAAAATCAGTCTTCCACCAAATATCGCTAGCGGAGAAAGATAGGGAGAAAACGGCTTTCTCAGTCGGAAACGGAAAATACGAATTCTGCAGGCTCCCTTTCGGTTTGAAGAACGCCCCCAGCATTTTTCAGAGGGCCATTGATGACGTATTAAGGGAACAGATTGGAAAGTCATGCTATGTTTATATAGATGACGTAATAATCTTTTCGGAAAATGAGGAGGCTCATTTTAACCACATTGCATGGGTACTGAGTAGGCTGCATGAGGCAAACATGAGAGTTTCTCGTGAGAAATCACAGTTTTTCAGGGAAAGTGTTGAATACCTCGGCTTCGTTGTATCTCGAAATGGTATAAAAACAAGCCCACTACATTATTTAACATTAGATCCTTTTTGGGACTAGCAAGCTATTATTGATGCTTCATTAGGGATTTTGCTTCAATAGCAAAACCGCTGACTGATATTTTGAAGGGTGAGAACGGCAGGGTCAGTGCCCATCCGTCAAAGAAGATAAAGGTGAACTTGGACGAGAGACAAGTTCAAGCTTTTGTCAAACTGAAAGAGATATTGGCTTCAGAGGAAGTCATGTTGTCTTACGCGGACTTCACTGCACCATTTGATCTGGTAACAGATGCTTCCTCATCGGGACTAGGAGCAGTTTTGTCACAAAACGGCAGACCTATTACAATGATTTCAAGGACTCTAAAGGACAGGGAACTGAACTTCGCAACCAATGAACGCGAGCTACTGGCCATTGTATGGGCTCTGCAGAAACTTAGAAACTATCTCTATGGCGTAAAAAGTTTGAATATTTACACAGACCACCAACCGCTTACGTTTGCGGTTTCAGATTGTAATTGTGGAGGACTATAAAGATTTTATATTCAAGGATACTGTAGTTTCTGCCTGAAAATATACTTTGAAAATTTCAATCAAAAGTTTCTTTGAAATTTTAATTTCGATATTTCAAACAACAATCAATTTTTTTTTTTTTTTTTTAATGGTAATGTAATTGTGGAGGACTATAAAGATTTTATATTCAAGGATACTGTAGTTTCTGCCTGAAAATATACTTTGAAAATTTCAATCAAAAGTTTCTTTGAAATTTTAATTTCGATATTTCAAACAACAATCAATGTTTTTTTTCCTTAGCAATATCAAACGCTCCAGATACAACAGGGAATCTAGAATTATTGTTGCGACGGACAGGACTTGTAACCATACACTGTTCACGTGATCCTCTGGATATATTATCAGGAATATGTGGATTAGTACTGTTAGTATTAAAATTAGTATTACTATTAGAATTAATATTAAGTGAAGCAATAGCGCTCTGTATCTCCCTACCTATAGGAAATTTCTATTCGAAAATTATTAAGAGACTCAGTTACAACTGAGTGGATATGATCTTCATTTAATGTGTAATTTCTTTGTGGAGTATTAAAGTTGTCCAAATTATTTAAGTTTGTTGTAGCCGCTCTGCGAGCCTGTTGACGGGTCCCTATTCATATTGGAATTCGGTTGAATTATAATAATATCATTTGAATTTTCACTATCACGTATCAATGGCATTTCAAAATAATTATCAATATAAAAAAATTTGCAAAATAAATACTAATAAATTAAAGTTTTGTTTAATAAGAAAAGTTTTCAATCATTAGATAAATGTTGACTACTCCTTAAGGCAAACAGGTAATAACAATTTTTTGCCTTGCACAAAATTATGGTGATATATAGCTATAAATCCTCTCATAAACAAAAAAAATTAAAAGAAAATTTAATAATAAAAAAATAGATAAAATGGTTTGAACTACTCCTCAGGTATATTTCCAAAATGATTCAAAAATAACAGTCTCCTGAGTATTATATTCAAACAACTTAAGAATACTGCTATTATTTTGGTATGATGATACAATTTAATATCTTTCAAACTCCAAAAACAAAAAGAAAGAATCTTGAAGAGAAAATAAAATTAAGGAAGAAAAAGAATTATATTGTGAATAGGAACTGGTCAGAAACGAAAACATCCATTCTCTGCATTTTCCAAATTCGAAAACACAATAACTAAAATCCTCAACACATATGGTCAGTTAGGTTATCAAAATACTGAAGGTCCATATTTTATTGAAAAATAAAATAGGAAAAATAATTGATTGTTGTTTGAAATATAGAAATTAAAATTTCAAAGAAACTTTTGATTGAAATTTTCAAAGTATATTTTCAGGCAGAAACTACAGTATCCTTGAATATAAAATCTTTATAGACCTCCACAAGATCGAAACCCTAACGCTAAGATAAAATGTTGGAAAGCTTTTGTGGACGAACACAAAGTAAAAATTTTCTATAAGCCAGGTAGGGAAAATTACGTCAGCGACGCATTGTCACGACAGCACATTCATTCCTTAGAGGAAGAGGCTCGCTCTGATATTGCGACGGTACACAGTGATTGACTTACCTACACGATTGAAGCGACGGATAAACCGGTTAACTGCTACCGAAATCAGATAGTTTTGGAGAAAGCACGCTTCGCGCGAAACCGAAACTTCATACTTTTTGGTAAAAAAACTCGTCATATGATTGAATTTACTGATAGGGACACGCTTATCGGGGAAGTTAAATTAGCAGTGAATCCAGGGGTGGTAAATGCAATATACTGCGATTTGCCAACCTTAGCTTGTATTTAGCATGGATTGGTCAGGGTTTTTCCAGCCACCAGATTTTGACATTGTAGAAAAATGGTGGTTGATATTTTTGATAAAAATTAACAATCGGAGATTATTAATACTGAGCACAATCGAGCTCATAGGGCGGCTCAAGAAAACGTAAAGCAAATTCTTGATGATAATTACTTCCCGAAAATGGCAAAATTGGCAAACGAAACTGTGGCGAACTGTAGGATCTGTAACTGGGCCAAATACGATAGGCATCCGATTAGACAAGAGATGGGTGAGACCCCAGTACCAACTTATACTGGGGAAATGTTGCACATTGATATATTTTCTACAGACAGGAAATACTTCCTCACATGTGTCGATAAATTTTCGAAATTCGCTGTGGTCCAACCAGTCCCATCTCCTACAATCATGGACTTAAAAGTCCCGATTATACAAGTAATGAACATTTTTCCGGACACAAAGAGTGTTTATTGTGACAATGAACCAGCGTTTAAATCCGAAACCATTACGGCAATGCTGGAAAATCAGTTTGGCGTGGTGGTTGCAAATGCCCCTCCGCTCCATAGCACTTCGAATGGTCAGGTTGAACGTTTCCATAGCACTTTAGCAGAGATTGCGAGATGTCTCAAACTCGAGAAGAAAATCGAGGATACAATTGAGCTCATGATGATGGCTACGGCACAATACAATAGGACTATTCACTCAGTGACCAACAAAAGACCTATAGAAGTAGTTCACAGTACATCGGCAGAAATAAGGGAACAAATAAAAGGGAAAATCATGAAGGCTCAACGAATTCAACTTGATAGGGACAATTATTCAAGACGGAATAGGACTTTTGACATTGGGGAGCGTGTGCTCGTTAAGAATAATAAAAGATTAGGAAAAAAATTAACCCCTTTATATACGGAAGAGAGAGTAGAGGCCGACTTAGGAACTACAGTTCTTATTAAAGGGAGGGTGGTCCATAAGGACAACTTAAGATAGAATTAATTTCTCAAGCACATATAATCGCTCCACTTCAATTTTGTCCTGTTTATATATATTTTTTTTTATAGGATTTTACTTATAATATTTCCACTACAGACAGTGACCGCAAAATTAATAGACTACTCTAATTCAGATTATATCCCTATTATGGACGGGGAAGTTATCATATGGCAGGATTTTGATTACCTTAGGCATACTACAGACCCAACAAGGTATTCAGAAATAGCTGATGAAACCGAACACCTTAAAAAACACTCCCCGAGAGGGAGTTGTGTGTTAGCATCGTGTATACCATCAATATTTTTTATTGAGATATTTACGTTTCGGCACTTAAAATGAACATCAGATACCACAAACAATCATTTAAATGTCATTCTAAGGTAATCGTGATAATTATAATTTTCTACATTATAGAGCACAGTTATCAAGTTCATTGTGTCCCTAAGACCCCACATAGTGGTTAATTAAATTTTTTTTGTAATTTAAAAAAATATATTTTGAATATCTTGGTTAGTACGTTACTGTATATCTTAGAAAATTTATTAAAACTTAAGGATGAAACAAAAATGAAAATATATTCTTAATAAAATCAATTATGAGTGAATAAAATAAAATTTAAGACTTATCCTTTTGGTTAGAGAAAGCTAACGATGGGTTTTGGGTTCTTCGAATATAGTAGTGCGTGGAGAACAAGGCAAGGGAGGGTTGAGAGCACGGGGTTCTAATATCAGCATCCCCTCATTTTTTACACAAAATACACCGTAATAAAGCTCACTTTTCCGTTTACTTCTTTTTTTTAAATTTTTTTTGCAATAGATTTAGTGTACCGGCCTTTTATTTATTTAACCCTCAATCGGGACTCTATAATACGAAAAAAATAATAATGGTGTGGTTTGTCTGACGGGCGTCAAGAACCTCCCCACCCACTGTCGTTAGCGGCTAAAACGGGTCCCGATGACCTACTGTCATACAAACATTGCAAGTAGTGGATCGAATTGAATTTTTAGTGATGGGAAGAGATCGCGAATTGGTAATGAGTTATTTTATTCCACCTGTAAATGTCTTGGCTTAACCATTCTCGAAAGAGAGCTGAACTACTCGATCCATTACAAAATGGTGCTTCAAGGGCACTTATACTTAGGAATTAAGTTTCCTTTAAAAATACATCAACATTCATTACAAATTTTCGGAAAAATATCACTTTTAATGAATAAAAAAATTTTTTTTCCACTTGATAAAAATTATTATTTTGAGTAACTTGATCCATATAACCCTATATTACTTTCCACAAAAAAAGACCCACTAGGAAATTTACACTACTACCTCTAGCAGCCGGCATGTTGCCGCCCCAGAAGTAATCCACCAAAAGCAAACTAGCCTACAGCAAGGCCGAGACCAAAAATGCAGGACAACAACAAGGAAAGAACCGGTATTGAATTCACAAAACCGAAAACCAAAAATAAAATAAAACAGCAAAAAATCACCAAATGGCGGCACAAACCGGAAATGGGCAACCGGAACAGGAAGCGAACCAAAAATTTCGGACCCGAACAGGAAGTTACCAACGGGACTCTACCGACCGGAAAACGGAAGTCACCGACCGTAACCGGCAACACCGACCAGAATTCGAAACAGCTGATTCACAAAATTACCACTATCCACCACCGCAAAAAGTGGCAGCACAATAGGCAAAACCAAACGCACTAACACACTCTCACTCAAAATCACACGTATTGAGACTCCCCGGGGCAATGTCAATAATGCCAGCGGAGTCTCAAAATTTAATCCGCGCGTATCTCTGCAATCCGCAGACCGAATTACAAACTTTCGACATTCCCGAAACTATTCTGAAACTACGTTTAACCCTTTCACTACCGACTTTTTGTTTGTGGATGTATCGTTATTTTGACTTTAGATTCTTGTTAAGGGTCCTCAAATTAGAAAAAAATATGCAACATATTTTGCCCCCTTACCTCCTACCGACCAAATCCTAAGCAGACGACGGACCTTCTCCACAACACCCAACAACTTTGCTCTCACACGCTCAATATGAGTAACATAGCTCATCCTTTCACCCATGGTTACCCCCAAGTACTTGACCTCAGTCGAGTACTTGAGGCCAACCCCATTCACCCTCACACAAGGACACCGACCGCGAGATAATTTGCCCTTGAGCAACATCATCTCCGTCTTGTCCATCGCAACACTCACTCCTACATCCTGACCCCACGCACACGCAACCTGCGTGGCCTCCTGAGCCATTCTCTCAACGGACGCACGTGAATCCGCCTCGATGAGGAGGTCATCCGCATACGCACAACATGTATAATGCCGACCCAGCTGCCGCAACAAGGAGTCCATCATTAGGTTCCATATAAGTGGACCGCAGATGGAACCCTGCGGACAACCGCGAGCAACGTCAATCCAGACACACTCATTCACATCAGCCACACACGCTCTTCTACCAGAAAAGTAACTCATCCAGAGGCCTAGTTCACGAAAGCCCACATCACGCAACCTAGACAACACAGCATTCCAACACAAATAATCAAACGCACCTTTAAAGTCAACAAACAGACCCAATACATACTTTGACGAACTCACGCTCACACATTCCTTAACATACAACCACGCATCCTCAACACACTTACCCTTCCTAAAACCATACTGCCATTCACAAATATCCTCATTCACAATATCCCGAAGTCGGTGCACCATTATCCTTTCCAGCACTTTACCAAGAACTAGCAAGAGACTGATGCCCCTATAAGCCCTAGGATTGCTACAGGGCTTATCGGCCGACTTCAAAAGAACACTTTTCCACTCACGTGGAAAATAACCCTCACTCACGCACTTCCCGAAAACTGATGATAAGTATTCCGGGATAAACTTCCACACAACCCTACACATCTCAATAGTCAAAACATCCATTCCAAGTGACCTCCTCTTCTTGACCCTGCCCAGGGGCGCTAGATCAAGAAGCGGCCCACAACATATCTCCCTTCATGAGGTCAACACCCAATCACCAACACGCAAACCACTCACATCCACATTCCTACCCTTACCTCTACAAATCATATAGGCACACCCCCATGGGTCATTCCTATTATCATGTACAAATGCCCTCCACTTACTCTCTTTCACACTCACAATCATCCGCTTATATTCAGTCAGTCAGTCAGTACGCCCCCTGTAAGCAGGCCTATGCCGTTCCATATCTCCACTGTCACTCCGCCTAGACCTCTGGAAACACCTCCTAAGTCGCCGAACCGACCTCCGCACCTCACTCAACTCATCCGTCCACCACTTAACCCTCTTGGGATTAGTCCTTCGACATCTCCCAAGAAGAGCATCATTCACACAAGAAACCTACTCATTAAGCCGCTCAATCTTCTCATCCACACTCAATCCCTCAAAGACACCAATTGGTACACTCAGATCCCTCACACGCGAACCATAAAACTTCCAATCAACATTGGAAGCCCGCCATCTCTTTACACAACCATACTGCACAACATTCTGCTGACAAGTAACCACAACCTCAATCAGGTTGTGGTCACTCACACCAGAATCAACCACGCTTCAACTAAATTCATACCTACCACACGCCACACCATTCACAATCGTAACATCAATATCACTTCTACCATTCGGACCATCAAACATAAACAACTCACACGGTTCATTCAGCACACTCAAATCATTCGCCATCAACCAATCACAGAGCAATCTCCCCCTATCATGGCTCTGATATCCAGTCGTGTGCCGGGACATCTTACTGAACCACAAGGGGGAAGTTGCGTTCGCATCCATACCAAGGAAAAGCGGAATGCTACTCGCGAGGAGTAGCACCGTGTCCAAGTAGGCCAAATAAGGCCCAATCTCATCCGCAAACTTACGATATACGCTATACAAAATAATTTTACCAAACACACCCTCTACACACACACATACTCCCAGCTCACTCACACTTACAACCATACATTCAACATCAATCATAATGACAGCAGAATTCGCCATGAGGTCAGGGAACACCCGCATAGATGCAGGTAGTCCCCTTACGCAACCACTAGTTGCATAAGGTTCCTGAACCAGGGCAAACCTGCCGCCCCTTTCACACATGTACTGGCCCAACTCACACATAGCAGCATGCATACCCTGGCAATTCGACTGAATCACCAACACGTCCATATCAGTGTCTAGCATTCGCCCGCGCTACAGCCGCACAATAAATGGGGCAAGCCCGGGACACCATGAGGTGACCGGACGGCAACCCCTTAAAGGCACAATTCCGGCAATGCGGCTGATTACCGCAAGGGGATACCACATGTCCACTCAGGCCACAACGACAACACACCCGTTCCTTCATCCTACACTCTCTAGCAAAATGGTCGAAACCATTACACCTGAAACAAGCCGCAAAAAGTGGCAGCACAATAGGCAAAACCAAACGCACTAACACACTCTCACTCAAAATCACACGTATTGAGACTCCCCGGGGCAATGTCAATAATGCCAGCGGAGTCTCAAAATTTAATCCGCGCGTATCTCTGCAATCCGCAGACCGAATTACAAACTTTCGACATTCCCGAAACTATTCTGAAACTACGTTTAACCCTTTCACTACCGACTTTTTGTTTGTGGATGTATCGTTATTTTGACTTTAGATTCTTGTTAAGGGTCCTCAAATTAGAAAAAAATATGCAACATATTTTGCCCCCTTACCTCCTACCGACCAAATCCTAAGCAGACGACGGACCTTCTCCACAACACCCAACAACTTTGCTCTCACACGCTCAATATGAGTAACATAGCTCATCCTTTCACCCATGGTTACCCCCAAGTACTTGACCTCAGTCGAGTACTTGAGGCCAACCCCATTCACCCTCACACAAGGACACCGACCGCGAGATAATTTGCCCTTGAGCAACATCATCTCCGTCTTGTCCATCGCAACACTCACTCCTACATCCTGACCCCACGCACACGCAACCTGCGTGGCCTCCTGAGCCATTCTCTCAACGGACGCACGTGAATCCGCCTCGATGAGGAGGTCATCCGCATACGCACAACATGTATAATGCCGACCCAGCTGCCGCAACAAGGAGTCCATCATTAGGTTCCATATAAGTGGACCGCAGATGGAACCCTGCGGACAACCGCGAGCAACGTCAATCCAGACACACTCATTCACATCAGCCACACACGCTCTTCTACCAGAAAAGTAACTCATCCAGAGGCCTAGTTCACGAAAGCCCACATCACGCAACCTAGACAACACAGCATTCCAACACAAATAATCAAACGCACCTTTAAAGTCAACAAACAGACCCAATACATACTTTGACGAACTCACGCTCACACATTCCTTAACATACAACCACGCATCCTCAACACACTTACCCTTCCTAAAACCATACTGCCATTCACAAATATCCTCATTCACAATATCCCGAAGTCGGTGCACCATTATCCTTTCCAGCACTTTACCAAGAACTAGCAAGAGACTGATGCCCCTATAAGCCCTAGGATTGCTACAGGGCTTATCGGCCGACTTCAAAAGAACACTTTTCCACTCACGTGGAAAATAACCCTCACTCACGCACTTCCCGAAAACTGATGATAAGTATTCCGGGATAAACTTCCACACAACCCTACACATCTCAATAGTCAAAACATCCATTCCAAGTGACCTCCTCTTCTTGACCCTGCCCAGGGGCGCTAGATCAAGAAGCGGCCCACAACATATCTCCCTTCATGAGGTCAACACCCAATCACCAACACGCAAACCACTCACATCCACATTCCTACCCTTACCTCTACAAATCATATAGGCACACCCCCATGGGTCATTCCTATTATCATGTACAAATGCCCTCCACTTACTCTCTTTCACACTCACAATCATCCGCTTATATTCAGTCAGTCAGTCAGTACGCCCCCTGTAAGCAGGCCTATGCCGTTCCATATCTCCACTGTCACTCCGCCTAGACCTCTGGAAACACCTCCTAAGTCGCCGAACCGACCTCCGCACCTCACTCAACTCATCCGTCCACCACTTAACCCTCTTGGGATTAGTCCTTCGACATCTCCCAAGAAGAGCATCATTCACACAAGAAACCTACTCATTAAGCCGCTCAATCTTCTCATCCACACTCAATCCCTCAAAGACACCAATTGGTACACTCAGATCCCTCACACGCGAACCATAAAACTTCCAATCAACATTGGAAGCCCGCCATCTCTTTACACAACCATACTGCACAACATTCTGCTGACAAGTAACCACAACCTCAATCAGGTTGTGGTCACTCACACCAGAATCAACCACGCTTCAACTAAATTCATACCTACCACACGCCACACCATTCACAATCGTAACATCAATATCACTTCTACCATTCGGACCATCAAACATAAACAACTCACACGGTTCATTCAGCACACTCAAATCATTCGCCATCAACCAATCACAGAGCAATCTCCCCCTATCATGGCTCTGATATCCAGTCGTGTGCCGGGACATCTTACTGAACCACAAGGGGGAAGTTGCGTTCGCATCCATACCAAGGAAAAGCGGAATGCTACTCGCGAGGAGTAGCACCGTGTCCAAGTAGGCCAAATAAGGCCCAATCTCATCCGCAAACTTACGATATACGCTATACAAAATAATTTTACCAAACACACCCTCTACACACACACATACTCCCAGCTCACTCACACTTACAACCATACATTCAACATCAATCATAATGACAGCAGAATTCGCCATGAGGTCAGGGAACACCCGCATAGATGCAGGTAGTCCCCTTACGCAACCACTAGTTGCATAAGGTTCCTGAACCAGGGCAAACCTGCCGCCCCTTTCACACATGTACTGGCCCAACTCACACATAGCAGCATGCATACCCTGGCAATTCGACTGAATCACCAACACGTCCATATCAGTGTCTAGCATTCGCCCGCGCTACAGCCGCACAATAAATGGGGCAAGCCCGGGACACCATGAGGTGACCGGACGGCAACCCCTTAAAGGCACAATTCCGGCAATGCGGCTGATTACCGCAAGGGGATACCACATGTCCACTCAGGCCACAACGACAACACACCCGTTCCTTCATCCTACACTCTCTAGCAAAATGGTCGAAACCATTACACCTGAAACAAGCCATCAGTGGATCCTGGCTCTGCACCCGGAAACCAAACCACTTTACATAACAGCGGCCAACGACCAGCAGCTTATCGACAGCAGTGTCACATCCCTCCAGGACCACTCCCACCTCCCCATCACCAGCCTTCCACGGGCGGCTCACCACCGTCAGGAGTGATCTCCGAATGAACCCCACGGACAGCGGCCCCAGCTTGTCGCTAACCTAAAGGTCAAGGCCAACCTCGCCAAACCTCGGATTACCGGCAATCCTATCTCTCTCCATCCCGGGTCGGCTTCAGATCGTAAACCCGGACCTCCGAAAGAGAAGACCCGACTTCCTCCGCAACCTTACTCACCACCTCCTTCGAGCCTTCCTGCTCCTAACCACCAGGGACCACGTCTCCAGTGGTTTGCTCACCGGAGCTGCAGGAGGCAGAACTCCGGAAGGAGCCACGCTTGGCGCACCAAGGACCTCACGCTAAGAACCACCTGCCACCTGGAGCACGTCAAGGCGCCCCCGAAGCCTCTCGTTCTCCGCGACCAACATCATCTACATCTCCTCATACTGGCCAGCATGGTCCGCAATTTTACGACCCAGTACACTGCCCACACTCGCCTCGAAGACCACCCCAAGCAAACTTGCGGTCACCGCCTTCATCCTCACAACGGCAGCACCAGCACCACCAGCGATTTGGCCCGCAGAAACCAGGGCGGCCGCCCTGGCAGCTCTGGTAGCCGACACGCCCGACGTCGCCGCCACACTAACCGTTCCGGATTCTCCCATGCTATTCTCCGATCCACGCACCGCACTCTTCCTCCTACCGTCACCCACCTTTGGGCTGGGCAGCCCCTGGGGGAGGTCCACCCTTGAAACTCTCACCGTAGGAGGAGTTCCAGGCTTAGCCCTCTTCCCCTCAGCACCAGAACCTACATTCGAGACAGTAACCACCTCTTCCTCACCAGAGCTACTACCCAGCAACTCACTGTCGGAGTGCCTGACCAATCTGCGCCCCGGCGGGGGAGCCCCAGAAGGCCCGACCGACTGCACACCACCAGTCACCTCAATACCAACAGCACCGTCCTCGGAGTCACCACTCGCCGCACGGGAGCCAGCCCCCTTCCTACTAGCTCTGGCAGCCGGCATGTTGCCGCCCCAGAAGCAATCCACCAAAGCAAATTAGCCTACAGCGAGGCCGAAACCAAAAATGCAGAACACCAAGACCAAAAATAAAACAAAAGGCAAAAAACCACCAAATGGCAGCACAAACCGGAAACTTGAAACCGGAAATGGACAACAGGAACTGGAAGTGAACCAAAAATTCCGGACCGAACAGGAAGTTGCCAACCGGAAATTACCGACCTGAAACAGGAAGTCCCCGACCGGAAACTAAAAGTTACCGACCGTAACCGGCGACTGTCGGCAACACCGACCAGAATCCGAAACAGCTGATTCACCAAAGTACCACTATCCACCACCGCAAAAAAGTGGCAGCACAATAGGCAAAACCAACGCACTATCAATAAATGTCAATAAAGCCAGCGGAGTCTCAAAATTTAATCCGCGCGTATCTCTGCAATCCGCGGACCGAATTTCAAACTTTTAACACTCCCGAAATCGTCTCTTCCGATACCACACCTTTATACAATACACTTGTAATATTTCGCACCGAAACTATTTTGAACTACGTTTAACTGCGAGCACTTGAAAAATACGTCTGCACACAACAAAGTCACAGCAAAAAGTGAGTGGTAGATAGGGACAGCCGTGTTCATGATTCATGTGGGTACCTGCCACGATGGCCTAACCCCACAGTGCTCCAAACACCGGGTGAAAACAATGCGTCTACCAACGCCCCCACATGCAACAGACTGTTACATATGAGTAGCAATTCGAGCCCATGCTTTTGGACATGGCCTCCCCCTTGCTTTGGAGCGGAGCCCATCTAAAACTCCTACCGATCTATGGGTCACGGCACCCGGTTGCAATGCAACTCCACACCGAGCTTGCGCTCTACCCGCGATTTGGGTCCAAACCACAGCCACCACGAAACTCCCCGAAGGGCCGCACCATTGTCAGACTGGAACCGAAGTCCCAGGGGCACTGACACCCGTGGTACCAGAATTAAGTCTCCGGTCAGACTTCGTAGCCGAAACTACTACCAGTTGAACTCCAAAAAGTTCGGGACTGGTGGCACAGCAGCAAAAACGTACAGCATCAGCACCAGGAACAGCAACGAGGACAGCACCAGCAACGGAAAAGCGCTCTGCAGCTAATCACCCGAGAGTAACGCTGTCTAGAGATCTCCCATCAGACCAACATACGCGACAATACCAGGAAGTGCAAGAATGCAGACAGATGGAAGACTTCCAAATGTCAGCAGCCTGCCAAAGAAAAACCACAGCAATCAGCATGAACTGGACAATAACGGCAATTAACCGCGGACAACAAGACTAAAATGACTGCGCAGAAGCCGGCTCCACTAACTTTGTCTCAGTCTTCTCCTATTAAAAACCACACGGGAAAATTCATCCAAACTACTAAATGTCCGATCGTCCTCTAAAACCTTACTAAAATCAAAACCCTCATGCGTCCGTCTTATCCCTATCCTACTCAAATCCCTAATGTTATCATAGTACTGACACTCGGTCAGTACATGTCGCACGTCCTCAAGTTCCCACCCTCACGCACACCCCGAAGTGGCCGACAGATCCTCTGATGCAAAAATGCATTGAGCGAGCCATGGCCCGGCAACAGAAAACCCAGGCTTAGGCCGAAGCCAAAGTCAGGGCGATCACGCACAAACACCGCGTCGCGAATGAAACCATATGTTATGCGCCCTTTGTCACTGTTCGTCCATCTTGTCCTCCACATAGAAACAAGGTGCTCACTCAGGAGCTCCTTGATTCCACCTAAATCTCTATCCATTACATCAGTAGCAGAAAGCCAGTCACCAGAGTGAAGTGGAAAACACTTATTTGGAAAACTTTGTTTGAAAACATTTTTTATGTTGTCAAGAAAATTGGAAAATTTTCATTCATTCATAATTTGGAATTTGTGTAAAAAGTTGAAGAAAAATTTTGGGAGAAGAAACATACATACCTATAATTTAAAAATTTTAAGAAAAATATATTTATAAATATTACAGTCCACGGATCGAATAGTGAAAGAATTGGCTGTAAGATAAAAGCCAAATATAGAAAAGAATATATCGGCCATTATCTTTATTAAACATCAGCTGAAATCTGGCTTGGAAGTAGCCGATTATATCGATTATAAAAAGAGTTTACATAAATCTTATTTGCGCTAAGAAGGATGTACTAATTGGGTCAGTATTTTTTTTTAACGTTTGCCTATTGCACCTGAATCCCATTATTTTGGCACTTTCAACTGGCATAAGACTATTATTGTACTATTATTTGGAAAATATTTCAAGAGACTTGTACCGTAAAAATTGAAAGAGGATATAACAGAGGAAATTGTTTTGAAAGATTTTTCTGCATGGTTTTAAACTTTTGGTGATAAACTTGGATTTTTTTTGTTGTGGCTCAAAGGCAATAAATTTTGTATACTTGGTGTAAAAGATTTGAACCTCGTTTGATAATATGCTGATCACAAGAATCTAAAGGTATGAAATATAGTGAAGCCGGTGGCTGCCGCACAATTATATAAAATAAAAATAAAAATAGAGATCAATTTTTTTAAAGAATTTCTCTCACTTTGTGAAGATTTCTTTTATGGTTCATTGTAGTATATTTTAAGTGCGTTTTGCCAATTTAAAAAAAAAAAAAAAGTTAGTTCCATTAAAATTTTCTTAAATTTTTTTTAACTTAATTTGTTCTCCTATTTCATAAAAAAAAAATAATTTACGAGATTCATTTAATTTACCTATTGTAACTGTTTATTGGAAAACTTTGTTTGAAAACATTTTTTATGTTGTCAAGAAAATTGGAAAATTTTCATTCATTCATAATTTGGAATTTGTGTAAAAAGTTGAAGAAAAATTTTGGTAGAAGAAACATACATACCTATAATTTAAAAATTTTAAGAAAAATATATTGATAAATATTACAGTCCACGGATCGAATAGTGAAAGAATTGGCTGTAAGATAAAAGCAAAATATAGAAAAGAATATATCGGCCATTATCTTTATTAAACATCAGCTGAAATCTGGCTTGGAAGTAGCCGATTATATCGATTATAAAAAGAGTTTACATAAATCTTTTTAACGTTTGCCTATTGCACCTGAATCCCATTATTTTGGCACTTTCAACTGGCATAAGACTATTATTGTACTATTATTTGTAAAATATTTCAAGAGACTTGTACCGTAAAAATTGAAAGAGGATATAACAGAGGAAATTGTTTTGAAAGATTTTTCTGCATGGTTTTAAACTTTTGGTGATAAACATTGGATTTTTTTGTTGTGGCTCAAAGGCAATAAATTTTGTATACTTGGTGTAAAAGATTTGAACCTCGTTTGATAATAAGCTGATCACAAGAATCTAAAGGTATAAAATATAGTGAAGCCGGTGGCTGCCGCACAATTATATAAAATAAAAATAAAAATAGAGATCAATTTTTTTAAAGAATTTCTCTCACTTTGTGAAGATTTCTTTTATGGTTCATTGTAGTATATTTTAAGTGCGTTTTGCCAATTTAGAAAAAAAAAGTTAGTTCCATTAAAATTTTCTTAAATTTTTTTTAACTTAATTTGTTCTCCTATTTCATAAAAAAAAAATAATTTACGAGATTCATTTAATTTACCTAGTGTAATTTTAATTATTTTAATATGTAATTTTATGGTCACCTAATTTGAATTTTTTTATTTTAAACAATCAAACGTAAACTTCATTAAAACTTAATTATCCCGAGTAAAAAAAATTGATCTCGCGCAATATCTAATTATATCCAATTTGATATTGTTTAAGATCTGCTGTAATATCTAGCTGATCCAATTAGATCTCAAAATTGGGTGTATCCAATCATATAGTTTTAGATCCCATTGTATATATGGGGATAAACTAAGATCAAGTTATATCTCAAAATTGGGAGGTCCAGTGATATCTTTGGGGATAAACATAGATCTATTTTGATCCGAAAATTGGCGGATCCAGGTAGATATTTGCGGATATTTTTAGATCTAATTTGATCCGAAAAATGGCGGATCCAATTAGATCCAGCTATATATTTGGGGATAAACTTAGATCTAATTTGATCTCAATTTTGGCAGATCAAATTAGATCCCGCAATATATTTGTGCATAAACGTATATCTAATTTGATCCGAAAAAGTGGCAGATCGAATTAGATCTAGCTATATATTTGGGGATAAACTTAGATCTAATTTGATCCGAAAAATGGCACATCGAATTAGATCCAGCAATATATTTGTGGATAAACTTAGATATAAATTGATCTGAAAAATGGCAGATCAAATTAGATCCAGCAATATATTTGTGGATTAACTTAGATCTAATTTGATCCAAAAAATGGCACATCGAATTAGATTCAGCAATATATTTGTGGATAAACTTGGATATAAATTGAATAGAAAATTGGCAGATCAAATTAGATCCAGCAATATATTTTGGGATTTAGTAAGACCTAATTTGATTCAAAAAATGGCAGATCGAATTAGATCCAGCTATATATTTGTGGATAAACTTAGATCTAATTTGATCCGAAAAAGTGGCAGATCGAATTAGATCCAGCAATATATTTAGGGATAAACTTGGATGTAAATTTATCCGAAAAATGCCTGATCGAATTAGATCCAGCAATATATATGTGGATAAAAATAGATCTAAATTTATCCGAAAAATTCCTAATCGAATTAGATCCAGCAATATATATGGGGATAAACTTGGATCTAAATTTAACCGAAAAATGGCAGATCAAATTAGATCCAGCAATATATTTGGGGATAAACTTGGATCTAAATTTATCAGAAAAATGCCAGATCGAATTAGATCCAGCAATTTATTTCGGTATTAAAATGGCAGATCGAATTAGAAACAGCAATATATTTGGGGATTGACATCTAAAAGTATCCATAAAAATGACAGATAAAATTAGATGCCGCATTATATTTGGGTACTACGTAAGATCTCCATTTATTTGGGATTAAATAAGATCCCAGACATATATTGCCAACTGTTCAAAAAATAACAGACTGGCAGAGCACTGATTGTATAAAAATTACAATATTTTGTTAAAATAAGGTTTAAACTCAGAAGGTAACGAGTTCAATATGCATTTCTTTTACAAAATTAATTTCTTTTTATAAAATTAAAATTTTTTTTCTGTAAATTTTTTTATAAAATTATATATTTATTTTTTTATTAAATTGAAATTTTTGAATAAAATAATTTTATTTACATCTTTTTGATGCTCTACACCATTTCCAATTGTATTAATTGTTTTAAGATTTATCAATTGTATTTCAGAAATAATCAATTGAATTTCAGTTTTATCAATTGTGTTTCAGAACTCATCAATTATTTATCACATTTATGAATTGTATTTCAGAACTAGTCAATTGAAGTTCAGTTTTATCAATTGTGTTTCAGAAATTATTAATTGTATTTCCGAAATTCACAACTGTATTTCAGAAATTATCAAACTGTATTTCAGAAATTATCAATCGTATTTCCGAAATTATGAAATGTATTTGAGAAATTTTTCTCTATTAGCTATGATAACTAAACTTCTCTATTAGCTATGATAACTTAACTAAATAAATAAATAATTAAATGTGCGTAATATTGTAGTTTCTGAAGTGCAAATAATATTTTGTGATATACAATTAAAATTTTCCAAAATACATTTAATAATTTCTGGAATACCTTTTTCGATGCTTATAAGTTAGCTCGAAATGCTTTTATCATTCATTTAATTTGTAGCTATCACACATCTATAACAAGTCTCGTTAGATTATAGTGTAGAGGTCTTGGCTGACAATCTGGTGGACTGGGTTAAATTTCATGTTTTTAAAAGCAAATATTAAAAAAAGTTTTCTCAATTTTTTCAAAAATGTTTTTTGAAATCTATTTTTTTGCCAAGATAGTTAATGCAACGTTCTGCCAACGCATAACCGACCATCGCCAACGGTTTGCCAGCATTGTGCCGAAATTTATTTTTCTGTCTGGGATGTTAAACTTAAACCTATTGTATATTAACATTAATTAACACTATATTTTTAGGAAATACATTTTTATTTTATTATAAGTTAACATTAAATTGAATTTTAGATAATGGCACCAATTTGTAGTTGTAATTATTATATATTAAATCGTATATTCATAAACATTCTATACAGTTAGACGAGGTTTATGGAACTATTCAACTTTATAAAGTGTTTATAAATTATAACTTAAATGTACATATATATATCCCGAGTAAAAAAGTTTTGATATAATCATATATTATTTTATGTAATTACATATAGTAACTTATAGTTAGATATGGCCACATATGCTTTTAAAGTCAAGCATATAGACTTTTATATAGTCATATATTAAATATTTTTGCCTCAAAGGTTTTAATATTGAGACATATGTGATTTTATATTATTACATATAAGTGTATGTGCTATATATAAGTACACAAAGTAATATATAAAAGATATAATTACATATACGTTTATATATAATTTAGTATGACACTATACATAATAATATAAAACTATATATGGAGCCATTTAAGAAATATTATATAATAGGTGTTATATATGATTATATATTGACGCATATGAACCCATATACAGAGCTTTGAAGAATTAATTCCTTTTTGAATGAATTCACTACCAATCGAATTCAATTTTCTCTACAATTGAATGAATTCCTTTTCTTAAGTAATTCACTGAATTCGTTCAACTGAATGCGTTCATCTAACAACAAATTCAAAGAATTAATTCAATTGCAATAGTTCTTTTTATTAAATCAAATGAATTAATTCACCGGTGAACGCGTTCAATTTTATAAATCGAACGGAAAAAAAGTGAATTAATTCCTTACTGAATTAATTCACTACTGAATTCGTTCAATTTCATTTTCGTTCAGTGAATTAAAAAAAATAAAATTACGTTCAGTGAATTAAAAAAAAAAATAATAAGTTCACTGAATTGAAAAAAAATAAAATAAGTTCACTGAATTGAAAAAAAATAAAATAAGTTCACTGAATTCAAAGCCTGTTTTCTGCCGTTCAGTAGAAGAAAACAATAATCTACAAATAAATTCTTTAAATAAGCAATTTTACAGCGTGTGCTAGTAAAAATTAACAAATTAGAAACGGGATGCTGTTTACCAACCTACATGATTCAAAAATAAAGCCTTTTACTATTAAAAATAAAAACTTTACAGATATAGATAAATTTGGAAAAAAAATATAACTATATAACTAGTTTGAAAAATTAATAGTTATATTTTTTTTCCAAATTTATCAATATCTGTAAAGTTTTTATTTTTAATAGTAAAAGGATTTATTTTTGAATCATGTAGGTTGATAAACAGCATCCGGTTTCTATTTTGTTTATTTTTACTATCACACGCTGTAAAATTGCTTATTTAAAGAATTTATTTGTAGATTATTGTTTTCTTCTACTGAACGGCAGAAAACAGGCTTTGAATTCAGTGAACTTATTTTATTTTTTTTCAATTCAGTGAACTTATTTTATTTTTTTTTCAATTCAGTGAACTTATTATTTTTTTTTTAATTCACTGAACGTAATTTTATTTTTTTTTAATTCACTGAACGTAATTTTATTTTTTTTAATTCACTGAACTAAAATGAAATTGAACGAATTCAGTAGTGAATTAATTCAATAAGGAATTCAAATAAGTGAATTAATTAATTCACTAAGCATATATTGAATTAATTCAATAAGGAATTAATTCACCAGTGAATTAATTCATTTGATTTAATATAAAGAACTATTGCAATTGAATTAATTCGTAACAAAATAAATCGAACGAAAGCAAATATGAATTAATTCCATTCAATATATGCTTAGTGAATTAATTCATCGAATTTTTAATTCAGAATTGAAAAATTGAATTAAGGAATTAATTCTTCAAAGCTCTGCCCATATATAACTTAGTATGGTTTCATATCTACAATATTTCATGATTTCTTTTATATATAACGATATAACATTCTTTATAAAATCATCTATAATTACACTGTGAGACAAATGGTAGGGGTCAGTGATCGGGAAGGGTTCAAACTACCGGGGAAAGTTATATCGGTAAAAAAGAAGTTATACGTGTCCCGGCGTTTCGCTGGGTCACCCCTAGGAATCGAGATATATCGATTTGACCTTTGGTGGTCTTTTTTTACATAACTCGAGAACCACTAGTCCGATTTTGCTCAAACAATTTTAAGAAAATTAAAAATTACAATTCCTTTAATTTGTTCATATAACGTTTTTCTATATACTCAACAGTTTTGCCGGTAAAAATAAATGTATGAAGAAAAAAATATTTTTTGCCTAAAATATTAAAAAAAAGTAATAAACAAAAGGTTATTGATTTTTATGGTAGCGGTAACAAACATTTATTTTTACCGGCAAAACTGTTAAGTATATAGAAAAACGTTATATGAACAGATTAAAGGAATTGTAATTTTTAATTTTTTTAAAATTGTTTGAGCAAAATCGGACTAGTGGTTCTCGAGTTATGTAAAAAAAAAGATATATCTCGAGTCCTAGGGGTGACCCAGCGAAACGCCGGGACACGTATAACTTGTTTTTGACCGATATAACATTTCCCGTTGGTTTCATCCCATCCCGATTTTGACTGTCGCATAGTGTTATATATTATCCCACATTAGCAATTTTTTCAAAGTGATTTTATATAAAAATATATGTATAAGGTCCTTTTAAAACCGTATTGTATTAAATGTGGTTCCATATTAAAAATGATTTTGAACTAGTTTTAGATTTTGTAATTACTAGGGATTGGCGCATGACACGATCAAATTATTTGTAATTGTAATTCAAAATTTGTAATTAAAAAAAAACTCAATTACAATTACAAATTATTTGTAATTGTAATTCAAAAAAGAACAATTACAAGTAATTTGTAATTTGAAAAATGTCAATTACATTTTTTGGGAAAATAAATAATGACAAAAAGCAAAAGTTAGGGGTAATCCCAACATGACGTATTCTTTTTATACGCATCCATGCCTATGCAACCTATCCCAGTCAGATTTTTATACAAAATTTTAACAAAAAACACTTTTTAATTCTAAATGTAATTGAAATCACTTTCAATTACAATTACTAGTAATTTGTAATTGAAAATTTTCAATTACAATTGCTTGTAATTTCAATTACAAGTAATTGTAATTGAAATCCCTCAGGTATGATCTCCAGATATTGTATATCTTTTTTTATTTAAAAATATAATTTTGTATATTGTTAGATATGGTCATATATATTATGGTAAAAATATAGGGTTAATATTTAGGTATAATTGTATCAAACTGTGTCCACTTTTATAACATTTTATATAATTTTATACAAAAAGATATAATTTTATGTAATTGGATGAGGACAAAATTCGGATACAATTGTATCATATTGTATCGAATTGTATCAAATTGTACCAAATTGTATACAATTGTATACAATTCGATACAATATGATACAATAAGACGTTCTCATTTGTCGGATATAATTATATCTAATTACATAGAAGATTATATATAATTAAATATAACTTTATATGGCTCCATATCATTTTTTTTTTACTTGGGATGTTAAATGTACGTGAACAAATTGTTGATATGGACCCACAAATTGTATCTCAACTGCTATTGGAATTATTGTACCATTACCATACATCAATATATATTAAATGATAAATATTGTTAATGAAGTAAAATATCTGATAATATTTTTTATAGCGCCATACATAGTTTTACATTATTCAAATTAAACCATATATGGAATTGTATTCAAAATGTTGATGTGGTACCAAATTTGACCATATATTGTTTAAATTGTGCCATATATGACAATATATTGTTTAACTGATACCATATATGTCTATATATTAATATTGTTTAAATGACACCATATATCAATATATATGGGACTATATATATTAAAAATGTCGTTCATCAGGTACCATATATGAGCATATATTGTTGAAATGGCACCATATATGACAATATATGGTTTAAATGGCACCATATATGGTAATATATTGCTTAAATAACACCATATATAAATATATATGGCACTATATATGGTAGCATATATTATCATATGTGGAATTGTATTAAAAATATTTTTCATGAGGTACCATATATGGGCATATATTGTTGAAATTGCACCATATATGATAATATATGGTTTGAATGGCTCCATATATGATAATATATGGTTTGAATGGCACCATATATGATAATATATAGCTTAAATAACACCATATATAAATATATATCGCACTATATATAGTACCATATATTATCATATCTGGATAAAGATTTGGTTTATGAGGTACCATATATGACCATATATTGTTTAAATGGCACCATATATGATAATATCTAGTTTAACTGTCACCATATATAATTATATATTGTTTAAATGATACCATATATAATTATATATTGCTAAAATGCCACCATATATATTAAGATATAGTTCTATATATAACTATATATGCAATAAGATCAACCATGTCATGTGATATATAATTATATATGCCATATCTAATATTATGAAGGCCAATATCTAATTAGATGGAATTATATATGGCATAATATAAGGAAAAATTTTGTGAAAAAACGTCATATATAATTATATATGGATATACATAACGACATGTATAATTATATATTGTAATATATGCCATATATGATTATATATAATTTTTTTTACTCGGGTATATATGGTAGCATATATTATCATATGTGGAACTGTATTAAAAATATTGTTCATGAGGTACCATATATGGGCATATATTGTTGAAATTGCACCATATATGATAATATATGGTTTAAATGGTACCATATATGATAATATATGGTTTGAATGGCACCATATATGATAATATATGGTTTGAATGGCACCATATATGATAATATATAGCTTAAATAACACCATATATAAATATATATCGCACTATATATAGTACCATATATTATCATATCTGGAACTGAATTAAAGATTTGGTTTATGAGGTACCATATATGACCATATATTGTTTAAATGGCACCATATATGATAATATCTAGTTTAACTGTCACCATATATAATTATATATTGTTTAAATGATACCATATATTATTATATATTGCTAAAATGCCACCATATATATTAAGATATAGTTCTATATATAACTATATATGCAATAAGATCAACCATGTTATGTAATATATAATTATATATGCCATATCTAATATTATGAAGGCCGATATCTAATTAGATGAAATTATATATGGCATAATATAAGGAAAATTTTTCGGAAAAAACGTCATATATAATTATATATGGATATACATAACCACATGTCTAATTATATATTGTAATATATGCCACATATGATTATATATAATTTTTTTTACTCGGGTACACAAACTTTTATACATATCTTAAACATATAAACAACCATGCCATACTTATCAATCATATCCATACAGTAAATTCTCTCTCTCTCTCAATTAGAAAATTTTTATCACTGATTGAGTAACACACACACAAATCAATATACAAGGTGGCGCAAAAGTAATCCTCCTATCAGAAAATGCTATAAATTTTGCGATTGGCCCCTAATGTCAGTTCTGTTTTGACATTTGTGTAGTAAACACATGCGAAATACACGTTAATAAACAATATTACGCTACACTGCTCCAGAACGCGGAATATTGGTCACTATTTATTTGACCAATAATCGGTCGGTGACTTTGGCACAACGTGAATTTCGTCGCAGATTTCCTAGCCGTCCAAAGCCTACTGGTGAAACACTGCGACGTTTAGCCGCTCGCCTCGAAGAGACTGGCACAACACGAGATGCTGCCAGGTGTGGCAGACCCCGGAGTAGCCGTTCTGCAGAGAATATTGCTGCTGTAGACGAGGATGTAATGGAAGTGCCGTCGACATCGATCAGACGACGTGTCACGCAAATGGGTATCAGTCGACGGTCTTTACAGCGAATTTTGGTACAAGATTTGAAGATGTTTCCGTACAAAATCCAGAAGGTGCATCAGCTGTTAGCTGCTGACCGCCAATCGCGTCTAACATACGCTCAAGCCATCCTTAATCACCACCAACAGGAAGATGATTTTTCATCAAAAATAATCATGAGTGATGAGGCCCATTTCCGTCTTAGCGGGTACGTAAATAAACAAAATTTACGCTTCTGGGGCACTGAAAATCCGCGTGTAACCCACGAAGAGCCATTACACCCGCTCAAAGTCACTGTATGGTGTGCTGTTTTCGCTGGAGGAGTCATCGGACCTTTTTTCTTCGAAGACGTCGCGGGCCAAACGGTTACTGTGAATGGTGAGCGCTACAGAGCAATGATCAACGAGTTCTTTTTGCCGCAACTTGATGAATTGGGATTGGAAAACATGTGGTTCCAACAGGACGGTGCAACGGCACACACTGCACGTGCCACAACCGATATGCTGAAGGATGCATTTCCCGGGCGCCTAATCTCCCGTTTTGGCTATTTGCACTGGCCAGCAAGATCGCCTGATTTGACCGCTCCAGACTTCTTTTTGTGGGGCTTTTTGAAGTCGCGGGTTTATGTCAACAAGCCTCAGACTCTTGCAGCTCTTAAAGACAATATCCGTCAAGAATGTGAGGACCTATCGCCGGAAGTTTTGGCCAAAGTGATGGAAAATGCCATAAAAAGGGCTCAAATGACAATCAACTGTGGCGGCGGCCATTTACATGACATCATATTCTCGACTTAATGTAAAAAAAATTAAAAGACCAAATAAAAATAATCCACAAGAAGAATCAAAGTTTTTCATTTTTTTTAAATTACAGCCAAAAAACATCGGAAGGTTATTTTTGCGCCACCTTGTACTAACTGACTAGCATATATACTAACTAAATTAATAAAACTTAAAGCCAAAGGTATTCTTCGTCTGCGAGCGCTTGGGGACATCGATGGATATGCTCACGTAAGTTTGTTTTATTTTTGTTTTTATATACATATATATCTAAATTCCACTACCATTCTACACTTGCCCACATATCATACAAAAGAAAAGACAAATAAATATTAAAATATGAATATCTATTAAATATGTCACTAATGAATAGTGAGTTTATTGGCATCTTATAATCACGATCTTTTTGAACAGGGTTGCCATATGTTACTAAAATTAATTTATTACAAAATAAATTAATATTTATATGGATTTTAATTGATTTAGAATAGATATTCATATTTCTTTTAAACAAAATTATTTCTTGTAGATTTTTAGTTGATCTGAAGATGTTTTACAATGAGTGTTATTTTTGTTCGGTTTAAGATCAAATATTACAAATTCTAAATAGAATTTACAATTTTTATTTTACAACCAATAGAGAAAAACTTATGAAAAAAACTTTCCTAGAACCAATGGTTGACAATATTAATGACAATTAACACCCTAAATTAAAATTATTATTAATTCAACTGAACATTTTTTTATTTACATAAATTTCGTTAAAATATTTTTAAATTAAAAATAAAATATAGTTTGTGTTAAATTCAATTTAGGGTGATCAAATTTGAATTACTTTATATTTCGCGTTAATTATATATTTTTTTATATATACTTTCTATTATGTGTATTTTTTTTTTATAATTCTATTTTAATAAATTAATGTTAGCTTGTTCCTAAAATGGAATTTTGAGAATATTGTGTTTTTTCATTACGAAAGGTGGAGTCGTAGGTATATCAAAATGTAGGTATTATTTTTTTATTTTTATTGTTTTATCGGGTTGACTTAAATTTACCCTATAGTCACTTAACTTAAAGAATCGTTACAACACGGTCGCCCCACTCAGTTACGCAATGCATGGCCTGCTCTCCCCGGGTCTCCAGCACAGCACGAGACTGTCCTTCAACCAGGATAAGCAGGTCATCTGCATATGCACAAAGTTTGTATGACTGGCCGAGCTGCCTAAGCAGAGGATCCATCATGAGATTCCATATATATGGACCACAGACCGACCCCTGCGGACAACCTCGGACAACATCCTTCCAAACAGTGCCGCTGGCTCCTACCACACAAGCTTTTCTGTCGCCGAAATAGCTACTCCACAAGGTGAGCTCGCGACAGCCTGTCTCACGCAGTCTGTCGAGAACACCACCCCATGTGAGGTAGTCAAACGCACCTTTGAAGTCCACAAATAAGCCAAGGACATATTTGTCAGAGGACTCGCTCACACTACGCCTGACATGCATCCAAGCGTCCTCTACGGATCTCCCCTCCCTGAAACCAAATTGGTGCTCAGAGATTCCCTCATTGGCACCCTCCCTCAGTCGTGTCACCATTATCCTTTCGAGCACTTTTCCAAGTACCGGAAGGAGACTGATGCCCCGGTATGAGCGTGGATTGCTCCTCACCCTATCGGGAGACTTCAGGAGTACGACAACTCGGGCAATCTTCCAAGCCCTAGGGAAATAGCCCTCACTCAGACACTTCACAAAGACTGACTCCAGGTATTCAGGTATGGCTTTCCAGATGCTTTTACACATCTCTCCAGTCATACCATCCATACCAGGAGATTTTCTACTCCTAATCCGATAGATACTGTCCGCGATCTCAGATCTCTCCAAGGTTGGAGGACCGGCCAACTCCCCAGGGGGAGGATGAACAGTTGGCTCCACACTTGGAAAGAAAACCGCCAACAGAGTCTCCGCACACTCCCTCCAAGACGACAATGTAACATCACCGACCCGGAAACATGCGAGGTCAGACTGACGATTCCTACCCCTGCAGATACGGTAAACCTTACCCCAGGGATCATCTCTACCGTCCCGTACAAACCTCCTCCACTCGTCCTCTTTAACCTTAACCACTAGGTCTTTGTACGTTCTAAGGCCCGACAGAAAATCGACCCTGCACTGGGCTAGATTTTCCGCATTGGAACGCCTGGCCCTCTAATCTAACTCAGCCGTCCACCATCTGACCCTGCTTGGTTTCACCCTATGGGATCGGCCAAGCAGCGTGTCATTCACGGCGCACATCCAATGGTCAATCCTGCCGGCCTGGTCATCACAGACAATGCCATAAAGTCGCTCAATGGTTGCATCAATGCAGCCGCCCTAATTTCAGCCGCATAAAGAGTCCAATCATTGCCGCGGTGCTGCCACCGCCGAGACGGCGCAGTCACCTCCGCCTGTCCGTGGTGAGAAACAACAATCTCAATGAGATTGTGGTCACTCACCTCCCAATCGTCACACACCCTCCACCTGAAGTCAAACGCAGTCATTGCCACACCATTCGCAGCCGTCACGTCAATGTCACTGGCACCCCGGGGGACATCAAAGGTATACATATCGCTTGGCTCATTTAACACTAACCATTTAACGCGACCATCCACTCGCTAAGCACTACTCCTCGCATGTGGTTCTGATGACCAGGAGCATTCCTGTACATCTTACTGAACCACATAGAGGAGCATGCGTTTGCATCCAGACCTAGGATAACTGGAATGTTACTCGCTAGGAGTAACACCGTATCCATGTATTCCAAGTATGGCTCCAAGGGCTCACCAAAACGGCAATAGAGACGCAGACCCCCCGTTGGCTCGAGCTAACTACCGTACAGTCAAAATCCGCGCTGTCAACTACAATTGCAGAGTCCCCCACAGCGTCCGTAAATACTCGCATACCCCCCGGCAGACCCCTAACAAAGCCATTTGTAGTATACGGTTCCTGCAAAAGGGCAAAAGGAACACCTCGGTGCCGCATTGCCTACCCGAATTCGCACATGACGGCGTAGGCACCCTGACAGTTCAACTGGTAAATGGTCGTAACATCCATCTTAATGTCTAGCATTCACCCTTGCAATCATCGCCGCGTATACCGGACAATCAGCAGACACCATAAAGTGCCCTGCTGGGAGACCCTTGAACGCGCAGTTCCGGCACCTCACCTCACCCTGGCACTGAGCCGCACAGTGTCCCATCGTTCCACACCTGCGGCAGACCTCCTCCTTCATCTTGCACTCGCGGATGCGATGGTCGAAACCCAAACATCTGTAGCACGTCGGAACAGCATCCAGTATGCACACCATAAAGCGGAACCACTTAATGTAAACACCAGTGGCCCGTAGATGTTCAGCCACCTTCTGCGTACACTCCAGTGTAACATCCACGCATTCACCATTTGAGCTACTCCAAGGCTTACTGATGAGCCTTACGCTCCTCTTAAACGCCTCCGGGGACAGCATCTCCTTCAGATTCATTTCGTAGAGCTCACCCATGAACTCGTCAACCGATATTTCAGCATGCACCCTCCGCACGGTGATCTTGGGGCCCAGCTTACCACTCACGGAAACCTCGAGCCCCACTTCAGCGAACCTCGTATTTGCAGCTATCTTCCTTCGCTCAGCCACGGACGGAGTACGAATGATGGCACCCCCACCACGTGTCGGGCGCACCTCGTGTACCCGTACACCCAGCGTAGGGCCCACCTTTTCCACCACCTGCTTAACCACCTCTTTAGAGGTCGAAACACCTTTCCCCTTAACCGACCAAGTCTCCACCGGCTTGCGGACAACCGGCGGACTGGTGGTCGCAGTCGGGCGAGGGGGCCTTGGGCACCGCAAAAACAGGAGCAGCAGCAGCAGCAGCAGCAGTAACGTAGGCAGCAGCAACAGAGGCGGCAGATCCGGTAGCAGCGCCACCTTCTAGCCGACCCCTCAGCCTCTGGTTCTCCCCAATCAGCCTCATCAGCATCGTTTCGTACAGTGACTCCTGCTGTAAGACCCGACGCGCAAGCGACGTTTCCACAGCGTCCACCAACACCAAATTCATCAACTCCTCTGTGACCACCTTCATTTCCTCCACCGTCACATCAGAAGCAGACACACGGGCAGCAGTGACCCTCTTCTTCCTATATTGGCGCTCCGAAGCCGCTCCTTCAGAAAACTCCACAGCCGAGCCAGCATATCCGGCAACATCGTCAGCAGCACTCTTTCCACCACTCACCTCCCCATCATCTGTACTAGACAGCTCGCTCTCCGTGTGGCGCACCTTTGGAGCACCAGACGGCGGCTGTCCCCTTGCGTCATCCGTCGCAACATCCGACGAATCACCTTTCGGTTTTTCGCCACTCCGCTTAGGTGCCGGAGGCATAATAATGCCGCAACACCAACAGAAAGGAATCTCACCTTCCGTGACCGTTATCAAAATAACAAAAAAGGCCCACAGCAACCAACGTATTAAATATGCGTACTTACGAGACAATGGATGCGAAAATATATCGGCCTATATCTTCGACATCCGCCAACCGATCTTCAAGTCCAAAACACTTATGCAAACCGCACTTTCCACTCTACGCGACTGTACAATTCCCGAGTTTAAATTCGGGAAACTTTACGAGAAAATTCAATAAGAAACTTCAAAAATAAGCGCACTATGAAATACACGTCTTTACACAATGACAACCAAAATTAAAAGTGGGAAGATAGTAAAGGGCTGAACGATTCATCTTAAATGAGATTTCAAGACACATGATAGCCTACAAGCCATAACAAGTTGTGTGGTTGTATTTTTTATAACGATTGAGTCAGTACAAACAACAAAAAAAACACGATGGCAAAAAAGCATATGGATAGTGAGACGAATCCCATCATGAATCGTTTATCACGGATGACAACAGTACATTACCACATCATATTATTGTGAACTTAAGCAACCAACACAATATCAACACCATCGTTTTAGTGTTACTGAAAACTTATGTATAACAGTGTTGCCAGTTTGGGGGATTTATCCCCAAATTAGGAATTGTATCATCAATGGGGATAAAAACTTCCGTTTGTAGAACTGGGGATTTATTGGGGATGATACGAAATTTAGGGGATCATTTGGGGATAAAATATATTATTGCTTTTTCATATTTTTATGAATTTAATCCTGATAATTCTAAATATTTATATTTTTTTCTAAGAATGATGATAATAGTGAATGATTTTTAGCTACAAAAATTTGAGTCTGGCAAGGTAATGTTCCTAGAAACTATAATTCCTCTTGGTGAAAATTCAAATTCGTTTTGGTTCTAAAATTTTTAAAGTTATTTAAATTTAATAAGAGTTATAAGAAGTTCTTCTTAAATTAAATGTATACTTTACAAGTTACTCAATTGTCAAAAGTTAATCCATCTGCTGAAATGCTAAAACTTTTTAATGCAGTACCATACACAACAAAATGTCTGTTTATTATTAAATATTTAAAATGAAAAATTTTGGTTCAAATTTTCTTTGCTGTTATTTAAATTTATTTGTTCTTTTTTATAATTTGTTGTAAGCACAAATTTATTAAGTCTGAGTGTACAACTTACCGCAAAAAATAAACGAATATGGTATTTTTCCACTAATTTTTCGAAAAAATTAACGAAAACAAATTTTTATATAAAATAAAAGTTGGAAATTTTTTGGGATGGCAAATTAAAAATTGGGGATAAGGTATGAAAAGACTGGCAACACTGATGTATGTAACCGAAATACGTACCTACTCTGTTGAAAGCTATCATGCTAATGAATGGAGTATTTTTTTTTTTTGTTATGCTTTTAGTTGAGAGTTTTGTTTTCATTCGTGTTGTGTAGGTATGAAAAGCCGATTATGATCGCCCAATGGTATAATGAAAAAATTAAAATAGACAAATGTGTCTACCCCCAAAAAATTCTTTAGTTGATCGTAATGAATATTTCAACTATTTAATATGTGAAATACTCTAGTGATACCAAAAAAAAAAATCTCTGAAGCGACGAATACATTAAGGAACATGAGTAGGGTTTTTAGCAAACTCTACTACGTATTGGTTTTATTATATTATTTATTTTTAATTTTATTTTTCAATATTGTTTAATTATACCACCGATTCTTTTTAAATGTTTTTTTTTGGAATGAATTTGGTAAATTTTATTTTATAGAATTTCGTTAGGTTATTTTAAGGGTATCGGTATTTTAAGTTATATCGTTAAGTTATTTTAGGGTTAACGGTATTTTAATTTATTTCGTTAGGTTATTTTAAGGTTAACGGTATTTTAAGTTACTTCGTTAGTGGTATTTTAGGGTTAAAAATAGTTCGTTGAAAGGGTTTCGAATCGTTAACGGTATTTTACGGTTAGTGTTTCCCAACCAAGTTAAAAATTTTAAAAATTGCCAAAATTAAATAAATCGTTTAAATTTAAAAATTGTCAAAATTTGAAAAAATCATAAAAAACCGCCAAAATTTTGAAAATAGCAAAATTTAGAAAAATCGGCAAAATTAAAGAAATCGTCGAAAATTAGAAAATATCATCAAAATTAAAAAATCATCGACATTAAAAAAATCGCCAAAAAGCTATATATATTTATATTAATAAGAATTAATATAAATTATTTTTTTTGTTTTTATAATTTATTATGCATTAATAACATTATTAATTTTTTATTTACTAACTTTTTTATATAATAATATAAAAATTGTAAATCAAACATTGAATTGAAAATAAAGAACAACTAACTAACTGCTAACTTTTTTATCTGAGTGTACATTTATACTTTTTCGTTTTATAAAACCTACATACCACACAACACACCATCGCATCCATAGCATTCATTGCGATACTTAAACACTAGTTCAAAGTACTAATTGCTATGTTATGGTAGCGAACAATCGTGTGTCACTACAATCACTTATTGTTTTTTTCGTTGCCATGTTTAATGCTTAAGCTCGCTTACGTTTTGATTTGTCTTCTAGTCGTAACAGGGTGGTTTAAATCGTAATGCACACATACTAGCACCATGTGATTTAATGACTACAACAAACCGATTGCACTCACGCATCCCTTTAGTAGATAGGGACAACGTCGAGTGTAGATTAACGTGAGCACCTGCCTCAATGGCCTTATCTCACGGTGTTCTGCACACCGGACTAATACAATGCGTCAATCAGCGCCCCATCGCGAGATACAAGTATCCCGTTCTGGTACCAATTTAGAGCCAAGCATTTGGGCATGAACTCTCTCCTTGGTGAGGAGTTGAGGCCTATCTAACACCTCAGCTGTTCTCTGGGTCACAGCACCCGGTTGAATGCAACTCCACATCGAGCACAATGCTCTCCCCGCGATTTGGGTACAAACCACAGCCACCACGAAACTCCCCGAAGGGCCGTTCCCAATAGCCAGTCTGGAAAACCAGGGGCTACTGGCTCCCGTGGTACCAGAATATAGCCTCTGGTCAGGCTTCGTAACAAGCTACTTCCAGTTGAGCTCCAAATAGCTCGGGACTGGTGGCCCGCATGCGACACAAACATCCAACCAGTATGTCCAACCAAGAACACTCACCAGACCAACTATCCCACTCTTGCACGCCTTCTCCTAAACACCTTACACGCAAATTCACTCATTTTCCTCATACCATCACCATCCAACACTACCATACTAACATCACATACTCCGTCTGTCCAGCTAACACGCATCGCATCAAGGTCCCTAATGTCCGCATAATACTCGCACTCGACGAGCACATGCTTACAGTCCTCAACACTTCCACAATCACACCTGTCACACTCAAACCTTTTCCATACAAAAAACTATTCAAAGAACCATGCCCCGTCAAAATAAAGCCAAGATTCAGGCCAAAGCCAAAATCCGGGCGATCCATGACATGCCTCACATCCCGCACAAAACCATACGTCACTCTACCATTCATACTCTCATCCCATCTACTCTGCCACCTTGTAACCACGCATTCATCCAACAACCTTTTCCACTCTCTCACATTCAGTCCCAAAAGATCATCATTCACCAACCAATCATTCTGCAGCATCGGAAGACCCCTCCTGACCTTGAAGGAGATAGCACGGCGTATCACCTCCAAGTCAAGAGGAGCCACCCCAACTAATACCTGTAAGGCGTCAGTTGACACCGTGCGGCACACAGGCACACACGCTAACATCATAACCCTCTGACACGACAATATCTTACGATATCCCACAGCGGACCTGACCGTCTCGTACCATTCTGCTGCCCCATATGCTGCGCATGCAACAAACAGGCCACCATATATGATACGTACAGCACGCCTGCTGAGGCCCCAATCACTCCTAAGCAGACGACGGACCTTCCCCACAACACCCAACAACTTTGCCCTCACCCGCTCAATATGAGTAACAAAGCTCATCCTTTCACCCATGGTTACCCCCAAATACTTGACCTCAGTCGAGTACTTGAGGCCAACCCCATTCACCCTCACACAAGGACACCGACCGCGAGATAATTTGCCCTTGAGCAACATCATCTCCGTCTTGTCCATCGCAACACTCACTCCTACATCCTGACCCCACGCACACGCAACCTGCATGGCCTCCTGAGCCATTCCCTCAACGGACGCACGTGAGTCCGCCTCGATGAGGATCAGGAGGTCATCCGCATACGCACAACATTTATAATGCCGACCCAGCCGCCGCAACAAGGAGTCCATCATTAGGTTCCATATAAATGGACCGCAGATGGAACCCTGCGGACAACCGCGAACAACATCAATCCATACACACTCATTCACACCAGCCACACACGCTCTTCTACCAGAAAAATAACTCATCCAGAGGCCTAGTTCGCGACAGCCCACATCACGCAACCTAGACAACACAGCATTCCAACACAAATAATCAAACGCACCCTTGAAGTCAACAAACAGACCCAATACATACTTTGACGAACTCACGCTCACACATTCCTTAACATACAGCCACGCATCCTCAGCACACTTACCCTTCCTAAAACCATACTGCCATTCACAAATATCCTCATTCATAACATCCCGAAGTCGGTGCACCATTATCCTTTCCAGTACTTTACCAAGCACCGGCAAGAGACTGATGCCCCTATAAGACCTAGGATTGCTCCTAGGCTTATCGGCCGACTTCAAAAGAACAATCACCCTGGCACTTTTCCACTCACGTGGAAAGTAACCCTCACTCACGCACTTCCCGAAAACTGATAACAAGTATTCCGGGATAAACTTCCACACAACCCTACACATCTCACCAGTCATACCATCCATTCCAGGTGACCTCCTACTCTTGACCATGCCCATACATTCAGCAATCTCACCCCTGCCCAGGGGCGCTAGATCAAGAAGCGGCCCCCTACTTGTCCATCCAGAAGGTACAACATGATCCACCCCTGGAGAGGGCTCATTCGACAACACGTCAACACTGCCCAAGGGCGGAGGATCAAGAAGCCGCCCACTAGTCTCCCTAGGAGGCACAACATGATCCGCCGCTCTTGGAAAGAATTCACTCAACAACACATCCACACACTCCCTCCATGAGGTCAACACCCGATCACCAACACGCAGACCACTCACATCCACATTCCTACCCTTACCTCTACAAATCCTGTAGGCACACCCCCATGGGTCATTCCTATGATCACGTACAAACGCCCTCCACTCACTCTCTTTCACACTCACAATCATCCGCTTGTACTCAGCCAGACGCTCCCTGTAAGCAGCCCTATGCTGCTCCATATCACCACTGTCACTCCGCCTAGCCCTCTGGAAACACCTCCTAAGTCGCCGAACCGACCTCCGCACCTCACTCAACTCATCCGTCCACCACTTAACCCTCTTGGGATTAGTATTTCGACATCTCCCAAGAAGAGCATCATTCACACTAGAAACCCAATCATTAAGCCGCTCAATCTGTTCATCCACACTCAATCCCTCGAACACACCAATTGGTACACTCAGAGCGACATCCCTCACACGCGAACCATAAAACTCCCAATCAACATTGGAAGCCCGCCATCTCTTAACACACTCATCCTGCACAACATTCTGCTGACAAGTAACCACAACCTCAATCAGGTTGTGGTCACTCACACCAGAATCAACCAGGGTCCAACTAAATTCATACTTACCACACGCCACACCATTCACAATCGTAACATCAATATCACTTCTACCATTCGGTCCATCAAACGTAAACAACTCACATGGTTCATTCAGCACACTCAAATCATTCGCCATCAACCAATCACAGAGCAACCTCCCCCTATCATGGCTCCGATATCCAGGCGTATGCCGGGACATTTTACTGAACCACAAGGGGGAGGTCGCGTTCGCATCCATACCAAGGACAAGCGGAATGCTACTCGCGAGGAGTAACACCGTGCCCAAGTAGGCCAAATAAGGCCCAATCTCATCCGCAAACTTACAATATACGCTACACAACATAATCTTACCAAACGCACCCTCTACACACACACATACTCCCAGCTCACTCACACTTACAACCATACATTCAACATTAATATCATTCACAATGACAGCAGAATTTGCCCTGAGGTCAGGGAACACCCGCATAGATGCAGGTAGTCCCCTTACGCAACCATTAGTTGCATAAGATTCCTGAACCAGGGCAAACCTGCTGCCCCTTTCACACATATACTCACCCAACTCGCACATAGAAGCATACATACCCTGACAATTATACTGGTAAACTAACACATCCATACTAGTGCCTAGCATTCACCCTCGCAACCCTCGCCGCGTAAACCGGACACTCAGCGGACACCATAAAGTGACCCGCTGGGAGACCCTTGAAGGCGCAATTGCGGCACCTCAACTCACCCTGGCACTGGGATGCACAGTGCCCCACCATGCCACACCTACGGCAGACCTCCTCCTTCATCCTGCACTCCCGGATGCGTTGGTCGAAACCCAAACACCTGTAGCACGTCGGAACAGCATCCAGGATCCTCACCACAAAGCGGAACCACTTGATGTATACACCAGTGGCCCTTAGATGCTCCGCCACCTTCTGCGTACACTCCAGTGTGACATCCACACTTCCACCATTAGCACTGCTCCATGGGTTGCTGCTTAACCTTACGCTCCTTTTGAAGGCGTCCGGCGACAACATCTCCTTGAGGTTCAGTTCATATAATTCGCCCATAAATTCATCGACCGTGATTTCCGAATGCACCCTCTGCACAGTGATCTTGGGGCCCAGCTTGTCACTGACAGAGACTTCGAGCCCCACCTCAGCGAACTTCGTGTTCTCTGCAATCTTCTTCCGCTCTGCAACGGACGGAGTGCGTATTATGGCACCCCCACCACGTGTCGGACGCACTTCGTGCACCCGTACACCCAGTGTAGGGCCCACCTGATCAACCACCTGCTTAACAACCTCCTTGGAAGTCGAAACACCCTTTCCCTTAACTATTACCGACCAGGTCTCCACCGGCTTACGTACAACCGGCGGGTTTACGGTCGCAGCCGAACTTCCCTGACGCACGGGAGCCTTGGGCGCCGCAAAAACAGCAGGAACAGGAGCAGCATTAACAAAAGCACCAACAGGGGTGGCAGATCCAGCAGCAGCGCCACCTTCTAACCGACCCCTTAGCCTCTGATTCTCCCCAATTAACCTCATCAGCAGCGTCTCATACAACGACGCCTGCTGTAGCACTTGCCGCGCAAGCGACGGTTCTACTTTGTCCACCAGCACCAAATCCATCAAGGCTTCGGTGACCTCCTTCATGTCCCCTACTGTAACCTCCGGGGTAGGCGGACGGTTAGCAGGGAGGTAGATAGGGACAGTAGGAATATCCTTAATCCATTCATGCGCGTCACTAATTAGATGACGAGGCATTTGGCTATTTTTTTCCCCTTTTACTACTGTGGCCGATAATGATGTAGCCACTGATGGCGATAAGTTATGGACCACTCACCTAACCAAATTGGGGTGGCCCATTTTATATTAAGTATAGCCATCTGATATTAATTTATTTTGTACCCATGACTAACATCACTAATTAAACGACGAACAGTTTTCAACGTCACTAATATGACGAACATTTGACAACCATGCGTCACTAATAATGACGAGGCCTTTTAAGCAAAATTTGTGCCTGAAAACGCATGTGGCACGTATATAAAATTACTAATCCCAATTGGGTTTGACCCCCATCAACATTAGCAAATGAACATTGACAACTTTCGCGACTTCCCCCAATACCGGACCGCCCGCGGAGACCACAGAACCTACGATAACATATATACCACCTATCATGACCCTAGTGCTGATCACATCTAAATCTCGTTTCGTCAGTATTCATAATCTAAGCAATGAATCCGCAGATTCCCTACACCAAATTCCTCTCCAGTTCATGGTAATTGCATGGATGTGCAACTTGTCCGTCTCATACTTGTCCTGAAAGTCCTAACCACGCTCGGAATTCTATATTTGTCCGTCTTCTCCTTGTGCATATCAGAAAGATCACGACCATCTGTAACGACCTGAGCATCAAGCACATAGACCTCGTCGCCTCTGAAAGCCATTATAAAAGGCTTCCTGATACCATTGATTGTTTGCAATCTGTCCTCTAAAACTACAATCCAAATTTTGTGCAATCATACCGCCTTCTTACCAGGCAGTATGATTCCGCCTCAGAAATAATGCACAGAAGGAAATTATAACAAGGCCGAAACCAAAAGTACAGAATAACAAAAAAAAAAAAACAACAGCAAAACGAAACAATGCCGAAACCAAAACTGCAGGTCGACAAAGTAGCTTTCAACAGATTGGAGATGTTTAAAACAAAAACTTTAAAAATCCCCAAAATACAACGGGCACTTCCCCGGACGGGTAAACTTTCCGGGATGGGCCCCCTTAAAGGTAACCCTGCTGGCGAAGTTATTTAGCCAAGACACAAACTTACTTAAACTGACTTAGCCGTGACACAAACCACCTAGTCGATACAGCAACCAGAACTTAGAAAATTCACCAACCGTCTGTCGATTTGTCACAAGCAGCAAAAACTGGAAAAAACGGCTGAACGACGCACAGAGGAGTATATGACCTGTAGTATCAATATTAGTCGTTTATACCGACACAATTATTTTATGATGTGGCTCCAATTACACAAACAGTCAACTCTTCTAGTGTTGAACGAAATACGACTATTACTTAAATTGTATGTGTTGTCCACCTGTGCTCGACCGTGCTGTAGACGGTATGAAATATGATCACCATATTGCACAAACAGTCAACTCTACTAGTGTCGTACAACAGACTACTGTTGCTGTATATTTGTGTATATTATCCACCTGTGTTCGGTAGTACTGTTCATGCTATACTTCCGTTGGAATTATTACTTTAATAATTTTAGCTAAGTAAGCAAAATTTGTATATAAAAACCCTACGAAAATTTCAATAAAAATTAATTATAAAACTAAACTCGTTCGAGCAATTTTAATTTGCTCCGTTTTAATATTCTTCATTAGTGAACGACTACAGACCCTAAAAGCTGGCCAAAATTATTAAACGTGTTTTTTGAACTAAAACTTCGGGGATTTTGATATTTTTAGGTTTAGTTTCGCAGAAGAATGAGAGTTTCCAATTTTTTTTATATTATTTTGTATTTTAATTCTTTATCGACCAAAGTTTGAAGATACATATAAGGAAAGTATTTTAGATTATTTTGTGCTTTTGCAACGCCCCCTAGTGGAAATATTTGGAACTAAAATTCAAATTTTTACATGCTGTATCTCCGGAACTAGTCAAGATTTTTCCAAAACTAAAATGCGGATTGGTCTACACAACCTAGTTGAGAATGTTGTTGGATTTTGCCATACACTCAAAAGAGTTTGACAGTTATTACATGACAGTTGTTTGTATAGTAATCAGTAGTTGTTTTTAACTGTAATTACTGTTGTTTTTCTAAGGAAAAATGGAAAGCAACTGTTATGACAGTTGTTTAAGTTTTACGAAAAGTACTGTAATTTCGTAACAGTTGTTTAAAGCAGTTATTTTTAATATTATAATGAACAAGTACCAACACAGTACTTTTACAGTAAACAGTTCTTTTTGTTAGTTATTTAAAAAATAAAAAATTTCGTTAAAAATTCTTGTTTAGTTTATATGTTATTATTGATATATTCTTAGTTTGCAAATAAAAATCAAAAACTTGTATCTCCAATGCATAAAAGCATAATAATTGGAGAACCGCATAGAATTTGTACTTAAAATTTTAAGTAGGCTGAAGTAATTACGATTATTTTTGTAATCGAAAGAAAAAATTGTTTTTTTTTTTTTTATTAAAATATTTGTTTATAATACCAAAAGAATTAACTGTAAAAAACCAGTAGATTTTACCCATTTTGTCAGTCGTTTTAAAATTTTTGTAGTAAAAAATGTTCACTTCCCAGTGTAGAAAATCATTACCAGATATGTGGTTATGTAAATACATACTTGGTAATGGTAACTAGTTACTTTTATTATTACCTTTATATGGCGATGTCGCGAAAAATAATGAGTTATGGCTATACACCAGCATACGAAAAATCAAAAAATATATCGTTACCTTTGTGCTTACCTGTTCTGACAAAACTAATGAGTCTAAAAATAGATTTTCGAAAAAATAAATTATATAAAAAAAATATTTTTTATTGTATTTTTTTTTTTTTAATAAAATTTACTGGTGCGGGAATCGAACCTGGGTCTACAGATTGCCAGTCAATAGCTCTACTATCTGAGCTATCTTTTAATAGATAAAAACATAATTGACCAGCTGCACACAAGTAAGCTTATTCGCCAACATTCAAAAAATATGTGGTTACATATATCCTTACCAGTGTTTAAAAAATATTGAGTCTAAAAATAGATTTAAAAAAATGTTCAAAAAAATCTAGAAAATTATTTTCTATTTGAAATAATGATAAAAATAAGTCATTATCAGTAACTCATTATTATATGTTTTAAAATAATGCAGAATGTAAGTGGGTGTCATTACTGGTAGTCAAAAAAATAATATGTCATTACCGTTTCTACACTGGGTTCATTTTACGACATCGTTAGTTACTTTTTAACGCATTTGTTAGTTATTTTGCAACAGTTAAAAACAACAATATTTTTAGTTATTTTAGCAGATTCTACCGCCAAACTTTTTGAGTGTACCGTTTTTATTTTTCCATTAGCATTTGTGATTAATTGAAGGCACACAAGAGCTTTGGAATATACTAGCGTCACTATCCTTTTTATTTCCAAATTTTTGCATATAAGATGATTGGTGCGAACCATCACAACCCTACCCAGCAAAAATGTGGAAGCAGTAAACACGTTGACTGCTTCCTTACTGCTGCTTTTACCGCTTCTAAAAATATATAGCTTCGTAAACAGCACTAATGAAAGGCCTAAGTTGATTAATTGTTTACATCGTTTTTTGCTGCGCTTTTCAAAAAGTCATGAAATGAGCAATACATTTTGATTGCTTAAATATTTTTGCGGTTCTTTTATCAAAATTTTTTAAAATGCGGAAAAAAGTTATTTTAATGAAAATAAGACGTTTTACTGCAAATAAGAGGCATTTTCTCTTCACGGAAAAATATACAGGAATATTGTGCTTTTGAGAAGGCATGATTTTAAATAGTTGAAAAGCTTTATAATATGCACTTCCGAGAAGGCATGAATTATCGACATTTTAAAATAAAAACAGGAGCACTAACTAAAAGCAGTGAATTCATGCCTTTTTGGATCTCGAAACAATTGCTTTCACGCGAGCTATCTCGAACAAAAATCAGGCATGATATCATCAATAATGCAATCGCTTCACTGCTCAACTTTCCCTGACAAAACTGCTTCCAAGCAAGCAATAATTTCTGCTGGGTAGGCATAATTAAGACTGTAAAAGGAGAACATTAGGGATGACACAAATAGTATTTTTGTGTCATTGGATCTTCCCAAGGCCTTCGACCGACTGAATCATTACATCCTTATTGGAAAACTTAATAGAATTTTTGGTTTCTCTAGGATGGATTGTAAGTTAATTTTTTCATATTTGCAGGGAAGTTTGCAATTCGTCAGTTTCCGATTAGATTTGGTGCAACCCTTCCTATTTGCAGACGACATTCAACTGTTTTTTTTTTTTTTTTAATAGGAGAGAGTTTCCCGATGTTTTGGAGGCAGTAATTAATTTAAACCTTGCAAACTTAATTAATTAAATGGTGAAAAATGACTTTGCTATTAAAACCATTATTACACTGAAAATATTATAACAGTAACTGACTGTAGTTTATTTAAAAAGTTATCCGTACATTTATTTTTAAATGATTATATAGTTAAAATACAAAGAAATATATTTTTTAACTGTTTTTTGTCGTTTATTTAAAAAATAAATTACATATAAATACCGATTTTCTGTTACAGTTCATATTTTCATTTAAAATGTTTTGTTAAAAAAAGAATTCCTTTTCGATCAGTTAGGTCAGCTAAAAAAACGAAATAAACTAAATATCATTTATTCTTACGGGTTTTGTAGTTAATTTTTTGAAATTTAAAAAAACGAAATAAATGAAAAATCATTCCTTTTTTAAGGATTTTGTAGTTTTTTTATTAACATTTAAAAATAAATGAAAAGTTCTTGGGATTTAAATGAAAAGTTAGTAGACCGGGTTTCAAGTGATTTTTCATTTATTTTAAATTACATTTTCAGTTAATTTAAACTACAAACTATTTTGAGTGTATGTTTCGTTCACTATTTCGTAGTGTTGTTTATCCCAATATTGGGATGGATGGTGTAAATATTATGTTTATTAATAATGTCAAGTGTTTAGGTGTGATAATTGATGAGTACTTAAATTTTGGTCCTCAAGTGGATGCTATATCCGCTAAAGTTACCTGGGGGGTTACCGCGTAACTCGATTCGAAAAAAATTTTCGAATTCGTAAATTTTGTACCTTTCATAAAAAGAAAATATTTATCAAAAATCATACTTTTTGAATTTCTATATGTAGTGTACAATGTTTAGGACAAAAATAAATTAAAAAGTAGAATTTTTATACAGAATTATATTTTTAACAATATTTGCAAGATTTACGAATTCTAAAATTTTTTTCGAATCGAGTTACGCGGTTACCCCCCTGGGGTCTTAGATCACTGTACCACTGTGGATTGCACTTGCCACTTAGGGCCAAGCGCACGATCGCGTATGCTTTACTTATGTCGCACTTCAATTATGGTATTGGAAGAACTTGCATTATCATTGGGAGTTACACAACAAGCCATTTCCCTACGTTTAAAAGCATTGGGATTCATTCAAAAGCAAGGAAATTGGGTCCCATATGAATTGAAGCCGAATTACGTTCAAATGTCGATAGTTTGAATGTCGAAAATGCTGCTTGAACGCTACAAAAAGAAGTAATTTTTGCATCGTAGTGTTACAGGTGATGAAAAATGGATACATTACGATAACCCCAAGAGCGAAAAGTCATATTTAAAGCCCGGCCAACCAGCCAAATCAACTCCGAAGCCGAATATCCATGGCGCCAAGGTAATGCTCTGTATTTGGTGGAATCACAGGGGACCTGTACCGAACACAATTGATTCATTTGAGAAGAGCAATCAACGAAAAACGACCAGAATATGCGATATAATCTTCCATCATGACAACGCTCGGCAACATGTTGCAAGTCCGTTCAAAACCTATTTGGAAAACAGTGGATGGGAAGTTTTGGCTCACCCGCCTTTTAGCGCAGACTACAATTTGTTTCGATGTGACTACCATTTGTTTCGATCGATGCAGAACGCCCTTACTGGAATACGCTTCACTTCAGAACAGGGTATCAGCACCCCGTTTCTGTATTTCTCGCATCGAAAAAGTTTGCGGAAAAAACATGTGAAATGCAACCCTGCTCTGCTTTATATGGGGTGAGTCGCAGACAATAAAATATATATGAAACCAAATCCGCTAGTAATACGTTGCATAGTAAGTTATTTCTAATTAAATTAGGTGTTTTGCAAAACAACATGTGTCAACAGTTCTTAAAGTTACATTATCTGAACGAATTACAACAAAAACTGCAGTCCATTTTATCACGTCTTTAATCAGCCTGTATAATGCAGGGTGACCATGCATTTCTCGATGCGAAAACTTCTCGCATTAGATGCAGAAACGGGGTACTGAAATTGGCTTAATTCATTCTTTACCTCAAAACTGGAGCAGTTCTTTTGGCGCGGAATCCATATGCTACCACAAAGATGGGAAAAAGTAGTGGCTAACGACCCTACGGGAAATTTTAACAAACTGTCACCGAAGTGGCCCCTTTATATGAAATAGAGTCATCACTTTTACATGGCGTTGTCATAGGAGGGGGAAATTGACCCCTTGTGACATGTCACAAGACTAGGGTTTATGTCCCGGGAATTCCCGGGAATCCCGCCCTTTTTTCAATCGCGAAATCCCGGGGATTTTGTGCGGGATTTTTTTGATTCTTTTTCAGAAGTTTTAGCTATTATATATTGCAATTTTAGAAGCTAAATAAATTTAAATTTAAAGCATTGATTTGAAATTAATTTAAATAAGAAATATTTGAAATTAAAAAATGCGATTTCAAATTTAATAAACTGAATTAGAAAAAAAAAAAATTATTTATTTATAATTTGGTTAAGTTAAACCGAAAATAAATACTCGACCTACAGACTTTTTTTTCTTTAAAATGGTGATCTTTGTTCAAATAAAGCAATATATACAACACTTCAACATCCGTATCTCTGTTCCAAATACCTCCAAAAAACTAGGCATTAAAAAATTAGTAATATTTTTGTATTTTCAATTGAGTATTTTGAGGTTTTTTACTTCAAATAATTTTATTTAAATATCAAATGCTATTTCTTTATTTCAATTGTATTTTTTAAATATTGCAACTATGCAAATTAAATAATTTATTTTTAAATAGTTTGGCATAAATACCAATTAAAGTTAAAAAACTATTTCATGAATGTTTTCCGTTCAATTTGAGATCAAATATTATCACATTTTCCTTTAAATTACACTGTGAGACAAATGGTAGGGGTCAGTGATCGGGAAGGGTTCAAACTACCGGGGAAAGTTATATCGGTAAAAAAGAAGTTATACGTGTCCCGGCGTTTCGCTGGGTCAACTCTAGGAAAAAAATTAAAAATTACAATTCCTTTAATCTGTTCATATAACGTTTTTCTATATACTCAACAGTTTTGCCGGTAAAAATAAATGTATGAAGAAAAAAATATTTTTTGCCTAAAATATTAAAAAAAAGTAATAAACAAAAGGTTATTGATTTTTATGGTAGCGGTAACAAACATTTATTTTTACCGGCAAAACTGTTGAGTATGGGTGAGTTCCTAAACGTCAAAACACATTGCAGTGTTTGCGGTTTTACTACTGTTTCGATACAAAGCAAACAAGTGTGTTGCTTACTTTGTAATAAAAACCTGTCAACAAAGCATCAACAACATTTGTGATGCACAGTTTACTTTTTATATGCGCATCAATTGCGTTTACGAATGCATGACTTTGTTCAGTTGCATTGCAAATGACGTTTTGGAACTCAGCCTATATAGAAAAACGTTATATGAACAGATTAAAGGAATTGTAATTTTTAATTTTTTTAAAATTGTTTGAGCAAAATCGGACTAGTGGTTCTCGAGTTATGTCAAAAAAAAGATATATCTCGATTCCTAGGGGTGACCCAGCGAAACGCCGGGACACGTATAACTTGTTTTTGACCGATATAACATTTTCCGTTGGTTTCATCCCATCCCGATTTTGACTGTCGCATAGTGTTATTTGCAAATTAAAAGAGAGATGATAAAATTTTTACAAGTAGGTAAATAACATAGAATAAAAATTTAAAAAATTCGATAAGGCCAACAGGATGGAATACGTATTTTCGGGTCCTGCTACAAACCCATCCTCAACTTTATATTTATATTGAATTGAAATAAATAAGCAAATTGAAGCAACTCAACTAGACTAACATTAACGAAATTCTAACAATGTTATTTTTATCAAGCTGCATCCTATGGAATTCAACTCTGATCGACAACTTATAAAGCACAGATTTATGAACGACAACGAACCGTTAACTTTAAATGCATTTCTAATTATTTTTTAACCTACAACATAAATCCGTGTTGATAGTAAACAATTAGACATAGGAATTAATATATGTTTTTCACTATATCTAGTGTGTTAATATGAATAAAATATTATTTAATAATATTCTAGTGTCGATTTTTATAAAAATCTTTAAGAGAATTTGCCTTATAATTTTAAACTTTTTTATAAAATAATTATATACGAATACTTCTGAAAATCTGAAAGAAACAAAATCTTTAGAAATACAAATTTTTGGATTCCATATTTAAGAAATACTTAAGCAAAAATCTATCTTAGTTCTGACTATAAAACTGGTACTACACAAGTTTGCACTCATTAACAATTCCAATATATACTTAAAGAAGGGAAGAAATGAAAACACCCCTGTCTTTCACTTTTTCTACATCAATTCGTTTAACTGTTCAAACCGCGAATTAATATTAAGTTAATATACTTCATTTTAAAATTAAGAAGGCCTTCCATATAAATATATTACCTAAATAGTAATTCCCAATTTAAGCTGTTGAGTGGAAGTCATGCATATTTTATATTTAGCCCTCCTTTCAGAATATATTTAGTAGATTTTATCATGGGTAAAACCAAAAGATGAACTTTGTCGGACGGTGTTTTAATAGAAATCGAGATTTTCAAGTACAAGATATGTCGGATTTATTTATTTTCTAACGAGCGGGAATTCCCGGGATACCGGGAAATTCAGAAAAAGTCCGGGAAAAGAAAAACGCTACACAAGACAAATCCTAGGACAGGTTACTGAACTCTCATAAAAAACAAAGTTCAGGGACCTGTCCTGGGATTTGTCTTGTGACATGTCACAATGGGTCAATTTCCCCCTCCTATGACAACGCCATGTAAAAGTGACCACTCTATTTCATATAAAGGGGCCAGTTCGGTTACAGTTTGTTAAAAATTCCCGTAGGGGATAGACAATACTTTGATTAATGTATCAATTCAATTTGTTATTATAATAAATGCATTTTTCAAGCAAAAAAATCGACATTATTAACTTGTATACCCAATATTTTTAGGTCTATGAGGCATACCCATATTGTTTATCCTATTTACATTTGTTCAGTTTATGAACGATCGTTTCTTGTTAGAACCGCAAGGGTTTGGAATCGCTTACCCGAGAATTTATAGGATTTAACTGTTTCTATCGATACTTTTAAAAATAGACTTTTATGTAATTTCCAGAGAAACCAATTTCTTGAGAATTAGTTTGTCGAATTTCGCTGATTAGGAATACTAATTCACAATAGTCATTTTATATTTGTGTACCTTTGCTATATCTTACAAGAGTGTTTTCCTTTTTTTTAAGCTGCTACTTTATATTGATTTCTATTCTTTTCTTTTTATTATTATTATTGTTAATAATAATAAACTTTATATATGTATTTAATTGTAATTTTTCTTATAAGAATTTAGTACAACTTAGTAATACGTTCTTTATATTAGGCCTTGTAGGCTTATTGTATAATACTGCATTTAGACTGAGCAAAAACTACCTAGTTTTTGTACAAAACTAGTTTTTGTTTGTTTTTTATGCATGCGTTTTGACAAGTAAAAACTACAAATGGCCAAAAACTAGGTAGTTTTTGCTCAGTCTAAATGCAGTATTACGAATAAATAAATAAATAAAAAATGAAATTCAAGTGGACAATTTTCTTAACAAAGAGACAGAATTTTTGGGACATGTTTTATCTGAAAACGGCATGAAACAAAAAAAAAAAGACAGAATTTTTGGGACATGTTTTATCTGAAAACGGCATGACACAAAAAAAAAAAAAAATCGAATAAAATTAAAATTTTAGAGAATTTAAAATTACACAGAACAAAAAAGCAGATTAAAAGTTTTTTGGGAATTACAGGGTACTACAGAAAGTTCATAAGGGACTACGCGAAAAAGGGCGTAAAACTTAATACTAAGGATCCTACATATATTGAAGCATTTGAAAAGCTAAAACGTTTAATTAATACACATCCAATAATACGTTTTCCCAATTTGGAAGAATAATTCACATTAACTACAGATGCATCAAATTATGCACTGGCAGCGGTATTGCGTCAAGAAGGACACCCAGTTTGCTTTGCATCTGGAACACTTCCCAGGAAAATTTTCTGTTCCAAAGAATCGGTTGTAGAATAGCTACTTTCATTCACAACCCCTTCTACTGTCGATTCTAACACCGATTCTTTTTGTTTGAAATTGTTCCAAAAGCAACCCCTTCCATGGCTCTAAAGTGGAACCGGTTGCTCTAGTTTTTTGAGAATTACAGGGTACTACAGAAAGTTCATAAGGGACTACGCGAATATGGCCCAACCGATCACTAAATGTTTGAAAAAGGGCGTAAAACTTAATACTAAGGATCCTACATATATTGAATCATTTGAAAAGCTAAAACGTTTAATTAATACACATCCAATAATACGTTTTCCCAATTTGGAAGAATAATTCACGTTAACTACAGATGCATCAAATTATGCACTGGTAGCGGTATTGTGTCAAGAAGGAAACCCAGTTTACTTTGCATCTGGAACACTTTCCAGGAAAATTTTCTGTTCCAAAGAATCGGTTGTAGAATAGCTACTTTTCATTCACAACCCCTTCTACTGTCGATTCTAACACCGATTCTTTTTGTTTGAAATTGTTCCAAAAGCAACCCCTTCTATGGCTCCAAAGTGGAACCGGTTGCTCTCAGTTCCAGAAATGATTCTACGTCACCCACACCTTCCATATAGGATCCCAGGAACTGGTTCCGGAACCAGTTCCATGGAATCGGTTGCAGGGGAACCAGAATCGGTGTTAGAATCGACAGTAGAAGGGGTTGTGAATGAAAAGTAGCTATTCTACAACCGATTCTTTGGAACAGAAAATTTTCCTGGGTTATTAATTATGAAAGGAACTATTCGGCAACGGACAAAGAATTTTTATCCATAATATGGAGCGTCAATTATTTTAGGCCTTACCTTTACGGCAGAAAGTTTAGAATTCAGACCGATCTTCAGCCAATAAATACAGGGGAAAAGATTTATCACCCAGACATCAAGGACGGTTGTTGAAATTCGGGGAATATGATTGCGAAATAGAATATTTAAAAGGAAAGGAAAATAGAGTAGCAGATTTTTTAAGTAGAATGGAAAATGTGTTATGAAGGAAAAGAAAGAGATGGAACAGATGTTCGAGAAAATTTGGATAATGAATTAAGTATGTATCAATATATATATGGCAACAGTTCATTCTGCGGAAGAAAGATCATATATATATACATATATTATATTAAAGAGGAAATAGTAAATAAATATATAACACAGACAAATAACAAGGTTGAAGAAATGAAAATTTTACATGGTAAAAAGACTTTTTTTATAGCAGAGGCAGATTTTAATGAAATGGGAGAAATATATAGAAAATATACAATATTACAAAAGGAAAAATAGGAACATAGCACAACTGAAAATATTATTACAGTAACTGACTGTAGTTTATTTAAAAAATTATCCGTAAATTTATTTTTAAATGATTATACAGTTAAAATGAAAAGAAATATATTTTACAATTTTGTTTGTCTTTTACTTAAAAAATAAATTACATATAAATATGGATTTTCTGTTACAGTTAATACAATATTTTCATTTAAAATGTTTTGTTAAAAAAAGGAACCCGTTTAGATTTCTAGATCAGTAAACAAAACGAAATAAACTAAATATCATTTAATTATAAAATGTAGTTAATTTTTTGAAAGTAAAAAAAAACGAAATAAATGAAAAATCATTATTTTTTTAAGGATTTTATAGTTAATTTATTAATATTTAAAAATAAATGAAAAGTACTTTGAATTTAAACGTAAAGTTAGTAGACCGGTTTTCAAGTGATTTTTCATTTATTTTAAATTTCATTTTCAGTTAATTTAAACTACAAACTATTTTTAGTGTATAATTCGGTTCAGGAAAAGTTAATAGAAATGTGTTCTATTGACAGACAAATATAATTTATAAAATCCACTATGCGAGCACAAGATATAGAAACTGAAGTAAAAATACTGTAACTACCAAGAAAGATGATCCAAATAGAGAAATAGAGCACTTGTTTTTAGAAATATTCAGCAAAAACCAAAGGCTCCTATTAGGCGCAATATATAGGCCAAATAAAAAAATTAAGATGGATGATTGGATGTCTAAATTAACAACAATAACAATGGGTTTTACTGATGTTATAATTGTTGCTGATTTCAACAATAATATATTGGACAATAGAGGACTAATGACAAGTATGAGTGCAATAGTTTTACACCTGGTAAATTACTCAATGCCAACCCATTTTACTAAAACAAGCAATACACTCCTGGATCTGTATTTCGTCAACAATATTTCGAGGTTATTGTTATTTGATCAAATTTCAGCCGCTTTATTTTCAAAACATGATCTTCTTTTCATAACATATGACTACCACTCTGAAGTTTGTAATAAACCCACAATATCTTTCAGAGATTTCAGGAACATTGATTATCAGTCATTGGAATCTGAGCTGTCAACAATACCATGGAATCAAATCTATTTTATGCCTGTTGTGGATCATCAAGTAATGTTTTTACACAATAATATGGACTTTCTCTATAACAAATACGTCACAATTACGACAAAACGTATACGTTATGAGCAACCGTGGTTTTCAAATATAATAAAATTGCTTATAGATGACAGAAATGAAGCTTATACCAGATGGAAAAGGTTTAAGACAGCTGAACTTCATCAGATTTTTAAGTCTCTAAGAAGGAAAGTAAATACACAAATTAAAATAGCCAAGTCAAAATTCTACGAAGAAAAGTTTAAATCTGCTGTTTGCTGTAAAAAGAAATGGAAAGAAATTAGGAATATGGGAATTGTAAATAAAAATAATAATATTGATAAAACTGTTGATGTCAATCAATTGAACTTTAGCTTCACTAATACACCTATGCCTGAAGCGGACGTTAACTATTATCACAACCTTTTTTCCGATAACAACAACTCTACCACCAACACTTTTTTTGGCTTCATACATTTTACTCAGGAAGATGTATTGGAATCATTCCTAAGTATTAAATCTGAGTCTGTGGGACATGATGGAATACATCCCAAATTTATTAAACTAATATTAATGTATGTTTTACCACACATAACATATCTTTTCAATACCATTTTAACAACTTCCAATTATCCGTCGAAAAACATGCCAAAATTATACCGATACCTAAGTCAGATAAGAACTATAGTCCAATAGCAATTTTACCCTACTTATCTAAAGTTTTTGAGCGTTTAGTGCACACACAGATGAGTAAATATCTCTACGAAAATTCCTTACTTACTGATAGGCAATCTGGGTTTAGGCCTAAACATAGCTGTGTTACTGCACTGATTGACGTATCTGAGGAATTAAAACGAAAAGTTGACGATAAAATCTCTTTCCTCGTCTTACTTGATCATTCTAAGGCGTTTGACATCGTGGAGCACTCTATTCTTTGCCTCAAACTCAAACACATGTTTAATTTCTCGTCGTCAGAAGTAAAACTTATATGGTCATTAGAGTGGTCCAAAAAAACATGAAAGTTGGAATTCGCGATCTCCACAATGTTGCCCCTATTCCCTAATGTCTAAAAACTCTCTGTGCCAAGTTTCAGCTAAATCCGCTGTTATTTAGAAGTAGCACAAAAAGTTGTCTTTTAAGAATTAGTAATTTATCTGTAGAGTAATTTATACAAAAAGTAGGGATGACTTTAAATTTAATTATTTCTTAACCTGTACGCTATTATTTAACAATTTTTTTTTAAATCTGGTCTTAATTAATGTGAATATGAGGAATTTGAAATCAAAACTTAAAAAAATTAAGTAACTTTTAAGTAATTCGCGGTTTTTTTTAAATTTATACAAAAAAATACATATTTTATTAAAATTTTCGAAATTTTCCGAAAAGATGTAATTAAAAATTCAACTTGTTTTTGCCTTGTATGCCCAAATTTCTCAAATCTGATCTTTATTTTAACGCAGATTATGAATCAGCAATCGAAACTTAAAAAAAATTTGTGGTTTATGAATTATTCGCGGTTTTTGAAAATTCAAAAAAAACTCAAGTTTTTTGAGATATTTTCCCAATTACCTGCAAACGGTGTTATCGAAAAATGCAATTTGTTATACTTTTGCAATTTACTTACCAAGGACCTTCATTATATATAACACTGATTTTAATTTTAAAAAGGATAACAGATATCCTTGCAAATTAAGTTAAAATTTGACATTTTTTAATATTTCGCTATTATTTAGATTGCTATAATTTTATTGCTACCAAAAACCCTATCCCACATAATAGGACATTTAGCAGATATATATTAATGCAAAAACGAAATTTTCATATTGGTAAATATAAGAAAACATCCTGATCGAAGTTGATCCTTTTTTGTATGAAATTTTAAAATTTCGCGAAATCCGCGACTCCGATTTCAATTTTGATTTCATATTCGTAATGTACACCTAAAAATATATTAGATTTGATATGTCGCGATCATAATAATTATATTTAATTTTTCTCATTTTTTCCATTATTTTTAATTAATTAAAAATAATAGAACAAGTACAACCTCGAAACTTCAATTGCGATGTGCTACCTCCAAACAAAGCTTTTTTGGTGATTTTTTTGATCAGACTACATTTTTTTTCAAAGTGGCATATTTGTAGGGTTGTGGAGCGTGAAAATTCCAACTTTTTTTTTTTTTGGACCACTCTAATGGTCATACTTGTATGGTAGATCACAATCAGTTTACTATGGTAGTAATATGTCCAATAGTTGCCCAGTTTCGAGAGGTGTACCACAAGGTTCGATACTTGGTCCACTTTTTTATGCCATTTACTCGAATGACTTACCTTCCCAACTCAAGCACAGTGGAGTTCAAATATATGCTGACGACGTTCAGCTTTACATCAGTTGTGAGCCAACACAAGGCAATGATTGCATAAGCAACTTAAGTCGATCTTGATAATATTAACCATTGGGCTTCAATAAATGGTCTTTGTTTAAATGCCAGAAAATCCAAGGCAATGATGATCGGCAAACCAAAACGCTTTCCACCTTCACTGCCACCAGTCAAGATTAACAATTCAACAATTGAACTAGTCGAAACCGCAAAAAACCTAGGGGTTATCTTTAATAAAAAACTAGATTGGTCAGATCACGTAAATACAATCTGTGGTAGAACAATTGCAATGTTACGTACTTTGTGGATGACTCAATATTATACTCCCATAAATATTCGTATGTTATTAGCGAAAACTTATTTGATGCCGACATTAATGTTTGGTTGTGAACTTTATGCAAACTGTGATTCTTTAAGTAAAAGGAAGCTAAATGTTACTTTTAATAATATTGCCAGATACGTTTTCGGGCTTAAACGTTTTGCCAGAATTTCACGATACTCAAAAAAAATAAAAATTATGTCGTGTGAGGTAGACGTGTTATAAAGTGCTCCGTCAAAAACTTAAAATTATTTTATTAATAAAGCTGTTTATAATATACTTTTCCTAAACAATTATTACTTTAATATCAGTTAATCAAAATACATTATCGTTTTTTATTTAAACTTGTTTAATAAATAAACTTTTCATATTAAAATAATTTAAAAAATCTGTACTAAAAATACGTATCAAGGCATAAACAAACAACAAATTAATATAAAAAATCCTTATATATAAACAAAGCAATAGACAACCAAAATTGTTTTAAATACCAACAACTATAGAAATCAATAGAAACAAAACAAAAACATCCACAATAAATAGTGTTGCCAGATATTTAAAATATTTTTTATTCCCAATATTTAATTTAAAATTCCCTTATAAAATGTCTTGTGTGCCTGATGGTCCTGCTGGTTATGCCATGGACTGTGTCACTTTAAATGTAGTGGCCTTCCAGCTGTTTTGCGGAGGCTGTTCCCAAGCACTTGGGGCTTCATTGGTGCTGCCCTGGTTGTAGAAACCTTTGTATTAGTTTTTATCATTTTTTCCAAGGGACTCATAAACACTTCCAGGAAATTCGGGATGAAACAATCAAACTTTCAGATCGCATATCTGTTTATGGGAAGCTTTTTGACGATTTTAAATCGTTGGACAATTTAGAATCGCCTCAGTCTTCTCCAAAGCGACGTAAATCATCAAGAAAAATCAACAATAAAGAAAAACGTAATGATAATGTGTCTACTTCAAAGTCTAATACAGTTCCTGTCAAATTGACTGCTCCTGTTAAAATTCTTGCCTCTATACGTTCTGAAAATACTATACTGTTAAATAATCCTGTTCCAGTTAAAACTCCTGTCACTAATTATAATGAAAATGCTGCAACTGTTATTGATTCTGATCCGGATTCAAATCCGTGTACACCTATTGGAAATATTCAAGTTGATCGTACTTTAACCCTCATCGGTCCCCCGTATGCGCACGCATACAATTTTGATCTTTAACCTTGAATAAAATAAAAACAGTTCAGCGGAATGACCTTGTATTTTGCAAAATAGAATTATTTTGCCTGAACAACCAAAAAAAGGCGTTTTTGAATTTGTACCCTTACTGTATTTGCCTGTGCAGTTATAGTTACGAATTGGTCCCTGTGTATGTGCGGATGGAATTGCCGCTTATTTTTGTGTGTGGATTTATAGCACGCTCTTATTTTTCGTTTTATGAAATTCAGTTTGTTCTGGAACACACATAAGTGAAGTTTGTTTGCGCATTTATTTGAATTTTGGTTGTGTTTCGAAGTATTTGATAAAAAAAATGGATAGAGTTTTACGTGAAAGAAGGCAGCGAGATGAACTAGAAATGGATTTTGATTTGGAAAGCGAAGCGGGCGACCCACGGTTCATTGCACTTGGTATTTCCAAATAATTAATAAATCCCTTTTTTTTATTTACACAATTAAATTTCCGGATAAAATATCCAATAAGCAAAATATCAATATTTTAGCAATTAAGCATATTTTCTTTTAAATTATAATTTAAATAGACAATAATATGGTAATTAGAGCTCAGTTAATATAGTTAATTCAATAAAGGCGAAAACCCTAAAAAAAAGGAAATAAAATAAAAACCAACACGAGTTTTTATTTTTTTTAAAAGGTAATAATACCTCAACAAAATTGTTAGTGCGTTGAATGCATTCGTGATGTTCATTGCATTGTTCCCGAATTGAAAAAATTCTAAAACGAACCATAATACTCGTCGTCGCCTTTTTATCGAGGAGCTTGGATTGAATCTCGTTGAAAAACAGATCACTAAACGTAAAAAACAACCTCAAAGTAATGATGCTTCCAGTGTTATTCAAAGAATTCGGGAGATTCGCCATTTACCAAGTACATCAAAACGAGGCCGATGCTACATCTGCACATATAAAAATAACAAAAATCTTTTTGCTACACGCTGTGAAAAGTGTAGAAATTTCATTTGTGCTGAACATAATTTCAATTTATGCGAAAAATGTACAAATAATTGACAAAAGTTAAAAATTAAATTTTTTTTCTAATATACGTATGTAATATTTTAATTTTAATTTCATTCTAAATCTGCCTTTATGAAGTTCAAATGTATTAATATGATAGTGAACAATATAATAAACATAAAAAATCACAAAACATAAATGGTTGTTAATTTTTTTAGCTTTTTTAGAATTAAAAATATGGCATTGTATGCGCGCGCATACAAGGGGACCGATTAGATGTATTTCTCGAGGGACCGATGAGGGTTAAACTATGCGGCAGCTGTTACTCATTTACCTCTTTCAAAAAATAACCAATTTACACATAACCCGTTGAGAGCCGTTCCTTTGAAGAAGAAGACAATTTTTGTTTCCCGTTTAGCTGCTGAGACTTCTGTTGATGATGTTGAATATCATATAAAATCTAGGCTTGGTACAGATGTTGAGGTTTCAGTGAATAAATTCGTTTATTCTCAACCCAGAACTGTCACCTCTTTCAAAATTACTGTTCCTGAAGAAAACTTTCAGCAAGCTCTTGACCCTGCTTTTTGGCCTATGAGTACATTTGTTCGTGAATATGTATTCAAGGAATACGAATACAGAAATAGTCAAAGACCTGCTAGACGTCCTCCTTTGCTTAATTCAAATGTTCCAAAAAACTGAATGCTAACACTTATAATCAATTATCTATAATTTACCAAAATGTTCGTGGCTTAAATACTGGTCTAGTTAAAGATTATAGTAAATATGCAGTTACACCTGCAGAATACAATATTCTTGACAAAAAACTTTATGATGATTATTTGAAAACTATGAAACGAAACTTGAATAGTGATCCTAAATCTTTTTATAACTTTGTAAATTCAAAAAGGAAATCTACTGGCTATCCCACCCTTATGAAATATCTTGATCGAGAGTCTAGAGATGATGAGGTTATTAGTGACATGTTTGCCGATTTTTTTGGTACCACCTATTCAATTGTTCAATATGACAATACAAATCCATATCCATTTCCAGTTACGGAACATCAACCGATAACACTTCCTCAAATTACTACTTCGGATATCAAACAGAATTTAAAAAGTTTTAAACGAACAACTAATTGTGGACCCGACGGTATTTCCAGTTGCATACTTATTAATTGTGCTCAATCTTTGGCAATTCCATTAAGCATTTTATTTAATGCCTCCATTAAGCATGGCTATTTTCCAAAATATTGGAAAGACTCTTTCATTATTCCTTTATTTAAATCTGGAAATAAGTCGAATGTTACTAACTACAGAGGAATAGCTAAACTAAGTGCTATTCCTAAACTGTTTGAAAAATGTTTAACTGATTATCTCTGTCATCAAATTTCTCCTATACTGTCAACTCACCAACATGGTTTTCGAAAACGATGCTCTACTTCAACAAATCTTTTGCAACTAACAACTTTAGTAAATCGTGGTTTCTTGAAAGGTCAACATACCGATGTCATTTATACTGACTTTAGTAAGGCGTTCGATAAAGTAAACCATAATCTTTTGATAGAAAAATTATATTTGATGGGTTTTACGGAAAATAGTTTAAGCTGGATAAAAACATATTTAGTCAACAGAAATAAACGAGTATATTTCAATAACACCAAGTCAAAGAACATTATTGTAAAATCTGGAGTACCTCAAGGAAGTCATCTTGGACCGTTGTTATTTAATCTTTTTATTAATGATCTATCATGTGTATTCAAATATTCTAATGTTCTTATGTATGCTGATGACGTAAAAATGCTTTAAAGTTTTAATAATTTTTGCGATCAAATTCGCCTACAAGACGATTTAAACAGTTTTTATATATGGTGTTGCACAAATTTAATGGAATTAAATTTAAAAAAATGTAAAACCATGCACTTTTCTAGAACAATTGGTGCTTTTGGCTTTTACTCGCTTGGTGGCTATCAGTTGGAGCAAGTGGATTCTATCATGGACTTAGGTGTTCTATTAGACGCTAAATTAGATTTTGCTCAACATGCTTCAGTGACAATTAACAAAGCTCGTGGAGTTCTGGGCTTTATAAAACGATGGGCAAAAGAATTCACAGATCCCATAGTTACCAAACAGTTGTTTACATCTCTGGTGAGACCGATATTAGAATACGGATCTGTTATTTGGGACCCATTGTCAAACATTCGCAGTGGCAGAATTGAATCGGTTCAAAAGCAATTTCTTCTGTTTTGCTTAAGAAGTTCATATCCTGATTATTTAAATCTACCGTCATATACAACTAGATCAGGGGTGGCAAGACTTTTTTCGATGCGTGCCAGAAACGGACAAATTTTTTTTGTAAAAATTTTTCGCGTGCCACCTTAAATTTAGTTGTCTTTTAAAAGTCCTTTTTTAAAAAATTTTTAAAATTTGGAAAATTTCTCTTTAAAATGTCATCGCATATGCACATATTTTCAGCGATACGGATAACCCTCAAAGGGAAAAATTAAATAACATCCAAGAAATGACATAAAAATGTTGACTGTTATTTAATTTTTGGGGGTTTATTTAATCTTTAAATATTGAGATTATTTCATTATGAAAAATCCCCAATGAAATAAAATTAAAACAGTTTGAACATTATTGCCTTTTCATTTTTTTTGCCAAAAAAAACGTTAAATTATTGGGCGCCATTACTTAAAGAAACTAGTTGAAAAAAGTGCTTCGGGCAAAAATTTTATTTTATTAAAATAAATCGCGCGGTTTTTATCATAATAATGAATAAAAAGCGAATATTATGGATTTGAACAGAGAAATTTCTATTTCAGATGAAATGGCTCTGCGACACACGATCAAAGCCCAATTTCAAATTCCAACAAAGGGGGTTATTTCATTATGAAACTTATTTTCAGCCTTTATTTCATTGAGGGTTATTTCGTAGCACCTATTTTCCCTTAAAAAAAATATTTTTTAGCTCCAATTTTATTACAAGTTTTTTGTGCAATTTTCTGGTACTTTTTATTTATAAGGCATTTTCTCCTCGAAACATTTCAACTTCTTTTAATCTAGAATTTTATAAATTTTCCCAGAATTTTCTGATAATCGAAATTACACTCGTAATTGACTATATTTCTTTAAACAAAAAGTGGTGGCAATACAGAGTTTTATTCATTTTAAAAGACGATTTACAAGCTCTATGAAAAATTTCACCATAATGGAGTTAAATCACACATTTTTGTAGCGAAATTTAACATTTAACTGAATTTTTTGCTGGTATTCCATTAGTTTAAATTTTTTGAAAATATCCAACAAAACGTCGCGTGCCACCTAAAATCCACTCGCGTGCCACTGCTGACACGCGTGTCATAGTTTTGCCAGCCCTGAACTAGATTGTCACAAATCAAATTGCTTTCTTTGAAAAGCCGGAGGACAATGCTTAATGTTAGTTTTTTAATAAACTTAATCAATGGTGATATTTGCTCTAATTTTCTAGTGGACAACATTGCGCTCAACATTGCGCTCAACGTTCCTTCATGATCAATGCGTTATTACGCACCACTATTTATACCGTTCAATCGTCAAGTGTATGCAGATGCAGATCCGTTTAGAAAAATGTGTAGCGATTTTAATGATCATTATAATTTAATCGATTTCTCGTTAAATGTCAACGTTATTAAACGCAATATTATTTTGCTTCTAAATGCATAAATGTTAACATGATTTGTAAATGTAATATTTTTTACCTCAGTCTGTAAGGATTAATCCATAGACTTAATAAATAAATAAAATAACAGCAGGTAGAAATTTTTAGTAGGGTCTACACGTTTTTGTTAGCTAAGGGTAGTTTTTTAAGCTAAACTTTGCAAATTAGTATTCTAAGTAAATAAAATTTATTTTTAATAGTGTAAAGTGCTAGATGTAGAAGAGATAGATTGGCATGCTTGTCTTTCTTATATGTGTTCCATTGCAGACTCTGCTCTAGAAATAGGTGCCTAAGATCTACCTCCTCGTGGTTTCACCTGGGCAACGGCAAGGAGTAATCCTTGACGGCTAAAGATCATGGCCAACTTCGGGTCTTGGCGGTTTCCAGCCCCTCGACCTCTAATTTTAATTGGTCCCAATGAAATTTACTTAGCCTCTAATAACCCTACGGCAACATAAGAATGCGTGACAAGGCAATGTGTTTCCAAAGTGCTCAAAAAGTTCAAGAAGTACCTAACAATTGAAAGAAAGCCTGGAACGGGTAAAGCAAAAGGACCCAGAAAAAAACTAAAGCCAAAAAGGTGGAGATGCTATTGGGGACGATTCCAAACATTTCAGCAAATTTTTGTGCGCCTATGACACTTACTACTTGTGCCCTTATGACACTTGCTACTTTTTGTATTAATAATCCTAATTGAAACAGTACAAATATATTCTAATGAAAATCTTGAATGAGTGTAAAGAGTTCGAACATATTGACATTATATAATTTATGTCAGTTTCAATTTTCTTGTTATCGATAAATCAGCGTAAAAAGTATTTCTGTCAGATTGTAGCCAAAAATTCTGTTTTTTTTACATTTCTCGCTACAACCAAGTTGTTGACATTTTTTCTGCGAATTTGACATAAACAAAAGAAAAACAACAGCGTTTATACGAAAAACAAAAAAAAAAATTCATAAAAATATTGCGATTTGTAGTTTAGTGCACAATTTAAACATTATACAAATAATTTTGCAGAAGAACAGGAAAAACAAGAAAATTAAAATGTTTTCAACCCACTGGCTTCTCGGTAGAGAAGATGAAGGATTCACCCACAAACTGTTGAAGGAAATTGAGTGTGAGGACTCAAAGCTTCACAAGAATATTTTGAGAATGACTCCTCATCAGTTTGCAATAATATTGCAAAAACTGAAGCCATACATTACGAAGAAAGATACTTATATGAGAAACTGCATTGGGCCTGCTGAAAGGCTCCACGTAACATTGAGGTATCTGAGAAACACAATCATCGTTGCAGCTTATATTTAGAATACAACAATTCATAATATGCAAAATTCTGAAGGAAACAATTAAGGCAATTTACAGTGCGCTCAATGAAGAATACTTGAAATTTCCAGAAACCGAAAACCAATGGCTTTCTATTTCAGACTATTTTTAAAAATGTGGGGCTTTCCAAATTGTATTGGAGCAATTGACGGTCAGTAAATTTTTAAATGTAAGACATTTTCTATAGAATACTTTCATTAGAATCTGAGGGTTTTTGTCTAGGAAAAAGTATCCAAAATCTAATGGTTTTTCTGCATAAAAAATTGTTTCAATGATTGCTCGGTTAAAGTTGAGTTTAGGGGCACAGCTCCGATCGCGTCGAAATTTACAGCAGAGGTAAAACTTTTTATTGGGTTTCCAAAACAACTTCTTTTGTCGGTCGAACCTATCTCGGGAGTTACTTCGGTTCAAAGTTGCTTATAACTTCTTTATTTATGGTCGGATTTGGACAGTCAGCGCTCCATTAGAAAGGCATTTAAAATATCTTCCATATGACATTAAAGAATTTTATACCAATTAACCCATTACGGCCCAGTTTAAAATTTTTAATTTTTAGAAAGTTCATTTAAAAAAGGGGTTTTATTTCAGAAGATTGCATATAAGTTAACGATGGCGCATGTAACGTATGACGTGATAATATATTTTATGCTTACGCCATGTCTACCAATTCGAACAAAACATTCTCAAGCTTTATGCTTAGGTTTCCTTCACATGAAAATGGTAATATAATTCCACACACATGTTGCATTATCAGCAAGTAGATAACGAACAAGAAACGAGCAATGAGCTCATTCTAAGTAGATTATTTTTAATTCTTTTAGTTAGTTAAGAAATGGAACTCAACAGCTTTAGTAATACGGCATGAAGTCCACAGAAAAGCCGTAGCTTCCTATCAAAAAACCCATCCTGAAGAGCACAGAGCAGCAAAGGCAATTTACCAGCAAAACAATCCTGAACAACACAGAGCGGAAGTTGCTTCCTATCAGGAAATCCATCCCGAAGTGCATAGAGCAGCAGATACTTCCTATCAGGAAGTACGCCCCGAAGTGCACAGAGCAGCAGTTGATTCCTATCAGGTGTAGTGTGTCCGTAATATTCAAGGTTATTACTCATCACTAAAAAGAACTACTAGGAATTGGAAGCATTACTCCACGAAGATTGTTGTTAAACGCAAGAAGAACTTGCATTATCATTGGGAGTCACACAATAAGCCATTTCCCTACGTTTAAAAGCATTGGGATTCATTCAAAAGCAAGGAAATTGGGTCCCATATGAATTGAAGCCGAGAGACGTTGAAAGGCACAGATCAGCAGTTGCTTACTATCAGGAAATTCATCCCGAAGGGCACAGAGCAACAGTTGCTTCCTATCAAAAAACCCATGCTGAAGAGCAAAGACAATTTACCAGCAAAACAATCCTGAACAACACAGAGAGAAGTTGCTTCCTATCAAAAAAACTCATCCTGAAGGGCACAGAGCAGCAAAGGCAATTTACCAGCAAAACAATCCTGAACAACACAGAACGGAAGTTGCTTCCTATCAGGAAATCCATCCCGAAGTGCATAGAGCAGCAGATACTTTCTATCAGAAAGTACACCCCGTAGTGCACAGAGCAGAAGGTGATTCCTATCAGGAAAATCATCCCGAAGTGCACAGAGCAGCAGTTGCTTCCTATCAAAAAACACATCCTGAAGAGCAAAGGCAATTTACCAGCAAAACAATCCTGAACAACACAGAGCAGAAGTTGCTTCATATCAAAAAAGCAACAATCACTTGATTGGTAAGTAAAGGAGTGGTCAGCTATGCAACACAATAAAGATATCAATTATGAAAAAGACAGTTCAGTAGCTCTAGGAAAAATGAGTCATAATTGCAAATACTGTAATGCCTTTAAAATGGAAGGAAGAATCAGCTGGATTATGCTGCAATGTTAGAAAAGTGCAATTGCAACCATTAGAAATCCCACCCGCACCATTATATAGCCTAATAACGAACAATAACCCTGAACACAAGCACTTTATTGAAAGTATTCGTAAATAAAATGGCTGTTTTCAAATGATTTCATTTGGAGCCACACAAGTTTTTCAAAGCGGTTTTATGCCAACATTTAAAGTTCAGGGTCAGGTTTACCATTTAGTTGGAAGTTTATTAACCGCTCAAGAAAACCCCAAATTCTTACAAATATATTTCGTGGGAGGTGAGGAGGAACAATCTGCTCTGAGATGCAATAACTTCCCAGGGATAAAACAAAGTTTGGTAAAACAGCTGCAGAGAATGTTACATGAAGTCAACAAATATATGAGATCTTAGGATTACAATTTAACGAGTCCCACAGTCATGTGAAAAATATCAAGTACACACAGGAAAAAAAATTGCTATCCGAATTGCCAAGGCTATTTTGGTTGCTACAACCAATAAATTCGCGTGGTGAAACCATATTGGAATGTGATTCCTAAATATTTTGGGTAGTGCAACTAAAATACAGTTGTATAAACCGAATTTCGCTGTGATAACCAATATTCAGTTGTACCAACCTATTTTAGTAGATGTAACCGAATTTCAGTTGGAAAATGGCATATTTTTTCTCTGTGTGTAGTAATTCATGCCGATCAACAGCCTGCTGGCGCTCACTCATGGCGTTTTAATGCGCCAACATGTACCGAAGTAGCGTTGGTAATTGTAGGTCAGCAGTTTGAAAAAAGGGATATTGTTCTCCAAAGTCATGATAATAAATTACAACGAATAAGTGAACTTCATCGCTCATATGATGTGGGCATCATAAGAGCGATATTCACTAGTTTTCTGCCTTGGTGAAGATGGTTATTCAATTAACATACCTTTAAGAGATCTTGCTACAAAACTACCTATTCAAAGAAAAACTATATCTGCTGCAAGTTTTTATGCGTATCGTATCATGTTAAGAGAAAATGAAACAAATCACATATTTCATTAGCGCAAATTATAATTTTATTTTAATGTAAAATAAAATTGTAAGTTAATATAATTTTATTTTACATAATATTGATATTTTGCAACTACTTTTGGTTGACCCCATTGGAATTTCACAACAAGTAATTTTGCTTACCTTTTGTATTAATTAACAAATTCGTCAACCCACGGTTCATTGCACGGTTCATTGCACAAATAATTAATAAATCCATTTTTTTATTTACACAATTAAATTTCCGGATAAAATATCCAATAAGCAAAATATCAATATTTTAGCAATTAAGCATATTTTCTTTTAAATTATAATTTATATAGACAATAATATGGTAATTAGAGCTCAGTTAATATAGTTAATTCAATAAAGGCGAAAACCCTAAAAAAAAAGGAAATAAAATAAAATAAAAACCAACACGAGTTTTTATTTTTTTTAAAAGGTAATAATACCTCAACAAAATTGGCGACGAGGATACGATAAAGGATTAATCCTTAAGGCTAAACATTTTCATGGTACAAATAAAAGAAAGTGATATCGTTGAAAAATATATCATAAACAAAAATAAATTTAACTTTTTGTGAACGTTTAAAATCATACATTTTTTTTCTTCTACAAAAATTAAAAAGAAAAAGAAAAAAAGAAAAATCTTGTTAAAGGTATAATAATCTGAGGACAATGCAAAAAAAAAGAAGAAAAAAAGAAACGAAATAAATAAAACATTTTGTGAACATTTAAAAATCATCATAAACAAATTTACTATATTAAAAGCAAAGACTACAAAAAAGGGTGTACAACAATACAAATCAACTACTTAACAACAACCACGGAAAAGCGTAAATGTTAATCAACAAAAAGAGGTAAACAGCAAGACGAAATAAAGCAGCATAAAATCAACTATCTAACAACAATTACAGGAAAAAGAAACACATTAATTTTTTCGGAAATTTCTATGCGAATTGTTTTGATTTTCCTTATTTCCAAACAACACAAAGAAAGAAAACATAATGGCAAACCTCCCACAAATTCACATAGATCCAATTAAGTATTTAAATAGCCTTCCTCAGTTTGGTGGAAACATCAACGATCTTCCAACCTTTACAAAATTAGTGGATAGGATATATCCTATCCTGGCCTCTTACGACGAATTATCACAATTACTATTTTCTGATATAATTAAAAGCAGAATAGTTGGCAAAGCGAAAGAAGTGTTAGAAATAAACACACAGGTACAGTCATGGGAGGAAATAAAACGTACCTTGAATAATAACTTTGGCGAAAGAAAGAGCTGCGATCAACTCTATGATGAAATGAGATCTATAACGTTCCAAACAAACACCATAGATTTCTATAATGATCTCAAATATAGACTGAGACGATTGAATAATAAATCAGTTATAATGACAGGAGAAGGCGAAGCTGCCAACCAAGTTGCCATTAATAACCAGAGATCAGCACTTCATATTTTTAAAACAAAATGCCAGAACCTATGAAAACAATTTTAGCATGTAGAAACCCAACATCGTTGGAAAGTGCCATGGATATTCTGTACGAAAATGGTTACGACAAAATGGGCAAAGGTGGTCGAATACACCCAGGGTGTGCCAAACAAGCCAAAAATAACCAGAAGTACGAAAACAATCCACAACCAAGTACATCAAAGAATAAGGAACAAAATCACAGACAACCCCAACGAAATTTTTACAAAAATAATACCCAAGAACAAAATTTGCGAAATAAGCCAAACTATCAGCAACAACACGTAGAGCCAATGGACGTCAACAACGTTGAAAATTTTCCGCAAGCAGCCTCCACGGAGAACTACCATATATACTTATAAAAAGTAAATCAGGATTCCTTAAATTTATAATAGATACCGGGGCAACTCATTCTATCATAAACCCCGGAATCTGTCACCCAAAATGGAAAATAAATTTTTACCCTATTAATTTAAAAACACTCCAACACATTGTAAGAATAGAAGAAAAAGTATCTGTTCCACTCTTCGAAGAAATGGGCGATACTAAGAATAGAATCGAATTTTTGGTTTGTAAATTTCACACCAAATATGATGGTCTGATCGGAAACAATATTCTGAAAAGACTTAAAGCAATTATAAATCTAAAAGACGAACTCTTACAGATCGGGGATAAACAGATCCCAATGAAGTTCACTCTTGAAGACAAAGAATATTTCTTTGGAAAAGATGGTATATACAATATACAATTAAATATTAATTAAGAAAATGGATTAATATACACCCCTAAAACACTATTAGATAATGAAAATATCGAAATCATAGAAGGGAGTGTACGAAGCAGAAAATTTTAAAATAAGCGCTTTCGTAAACGTCAGTGGTAATACACCAAGAAGAATTAAATTTGAAACCCAAAAAACGGGTGTTGTAACCAACGAAAATTTTTATGTTCGTACAATCACTTAAATAACGAGGAAAAAAGAAAACTCCTACAAATTATAAAAAACTTCAAGAAGATATTTTATACCGAAGATAGCGATTTAAAATTTAATAACGCTATCAAACAGAGATAAGAACAGTAAATAACATCCCAATTGCTGCAAAAACATATCGATATCCATACATCCATAAAGATGAAGTAAAAAACCAAATTACGGATATGTTAGACAAGAAGATAATCAGAAATAGCCATTCCCCATACTCTGCCCCTGTTTGGATCGTACCGAAGAAAATGGATGCACGCGTCAAGAAAAAATGGAGATTAGTGGTCGATTATCGAAAACTAAATGAGGTAACCATTGATGATAAGTATCCTATTCCAAATATAGACGAAATTCTGGAAAAATTGGGAAGATGTCAATATTTCACGACCCTAGATCTCGTGAAAGGGTTCCATCAAATAGAAATACACGAGAAAGATATACCAAAAACGGCTTTTAGCGTAGAAGGCGGACATTACGAAGTCCTTCGTATGCCATTTGGGCTGAAAACAGCTCCTGCTACGTTCCAGAGACTGATGAATAATGTCCTAGGAGATTTCATCAATAAGATTTGCCTGGTATATCTAGATGACATCATTATATTTTCTACCTCATTACAGGAACATTTGGAATCTTTAACGAAAATATTTCAGCGTCTTAAGGACGTGAATCTGAAAATACAACTCGACAAAAGCGAATTTTTGAAAAGAGAAACGAATTTTCTCGGACACATTGTAACCGAAGATGGCATCAAGCCAAACCCAGATAAAATAATATGTGTGCAAAAATTTCGGCTTCCTACTACACCAAGAGAAATAAAACAATTTCTGGGCATAGCAGGTTACTATAGGAAGTTTATAAAAGATTATTCTAAAATTGCCAGACCAATGACCAAATACCTGAAAAAGGATACTAATATTGATCTGAACGATCCCGAATATAAGGAAAGTTTCGGAATGTTGAAACTATTATTAGTTAACTCTCCCGTTCTAGCGTACCCAGATTTTAATGAAAAATTTACTTTGCAAACTGATGCAAGTAATTTTGCAATAGGAGCAGTACTTTCCCAGAAGAGACACCCTATTTGTTATGCGAGTCGAACACTGAATGATCACAAACAAAATTATAGTACAATTGAAAAAGAATTACTAGCAATAGTATGGTCTACACAACAACTACGACCGTACCTTTTTGGCCGACGTTTTATAATTGAAACCGATCACAGGCCACTTACCTGGCTATTCTCCATAAAAGAACCCAATTCGAAATTAGTGAGATTGAGATTACGATTACAGGAATACGACTACGAAATAAAATATAGGGAAGGAATTTTAAACAGAAATGCTGACGCTCTTTTCAGAGTAGAAATACATTTAAACAATGAAGATAACTCCACAACGCTGATTAATAATAACATAATCGTGGAAACAACCAATACTTTGAATTTTTATCGAAGACAAATCATTGTCAGTAAAACAAACTCTGGTTCACTAAAAATAAAAAATGAAAAAATTTTCAAAAACAAAAGGAAAACAATCTCAGCAAAAAACTTTGATGAACCAACTATTATAACAATACTGAAAAACCATTTCGATTCAGAAAGAACCAACGCAATCCTGATTCGCGATGAATTCGTTTCAGAAAAATTTAAAGAAGTTATAAATAAATACTTTGAGGCCAACAATGGATTCAAAGTCCTAGTATGCAAGAAAATGTTAGAAAATATCCTAGACGAGAACGTACTAACCAACTAATAGAAAAAGAACATAAAAAAACAACCACAGAGGTATAAACGAAAACTTTGCGGAATTGAGAACAGAAATCTATCACCCACAATTAAAAACGAGAATAACTCAATTTATAAATAACTGCGACATTTGCAATAAGGAAAAATACGAGAGACGACCAATCAAACAGGAATTCAAAATAACGGAAACTCCGGAAAAACCCGGAGATGTAATACATGCAGACGTATTTTATAGTTTAGGAAAAACTCTATTTTTAACATTTATCGATAAATTCTCTAAATATGCCCAGGCTATAAAGATAAGAAATATATCCTGGATTGAATTTAAAATAGCTTTTACACAGTATTTATCAATTACAGGAAAAATAAGAAAATTAGTTATAGATAATGAATTAGTCTTCAAGCCCTTACCACTTTTAGAATTCCTTAGAGAACAGGAAATCGAAATACATTATACTTCAAACAATAATCATTCGTCAAACTCTGACGTAGAAAGGTTACATAATACAATAAACGAGCATATTAGAATACTTAAACATGACCCCAACAGGGAAACAGAAACAGTCGACGAAAAAATTTACAAAATAATAATGCATTACAATAATACTATTCACTCGACAACTAAAAGAAAACCAGTTGATTTTAGAAACGGTACCATTAAACAAGAAGAGTATTCCTCAATCAGGGACTCCATTATCAAAAAAAAAAAAAAAAGAAAAATACTATTAAAAAACTCAACGAAACCCGAGAAAATGTGAATCTTCAGACAGGACCAATTTACATTAAAGATGAAAGAGGCGGAAAGAACCATTCTAAGTTTAGAAAAATAGTAGTTTCTGAATTAGATAATGATCATGTTATAACGAATAATGGATACAAATATTACAAATCACACATTAAAAAAAAGAAGAAATTTCAAAACGCCGAAACTCCAAATATAATGAAGACAATATAAAACTTAAATTTTTATTTTCAGATGAATATAATCCACATAACTCTACTGCTGATTTCATTTCACGAAATATTAAAATCAGAAAACATGTTCATCCAGAATCTAACTGATAACAAAGGTTACATCCCGATAAAAGAAGATGACACAAAAATCATCGACCATTATAATAGGATATTTCATTTTATCAATTTAACCAATTATCATCATTCCATCGAAATAATAGAGAAAAACATAGACCTGTTACACGGAACTATTTCAGATTTGAAACCATTATTGGATACCATCAAAAATAATTTCACCTTACTCAAAGCTAAAGTAAATAATTTATCACCACATTTTAGGAATAAACGTGGCCTTATTAACGCGCTTGGTAAAGGACTAAAATTCATAACGGGAAATATGGACAGCGATGATGAAAAAGAAATCAAGAATGCTCTTGACGTTCTCACAACAGACATGAAAGATAAATAAATCAGTGAAACAATTTCTTCACAAATCCAAAATATTACAACACATATTAACACCCAGCAAAACATAGTAAAAAAATATATAAACCTATTCCGGAACGAAGTCCAAAACAGAATAACAAACTTAAAAGATGAGGTAATGTTTCTGAGACACATTTACCAAATTGATAATGATATCACCTTACTAAGAAACCATGTGGATGATATTGGTCGAGTCATATTTACAGGTAAAATGGGCCTTATTCCTACCGATATATTAAACGAACAGGAATTGGAACTCACTGATGATTTTAAAATTGGAGTTACATACCTTTTTGAGACTATTGTAATAATATTATATATTCCAAAATATTCTCCTAATTCACTTTCTAAAATAACATTTGAACCAATCCGAAATAATGAAAATAGATCATTATATTTAGAGGAAAACCAGATATTGACAAGGAAAACAACATATTCCACGCAAATTTAAGTTCCAACTCCATTAAAGATCTGAAAACATTTAACGATCATTGTATTGAAAATATTATAAGAAACAAAGAACCTCAATGCATCTTCAGAAAATTTGAACTTTATGAAATAAAGGAAATAAAACAAGGATTCCTATTATTTAAAAACTATTTCGGAAACTTAACACACAATTGCATTCGCGAAAACAATGAAAAACTGTTTGGCACTTTTATTCTGAAATTTCAAAACTGTAAAATAACGGTAGAAAATAAAACTTACTATAACAATGAAATGAACTTTAGGGAAAATGTTATCCTAGCTCACCTAATTACCGACATAAAAGAAAATACAACATTACATGTTGATTTAAAACTTGAGGATTTATATTTAAAACAATTAAATTACGAAAATGATTTTAAGAAAATCGATTTTAAACATAATAAAATATTTAATATAACAAGTAATGGAGTAAATATCATTATATTCATCATTATTATTGTACTCACGTCAATAATATATAAAAGAAAAATGAATGTATATCATATTTCGTAGGAGCCTCAAACTAACGTTGGGGGAGTTACAATTACAATTTTTATTGGTGAGTGTACTGGTGCTGATTATAAACATATTGCATACAAAGGGTCAAACATATTCAAATGTGAACTCATAAACCTTTATTAATTTATAAGCCCCTTTTTTTAATTAAAAATTACACAATATACTTGAATATTATGTAATTTTGAATGCGCCCAATACACATCAGATAAACCAAAATCAGTTATTCTTTCGCTAAAAAAACTACTCAGCATGAAAGTAGTCATATTTCGTTTTTCTATGTTTTATTATTTTGTTTTTTTCGTTTTCTGCTCTTGCTGTTTTTTTTATTTTTTGTAGCAGTAGTAGTTGTAGCAGTAGTAGTTGTTCATCTCGTCTTTCTGCTCTTACTGTTTACAAATGCTGTGTTTTGTTTGTAGTGGTAGCAGTAGCACAAGAACAAAAATCAAGTTGATCAAAAACAATGACTGCCTACTTTGTATAAACTAGTAGCAGGCAGATGATTTTACTAAAGCTGCACACAAAAAATATTGTTAAACTTTTTTCAATTAAAACGATTTGTTAAATTATTTCAAAAGATGTCAATTAAAAATTAATCCAATAGATTAAATAATTGCTCAAAACTGCAATTTGCTTGACATTTTTTTTTATTCTATCGCTCAAAAGCATCTCATAAAAAAAGAGAAAAACATCAACATATTGTTGTTGTTTTTCGTTTGTTTTATTTATGTGATTGCTTTTATAAATGTTTATGTATTAGTAACAGATATTTTAAATTAATTTTTATAAACTTTTATAAATTCTCGTTAAGTTTATTATTTTATTTGGCTAAATATTATAATTTTGCCATATTAAAACTGAATATTCATTTATTCCAAAACATTATTAGAAACTAATAATGTAATTTTTGAAATTTTGTTTAACTAAAGTATTCAAAATCAATACTTTAGTTAAACAAAAAAATCGGAAAAAATAAATTAAAAATTATGTTACATAAAAATATATTTTATTTAGTTTTAAACAAAAACAAACTATTTTTATAATTTTCAAAAAAAAATTTGACAGAGTCCTTATGCCTCAGAAAAAAAAAGAAAACTAATTTCTGTGAGAGAATCTTTCATATAAGTATAAATAAATCTATCAAATGAATGAAAATTGCATGCAGGTTTTGTTTTAATAAAATTCAATGTTATGAAATTCAAGCTAAAAATAAAGAAAAATTTTTTTTTTATAGTTGGCACGACAACTACCACTTTATCCAGCTGATTAGAGTCTTATTTAGAATTTATACAATATTGATCAATTTTTAATCCAATCGATAATTTTTAATCAAATGCATATATAATGCTATTTAGAAGGTATACAATATTGATAAATTTTTAATCAAATGAATTAATTTTTAATCAAATACATATAAAAAAAACCAATAAAACTTTTAATCAAATGTATCACTCTTTTATTGAAAATTTATTCAAAATTTTTAATTGAATGGACCATTTTTGTGATTGGAGGAATTTCAACGATAAAATTTATTGAATAGGCGGTTTTCATGATTGAATTTAGTTTTTATTTTTTTGTGTGTACATGAATTGTTTGTAGTAGTAGCAGTAGTAAAAAGCAAAAATATTTTTTGAATCGTAGTTTTTAAACCCTGACGACTGAATGAGAAAAACTTACGTGACTGTATTGTGTCAAAAAAAATTATAAATCCCAAATAGAGTTTTCAAGAGAACATCTCAATAAACCGATGACATTTTGGAAAAATATATTTTGGAGCGACGTGTCGAAGTTTTGCCGCTTCGGTTCTAATGGAAAACAGTACATATGACGCCCTCCAAATCTAGAGCATCACCCACAGTACACCCTTAAAACGGTTAAGCATGGTGGTGGTGATGGTGATGGTCGATGTATGGGAAGAAACCCAAAAAGCTTGGTATGCCATTCCAAAGGAAATTTGCATGGCATTAGTTGAAATTTTACCCAGGAGATTCGCTGAGGTGATACAAAATAAAGGTTTTCCCACCAAATACTAGGATCGTTTTATGAAGCTAAGATTTACTTTAATGAATTAACTTTTATTTTGCCTGTGTCCTAAAGTTATGACCATGCTAAAACTTGTATTAATCTGTATAATATTTAAATAAAAATTCCTAACAAAATATAGATAACAAACTATTGGGAGCATTCAGCAGATACAACTTAATAGTCAACAGTTGTACAACTATCTGCTGAACGACCTGATCACTAACCGCTCAGTCTGAGCACTCAGGTAGCGCTGTCATATTTTGGCAGCGTAAAAAAGTTTGCTACTTTTGATAGGTGATACATTTGTTGTTGTTCATTTACATTAAAAATTGCTTTGTAAGAATGACAAATAAAAACATACAAATATAATTCGAAAACAAAAATTTTAAAAAATAAAAGAAACTATAGAAAAGTGTATCTAAAAACAAAACAAAGAAAGCATCGTTCAGCAGAGTAAGTAATCACAAAGTGCTACAAGTCACCGGTATCAGTTTAAGGTTCCTCTGCCGAATGCTACCATTGTTATTTTTTTTTTCATAACATTACTAGGATCTTTGAAAAAATAACATGGATCTAAGATTTTTTCCACGAGATGTAAAAATTATCAGAAATATATAAGTGAAATGTCGTGTCTATCTTTTAGACAAATTTTTATGAATCTATAAAGAAGCATTAAAAATAAAAACATAAGTTTGTTTTTATGTAAAAACATAAGTTTGTTTTTATGTAAAAACATAAGTTTGTTTTTATTTTTTCCCTAAGTCGTTACGACAACCAAAACTATTAAACCGTCTACGGAATTTGTAACTGCCACTCCAAAGTGGGGCTTCAATCGCAGATACGTTTATTTCATCAGAGGTCGCCAATGTAGAAAGACGTTTAGTGACGGATAGATGTAGGATCCTGAGTCGGGGGATTTAAGGAAGTATTGGGCTGATCGCCTGCACAACACCGTCGATGGGCGTTGATTACTACTGAAACAAGCCCACCGTTGGTTAGTGGATCGCACCAGTTTCGGCGTTGTCGTGCAGGTAGTGGCGGCCAAGAAACCTTAAATCATATGGTTCAAAGATGCTATCGGACTAAAGTGGACAGGATCAACAGGCACAATAGTATAGTATCTTATATTGACAGGGGACTCCGGCACAAACGTTGGACTGTAGTTTTAGAGGACAGATTACAAACAATCAATGGTATCAGGAAGCCTTATATAGTGGCTTTCAGAGGGGACGAGGTCTATATGCTTGATGCACAGGTCGTTACAGATGGTCGTGATCTTTCTGATATGCACAAGGAGAAGACGGACAAATACAGAATTCCGAGTGTGGTTAGGGCTTTACAGGACAAGTACGAGACGGACAAATTGCACATCCATGCAATTACCATGAACTGGAGAGGAATTTGGTGTAGGGAATCTGCGGATTCATTGCTTAGATTATGGATACTGACGAAACGAGGTTTAGATGTGATCAGCACTAGGGTCATGATAGGTGGTATTATATGTTATCGTAGGTTCCGTGGTCCGCGCGAGCGATCCGGTATTGGGTGAAGTTACGAAAGTTGTTAATGTTCATTTGCTAAAGCTGATGGAGGTCAAACCCTATTGGGATTAGTAATTTTATATATGTGCAACCTGCGTTTTCAGGCACAAATTTTGCTAAAAAGGTTACCAACTTCCTCATCATTATTAGTGACGCATGGTTGTCAAATGTGCGTCATATTAGTGACGTTGAAAACTATTCGTCGTTTAATTAGTGATGTTAAGTTTAGTCATGGGTACAAAATACATTAGTATCAGATGGCTATACTTAATATAAAATAAGCCACGTGACTATGGTTGAGTGGTCCATAACTTATCGCCATCAGTGGCTACACCATTATCGGCCACAGTAGCAAAATAAAAAAAAAATAGCCAAATGCCTCGTCATCTTATTAATGACGTGCATGAATGGATTAACGAGATTCCTACTGTCCCTATCTACCGACTCTGCTTTTGGTTGGCAAATTGTAAAGTCGTTTCTTATATAGTGCGCTTATTTCGTTGAAGTTTACACTGTGTTTTAGTAGTGAAGATCTACGTTTTTAAGGACAGTGAATACATCATTGTATTGTTCGAAAAGTGCCGGTTTCGGTGGTGAATTTTGTGAGAATCGGTTGGCGGGTGCCCGAGATATTGTCCCATATATCTTGACATCCAGTTTTCGGTAAGTGTTTGTCAGGCTTCGTAATGCACGCACATGTGCGCACATGCACATGTGCAAAAATTGATGTGCAGACAAAAGATGCACATGCACATGTGCATGTGCAAATTTTTGTTTATACTTCGCACATGCACATGTGCATGTGCGAATTTGACTTCATATTTCGCACATGCACATGTGCATGTGCGAAAATATTTTGCACTTCGCACATCAAGATGTGCAAGTGCAGATACTGTTCGCACATGCACATCAAAATGTGCATGTGCGATGTGCGAATACAAATTCGCACATGCACATGTGCGAGTGCAAGTGCAAGTGCATATGCACGTGCATTAGAAAAACAGCTAACATTAGAAAAAAATCGCTAATATTGTCGAAAATCGCAAATATATAAAAAAAATCGATAATAATTAAAAAAAAAAAATGCAAAAATGGATACAAAATCGCCAAAATTGAAAAAAAAAATCGCCGAAATTAAAAAAGAACTGTCCAAATTTTCAAAAAATCGCCAAAAATTAAAAAAAAATTGACAAATATGAAAAAATCGCCAATTTAAAAAAATCTTTAAAATTTAAAAAAATTGCATAATTTAAAAAAAAAAATTTTAAATTTTAAAAAAATCGCCGAATTTTAAAAAAATCGCCGATATTGGAAAAAATCGTCAAAACTTGAAAAATCGTCAAAAATTTGAAAAAATCTGCAAAATTTAAAAAATTGCCAAAATTGAAAAAATCGTTAAAAATTGGAAAAAAAATCGCCAAAATTTTAAAAAATCGTCAAAATTTGAAAAAAATTCCAAAATTTGAAAAAACACTAAATTCGAAAAAAAAAAAGTAAAAATTTGAAAAATTGTGAAAAATTTGACAAAATCTTCAAAAATTAAAAAAAATCGCCAAAATTTTAAAAAATTTCCAAAATTGGAAAAATCCCAAAAAGTGGAAAAAAATCGTCAAAATTTGAAAAATCGTCAAAAATTTGAAAAAATCGTCAAAAAAAAATTTAATTTAAAAAAATTGCCGAAATTGAAAAAATCGTTAAAAATTCGAAAAAATCGCCAAAATGGAAAAAAATTTGAAAAAAACACTAAAATTGAAAAAAAGTCAAAATTTGGCAAAATCTTCAAAAATTAAAAAAAAATCGCCAAAATTTAAAAAAAAATCGTCAAAATTTGAAAAATTTTCCAAAAATGGAAAAAAGTCAAAAAATTGGAAAAAATCGTCAAAATTTGAAAAATCGTCAAAAATTTTAAAAAATCGTCAAAAATTTCTAAAATTGGAAAAATTCCCAAAATTTAAAAAAATCGCCAAAAATTCAGAAAAATCGCCAAAATTGAAAAATCTCCAAAATTTGAAAATAGTCATGTGTTGAAAAAATCGGCATAATTTGAAAAATTCGCGAATATTTGAAAAAACTGCAAAAATTAAAAAAAGTAAAATTTAAAAAAAATCGTCAAAATTAAAAAAAAAAAAATCGAAAATGGCAGAACTGTCAGAAATTCGAAATCATGAACTTCTCTCTACGACGCAAAGTTTTCGAGAAAAAGGCGATTTTAAAATCTAGCAATGCAAGTCAAAATCTAGTTCCGCTATGGGGGTATTGGTGGTGAGTGTTGAACTTTGGTGCACTCAGTTTTCCTCTAGCTTTTCTAGTTTTCGAGATATGGCCGATTTAAATTTTATTTAAGCGATTTTCGCACTTATTTTTCCACATATGACTCACTATGACTTCCGTGTTCCAAAACCGTTGTCCGTTTTCATCTAACTCATTTAGTTTTCGAGATACGGGAGATATTCCAAATAAAAGCCCTTTTCTCTCTACGACGCTTAGTTTTCGAGAAAAACGCGATTTTAAAATCTAGCAATGCAAGTCAAAATCTAGTTCCGCTATGGGGGTATTGGTGGCGAGTGTTGAACTTTGGTGCACTCAGTTTTCCTCTAGCTTTTCTAGTTTTCGAGATATGGACGATTTAAATTTTATATAAGCGATTTTCGCACTTATTTTTCCACATATTACTCACTATGACTTCCGTGTTCCAAAACCGTTGTCCGTTTTCATCTAACTCATTTAGTTTTCGAGATACGGGAGATATTCCAAATAAAAGCCCTTTTCTCTCTACGACGCTTAGTTTTCGAGAAATACGCGATTTTAAAATCTAGCAATACAAGTCAAAATCTAGTTCCGCTATCGGGGTATTGGTGGCGAGTGTTGAACTTTGGTGCACTCAGTTTTCCTCTAGCTTTTCTAGTTTTCGAGATATGGACGATTTAAATTTTATATAAGCGATTTTCGCACTTATTTTTCCACATATTACTCACTATGACTTCCGTGTTCCAAAACCGTTGTCCGTTTTCATCTAACTCATTTAGTTTTCGAGATACGGGAGATATTCCAAATAAAAGCCCTTTTCTCTCTACGACGCTTAGTTTTCGAGAAAAACGCGATTTTAAAATCTAGCAATACAAGTCAAAATCTAGTTCCGCTATCGGGGTATTGGTGGCGAGTTTTGAACTTTGGTGCACTCAGTTTTCCTCTAGCTCTTCTAGTTTTCGAGATATGGACGATTTAAATTTTATATAAGCGATTTTCGCACTTATTTTTTCACAGATGACTCACTATGACTTCCGTGTTCCAAAACCGTTGTCCGTTTTCATCTAACTCATTTAGTTTTCGAGATACGGGAGATATTCCAAATAAAAGCCCTTTTCTCTCTACGACGCTTAGTTTTCGAGAAAAACGCGATTTTAAAATCTAGCAATGCAAGTCAAAATCTAGTTCCGCTATGGGGGTATTGGTGACGAGTGTTGAACTTTGGTGCAGTCAGTTTTCCTCTAGCTCTTCTAGTTTTCGAGATATGGACGATTTAAATTTTATATAAGCGATTTTCGCACTTATTTTTTCACAGATGACTCACTATGACTTTCGTGTTCCAAAACCGTTGTCCGTTTTCATCTAACTCATTTAGTTTTCGAGATACGGGAGATATTCCAAATAAAAGCCCTTTTCTCTCTACGACGCTTAGTTTTCGAGAAAAACGCGATTTTAAAATCTAGCAATGCAAGTCAAAATCTAGTTCCGCTATGGGGGTATTGGTGGCGAGTGTTGAACTTTGGTGCAGTCAGTTTTCCTCTAGCTTTTCTAGTTTTCGAGATATGGACGATTTAAATTTTATATAAGCGATTTTCGCACTTATTTTTTCACAGATGATGCGAAAATCGCTTAAATAAAATTTAAATCGTCCATATCTCGAAAACTAGAAGAGCTAGAGGAAAACTGAGTGCACCAAAGTTCAACACTCGCCACCAATACCCCCATAGCGGAACTAGATTTTGACTTGCATTGCTAGATTTTAAAATCGCGTTTTTCTCGAAAACTAAGCGTCGTAGAGAGAAAAGGGCTTTTATTTGGAATATCTGCCGTATCTCGAAAACTTAATGAGTTAGATGAAAACGGACAACGGTTTTGGAACACGGAAGTCATAGTGAGTCATATCTGGAAAAATAAGTGCGAAAATCGCTTAAATAAAATTTAAATCGTCCATATCTCGAAAACTAGAAAAGCTAGAGGAAAACTGAGTGCACCAAAGTTCAACACTCGTCACCAATACCCCCATAGCGGAACTAGATTTTGACTTGCATTGCTAGATTTTAAAATCGCGTTTTTCTCGAAAACTAAGCGTCGTAGAGAGAAAAGGGCTTTTATTTGGAATATCACCCGTATCTCGAAAACTAAATGAGTTAGATGAAAACGGACAACGGTTTTGGAACACGGAAGTCATAGTGAGTAATCTGTGAAAAAATAAGTGCGAAAATCGCTTATAAAAAATTTAAATCGTCCATATCTCGAAAACTAGAAGAAAACTGAGTGCACCAAGGTTCAACACTCGCCACCAATACCCCGATAGCGGAACTAGATTTTGACTTGCATTGCTAGATTTTAAAATCGCGTTTTTCTCGAAAACTAAGCGTCGTAGAGAGAAAAGGGCTTTTATTTGGAATATGTCCCGTATCTCGAAAACTAAATGAGTTAGATGAAAACGGACAACGGTTTTGGAACACGGAAGTCATAGTGAGTCATCTGTAAAAAAATAAGTGCGAAAATCGCTTATATAAAATTTAAATCGTCCATATCTCGAAAACTAGAAGAGCTAGAGGAAAACTGACTGCACCAAAGTTCAACACTCGTCACCAATACCCCCATAGCGGAACTAGATTTTGACTTGCATTGCTAGATTTTAAAATCGCGTTTTTCTCGAAAACTAAGCGTCGTAGAGAGAAAAGGGCTTTTATTTGGAATATCTCCCGTATCTCGAAAACTAAATGAGTTAGATGAAAACGGACAACGGTTTTGGAACACGGAAGTCATAGTGAGTCATCTGTGAAAAAATAAGTGCGAAAATCGCTTATATAAAATTTAAATCGTCCATATCTCGAAAACTAGAAGAGCTAGAGGAAAACTGACTGCACCAAAGTTCAACACTCGTCACCAATACCCCCATAGCGGAACTAGATTTTGACTTGCATTGCTAGATTTTAAAATCGCGTTTTTCTCGAAAACTAAGCGTCGTAGAGAGAAAAGGGCTTTTATTTGGAATATCTCCCGTATCTCGAAAACTAAATGAGTTAGATGAAAACGGACAACGGTTTTGGAACACGGAAGTCATAGTGAGTCATCTGTGAAAAAATAAGTGCGAAAATCGCTTATATAAAATTTAAATCGTCCATATCTCGAAAACTAGAAGAGCTAGAGGAAAACTGAGTGCACCAAAGTTCAAAACTCGCCACCAATACCCCGATAGCGGAACTAGATTTTGACTTGTATTGCTAGATTTTAAAATCGCGTTTTTCTCGAAAACTAAGCGTCGTAGAGAGAAAAGGGCTTTTATTTGGAATATCTCCCGTATCTCGAAAACTAAATGAGTTAGATGAAAACGGACAACGGTTTTGGAACACGGAAGTCATAGTGAGTCATATGTGGAAAAATAAGTGCGAAAATCGCTTATATAAAATTTAAATCGTCCATATCTCGAAAACTAGAAGAGCTAGAGGAAAACTGAGTGCACCAAAGTTCAAAACTCGCCACCAATACCCCGATAGCGGAACTAGATTTTGACTTGTATTGCTAGATTTTAAAATCGCGTTTTTCTCGAAAACTAAGCCTCGTAGAGAGAAAAGGGCTTTTATTTGGAATATCTCCCGTATCTCGAAAACTAAATGAGTTAGATGAAAACGGACAACGGTTTTGGAACACGGAAGTCATAGTGAGTAATATGTGGAAAAATAAGTGCGAAAATCGCTTATATAAAATTTAAATCGTCCATATCTCGAAAACTAGAAAAGCTAGAGGAAAACTGAGTGCACCAAAGTTCAACACTCGCCACCAATACCCCCATAGCGGAACTAGATTTTGACTTGTATTGCTAGATTTTAAAATCGCGTTTTTCTCGAAAACTAAGCGAAAAGGGCTTTTATTTGGAATATCTCCCGTATCTCGAAAACTAAATAAATGAGTTAGATGAAAACGGACAACGGTTTTGGAACAAGGAAAAATATTCGAGAAACAATTTTTGTCGATTTTCACAAATTTTTACGACTTTTTCAATTCTGGCATTTTGCAATTTTTTTCCAATTTTTGGCGACTTTTTGAAATTTTGATATTTTTTTAAAAATTTTTCAATTTTGGCAATTTTTTTAAAATTTTCCGACTTTTTCCAATTTTTGACGACTTTTTGAAATTTTGACGATTTTGGTAATTTTTTCAAATATTGACAATTTTTTCAAAATTTTTACGATATTTCGCAATTTTGGCGATTTTGTCTAATTTTTGAAGATTTTTTTATTAAATTTTGACTATTTGGGCAATATTTTCAAATATTGACGATTTTTTCAGTTATGACGATTTTTTCAAAATTTTTCAATTTTGGCAATTTTTCAAAATTTTCCGATTTTTTCCAATTTTTGAAGACTTTTTGAAATTTTGTCGATTTTGGTAATTTTTTCAAATATTGACAATTTTTTTCAAAATTTTTACGATATTTCGCATTTTTGTCTAATTTTTGACGATTTTTTTTAAATTTTGACTATTTGGCCAATTTTTTCAAATATTGACAATTTTTTTAAATTTTGTCGATTTTTTCAAAATTTTTACGATATTTTGCAATTTTGTATAATTTCTGACAATTTTTTTTAATTTTGGGCAATTCTTTCAAATATTGACGATTTTTTCAAGTTATGACGATTTTTTCAAAATTTTTCAATTTTTACAAAATTTTTAAATTTTTACAAAATTTTTAAATTTTTCGATTTTTTCCAATTTTTGACGACTTTTTGAAATTTTGACGATTTTGGTACTTTTTTCAAATTTTGTCGATTTTTTCAAAATTTTTACGATATTTTGCAATTTTGTATAATTTCTGACGATTTTTTTTAATTTTGGGAAATTCTTTCAAATATTGACGATTTTTTCTCGCACATGCACATTTTGATGTGCATGTGCGAATAGTATTTGCACTTGCACATCTTGATGTGCGAAGTGCAAAATATTTTCGCACATGCACATGTGCAAGTGCAAAGTATAAAGTCAAATGCGCACATGCACATGTGCATGTGCGAAGTATAAACAAAAATTTGCACATGCACATGTGCATGTGCGAAGTATAAACACAAATTTGCACATGCACATGTGCAAGTGCAAGATGTGTGAAAATGTGCGCACATGTGCGTGCAAATACGAACCCTGGTGTTTGTTGAACATTTATCGCATTGTATTCTGTTTGGTGGTTGTTTGTAACAACATTTTGTAAACAAGGTCACGGAAGGAGAAATTCCATTCTGCTGACGTCACACGTCAGTCAGTCAGTCTTTCTGCCTTCAGTGGCTGTTCGACGGTTCGTCGTTGGTGCGTCAGCTGGTTGGTGTCTCGGCTAAGGCAGTTGGAAGTTGGTGTCTCGACTATTGGTTGGTGTCCCGGCTATTGGTTGGTGTCTCGGCTGAAAATCCTCGCCAGCAGGGTTACCTCTAGGGTTGCCCATCCGGGGAAGTTTGCCCGTCCGGGGAAGTGCCCGGGGTATTTTGGGTATTTTGGGCATTTTGGGGATTTTTCGAATTTTGTTTCGGGATCCCCAATTTTGCAATACCAGTTGCGGCAATTGGTGTTCTGGCCTGCTGTGGCACAACTTGCGGATAAATTGGTATTTTCTACATTTTTGTCGTGCAGTTGGTAAATTTGCGGGTACTTAGTACTGTGTATATTTAGTATACTTGTACTGTTGACGTCTGGCAATTGTTTTGGTTTTGGATAACTGCTACTGAGAGTGAGTGGTATGCCGGCTCCGAAACGGAGAGGCGAAAAGCCGAGGACGGATGAGTCCGACGTGACAGCTGATGAGGTGAGGCGACAGCCGCCGGCTGGTTTACCGAAGGTACGCCATACGGAGAGCGAGCTGTCGAGCACCGAGGATGGAAGTACCAGTGCTGGAAAAAGGTTTAAACCGGGCTCGCCGAGGGCCAAGCGTGCTGCTGCCGCTGCTGCTGTCTCTGCTGCTACGTCTGTTGCTGCCTCTGCTGTTGTTGTTGACGAATTGGCCGGAAATGCTGGTTCGGCTGTGGAGCTCTCAGAGGGTGTGATGACTGAGCGCCGATCTAGGGGAAAGAGGGTCCCTGCTATCCGTCCGCCTACCCCGGAGGTTACAGTAGGGGACATGAAGGAGGTCACCGAAGCCTTGATGGATTTGGTGCTGGTGGACAAAGTAGAACCGTCGCTTGCGCGGCAAGTGCTACAGCAGGCGTCGTTGTATGAGACGCTGCTGATGAGGTTAATTGGGGAGAATCAGAGGCTAAGGGGTCGGTTAGAAGGTGGCGCTGCTGCTGGATCTGCCACCCAGCAGGTGGTTGATCAGGTGGGTACAGGTGGGTACACTGGGTGTACGGGTGCACGAAGTGCGTCCGACACGTGGTGGGGGTGCCATAATACGCACTCCGTCCGTTGCAGAGCGGAAGAAGATTGCAGAGAACACGAAGTTCGCTGAGGTGGGGCTCGAAGTCTCTGTCAGTGACAAGCTGGGCCCCAAGATCACTGTGCAGAGGGTGCATTCGGAAATCACGGTCGATGAATTTATGGGCGAATTATATGAACTGAACCTCAAGGAGATGTTGTCGCCGGACGCCTTCAAAAGGAGAGTAAGGTTAAGCAGCAACCCATGGAGCAGTGCTAATGGTGGAAGTGTGGATGTTACGCTGGAATGTACGCAGGAGGTGGCGGAGCATCTACGGGCCACTGGTGTATACGTTAAGTGGTTCCGGTTCTTGGTGCGTATCCTGGACGCTGTACCGGCATGTTTCAGGTGCCTGGGTTTCGACCATTGGGTTCGGGAGTGCAAGATGAAGGAGGAGGTCTGCCGCAGGTGTGGAACGATGGGGCACTGTGCGTCTCAGTGTCAGAATGAGGTGAGGTGCCGGAACTGCGCGTTCAAGGGTCTCCCAGCAGGTCACTTCATGGTGTCTGCTGAGTGTCCAGTTTACGCGGCAATGATTGCAAGGGTGAATGCTAGACACTAGGATGGATGTTACGACCATCTACCAGTTGAATTGTCAGGGTGCTTACGCCGTCATGTGTGAGTTTGGACAGGCAATGCGGCGTCGATGTGCTCCTTTTGCCCTTTTGCAGGAGCCATATACTACAAATGGCTGCGTTAGGGGTCTGCCGGGGGGTACGCGAGTATTTACGGACGCTGTGGGGGACTCTGCGATTGTAGTTGACAGCGCGGATGTTGATTGTACGGTAGTTAGCTCGAGCCAACGGGGGGTCTGCGTCTCTGTTGAAGGGGCGTTTGGTAAAATCCTTTTGGCTAGTGTCTACTGCCGTTTTGGTGAACCCTTGGAGCCATACTTGGAATACATGGATACGGTGTTACTCCTGGCGAGTAACATTCCTGTTATCCTAGGTCTGGACGCAAACGCATGCTCCTCGATGTGGTTCAGTAAGATGGCCAGGAGTGCTCCTGGGCATCAGAACCACATGCGAGGAGTAGTGCTTAGCGAGTGGATGGTCGCAAAGTGCATCATGGTGTTAAATGAGCCAAGCGATGTGTATACCTTCGATGGCCCCCGGGGTGCCAGTGACATCGACGTGACGGCTGCGAATAGTGTGGCAATGACTGCGTTTGACTTTAGGTGGAGGGTGTGTGACGATTGGGGGGTGAGTGACCACAATCTTATTGAGATTGTTCTTTCTCACCACGGTCAGGCGGGGGTGACTGCGCCATCTCGGCGGTGGCAGCACCGTGGCGTTGATTGGGATCGTTATGCGTCTGAAATTAGGGCGGCTGCATCAATGCAGCCAATAGCTGACTTTAGAAATTTGGCAATAGATGACCAGGTCGGCAGGATTGACCATTGGATGTGCACCGTGAATGACATGCTGCTTGGCCGATCCCGTTGGGTAAAACCAAGCAGGGTCAGATGGTGGACGGCTGAGTTAGATTCGATGCGGAGGAGCGTCAGACTTCTCAGGAAGCGTTTCCAAAGGGCCAGGCGTTCCAATGCGGAAAATCAAACCCAGTGCAGGGTCAATTTTCTGGCGGGCCTTAGGACGTACAAAGACTTAGTTATTAGAGTTAAAGAGGACGAGTGGAGGAGATTCGTACGGGACAATAGAGATGACCCCTGGGGTAAGGTTTACCGTATCTGCAGGGGTAGGAATAGGCAGACTAACCTCGCATGCCTCCGGGTCGGCGATGTTACATTGTCGTCCTGGAGGGGTTGCGCGGAGACATTACTGAAGTTTTTCTTCCCAAGTGTGGAGCCAACCGATCATCCTCCCTCTGGGGAAATGGCCGGTCCTCCAACCTTGGAGAGTTCGGAGATCACGGACAGTATCTGCCGGATTAGGAGTAGAAAATCTCCTGGTATGGATGGTATGACTGTAGAGATGTGTAAAAGCATCTGGAAAGCCATACCGGAGTACCTGGAGTCAGTCTTTGTGAAGTGTCTGAGTGAGGGCTATTTCCCTAGGGCTTGGAAGATTGCCCGAGTTGTCGTCCTCCTGAAGTCTCCCGATAGGGTGAGGAGCAATCCTCGCTCATACCGGGGCATCAGTCTCCTACCGGTACTTGGTAAAGTGCTCGAGAGGATAATGGTGACACGGCTGAGGGAGGGTGCCAATGAGGGAATCTCCGAGTACCAGTTTGGTTTTAGGGAGCGGAGATCCGTAGAGGACGCTTGGATGCATGTCAGGCGCAGTGTGGGCGATTCCTCTGACAAATATGTCCTTGGCTTGTTTGTGGACTTCAAAGGTGCGTTTGACTACCTCTCATGGGGTGGTGTTCTCGACAGGCTGCGTGAGACAGGCTGTCGTGAGCTCGCTTTGTGGAGTAGCTATTTCAGCGACAGAAAAGCTTGTGTGGTAGGAGCCAGCGGCACTGTTTGGAAGGATGTTGTACGAGGTTGTCCGCAGGGATCTATCTGTGGTCCATATATATGGAACCTCATGATGGATTCTCTGTTAAGGCAGCTCGGACAGTCGTACAAGCTGTGTGCGTATGCAGATGACCTGCTTATCCTGGTTGAAGGACAGACTCGTGCTGTGCTGGAGACCCGGGGAGAACAGGCCATGCGTTGCGTAACTGAGTGGGGCGACAGTGTAGGTGTTGCTGTGGCCATTGACAAAACAGTGACAATGCTGTTGAAGGGCAGATTGTCGCGCGGTCGTCCACCACTCATCCGTTCTGGCGACATTAGTCTCAAATATGTGACTGAAGTCAAGTATTTGGGAATAATGATGGGTGAGAGGATGAACTTTTTGGTTCATCTTACTCACGTTAGGAACAAGCTGACTGCCGTTGTGGGTGGTGTTAGACGCGTCCTTAGAAGTGACTGGGGGCTCAGCAGGCGTGCTGTCCGTACCATATATGATGGGCTGTTTGTTGCTTGTGCAACATATGGTGCACCTGTGTGGTACGAGACAGTTATGTCGGCTGCAGGCAAAAGTAGGGTCATGTCGTGTCAGAGGGTCGCCATGCTGGCTTGCATGCCGGTCTGTCGAACGGTCTCTACGGATGCTCTCCAGGTCTTGCTGGGTGTGGCCCCCCTTGACTTGGAGGTGATACGAAGAGCTATCACTTTCAAAGTCAAGAGGGGACTACCGCTTCACTCATATGACTGGCTTTCTGCTGCTGATGTGGGGGATAGAGGTGTAGGTGGAATCAAAGTGCTCCTGAGTGGGCTCCTTGATTCCAAGTGGCGGACAAGATGGACGGACAGTGACAAAGGGCGCATAACATATGGTTTCATTCGCGACGCGGTGTTCGTGCGTGATCGCCCTGACTTTGGCTTCGGCCTGAGCCTGGGATTTCTGTTGACGGGACATGGCTCACTGAATGCATTTTTGCATCAGAGGAGTCTGTCGGCCACTCCGGGGTGTGCGTGCGGGTGGGACGTGAGGACCTGCGACATGTACTGACCGAGTGTCGGTACTATGATGACATTAGGGATTTGAGTAGGATGGGGATAAGACGGACTCCTGAGGGTTTTGATTTTAGCAGAGTTTTAGAGGACGATCGGACGTTTAGTAGTTTGGGTGAGTTTGCCCGTGTTGTTTTTAATAGGAGAAGACTGAGACAAAGTTAGTGGAGGTGGCTTCTGCGCAACCATTTTGGTCTTGTTGTCCGCGGTTAGATTGCCATTATTGTTTGGTTCCACTGATTTGTGTGGGTTATTCTTGGCAGTTTGTTGGCACTTGGAAGTTCTTCCATCTGTCTGCATTCTTGCACTTTCTGGTATTGTCGCGTTGCTGGTCTAATGGGAAATGTTTAGGCGGCGTTGCTCTTCGAGTGATTAGCTGTAGGGCGCATTTTCGTTGCTGATCTAAGTTGTTGATGCTGTCCTCCTCGTTGCTGTTTGCTGTGCTGCTGTTGCTGTGCTGTTTTTTTTTTTGCTGTTTTGTTTTTGCTGCAGGGCCACCAGTCCCGAACTTTTTGGAGTTCAACTGGTAGTAGTTTCGGCTACGAAGTCTGACCGGAGACTTAATTCTGGTACCACGGGTGTCAGTGCCCCTGGAACTATGGTTCCAGTCTGACAGTGGTGCGGCCCTTCGGGGAGCTTCGTGGTGGCTGTGGTTTGGACCCAAATCGCGGGTAGAGCGCAAGCTCGGTGTGGAGTTGCATTGCAACCGGGTGCCGTGACCCATAGATCGGTAGGAGTTTAGATGGGCTCCGCTCCAAAGCAAGGGGGAGGTCATGTCCAAAAGCATGGGCTCGAATTGCTACTCATATGTAACAGCCTGTTGCATGTGGGGGCGTTGGTAGACGCATTGTTTCCACCCGGTGTTGAGAACACTGTGGGATTAGGCCATCGTGGCAGGTACCCACAATAATCATGAACACGGCTGTCCCTATCTACCGGCAATTTTGGTTGTCATTGTGTGAAGACTTGTTTTTCATAGTGCGCTTATTTTTGAAGTTTCTTATTGAATTTTCTCGTAAAGTTTCCCGAATTTAAACTCGGGAATTATACAGTCGTGTAGAGTGGAAAGTGCGGTTTCCATAAGTGTTTTGGACTTGAAGATCGGTTGGCGGATGTCGAGGATATAGGCCGATATATTTTCGCATCCATTGTCTCGTGAGTACGTATATATGAACGTTAGTTGCTGTGCACATTTTGTTATTTGTTATTTCGATAACAAAACTGGTTTGACGGTGATAAGGTCACGGAAGGTGACATTCCTTTCTGGTGACGTCTGTTTTGAAGCTTGGTCGTTTTTGCGGTTTGCCGTACCGTCGTTTCGACGTCTGTGTCAAATAGACAGACGGGTTGGTGTCTTGGATACTGGTGCTGGTTGGTGTATCCACTAAGTGGTTTGTATCTTTGCTAAGGGTTGGTGTCTCGGCTGGAAAAACTTCGTCAGCAGGGTTACCCTTTAGGGTTGCCCATCCGGGGAAGTTTGCCCGTCCGGGGAAGTCCCGGGGTATTTTGGGTATTTTGGGGATTTTTGGTATTTTTATTCGGAATCCTAAATTTTGCAGTTCAGGTTGCAGTGCATCTGTTTTTTCTGCCTGTATATTGCTTTTATTGAATTTGCGGGTACTTTGTACTAGTATTTTTTACGTCGATACTGCTGTGGTTACGTCGATACTGGGTGCTTTGATCGACTGTATTATTGTCGTTTTGTTTTTTGCTGTTGGTGTTGCGGCATTACTATGCCTCCGGCACCTAGGAGGAGGGGCGGAAAACCGGGAGGTGATTCGTCGGATGTTGCCACGGATGATGCGAGGAGACAGCCGCCGTCTGGCGCCCCAAAGGTGCGCCACACGGAGAGCGAGCTGTCCAGCACGGATGATGAGGTGAGTGGTAGCAAGCGGTTCAAACCGGGTTCGTCGAAGGCGAAGTCTGCTGTTGTTGTGGACACTGAGGCTATTGGTACGGATGTAGGAGCTGTTGATAGGGCTGTGTCGGAGCTGGAAGCCCCTAGTGATGCTGTTGGAGGAGTGGCTGCTGGCTCACGTGGACGTCGTTCAAGGTTAGGGCAGAGGGCTACTGCTGTACGTGGACCTTCTGAAGTTACGGTGGAGGAGCTGAAGAAAGTAACTGAGACGTTGATGGATTTGGTCCTGGTGGATGGAGTAGAACCGTCGCTGGCGCGTCAGGTTCTGCAGCAGGCGTCGTCGTATGAGACGCTCCTGATGAGACTGATTGGCGAGAATCAGAGGTTGAGGGGTCGGTTATAAGGTGGCGCTGCTGCTGGATCTGCCGTCCCTGTTTCTGCTGCTTCAGTTGCTGCTGCCCCTGTGTTTGCGGTGCCCAAGGCTCCCGCGCCCCTTCCGGGATGCTCGACTGTGACCACCAGTCCGACGGTTGTTCGCAAGCCGGTAGAGACGTGGTCGGTGATCGTTAAGGGGAAGGGTGTCTCGACCTCTAAGGAGGTGGTTAAGCAGGTGGTGGAAGAGGTGGGCTCTACGCTGGGTGTGCGGGTGCACGAGGTGCGCCCGACACGTGGTGGGGGTGCCATCATCCGCACTCCGTCCGTTGCTGAGCGGACGAAGATTGCGGAGAATACCAGGTTCGCTGAAGTGGGGCTCGAGGTTACGGTAAGCGACAAGCTGGGCCCAAAGGTCATGGTGCGGAGGGTGCACGCTGAAATATCGGTTGATGAATTTATGACCGAGATGTACGAGATGAACCTGAAGGAGATGCTGTCCCCGGAGGCATTTAGGAGGAGCGTAAGACTCATTACTAAGCCTTGGAGTAGCTCGAATGGTGAATGCGTGGACGTTACACTGGAGTGTACACAGAAGGTGGCGGAACATCTACGGGCCACTGGTGTATATATTAAGTGGTTCCGCTTTATGGTGTGGATCCTGGATGCTGTTCCGACATATACAGATGATTGGGTTTCGACCATCGCATCCGCGAGTGCAAGATGAAGGAGGAGGTCTGCCGCAGGTGTGGGACGATGGGACACTGTGCGGCTCAGTGCCAGGGTGAGGTGAGGTGTCGGAACTGCGCGTTCAAGGGTCTCCCAGCAGGGCACTTCATGGTGTCTGCTGATTGTCCGGTCTATGCGGCGATGATTGCAAGGGTGAATGCTAGACATTAAGATGGATGTTATGACCATTTACCAGCTGAACTGTCAGGGTGCCTACGCCGTCATGTGCGAGTTCGGGCAGGCAATGCGGCACCGAGGTGTTCCTTTTGCCCTTTTGCAGGAACCGTATACTACAAATGGCTGTGTTAGGGGTCTGCCGGGGGGTATGCGGGTGTTTACGGACGCTGTAGGGGACTCTGCAATTGTAGTTGACAGCGCGGATTTTGACTGTACGGTAGTTAGCTCGAGCCAACGGGCGGTCTGCGTCTCTATTGAAGGGGCGTTTGGCAGAATCCTTTTGGCTAGTGTCTACTGCCGTTTTGGTGAGCCCTTGAGGCCATACTTGGAATACATGGATACGGTGTTACTTCTAGCGAGTAACATTCCAGTTATCCTAGGTCTGGACGCAAACGCATGCTCCTCTATGTAGTTCAGTAAGATGGACAGGAATGCTCCTGGTCATCGGAACCACATGCGAGGGGTAGTGCTTAGCGAGTGGATGGTCGCAAAGTGCATCATGGTGTTAAATCAGCCAAGCGATGTGTATACCTTTGATGGCCCCCGGGGTGCCAGTGACATTGACGAGACGGCTGCAAATGGTGTGGCAATGACTGCGTTTGACTTTAGGTGGAGGGTGTGTGACGATTGGGGGGTGAGTGACCACAATCTTATTGAGATTGCTGTTTCTCACCACGGACAGGTGGGGGTGACTGCGTCGTCTCGGCGGTGGCAGCACCGTGGCGTTGATTGGAATCTTTATGCGTCTGAAATTAGGGCGGCTGCATTGGTGCAACCACTATGTGACTTTATGGCATTGTCTGTAGATGACCAGGTCGGCAGGATTGACCATTGGATGTGCGCCGTGAATGACACGCTGCTTGGCCGATCTCATAGGGTGAAACCAAGCAGGGTCAGATGGTGGACGGCTGAGTTAGATTCCATGCGGAGGAGCATCAGACTTCTCAGGAAGCGATTCCAGAGGGCCAGGCGTTCCAATGCGGAAAATCTAGCCCAGTGCAGGGTTGATTTTCTGTCGGGCCTTAGAACGTACAAAGACCTAGTGGTTAGGGTTAAAGAGGACGAGTGGAGGAGGTTTGTACGGGACGGTATATATGATCCCTGGGGTAAGGTTTACCGTATCTGCAGGGGTAGGAATCGTCAGTCTGACGTCGCATGTCTCCGGGTCGGTGATGTTACATTGTCGTCTTGGAGGGATTGTGCGGAGACTCTGTTGGCGGTTTTCTTTCCAAGTGTGGAGCCAACTGTTCATCCTCCCCCTGGGGAGTTGGCCGGTCCTCCAACCTTGAAGAGATCTGAAATCGCGGACAGTATCTATCGGATTAGGAGTAGAAAATCTCCTGGTATGGATGGTATGACTGGAGAGATGTGTAAAAGCATCTGGAAAGCCATACCTGAATACCTGGAGTCGGTCTTTGTGAAGTGTCTGAGTGAGGGCTATTTCCCTAGGGCTTGGAAGATTGCCCGAGTTGTCGTACTCCTGAAGTCTCCCGATAGGGTGGGGAGCAATCCACGCTCATACCGGGGCATCAGTCTCCTTCCGGTACTTGGAAAAGTGCTCGAAAGGATAATGGTGACACGGCTGAGGGAGGGTGCCAATGAGGGAATCTCTGAGCACCAATTTGGTTTCAGGGAGGGGAGATCCATAGAGGACGCTTGGATGCATGTCAGGCGTAGTGTGAGCGAGTCCTCTGACAAATATGTCCTTGGCTTATTTGTGGACTTCAAAGGTGCGTTTGACTACCTCTCATGGGGTGGTGTTCTCGACAGACTGCGTGAGACAGGCTGTCGTGAGCTCACCTTGTGGAGTAGCTATTTCGGTGACAGAAAAGCTTGTGTGGTAGGAGCCAGCGGCACTGTTTGGAAAGATGTTGTCCGAGGTTGTCCGCAGGGGTCGGTCTGTGGTCCATATATATGGAACCTCATGATGGATCCTCTGCTTAGGCAGCTCGGCCAGTCATACAAGCTGTGTGCATATGCAGATGACCTGCTTATCCTGGTTGAAGGACAGTCTCGTACTGTGCTGGAGACCCGGGGGGAGCAGGCCATGCGTTGCGTGACTGAGTGGGGCGACCGTGTAGGTGTTGCTGTGGCTATGGACAAGACCGTGACAATGTTGCTGAAAGGCAGGTTGTCGCGCGGTCGTCCACCACTCATTCGTTCTGGCGACATTAGTCTCAGATATGTGACTGAGGTCAAGTATCTGGGAATAATGATGGGTGAGAGGATGAACTTTTTGGCTCATCTTGCTCACGTTAGGAACAAGCTGACTGCCGTTGTGGGTGGTGTTAGACGCGTCCTTAGAAGTGACTGGGGGCTCAGCAGGCGTGCTGTCCGTACCATATATGATGGGCTGTTTGTTGTTTGTGCAACATATGGTGCACCTGTGTGGTACGAGACAGTTATGTCGGCTGCAGGCAAAAGTAGGGTCATGTCGTGTCAGAGGGTCGCCATGCTGGCTTGCATGCCAGTCTGTCGAACGGTTTCTACGGATGCTCTTCAGGTCTTGCTGGGTGTAGCCCCCCTTGACTTGGAGGTGATACGGCGAGCTATCATCTTCAAGGTTAAGAGGGGACTACCACTTCACTCTGGTGACTGGCTTTCTGCAGCTGATGTGATGGATAGAGATTTAGATGGAATCAAGGAGCTCCTGAGCAGTGAAACAAGCCGATCAAAATAATCGGCGGCGGCGACGCAAGCAAAAAATCGGCGGCGGCGGCGGCGATTAAGGTTGAGCCGGATAAAATCGGCGGCGGCGGCGCAACCAAATAATCGGCGGCGGCGGCGGCTTGATCGGCTTGATAGAACATTATACACGTAATTTAAAGATGTTTAAGGTTTTTTTTCCAAAATATAGCAGTAGAAAATTGTGCAAAAAATTTGGAATTATCATATAAAAAATAATTTTAAGTTAAATTCATCGATAAAAATTACAAATTTAGGATTTTTAGTTTTAGAACGGAGCTAGAAGGAGAGATAGTTGGGCGTTACAAATATATACATACACCCAGAAAACAGATTCGGTGCTGACAACCCCATTTGTTGCCAATCGAATTGTTCAGTTGCATCAAATGAATTTTTCGGTTGCGGCTACCGAATTATTCTTCATACAACTGGAATTCCGTTGCCACAGTCAAATTAGTCCTGTCTCAATTGGTTTTCTGTCGCCACAACTGAAAAATTTGGCTACCATAACCGAACCATGCGATTGGCTACAAATGCGGTTATCAGAACTGAATTTGTTTTCTGGGTGTATGTTTTTATATTCAACAAAATTGTGTGGAAATATTTTGAAATAAAACTAATTTTCTTAATTTTTTCTTATTTTGTTTAATTTTGACGGCTTTTAGTTGCAATATTTTGTTTAAAAAAAACTAATTTTTATCTAATTTGTTCTTTATTCAAGGTAATCGCTTTAAAATTGTCAAAGTTATACATTTTTTTATAAACATGGAATCTCTGCATTTATAAGAAAATTGAAAATATTAACCTTAATGATTGTGCAAACAAGAACATCGAGTTGCTGAAATTAAATGTTTATAAAAATTACGATAACTTTTTTAATTTTCAGTTAATTTAAACAAAAGAATCTGATTTTACTAAGAACTAAACCCACTTTCAGAATAAATTACAATAGTAAAGAATTGTTTAATATTGTAAAAAAGCCGTCAAAGTATACAAATTAAAAAAAAAAAATTAATTTTAATATTCAAAAAAAAAAAACTGTCAACATATTTCTGTTACAAATAAATAATTCTATATTTGGAAAGCTAAATTTTTTGTCTTTCCAAAAACGTTACAATATTCAAAATCGGTTGAAAAATTGCTGAATTTCAAATTGTTAAGTGCTTGAAGTCGCTCAAAAAGTTTTGACACTATCACCCCTGTTCCCCTGTTAGAGTGGTTTTGTAAAATCACACAAAATTCAAAATGTCGGAAATTGTCTGTTTCAACAAATTTTAGCATACTGACAAATTTTAAAATAAATTTTAACATATTAATTTTTGCAACAAAATATTCGTTTTACTTTCACCAAGCTTTTCCAACACGAAATAAAACGAAGAAAATAATTCGGATGTGGATCACAGAACAGCAAAAAATTTCGGAATGTTTCACTTTAGAATTTTTTATGTGGATTCGGAACTTAGAAATAAACAAACTCTATTTTACTCAAAATTAAATGTGTTTTTAGAATAAACTAGAAAAAATATGGTTCGAAAAAAATTATGCTCGAAAAGATGTCAAAGTTGAAAAACTTAGAAGAAAAAATAAAAAATTCAGATATTCACCCCTGTTCTTAGTTCCGAAACTTTTTAATTAGAGTTGATTTGTAAAATCACACGGAATTAAAAATTTAGAAAATTTGTTGTTTCTACCAAATTTTAATATTCATAGACTAATTTTAAAATAAATTATTATATAATAATTGTTGTTAAGAAATATATATTCGTTTCACTATCATCAAGCTTTTTCTACTCGAAATAAAACGAAAAAATAACTCGGATGTGGATCACGGAACAGCAAAAAATTTCGGAATGTTTCACTTTAGAATTTTTTTGTGGATTCGGTACTCAGAACAGCGTCGATTATTGTAAATATCTCCCCAATTTTATAAGTCGACCGAGAAATAACTTAACATTTTTTTCGTTCGCAATGTCTTAAAAATGTGTCTTTTGATAATAATTTCAGGTGTACTGATATTTCTGAAAAATGCGATGTGATCTACTTAACCAAACCTACGACCATAAATTCGAATTAATTAATTCTTTAATTCACTTTTGGAGTTTTAATTAAAATTTACTAATATATCATTCGTTTATACCATTCCTTATGAATTCATTCACTGGCTTCATTCTTTCAATTTTCATGCATAGTGAATGAATTCTTTCATGAATTCATTCTTTTTATAATGATCTTTCACGTTTCATTACGTTTGTAAAAGATTAAAACAAATGTTGCGTTTTTAATTATTTTTATGGGTTGTGTATATGATATCAATATTAAATCCCTAAAATAAGCCACATTTTTATTTAATTTGTAATTATAAACTAAAGTGTTGTCAGAATCATTAGTATATTCATACCTTAGATCTTTTACTGATTGAATAAAATGACAATTTTGATAAGCCATTTTGTAAAAGATTAGAATTAATGAAAAAATTAATTATTTAGATTGATTGTAATTCTATAAGGAATGTATTCAACATCAGAATGCATTCTATTTAATATTAAACTTTGGGAATGAAACCTATGAATTAATTATAAAGGAATGGTTTGATGGAATGATATATATTCAATTTCTAAAGCTGAATTCGGTTTTGTGCGAATTAAGCTAAAATTGAATTAATTCTTTCGAAGCTCTGCCTACAATCTACACTTGGTCATTTGAAAAGTATATATGTATATTTTTTATTTTATTTTGTAACACTGTGTAATTTGTATCCAAAACTATGGGTGCTAAAGACGTGTTCATTTGGATTCTCTCCTATATTGCATATCCAAATTTCAGCGAAATCTGTCAGAAGTTTTCAAGCAAAACTTCCAACTTAAGAATTATTTATGACAAAAATCCTTCTTAGCTCTGACTATAAAACTGGTTCTTTTATTTCTTTTGAACTAAAAAAAAATACTCTTGGTGGTTCAGGAAATGATGAAGTAGAAAATTTGTTTTAAAAATTACATTTGCTTTTAATTTTTTTATTTTGGAAAATTGATACTTCCAGCCGAAATGAGCCGAAAAAAATCGGCGGCGGCGGCTGAGGCAAAAATGACCGGCGGCGGCGGCTTAAACGGCTTACGGCGGCTGGCTTGTTTCTCTGCTCCTGAGTGAGCACCTTGTTTCTATGTGGAGGAGAAGATGGACGAACAGTGACAAAGGGCGCATAACATATGGTTTCATTCGCGACGCGGTGTTCGTGCGTGATCGCCCTGACTTTGGCTTCGGCCTAAGCCTGGGTTTTCTGTTGACGGGACATGGCTCGCTCAATGCATTTTTGCATCAGAGGGGTCTGTCGGCCACTTCGGGGTGTGCGTGCGGGTGGGAACGTGAGGACGTGCGACATGTACTGACCGAGTGTCGGTACTATGATGACATTAGGGATTTGAGTAGGATGGGAATAAGACGGACACCTGAGGGTTTTGATTTTAGTAAGGTTTCAGAGGACGATCGGACGTTTAGTAGTTTGGGTGAATTTGCCCGTGTTGTTTTTAATAGGAGAAGACTGAGACAAAGTTAGTGGAGGTGGCTTCTGCACAGTCATTTTGGTCTTGTTGTCCGCGGTTAGTTGTCGATATTGTCCAGTTCATGCTGATTGCAGTGGTTTTTCTTTGGCAGTCTGCTGACATTTGGAAGTCTTTCATCTGTCTGCATTCTTGCGCTTTCTGTTATTGTCGCGTATGTTGGTCTAATGGGAGATCTCTGGGCGGCGTTGCTCTTCGAGTGATTAGCTGCAGAGCGTTTTTCCGTTGCTGATCTAAATTGCTGGCGCTGTCCTCCTCGTTGCTTGTTCCTGGTTGCTGTACGTTTTTGCTGCTGGGCCACCAGTCCCGAACTTTTTGGAGTTCAACTGGTAGTAGTTTCGGCTACGAAGTCTGACCGGAGACTTAATTCTGGTACAACGGGTGTCAGTGCCCCTGGGACTTCGGTTCCAGTCTGACAATGGTGTGGCCCTTCGGGGAGTTTCGTGGTCGCTGTGGTTTGGACCCAAATCGCGGGTAGAGCGCAGGCTCGGTGTGGAGTTGCATTGCAACCGGGTGCCGTGACCCATATATCGGTAGGAGTTTTAGATGGGGTCCGCTCCAAAGCAAGGAGGAGGCCATGTCCAAAAGCATGGACTCGAATTGCTACTCATATGTAACAGTCTGTTGCATGTGGGGGCGTTGGTAGCCGCATCGTTTTCACCCGGTGTTTGGAGCACTGTGGGGTTAGGCCATCGTGGCAGGTACCCACATGAATCATGAACACGGCTGTCCCTATCTACCACTTTTTGCTGTGACTTCGTTGTGTGCAAACGTATTTTTCAAGTGCTCGCAGTTAAACGTAGTTCAAAATAGTTTCGGTGCGGAATATTATAAGTGTATTGTGCAAAGGTGTGGTATCGGAAGAGACGATTTCGAAGGTGTTAAAAGTTTGAAATTCGGTCCGCGGATTGCAGAGATACGCGCGGATTAGTTTTTGAGACTCCGCTGGCTTTGTTTACATTGCCCCGGTGAGTCTCAATACGTGTGGTATTGAGTGTGGGTGTATTAGTGCGTTGGTTTTGCCTATTGTGCTGCCACTTTTTTGCGGTGGTGGATAGTGGTGCTTTGGTGAGTCAGCTGTTTCGGATTCTGGTCTGTGTTGCCGACAATCGCCGGTTAACTTCCGGTTTCAGGTCGGTAACTTTTAGTTTCCGGTCGGGGACTTCCGGTTTCAGGTCGGTAATTTCCGGTTGGCTGTTTCCTGTCTGGGTCCGGGATTTTTGGTTCACTTCCGGTTCCGGTTTTCTATTTCCGGTTTTCTATTTCCGGTTTCCGGTTTGTGCTGTCATTCGGTGGTTTTTGCCTTTTGCTTTATTTTTTGATGTAGGTAATTTGCTTTGGTGGATTGTTTCTGGGGCGGCAACATGCCGGCTGCCAGGGGTAGTAGGAGGGGGGCTGGCTCCCGTGCGGCGAGTGGTGGCTCCGAGGACGGTGCTGGTGGGATTGTGGTGACTGATGGTGTGCAGCCGGGCGGGCCTTCTGGGGCTCCCCCGTCGGGGCGCAGGTTGGTTAGGCACTCCGACAATGAGTTGATGGGTAGCAGCTCTGGTGAGGATGAGGTGGTTGCTGTCTCGGATGTTGGTTATGGTGCTGAGGGGAAGAGGGCTAAGCCTGGAACTCCTCCTACGGTGAGAGTTTCCAGGGTGGACCTCCCAGCCCAAAGGTGGGTGACGGTAGGAGGAAGCGTGCGGTGCGTGGATCGGAGGGCAGCATGGGAGAATCCGGAACGGATAGTGTGTCGGCGGCGTCGGGCGTGTCGGCTACCAGGGGTGCCAGGGCGGCCGACCTGGTTTCTGCGGGCCAGCTCGCTGGTGGTGCTGGTGCTGCCGTGGTGAGGATGAAGGCGGTGACAGCAGGTTTGCTTGGGGTGGCCTTCGAGGCGAGTGTGGGCAGTGTACTTGGTCGTAGGATTGCGGACCATGCTGGCCAGTATGAGGAGATGTTGATGATGTTGGTAGCGGAGAACGAGAGGCTTCGGGGGCGCCTTGACGTGCTCCAGGTGGCAGGTGGTTGGCGGCGTGAGGTCCTTGGTGCGCCAACGGTGGCTCCTTCCGGAGTTCTGCCTCCTGTAGCTCCGGTGAGCAAACCGGTGGAGACGTGGTCCCTGGTGGTTAAGAGTAGGAAGCCTACTGCTGGCCCGAAGGAGCTGGTGGGTAAGGTTGCGGAGGAAGTCGGGCCTTCCCTTTCGGGGGTCCGGGTTCACGATTTGAAGTCGACCCGGGATGGTCGTGCGGTGATCCGCACTCCGTCGGTGGCGGAGAGGGATAGGATTGCCGGTAATCCGAGGATTGGCGAGGTTGGCCTTGACGTTGAGGTTAGCGACAAGCTGGGGCCGAGGGTCATTGTCCGTGGGGTTCATTCGGAGATCACTCCTGACGAGTACATGAGTGATCTCTATGAGATGAACCTCAGGGAGGTTATGTCCCCTGCCGCATTCAGGCAGGGCGTGCGGATGGTGAGCCGCCCGTGGAAGGCTGGAGATGGCGAGGTGGGAGTGGTCCTGGAGGGATGTGACACTGCTGTCGGTACGCTGCTGGCCGTTGGCCGTTGTTATGTAAAGTGGTTTGGTTTCCGGGTGCAGAGCCAGGATCCAGTGATGGCTTGTTACAGGTGTAATGGTTTCGACCATTTTGCTAGGGAGTGCAGAGTGAAGGAACGGGTGTGCTTTCGTTGTGGCTTGAGTGGGCATGTGGTATCCCATTGCGGTAATCCGCCGCATTGCCGGAACTGTGCGTTTAGGGGGTTGCCGGCCGGTCACCTCATGGTGTCCCGGGCTTGCCCTGTTTATTGTGCGGCTGTGGCGCGGGCGAATGCTAGGCACTAGTATGGATGTGTTAGTTTACCAGTATAATTGTCAGGGTATGTATGCTTCTATGTGCGAGTTGGGTGAGTATATGTGTGAAAGGGGCAGCAGGTTTGCCCTGGTTCAGGAACCTTATGCAACTAATGGTTGCGTAAGGGGACTACCTGCATCTATGCGGGTGTTCCCTGACCTCAGGGCGAATTCTGCTGTCATTGTGAATGATATTAATGTTGAATGTATGGTTGTAAGTGTGAGTGAGCTGGGAGTATGTGTGTGTGTAGAGGGTGCGTTTGGTAAGATTATGTTGTGTAGCGTATATTTTAAGTTTGCGGATGAGATTGGGCCTTATTTGGCCTACTTGGACACGGTGCTACTCCTCGCGAGTAGCATTCCGCTTGTCCTTGGTATGGATACGAACGCGACCTCTCCCTTGTGGTTCAGTAAGATGTCCCGGCATACGCCTGGATATCGGAGCCATGATAGGGGGAGGTTGCTCTATGATTGGTTGATGGCGAATGATTTGAGTGTGCTGAATGAACCATGTGAGTTGTTTACGTTTGATGGTCCGAATGGTAGAAGTGATATTGATGTTACGATTGTGAATGGTGTGGCGTGTGGTAGGTATGAATTTAGTTGGACCCTGGTTGATTCTGGTGTGAGTGACCACAACCTGATTGAGGTTGTGGTTACTTGTCAGCAGAATGTTGTGCAGGATGAGTGTGTTAAGAGATGGCGGGCTTCCAATGTTGATTGGGAGTTTTATGGTTCGCCTGTGAGGGATGTTGCTCTGAGTGTACCAATTGGTGTGTTCGAGGGATTGAGTGTGGATGAGCAGATTGAGCGACTTAATGATTGGGTTTCTAGTGTGAATGATGCTCTTCTTGGGAGATGTCGAAAGACAAATCCCAAGAGGGTTAAGTGGTGGACGGATGAGTTGAGTGAGGTGCGGAGGTCGGTTCGGCGACTTAGGAGGTGTTTCCAGAGGGCTAGGCGGAGTGACAGTGGTGATATGGAGCAGCATAGGGCTGCTTACAGGGAGCGTCTAGTGGGCGGCTTCTTGATCCTCCGCCCGTGGGCAGTGGTGACGTGTTGTTGAATGAGCCCTCCCCAGGGGTGGATCATGTTGTACCTTCTAGATGGACAAGTAGGGGGCCGCTTCTTGATCTAGCGCCCCTGGGCAGGGGTGAGATTGCTGAATGTATGAGCATGGTCAAGAGTAGGAGGTCACCTGGAATGGATGGTATGACTGGTGAGATGTGTAGAGTTGTGTGGAAGTTTATCCCGGAATACTTGTTATCAGTTTTCGGGAAGTGCGTGAGTGAGGGTTATTTTCCACGTGAGTGGAAAAGTGCCAGGGTGATTGTTCTTTTGAAGTCGGCCGATAAGCCTAGGAGCAATCCTAGGTCTTATAGGGGTATCAGTCTCTTGCCGGTGCTTGGTAAAGTACTGGAAAGGATAATGGTGCATCGACTTCGGGATGTTATGAATGAGGATATTTGTGAATGGCAGTATGGTTTTAGGAAGGGTAAGTGTGTTGAGGATGCGTGGTTGTATGTTAAGGAATGTGTGAGCGTGAGTTCGTCAAAGTGTGTATTGGGTCTGTTTGTTGACTTTAAGGGTGCGTTTGATTATTTGTGTTGGAATGCTGTGTTGTCTAGGTTGCGTGATGTGGGCTGTCGCGAACTAGGCCTCTGGATGAGTTACTTTTCTGGTAGAAGAGCGTGTGTGGCTGGTGTGAATGAGTGTGGATGGATTGATGTTGTTCGCGGTTGTCCGCAGGGTTCCATCTGCGGTCCATTTATATGGAACCTAATGATGGACTCCTTGTTGCGGCAGCTGGGTCGGCATTATGGATGTTGTGCGTATGCGGATGACCTCCTGATCCTCATCGAGGCGGACTCACGTGCGTCCGTTGAGAGAATGGCTCAGGAGGCCATGCGGGTTGCGTGTGCGTGGGGTCAGGATGTAGGAGTGAGTGTTGCGATGGACAAGACGGAGATGATGTTGCTCAAGGGCAAATTATCTCGCGGTCGGTGTCCTTGTGTGAGGGTGAATGGGGTTGGCCTCAAGTACTCGGGTAACCATGGGTGAAAGGATGAGCTTTGTTACTCATATTGAGCGGGTGAGGGCAAAGTTGTTGGGTGTTGTGGGGAAGGTCCGTCGTCTGCTTAGGAGTGATTGGGGCCTCAGCAGGCGTGCTGTACGTATCATATATGGTGGCCTGTTTGTTGCATGCGCAGCATATGGGGCAGCAGTATGGTACGGACGGTCAGGTCCGCTGTGGGATATCGTAAGATATTGTCGTGTCAGAGGGTTATGATGTTAGCATGTGTGCCTGTGTGCCGCACGGTGTCAACTGACGCCTTGCAGGTATTAGTTGGGGTGGCTCCTCTTGACTTGGAGGTGATACGCCGTGCTGTCTCCTTCAAGGTCAGGAGGGGTCTTCCGATGCTGCAGAATGATTGGTTGGTGAATGATGATCTTTTGGGACTGAATGTGAGAGAGTGGAAAAGGTTGTTGGATGAATGCGTGGTTACAAGGTGGCAGAGTAGATGGGATGAGAGTATGAATGGTAGAGTGACGTATGGTTTTGTGCGTGATGTGAGGCATGTCATGGATCGCCCGGATTTTGGCTTTGGCCTGAATCTTGGCTTTCTTTTGACGGGGCATGGTTCTTTGAATAGTTTTTTGTATGGAAAAGGTTTGAGTGTGACGGACAGGTGTGATTGTGGAAGTGTTGAGGACTGGAAGCATGTGCTCATCGAGTGCGAGTATTATGCGGACATTAGGGACCTTGATGCGATGCGTGTTAGCTGGACAGACGGAGTATGTGATGTTAGTATGGTAGTGTTGGATGGTGATGGTATGAGGAAAATGAGTGAATTTGCGTGTGAGGTGTTTAGGAGAAGGCGTGCAAGAGTGGGGTAGTTGGTCTGGTGAATGTTCTTGGTTGGACATACTGGTTGGATGTTTGTGTCGTATGCGGGCCACCAGTCCCGAGCTATTTGGAGCTCAACTGGAAGTAGCTTGCTACGAAGCCTGACCAGAGGCTATATTCTGGTACCACGGGAGCCAGTAGCCCCCGGTTTTCCAGACTGGCTATTGGGAACGGCCCTTCGGGGAGTTTCGTGGTGGCTGTGGTTTATACCCAAGTCGCGGGGAGAGCATTGTGCTCGATGTGGAGTTGCATTCAACCGGGTGCTGTGACCCAGAGAACAGCTGAGGTGTTAGGTAGGCCTCAACTCCTCACCAAGGGGAGAGTTCATGCCCAAATGCCTGGCTCTAAATTGGTACCAGAACGGGATACTTGTATCTCGCGATGGGGCGCTGATTGACGCATTGTATTAGTCCGGTGTGCAGAACACCGTGAGATAAGGCCATTGCAGCAGGTGCTCACGTTAATCTACACTCGACGTTGTCCCTATCTCCCACTTTAATTTTCGTTGTCATTGTGTGAAGACGCGTTTTCTCATAGTGTTATCATTTTTGAAGTTTGTAGCGGGTTTTCATTGCGAAGTTTCCCGAATTAAAATTCGGGAGTTATACGTGTCTGTAGATTGGAAAGTGCGGTTTCCATAGGTGTTTCGAAGTTGGAGATCGGTTGGCGGATGCCCAGGATATAGGCCGATATATTTTGTCATCCATTTTTCACGTAAGTTCGTGTGTGTGGAAGTTGGTTGCTGGGAGGTTTGTTGTTATTCCGATAACAAAACCAGTTTAGCGATAATAAGGTCACGGAAGGTGACATTCCTTTGTGCTGACGTCAGTTTTGACGTTTGGTCGTTTATTGCGGTTTGCCATGCTGTCGTTGCGACGTCTGTGGCAAATAGACAGACGGGTTGGTGTCTTCGATAGTTTTTTGCTGGTTGGTGAATCCACTAAGTGGTTTGTGTCGCTGCTGGGTGGTTTGTGTCTCGGCTGAAAAACTTCGCCAGCAGGGTTACCCTTTAGGGTTGCCCGTCCGGGAAGTTTACCCGTCCGGGGAAGTGCCGGGGTATTTTGGGTATTTTGGGCATTTTGAGGATTTTTGGATTTTGATTCGGGATCCCCAATTTTGCGGTGCGATTTGCGGTTGATGTGCCTTTTTTGCTTGGATACTGTATTTTGGTGAATTTGCGGGTATTTCGTGTTTGACGTTGATAGATAGTACCGTAGTTCTACTTGCAGGTGTGTGTTGCTGTAGTCTTCCGAGTTTTGCTGTTGGTGTTGCGGCATTATTATGCCCCCGGCACCTAAGCGGAGGGGCGGAAAGCCGGGAGGTGAGTCGTCGGATGTTGCGACGGATGACGCAGGGGGACGGCCGCCGTCTGGTACCCCAAAGGTGCGCCACAGCGAGAGTGAGATGTCTAGCACGGATGATGGGGAGGTGAGTGGAGGAAAGAGGGTAAAGTTGGGTTCGCCGAAGGCGAAGCGTGCTGCTGCCGCTGCTGCTGATGTTGTCTCTGCTGCTACTTCGGGTGCTACCGACGATGTTGCCGGATACGCTGGCTCTGCTGTGGAGTATTCTGAGGGAGCGGCCTCGGAGCGCCAGCATAGGAGGAAGAGGGTCAATGTTGCCCATGTGTCTGCTTCTGATGTGACGGTGGAGGAGATGAAGGTGGTCACTGAGGAGTTGATGAGTTTGGTATTGGTGGACGCTGTGGGGCCGTCGCTTGCGCGTCGGGTTTTACAGCAGGCGTCACTGTATGAGACGATGTTGATGAGGCTGATTGGGGAGAACCAGAGGCTGAGGGGTCGGCTGGAAGGTGGCGCTGTTACCGGATCTGCCGCCCCTGTTGCTGCTACTGCTCCTGCTGCTGCTTTTGCTGTGCCCAGGGCTCCCCCGCGGGTTCCAGGAGGCCCGACAGCGACCGCCAGTCCGCCGGTTGCTCGAAAGCCGGTTGAGACTTGGTCGCTGATAGTGAAGGGGAAGGGAGTGTCGACCTCTAAGGAGGTGGTGAAACAGGTCGTGGAGGAGGTGGGCCCTACGCTGGGTGTACGGGTACTCGAGGTGCGCCCGACACGTGGTGGGGGTGCCATCATTCGTACTCCGTCCGTGGCTGAGCGAAGGAAGATAGCCGAGAAGTGGGGCTCGAGGTTTCCGTGAGTGATAAGCTGGGCCCCAAGATCACCGTGCGGAGGGTGCATGCTGAGATATCGGTTGATTAGTTCATGGGTGAGCTCTACGAGATGAATCTCAAGGAGATGCTGTCCCCGCAGGCGTATAGGAGGAGCGTAAGGCTCGTCAGTAAGCCTTGGAGTAGCTCGAATGGTGAGTGCGTGGATGTTACACTGGAGGGTACGCAGAAGGTGGCGGAGCATCTACGGGCCACTGGTGTATACATCAAGTGGTTCCGCTTTATGGTGTGGATCCTGGATGCTGTTCCGAAGTGCTACAGGTGCTTGGGTTTCGACCATCGCATCCGGGAGTGCAGGATGAAGGAGGAAGTCTGCCGTAGGTGTGGCACGGCGGGGCACTGTGCATCCCAGTGCCAGGGTGAGGTAAGGTGCCGCAACTGCGCCTTCAAGGGTCTCCCAGCGGGTCACTTTATGGTGTCCGCTGAGTGTCCGGTTTACGCGGCGATGGTTGCGAGGGTGAATGCTAGGCACTAGTATGGATGTGTTAGTTTACCAGTATAATTGTCAGGGTATGTATGCTTCTATGTGCGAGTTGGGTGAGTATATGTGTGAAAGGGGCAGCAGGTTTGCCCTGGTTCAGGAACCTTATGCAACTAATGGTTGCGTAAGGGGACTACCTATCTATGTGAATGAGCTGGGAGTATGTGTGTGTGTAGAGGGTGTGTTTGGTAAGATTATGTTGTGTAGCGTATATTGTAAGTTTGCGGATGAGATTGGGCCTTATTTGGCCTACTTGGACACGGTGCTACTCCTCGCGAGTAGCATTCCGCTTGTCCTTGGTATGCATGCGGACGCGACTTCCCCCTTGTGGTTCAGTAAGATGTCCCGGCATACGCCTGGATATCAGAGCCATGATAGGGGGAGGTTGCTCTGTGATTGGTTGATGGCGAATGATTTGAGTGTGCTGAATGAACCGTGTGAGTTGTTTACGTTTGATGGCCCGAATGGTAGAAGTGATATTGATGTTATGATTGTGAATGGTGTGGCGTGTGGTAGGTATGAATTTAGTTGGACCCTGGTTGATTCTGGTGTGAGTGACCACAACCTGATTGAGGTTGTGGTTACTTGTCAGCAGAATGTTGTGCAGGATGAGTGTGTTAAGAGATGGCGGGCTTCCAATATTGATTGGGAGTTTTATGGTAAGCGTGTGAGGGATGTTGCTCTGAGTGTACCAATTGGTGTGTTTGAGGGATTGAGTGTGGATGAGCAGATTGAACGGCTTAATGATTGGGTTTCTAATGTGAATGATGCTCTTCTTGGGAGATGTCGAAAGACTTATCCCAAGAGGGTTAAGTGGTGGACGGATGAGTTGAGTGAGGTGCGGAGATCGGTTCGGCGACTTAGGAGGTGTTTACACAGGGCTAGGCGGTGTGACAGTGGTGATATGGAGCAGCATAGGGCTGCTTACAGGGAGCGTCTGGCTGAATATAAGCGGATGATTGTGAGTGTGAAAGAGAGTGAGTGGAGGGCGTTTGTACATGATAATAGGAATGACCCATGGGGGTGTGTCTATAGGATTTGTAGAGGTAAGGGTAGGAATGTGGATGTGAGTGGTTTGCGTGTTGGTTATCGGGTGTTGACCTCATGGAGGGAGTGTGTGGATGTGTTATTGAATGAGTTCTTTCCAAGAGTGGCGGATCATTTTGTACCTCCTAGGGAGACTAGTGGGCGGCTTCTTGATCCTCCGCCCTTGGGCAGTGGTGACGTGTTGTTGAATGAGCCCTCCCCAGGGGTGGATCATGTTGTACCTTCTAGATGGACAAGTAGGGGGCCGCTTCTTGATCTAGCGCCCCTGGGCAGGGGTGAGATTGCTGAATGTATGAGCATGGTCAAGAGTAGGAGGTCACCTGGAATGGATGGTATGACTGGTGAGATGTGTAGAGTTGTGTGGAAGTTTATCCCGGAATACTTGTTATCAGTTTTCGGGAAGTGTGTGAGTGAGGGTTATTTTCCACGTGAGTGGAAAAGTGCCAGGGTGATTGTTCTTTTGAAGTCGGCCGATAAGCCTAGGAGCAATCCTAGGTCTTATAGGGGCATCAGTCTCTTGCCGGTGCTTGGTAAAGTACTGGAAAGGATAATGGTGCATCGACTTCGGGATGTTATGAATGAGGATATTTGTGAATGGCAGTATGGTTTTAGGAAGGGTAAGTGTGTTGAGGATGCGTGGTTGTATGTTAAGGAATGTGTGAGCGTGAGTTCGTCAAAGTATGTATTGGGTCTGTTTGTTGACATTAAGGTGCGTTTGATTATTTGTGTTGGAATGCTGTGTTGTCTAGGTTGCGTGATGTGGGCTGTCGTGAACTAGACCTCTGGATGGTCTGTTCACGACCATTTTCTGGTAGAAGAGCGTGTGTGGCTGGTGTGAATGAATGTGTCTGGATCAGAGATACAAGCCGGTCCATTCTGTCGGCTGGCGGCGGCTAATGGCTAAAATGGTCGGCGGCGATTGATTTTTGGAGATGAGCCGCAAACGCATCGGCGGCGGCTGGCTAAAAAAAATAGTGTCGACTGGCGGCGGCTAATCGGCTAACGTCGGCTAAAATGCAAATTTTCCAAGAATTTCGACAGTTACATACACGCAAAAATATCGAATTTATAAAAATTGATCTTAAATTTCACAATGTCGTTGTTAAAATTATAAATACATTTGTTGAATTTTGCACTTATTGTAACAATCTTCAGATCAACTAAAATTTAAATTCTAATTTTTGTTAAACTAATAAACTTTTTGTTGGGCCAACAGACATATTATTTTGAGCGTATAAGTTAAACATTGGGAAGTAGTTTATTAAATTAATTAGGTTGTTCACAAGGGGCGTGCTATCTGTTGCATCGTCCGAACAAAAAACAGAGTTGTTAAAATTTTTATTTGACTTTAACAACGATTTCCTATTGGGTTGTCTATCTGTTAGCACACTAAAACATGGGACACTAAACATACGTAAACATGTTGTATCGTGCTATTCTCAAATGTTGTATTTTTTCAATTTTAACAACTCTGTTTTTTGTTAGGACGATACAACAAATAGAACTACCTAAATATTTTAAAAATTTACATTCAAAATTACACTGTGGAACAAATTCAGGTTAGCAAAAGTTAGGTCGATTCTAAGAGTGAGGGGTGAAAATAGAGGCTAAATTAGAAGACCCGTATCGCGGCGTTTGTTTATGTTAGTTCGAATTTTTTTTTAATCGACCTTCGAACTTTGCAGTCAAATGCCGATTTTCAGCATATTGTTTATATGGTTTTTTGGCTATAACTCGTCGACTAATTGATATTTTTTTAAATCTGTAAAAGCCAAATTATTGCTAGAGACCTGTGCAACAATTAAAATTTTTAAAAAAATTTATTTAGAAAATTTTTGTGGTGCTTAAGAAGCAAAATGTTTGAAAAATTATTTTTTTTTCATGATTTTTGAAAATATTTTCCACAAAACTAAGTATTTTTGCTTTCTGTTTGATCTATAATATGCTTCTCAGTTTCTTCTTTGTCTTCCCCTTCTTCCTCTTTTTCCTCGTCTTCCTCTTCTTCAAAGGTGTTTTTATACCAACAAAACAACTTTTTTGTTTTCAACCACCGCACTGGCAGCGATTTTTTTTATTTCGTACAAGCGAACTAATTTCAAAAATAAAGATTCAGTTAAGACTCGGAACTCAGCCGAAGCTGATGTCTTTTAATTTTCGCTCGGTCGTGATAAAATTCGCTATTAATTTTTTTGGTGGTATAAAACACCTTTGAAGAAGAGGAAGACGAGGAAAAAGAGGAAGAAGGGGAAGACAAAGATGAAATTCCAGAATATCTGTTGGACGAAATTATCGACCTTTCTGATGATGATGACGATGACCAAGATATTAGAGAGAGCAGTGATGTTGATCCACAGCCGCCTGCTAAACGGCAACTGGCCAAATCATTAATTTAATTTATTTAACTTTTTTACTTAAAACTTTTCCTAACTAACATTTCAAAATTATAGTTTTTTGAAACAGAAAGCAAAAAAGACTTAGTTTTGTGGAAAATATTTTCAAAAAGCATGAAAAAAAAAATAATTTTTCCAACATTTTGCTTCATAAGCACCGCAAAAATTTTCAAAATCAATTTTTTTAAAAACTGAAACTAAAAAATGTTTATATATGCGGATGATATTTGCCTATTATACCCATACAAATATGAAAAAGTTGCCAAAGCTTACATGGAACGTGATGCGGCATTAATATGTGAATTCGTGAAAATATAGCGGATATGACAAGTCGCATATACCGTCATATTCATAAATGGCATAATCTCATATAACATTGTTTTGAATGAATGTACAAACCATTAAGCGGTGATCATGTTTCCTTGTTCTAACTGATATACAGACATTGAACTTAACTAATAGTGAATCATTCTATTGTATTGTATGGTATTTTATGTTATGTTATTATATTGACCTAATTATTATATTATGCTAAGTAGACAATAATTTTACTTTAATTTTACTATATAAACCTGTAACTTTCACTTGAATAAAACAGATTGAAATCTACAACCAAATCGAACTCGCCTATAACTAATTTATTAGCTACATGGCGACCGTGACCAAAGTGCTGCAAATATAAGCACTTGGGCACACAATTTGAAAGTTATAAGTGCTAGAAAAACCTGAAATAATAAGAACGAAAAGGATACCAACCGAAAGCAGTGGTTGAAGAACTATCTGGCCGAGAGATAGTTGGGATGAGCAAACCAGGGCATTAAGAAAAAAAACCAGCATTAACAGCAACCCACATTAATAGCAACCCAATAATAGCAACCCACCACCACCCTGAAATATTTCGACCCGATTGTGGAAGAAGGTGGAGTATATCGAACAGGCGATAGTGGCTTATCACCTATCTAAAATCAGGCGAGTAAATAGGTAAAATCAAATGCTGAATAGAGTGCGTACTTGATATGCACCTATAGGGAACGGAGGCGATTTCGCTCTTGTTCGAAATTTTTTTTTTAATAATAAACTAGGTTTTAAAAGTATACAATTAAAATCAAATGCTGAATAGAGTGCGTACTTGATATGCACCTATAGGGAACGGAGGCGATTTCGCTCTTGTTCGAAATTTTTTTTTAATAATAAACTAGGTTTTAAAAGTATACAATTAAAAATTGAAATTAATATCATAAACAATGGAGTTAAAAAAAAAAAACTGTAATGAATAAAATATTAAAACAAAATTAATTATTAACTACTGACATAAATTAATTTTTTTTTGTTCACATTTAAGCGAGAAATTAAAGAAAATTTTGTAATAATTAAAATATTAGAATGGGTAACCAGGAAACAAAACTGGCAAACCCCAAGGCCAATGTCATAAATGAAGTAGTAGTAGAACAAAAAGAGAATGGTTGGAAAGAAATAAAAATTTACTTGGTTATTATAACCGTAGTATTGATGGTAGAATTAGCATTAAAATTATATAAAATGCATAATAAAAGAATAAAAAAGAGATATATTGGTCAATTTAAAGAAGTAGAGAGAATATAATGGACACTTGGTCCGAAGTTTTGAATAAATTGAAGTCATATGAAGGGCAAATTAGAAAATCATATAAGTGTTTGAATAAGAATAGAGGAATTAGAAGTGAAACTATAGAGACACATAAGAAAATCTTATTAGATAATTTTGAATTATTACGAACATTTTTAATTGGGTATGAGAATAAGTTAAAATCAGATCACCATAGGGAGGCAATTGCTATCTACAATAATTGTAGGGATAGAATTCTGAAAGTTTCCGCAAAACATAGCTTGCATATAAAAATTCCACACTCACCCACAGAGAGCGCAAAATACGAATGCAGTTCAGAGAGCGAAGATTTGTCCGAAGACGATACTGAAATTAATAAAGAATTGGAATCTGTAGAAAAAAAGAACAGCGCAGATATGCCGCAAACTAGTATAGAGTTTTTGCAGACTGTCACCAGGATCTTACCTGATTTTGACGGGAAACACGAAAACTTACAAAGTTTCATAGACGCCTTGAGCATTTTAGAAACTATAAAGGAAACCCATGAAACATTAGCGGTAAATGTAATAAAAACCAAACTAAAAGGTACAGCCAGGAATTTAATTTCTTCAGAAACAACTATACAACAGATTATAAGTAAGTTAAGAAGCACTGTGAAGGGAGAAACAGTTGTTGTTCTCTCAGCAAAACTGATGAATATAAAACAACAAAATAAAAACACAACGGCTTACGTCAAGGAAATAGAAGAGCTTACAAAAGCATTGGAAAGCGCATACATATCAGACGGTTTAACACTTGAAACAGCTGGCAAATATGCAACCCAAGTTGCTGTAAAATCTATGGCAAAAAACACTCAAAATGAGCAAGTCAAAATTATCATGCGTGCGGGACAGTTCCAGACAATGGACGAGCTTATTATGAAATATGTAGATACTTGCACGGAATCGAAAGATTCTTCAGTAATGCACTTCAGAAATCAGAGAGGACGTTCTTTTAGAGAACGTGGTCATAACAATAACCGTTGGCGTAATAATAATCAAAATAGTAACGGCAATAACACTAGTAATCGGAACTACAATTCTAATCGGGGCAGAGGCCACCGAAATTTTAATAATAACAGCCGTGGTTATAATAATAATAATCACTACCGTACGAGTAATGTACGAGCTATAACTCAACAAGAACATGAAACGGAAAACTAATTCACACCCTTGAGAATACAAAGTATGACAAAAGACGATTCAACCGTATTTTACATTTAAATCTGAATTTAAGCATTTTTGTAAAAGTCTATGATGGTGAAACTAACAACCTATTAACTTTGTTGGTTGATACTGGAGCGGATATATCGTTACTAAAACAGAACGGCATTAAATATGAGTGGGTAAATGAATATAATATAACAACAATTAGTGGAATAGGTGAAGGAACAATACAGTCACTGGGTACCACACATTTGGAACTTCGTATTAAAAATTACTTTGTTCCTCATGAGTTTCACATAGTACCCGAAAATTATCCTATTCCATGCGACGGAATACTCGGTATAGATTTCATCAAACACTACAACTGTATCTTGGATTTCGGTGAAACGCAAGATTGGTTTATATTAAGACCCGGAAATGTTCGGGACAGAATTCACATCCCAATCTTACACTACAGTTCGGATGATACTATCTGTTACCAGCACGTTCTGAAGTTATTAGACAAATAAAGATAAACACACCTTATGAAGAAGTACTTGTTGTTAATCAAGAACCACAACCAGGAGTAATAATAGGTAATACAATAGTAAACAGTAAAAGAGCTTTCATCAGGGTTATTAACACTAATACAGTAACAGTATCACTTAAATGTATTGATGTAGTATCGGAAAATCTCGACAATTATACAACATCATCTACACAGAAGTGTAGTGGATCCAGAAAAGTTGAAATTATGCACAAATTGTCAAAAAGCTTTCCTGAACCATTTAAGAAACAAATGGAAAAATTATGTGCAGACTACATTGATATTTTCGGATTAGATACGGAACCCATCACTACGAACAATTTCTATACACAAAAACTTAAACTCAAAGACAAGGAACCCGTTTATATTAAAAACTACAGGATACCCCATACACACAAGATCGAAGTTGATACACAGGTTAAAAATTTAATAGAAGACGGCATCGTTGAACCTTCCACATCAGAGTACAATAGCCCTCTACTCCTAGTACCAAAGAAATCACTACCTAATTCAGATAAGAAGAGATGGCGTTTGGTAGTAGACTATCGTCAAATAAACAAAAAACTAGTCGCTGATAAATTTCCACTACCAAGAATCGAAGATATTTTAGATCAATTAGGAAGAGCAAAATACTTTTCGTGCCTGGATTTAATGTCAGGTTTCCACCAAATTGAGCTCGACGAGAAGTCAAGAGACATTACATCCTTTTCTACAAGCAACGGCTCATATCGGTTTAAACGGCTCCCCTACGGATTGAAAATTGCTCCAAACTCTTTTCAGCGGATGATGACAATAGCATTTTCAGGGTTAAACCCCTCACAAGCATTTTTGTATATGGACGATCTAGTGGTAATAAGTCGATCGGAGAGACAAATGATAAATAACTTGAAAAGCGTTTTTGATCTATGCAGAAAATATAATCTGAAGTTGCATCCTGAAAAATGTACATTCTTTAGACATGAAGTAACTTTTCTTGGGCATAAATGTACCGATAAGGGCATTCTGCCGGATGATGGAAAATACGAAGCAATTAGGAAATATCCAGTTCCAACTGACGCAAATAGTGCAAGACGATTTATTGCGTTTTGTAATTACTATCGAAGGTTTATTAAAAACTTCTCTCTTCACTCACGTCACATTACGCGTCTGTGCAAGAAAAATGTACCATTCGAGTGGACAGAAGAATGTAATAACGCATTTCTTTACTTAAAGGAAGCATTAATGCTACCAACCCTCCTACAATATCCAAACTTTGATAAGGAATTTTGTATAACAACTGACGCCAGTAAGCACGCTTGCGAAGCGGTATTAAGTCAGGAGTACAATGGCAAACATCTACCTATAGCATATGCCTCGAAAACATTCACACAAGGAGAGAGCAACAAATCAACAATCGAGCAAGAGCTCACAGCTATCCATTGGGCCATATTACATTTCAGACCATATATCTACGGAACACGTTTTCTTGTAAAGACCGATCATAGACCTTTGTCATACCTGTTCTCGATGAAAAATCCAAGTTCAAAATTAACAAGAATGCGCTTGGACTTAAAGTTAATATTAACTCCAGGAAGATGCTTATTGAAGCATGGAAAATTAATATTGAAGCGAATAAATGTTGAAGATCTGTGTACTAATGGGAAATTGGACCTAGGAGGATTTTTCCTAAGGCTTGAAAAAGAAGCCGGTATGCTGAATCTTGAAAAATTAAAAATGGCACCCGATGAAGAAATTTTTAAATTTGTATCTATAAATGAATTCAAAAGAATGGGCAATGATTATTTGAAAAAATTAACAGTAGCGCTACTGCCAAAGGTGACCATAATTGATGCTAAAGATAATAATAAAATAAAAGAGATATTAACTACATATCATGATAATCCAGCGGAAGGCGGCCACTGCGGGATATCAAGAACATTAGCGAAAATTAGAAGACATTACAGGTGGAGAGGTATGCCTTCACACGTGAAAAAATATATTAAAACATGCCAAAAATGTCAAAAAGCTAAGATAACAACACATACTAAGACACCAATGATACTGACACAAACCCCAGCAATTGCATTCGACATCGTATTAGTGGATACCATTGGTCCATTACCAAAGACGGAAAATGGTAATGAGTATATTGTCACATTAATATGTGACCTAACTAAATATTTAGTGGCCATACCAATATCGAACAAGAGTGCAAGCACAGTTGCAAAGGCTATATTTGAGTATTTTATACTATGTTACGGTCCAATGAAGACGTTCATATCAGATGCGGGAACAGAGTATAAGAACTCAATAATAACGGATTTATGTAGATATATGAAAATCAAGAATATTACCTCTACTGCATATCACCATCAGACTCTAGGTACTGTGGAACGCAGTCACCGAACTTTCAACGAATATATACGTTCATATATATCGATTGAACGAGACGATTGGGACGAATGGCTTAGATACTTTACATATTGTTTTAACACCACCCCATCGGCAGTTCACGGTTACTGTCCATACGAACTAATTTTTGGACGAATACCTCATGGTTTTCATTATTTTAATAGTCTAGACAGAATAGATCCTATTTATAATATAGATGATTATAGTAAAGAAGTGAAGTATAGGTTAGAAATTGCATACAAGAGAGCAAGATTACTACTAGATAAAGCTAAGGTTAAGCAGAAACAATTTTATGATATAAATACAGAACAGTTAGATTTAAATTTAGGAGATTTGGTTTTATTAAGGAATGAGGTAGGACATAAGTTAGACAATAGATATGAGGGCCCATATAAGATTATAGAAATAGGTGATAACGATAACATATTAATAGAAACTAAGGGAAATAAGAAGCAGAATGTTCACAGGAATAGAATTAAACTTTTTAATTGAAACAAGTAATTTTTTTCTTTTCACAAAATCATTATTTCTTAACGTAATACTACAAAAGATGAGTTAAAAACATAAAACAACGATAAGTTTGGTGTACCAATATATAGAAAATAATAATAATAATAATAATAATAATAATAATAATAACCAATATATTAAAAAAAAAGAGAAGAAAATAATAATATTTTTAAGATGATATGTAATCTGTCATTGAATTTAGACCAAGGTAACAATGAGTAAAGAATATTCATATGCTTAATAGCGTATGAACATTCTTCCAGAAAATGGAGGTGTAGCGGATATGACAAGTCGCATATTCATAAATGGCATAATCTCATATAACATTGTTTTGAATGAATGTACAAACCATTAAGCGGTGATCATGTTTCCTTGTTCTAACTGATATACAGACGTTGAACTTAACTAATAGTGAATCATTCTATTGTATGGTATTTTATGTTATGTTATTATATTGACCTAATTATTATATTATGCTAAGTAGACAATAATTTTACTTTAATTTTACTATATAAACCTGTAACTTTCACTTGAATAAAACAGATTGAAATATACAACCAAATCGAACTCGCCTATAACTAATTTATTAGCTACAAAAATAAACAAATTGTTTTTAAATGCAAGGAAAACTCGATTGTTGAGATTTAAACCATATTGTCATAGAAATGACAATTTCAGTATATTTGTAGATGGAAAGGAAATTCTAGAAGAGAGATCTATAAAGTATTTAGGTTTACATCTACAAAGCAATCTTTCTTGGAACCAGCACATTGAAAGCTTAAAGTCGAAAGCAGCCCAGGCAGTTGGTTTGTTATACAAATTCAAAAACAAATTTGATCGAAATACAAAATTTTTAATTTATAATTCATTAATCCAAAGTCATTTTAATTACTTGGCCATTATGTACGCATATAAAAACAGTTCAGAATTAAAGTCTTTACAACGTATACAAAACAAAGCATTAAAAGTTGTATCTAACCTTCCGATCACACATTCAACGGTATCAATTTATAAAGATATATTTAAAACAGTGTTACCAATTTATGGTACTTACAAAATTCAACTGTTAATATATGTGTTTAAGTGCTTGCACAATATTGGACACCACACTATATTTTTTTCGAGATATCAGCATTATTTTAATACAAGGAATAATGGCAATTTAGCAGTGGTTAGGTGTAGACTTGAAACGACCAAACAAAGGATAGAATACATGGGTAGTCGTGAATTTAATGATTTGCCTCAATATTTAAAAAATGTAGATAGAATTTCAACTTTTAAAACGAACCTTAAAAAATATTTATTTGAACACATAGAAGAGCTTCTGATTTAAAATTGAGTTATCTCCTAAATATAATAGTAAATTTTTATTTTAGTAAATATTTATTTCATTATTATTTCTTATATAAAATTTATTTATTTATATGAAATTTATTATTTGAAAAAAATGTAAATTTTGCCAACTTGCTTCAACAATGCCTATTAGGCGCTGAAGCACTGAAATTGTAATGAATTGTTTGATAAATAAAAATAATAAATATTAAAAAAAAAAAAATTTTAATTGTTGCACAGGTCTCTAGCAATAATTTGGCTTTTACAGATTTAAAAAATATCAATTAGTCGACGAGTTATAGCCAAAAAACCATATAAACAATATGCTGAAAATCGGCATTTGACTGCAAAGTTCGAAGGTCGATTAAAAAAAAATTCGAACTAACATAAACAAACGCCGCGATACGAGTCTTCTAATTTAGCCTCTATTTTCACCCCTCACTCTCAGAATCGACCTAACTTTTGCTAACCTGAATTTGTTCCACAGTGTTATTTAAAGTACTGAGGATTTTCATTAATAGTACACATCTTTAAAAGAATATATAAAATTTAATAGTGCAAAAAAAACTTTACACTTTTTGCAAATAAGTTTATTAGGATCTTGGAATTCAAATAAAAATCATTATATGTATAAGCAGTTCAACATGGCAATATGGTCGCGATATTTGTTAAAGAAGTCAAATTTTTTTAATATATCATAATCTCCGTGAAAAGGGGGTTTTGGTGTTTCTCCTAAACGAATGAAGATAGATAATTGAAATTTGGCATATAGCTTCGCTTTATGACGAGAAGAAAACCAACCATAGGATTTTTGGCTACTCGAATGTTTAAGGGGTAAAACGGGGCTCAGAAGTTTGAAAAAATCGATTTTTGAACGTCATTTTTAGTGGGTAGGAGGGGGAGGGGGCAAAATATGTTAAATATTTTTACAAGAATCTGAAGGCAAAATAATGATACATCCGCAAACAAAAAGTCGGTAGTGAAAGGGTTAATGTGTTAAATTAAGATAACTAAAATCTTTGTTTAAATGTGTTTTTCAATCATGAATGGTAACCGAAACGGTGCGGTAACACTATTTTAGATTATTTCGGTAACGGTATTTTAAGGGTAACGCTATTTAATTTATTTCGGTAACGGCATTTTAAGAATAACGGTGGTCAGTTGGAAGAGTTTTAAATCGATAACGATATTTTAGAGGCATTACCTGCCAATCGATTTGAATCCCGTGTCACAGATTTTTTTACTGCCGTTTTAATTTAAGTGAATTTGAAGAGCTTTGAAGAGTTAATTCGTTTTCGAATGAATTTATTAACAATAGAATCGGATTTGTTTTGATTTAAATGAATTCCTTTTTTAAATTCAAATTCGTTCAATTTAACACGTTTGACTAAAAAAACAAATTCAAAAAATTAATAACAAGGTGGGTTAACGGTTACCATTATCGCTAAAATACCGTTACCAATACCTCTACCTCTAAAAATTTTCCAAATACCGCTATCGTTACCGATACCGTTATTTTTATTGGTAGTTACCGGTATTTGTTAATTTTTATAAAAATGCCAATTTTTTAACTTTATAATAATAATCTTGTTTTTTTCCAAAAATTATAGATAATAATTTTAGTTATTACCAGCATTGAATTTAAAGCTTATAATCTGTATTTTTAACACTTAAATTGACAAATATGCTAATTTTTTATTTGTTTTTATATGTTTTTGAGGCAGTTTATAATTCCGGTACGTACCGGTATTGTTGATTCGATAACGGCATACCGTTACCGAAACAGTCTTTAATACCGTTACCGTTACCGAAACAAACGAAATTCGATACCGTTACCTTACCGTTATTCGTTTCGGTAACCAACCTTGTTTAATAATTAACAACTATCGTAGTCTTTATGAAAACCCTACTGGAATGGGATTGAAAAAGGATTATATTCTATAAACGGGGTTGTAAAACTTAACAGAAATGGCATTACAATATCGTCAAAAAACTTTTCTAAATTTTTGTTTATTTAAAATTAACCCTCTAATGCCCAAGGCCGCCTTTTGGCGGTCTTCAGATTTAAATAGTTTTTGGCTAAATAACGATATTTTATTAAACAAGTTGTACTATATCCATAGAAAACTTAACTGCCTACTTTTTTTGCCTTCAAGCTTTTTTTTATATAAGAAACGGGTTTCAAGTGAGAAGCATGTAAAGTGAAAATTTCGAAAATTTGAAAAAATTAACTATTTAAAACAGAAAAAAATATTTGAAAAATTGCCAAAAATACATTTACGATCTGGCGTACATTACCGATAATAACAAAGCTAGTTTAGAGCCTCTAATTGTAAAATCAGTTAAAAATTTTTCTCGAGGACTCACAGGATAACGCCAGGATACGTTTTACAAATATCTCTACAACTCAAAAACTAGCCAACAGATTTTCTTGAAATTAAAAACAGATTATATACTCAGAATTAATAGTAAGCAGAACTAATTTCGTCAAAATTTATTGATGTTTAGTGTCAAAATATTTTTTCATTTTGTTGTCGGCTGTCGGCTCCGCCGGTTGTTGTCGGCGGCTGAATCGGCTTGGCAAAGGTGTCGGCTGGCGGCGGCTGCCGGCGGCTAACCGGCTGAGATCGGCTGGCTTGTATCTCTGGTCTGGATTGATGTTGTTCGCGGTTGTCCGCAGGGTTCCATCTGCGGTCTATTTATATGGAACCTAATGATGGACTCCTTGTTGCGGCAGCTGGGTCGGCATTATAAATGTTGTGCGTATGCGGATGACCTCCTGATCCTCATCGAGGCGGACTCACGTGCGTCCGTTGAGAGAATGGCTCAGGAGGCCATGCGGGTTGCGTGTGCGTGGGGTCAGGATGTAGGAGTGAGTGTTGCGATGGACAAGACGGAGATGATGTTGCTCAAGGGCAAATTATCTCGCGGTCGGTGTCCTTGTGTGAGGGTGAATGGGGTTGGCCTCAAGTACTCGGGTAACCATGGGTGAAAGGATGAGCTTTGTTACTCATATTGAGCGGGTGAGGGCAAAGTTGTTGAGTGTTGTGGGGAAGATCCGTCGTCTGCTTAGGAGTGATTGGGGCCTCAGCAGGCGTGCTGTACGTATCATATATGGTGGCCTGTTTGTTGCATGCGCAGCATATGGGGCAGCAGTATGGTACGAGACGGTCAGGTCCGAGGTGGGATATCGTAAGATATTGTCGTGTCAGAGGGTTATGATGTTAGCGTGTGTGCCTGTGTGCCGCACGGTGTCAACTGACGCCTTGCAGGTATTAGTTGGGGTGGCTTCTCTTGACTTGGAGGTGATACGCTGTGCTATCTCCTTCAAGGTCAGGAGGGGTCTTCCGTTGCTGCAGAATGATTGGTTGGTGAATGATGATCTTTTGGGACTGAATGTGAGAGAGTGGAAAAGGTTGTTGGATGAAGGTGGAAGAGTAGATGGGATGAGAGTATGAATGGTAGAGTGACGTATGGTTTTGTGCGTGATGTGAGGCACGTCATGGATCGCCCGGATTTTGGCGTCGGCTTGAATCTTGGCTTTCTTTTGACGGGGCATGGTTCTTTGAATAGTTTTATGTATGGAAAAGGTTTGAGTTACTGTGAATGGTGAGCGCTACAGAGCAATGATCAACGAGTTCTTTTTGCCGCAACTTGATGAATTGGGATTGGAAAACATGCGGTTCCAACAGAACGGTGCAACGGCACACACTGCACGTGCCACAACCGATATGCTGAAGGATGCATTTCCCGGGCGCCTAACCTCCCGTTTTGGCGATTTGCACTGGCCAGCAATATCGCCTGATTTGACCGCTCCAGACTTCTTTTTGTGGGGCTTTTTGAAGTCGCGGGTTTATGTCAACAAGCCTCAGACTCTTGCAGCTCTTAAAGACAATATCCGTCAAGAATGTGAGGACCTATCGCCGGAAGTTTTGGCCAAAGTGATGGAAAATGCCATAAAAAGGGCTCAAATGACAATCAACTGTGGCGGCGGCCATTTACATGACATCATATTCTCGACTTGATGTAAAAAAAATTAAAAGACCAAATAAAAATAATCCACAAGAAGAATCAAAGTTTTTCATTTTTTTTTTTTAATTACAGCCAAAAAACATCGGAAGGTTATTTTTGCGCCACCTTGTATCACCTGTAATTGACCAAATTCTGTTTTCTGCTTGAGTGGTCTAGTAGGCGGTTAATGCGCCTCTTAATCAGGAGGTCGCTGGTTCGAGCTGTGCGTTCGGACCGAACTTTTTTTTTTTTTAAAGAAAATTATTTAATATTGTATACTTTTGTCCATAATTAATTTTAGTTTTTTATTTTGAATTAATTTTGAAATTTTAATAATTTTCTTGTTACAAAAAAAGCAATATTTCCTTACTATTATTATTTTGAAAGCAATGTTTTATTATAATTCAATATATTATTATTACACTGTTCAAGTTGTAAAATGGTACTAACGTGAAAACCATATGGTTGTGTTTGGATGAGCCCCCTGACTACTACTCCACCGATGAAAGTGCCAATTTGGCTCATTGGCAAAAATTTATGGCGTTTTTTTTGAATTTCGGTCAATTCGTCAATTTTTGACCATTTTCATCCCATTTAAGTCGCTTTTCCTGTATTCAAAATTTCTTGTGTTATCTTTATACGGCTCACAATTACTATTTCCACCATTAGAACGCACATTTCAACTGAGAAAATCAAAATTTTTAGCCTATTTTCATGATTTTTGCACCATTGTTTTTTACGCTTTTTCGGTAATGTGCGTGGACAATTAAAAGGAAAAAAGGAAAGTGTACTTTTTTAATTATTTGGGTTTTTTCCGTTGGCTACCTGCATGATTTTTTTACACAAATTTTTTTTACACAAACGCACACGAATCAGGTATATAGCCACCCTTAAAAGATGCGCCAATTCATAAGTACCTCTCAGTAAAATATTGAAACTTACGTAGTATTTATAGATGTTCATTGATCGATTTTTGTCATTCAACAAGTGTCTCCGAACGCGTAAAGTGAGATTTTTTTAAAGTGACGAAAAAGTAATAAAAGTATAAATAAAGTTTCCAGTTTGTGATTAATTTTTACGGTAAAAAATGGATGAATGGCTGAAAAACTTCAATAATTACTGTTATATGTGCGGAAAGTGGACCATTATGTCGTCTAAGAAAAAAATTACTGATGAAATTGCAACATTGTACGAGCAGTACTTCAATATTCCAGTGATTCGTAATGTTGACTGGGTGCCTAAAATATCTTGTTCATCGTGTGTAGCACGTTTGTATGATTGGCGAACAGGTCGACGGGAAAGATTGCCATATGGAATACCGATGATTTCAGAGCCAGTCGACCACGAAAAAAACATGTGCTACGTATGTAAAAATAATGTTGTGGGTATGAACAGAAGAAAGGCGATGGAATATATTTACCAAAGTGTTCCGTCAGCTCAAACCACTCTTCCCCATTCTCCGCCAGTGCCAATCCCGAGAAAACCGAGTCCAACTGAAGAATACATCCCACCATCTTTTTTTCGGAGCCAGAATCGAATTTTCCTTTGTATCAGCCATCAAATATTACGCCACCATGCAAACACATTGAAGTTACACAACAGCGCTTGAACATAATGTCAAGACAACTAAAGTTGTCACAAAATAAAACCATAATTCTTGCTCAACATCTGAAAGCTGTGAACATCATGTCACCAGTTAAAGTGTTCGGTTCGCGTGGTCGACAGCATAAATTTCTACCGTTTTTTACTCGCAACGAAAACAATTCATTTACGTACTGTAATGATATCGATGGTTTGATGTCGGCCATGAATTACACGTACAATGCGGACCAATGGCGGTTGTTCATCGATGGATCGAAGAGCAGTCTCAAGGCTGTGCTGCTGCGCTTGCTGTGAAAACAAAGGAAACGTATGATTCCATGAAACTAATCTTGGATTCTGTGAAATACCATGAACATTGTTGGAAAATATGCGCTGATTTGAAAGTGTTTGCACTTATCTGTGGCCTTCAAACTGGTTACACTAAAAATATGTGCTACTTGTGTACGTGGGATTCGCGATATACACCACAGTATCAAAAACGAGATTGGTTACCGAGAACAAATCGTCTAATCGGGCAACAGAACGTTATCCACGAGGAGTTGGTGCCGATGGATAAGGTATTGCTGCCACCATTGCACATTGCTTGGGTTAATGAAGAATTTCATCAAAGCGTTACTGGTGCGTGGAAATAGATTCGCTTTTGGACGATTGGAGTACATTTTTCCACGCTTGAGTGAAGCGAAAATTAAAGAAGGTAAATAAATATTTGGAATTCTTTTTCCGCCAAACAAAGATGAAGTATTCTTGAAAGTTTTTATATAAAATCATATATTTATTTCAGGTGTGTTGAATGGCCCAGACATTCGCAAACTGATGAAGGACGAAGACTTCAACAATGTCCTTCAAGAGGAGGAACTCATCGCTTGGGATAGCCTGAAAGCAGTGATCGAAAAAGTTCTCGGCATTCATCGAGTGGACAATTGGCGTGCCATTGTTGATTATATGCTGCAATCTTTCGAAAACATCAGTGTTCGAATGTCGTTGAAAGTGCATTTCATGCATCACCACCAGGATCACTTCGAGCTTCAGTTGCCGTCTGAATCAGACGAGCATGGGGAACGTTTCCACCAGGTATCAGCACAGTTGGAACACTGGTATAGTGGAAAAAAATTAGATTCACTTTTGGCAGATCTTTGCTGGAATTTGTTAATGGAATTGGAGGATAACGAATGATATTCCATTGCTTATTTCTCTATTTCAATTGCCAATTTAAAATGAATTACATTAATACGGAGAAACACGCATTTCCATTAATTTTTATACCGAAAAAATGTATTCAACCACAAAAAATTTATTTAAATCAATAAAAAACCCGAAAATCATCCGAAAAAGCGTAAAAAACGATGGTTTTTGTATTTAAAAAGTGTGTTGAGTTGATTGAAATGGCAATAATATTGCATAATATATTGTAAAAAGGAAAAACGGTAAGAATTATATCGATAAGTTCGCGCAAGAACTACAAAAAAGCGCATAAAAACAGCACAAAAATGGGGAAAATCGATGAAAAATGGGCAAAAATCATGAAAATAGGCTAAAAATTTTGATTTTCTCAGTTGAAATGTGCGTTCTAATGGTGGAAATAGTAATAACACAAGAAATATTGAATACAGGAAAAGCGACTTAAATGGGCTGAAAATGGTCAAAAATTGACGAATTGACCGAAATTCAAAAAAAACGCCATCAATTTTTGCCAATGAGCCAAATTGGCACTTTCATCGGTGGAGTAGTAGTCAGGGGGCTCATCCAAACACAACCATATGGTTTTCACGTTAGTACCACAAATTTCGTGTTAAAAACTTGAACAGTGTTATTTAATGAGAGAATTTGTAAATTAATCAAATTAATTCGAAAACGTCATCTGATATCTTTAATGTTTGATGCGTTGTTTGATCGGATTTCTTATATGTTTGATCATTCTAGCTGAGTACAAAATACAACTATGGGTGAGATATTCACCTAATTAGGTGAATTCAATTTAAACCTACCTTTTTTATTTGTTGTCGACGAAGATTAATCGGCTGTTTACATGTACACACCCGAACGTTAACGAAACGAAAAACATAGAGCGTAAAAAGCAAAAAAAACATGCTCCACCCAAAAAATTCCTTAGTTGATAATAACGAATATTTCAACTATCTCATAGGTGAATTCGTCTAACTATAATATAGTTGAAATGATTTAGCTGGTGAATTGAATCGATTAAGAAATAAAAGTAAATATTCATTAAGAAAATAGGTACATGAGTTAAAAAAGAAATAAACATAAAAGCAATTAATAAATAAATTTAAAAAAATAGGTACATGAGTTCTTTGCCAATAATGTATTAAGTTAAAAAAAATAGATAAATAATGTTATAAATATTAATAAATTAAAAAAACAAAAAGGAAAAAAAAATCAAAATAATTATTTTATATTAATTCTTATTAAATACAACAAAGTTAAAAATCTCTGCGTTGTAATTGTTTTTAATATAAACAATTATAATGCAGATATTTTTAAAATTTATAACTTATAAAATTTATATAGCTAGACTGTGTTAATATGAAATTAAAATATATTTATATAAACATTTTATATTTACATATATTTTAATTTCATTGGTTGTTATAAATTATTATCCGTGTACTTAATTTATCAAACAAAGCGACATATGCATGTATACCTACTTTGTTCAATTCTGAATAGATACACCGATAAAATTCTATGTTTGCATAGTTAAAAAAATCATTAGTTGAACTGAAATAAATTTAAAACAACTAATATAATCATTAACAATCATTATGCATTTGTAATCAAAAATACTTTTATAATTACCCTGTGAAAAATAATTTGAAAATTTTTAAAATTGACAAACACTATTTAAAAAAAAAATAAGCTATAAAAATGTAAAGGAAAAGATTAATTTTTGTATTTTAAATTACAAATAAATGTACAACATATATATCGTTGGCTTAGTCGGCAAACCTGTCAAGTCCAATTTTTATGCAAATTGAGTTTTTGATGTAGTATGCTAGTGTAACTCAAAACACATCATTTACAAAAAAAAATATCGTTATGTTGTTTTTTCTTGTTGTTATGCAGTGGTAAGCAAATCTGTCAAGTCCAAAAAAACAAACAAAATATCGAAAACCACATGCTAAGTCCAGCTGAAAACAACACACATTTTGTTTCAACAATAGAATTAAATGCGACTTTTGTTATTTAAAAAGACAAAACATTATTAAAGATTAACACACATTTAAAATAGAAAATTATAAAGAGCAAATATGCTAAGTCCAAAAAGAGCCTATAAGTCTGCAAACTTTTATTTTGGAATTCTATGATTTTTTGTGGTTAAACAAGATGAACTAAACTAACTGCGTTTACAGATTTAAAAAAGGTTAACCCAAAAAAAAGTTAGACAGTTTTTTGTCTCTCCTGAAAAATAAAAAAAAAAACGGACTTGACAGGTTTGCCGACTAAGCCAACGATATGTATATTGTACATAAAGAGCTACAAAATTGGACACAAGTGTTTGCGAATTGGTAAGTATTTTTTAAGTTTGTTTACATATTTGACGAGATAATTTGAACACATGATTGTTCCTTAATTTTACAGGAAAATGTCACTACCAACAATATATGGGAGAGAATAATGTTTGGAAATACATAGAATCTAGATAACAAACTAATCAAAATATCCTTCAATGATACACTCAAGAGACTTTAATATTAAAAATTATTTTTTTTAATAACTTCTGTATTTATAATCCTTGTATTTAATTGTTGTTGTTATGTGATTTATAATAAAATAAAAAATAAAATCTACAGAATTTAAGCATAAATGCTTTTAAAATAAAATCTTTATAATAGTTAAACCCCGATTTAATTTCAAAATGGTTGTAACCCACTATTTAAAGAAGTTTTAAAATATCAACTATGATATCGATATCGAATTTATAGTTCAATTATTGATATTTAAAAAACTTAGTTGACACCAAGTAAATCAATTCAACTACATTATAGTAAGGGGAATTCACCTATGAGATAGTTGAAATATTCGTTATTATCAACTAAGGAATTTTTTGGGTGTAGAATGATTGTTTTGCTTTTTACGCTCTGTTTTTCGTTTCGTTATCGTTCGGGTTGTTACGCGTAAAAAGCCGATTAATCTTCGTCACTGCTTTAAATCAGTGTTGCCCAGGGATAATAAAGTTAGTACTATAGTACTTTTTGTGGTACTATAGTATCCCTTTGGATCATTTAGTACTATTTACACATTTTCCCATTTTTGTGCTTGTTTTAATTTTCATAGGAATTATTGTATTTATACACGTAAAAAATTAGCGTAGCTATGTAATATTATATAATCATTAGGGCGGGTCGATTTATTTTTCATCAATTTCCCTACGATTTCCGTATTCTATGGGTTATTCCATGAAAATTTGCCAAAGGAACCATACCTCTATCGTTAAAATCGAGTCCCCTACTTTTGTTGGTAGATTTTTTCCCAAATTGACGTTCGTATGAAATATTACCTACACGTTCACATCCATAACTCAAAAACTATCGGGTTTAATCGCCAGTAGGCGCGTTGGAAAGGTGAGCTCATTTTGATCAATTTACAAAAAAAAATCTCCAGCATTGGTCCAACGGTTCAAAAGTTACGGGCATTTTTGTCCAAATTTTGGAGCATTTTTCCATAAGGGACATAAGAAATAACTTTTTCCTATAACACTGTTTCTATAATGATGTAACCAGCACCATCTAGACACTTCTGGCAACACTACTTAATTGTGTTTACTTTAATAAATTTTGTGTTTAAATAAAGTTAAAGTAAATCAATTTCAAGGACTTATTAAATCAAGGACTTATTATTTTAACAATATTTTAACAGCGATTATAAAAGGATAATCGTAACAATATTTAATTCTTTTAGTGACGGTTTAAAAAATGGATTCAGAGCCTGGTTCATCGCAAAATCCAACAGATACCCAACGCAGTAGTTTGCAACATTTGGTCTCTCATGATATTTTTTCTTTTGGCGTGGCCTGTGAATTACCTGATATTAATCTGTCAACTAAACGAGATATATTGAAGTTCTATTTTTTCTTGGCCGAACGTTCAAAAGCCCAAAGCAAAATGTTTTCGTATAAAAGATTTACTCCCCAAGTAGCAGACAGATTGTTAGAAATTTGGAATCAACTTAATATTGAACTTATACTCAAAGGTAGCATCATTAGAAAATTGAATAATATGCTTGACGCATATAGTAATGCAGATAAACAACGAGTAAAACGCGCAACAGAATTAAAAAAATTCGTAGAATCAACAAACCAATTATTCAACATTGGAAAATGTAAATGCAACTTGAAAGAGAACGACTGCTCATGTGGATCTATCCCAGAAAACTTAAAAGATTTCATGCGCGATCAATATAATGACAGAATAGTTTAATTACTCCGCTTAATGCATTAAACACATAGACGACTGCGGCTACACGACTACACGACTACAAATGCTGCTGACTGCAATTGTAGTCGTGTAGTCAGCTACTTAATTTTTTTGAAAACGACAGCAACATAGTAGAGCTGATCCTAAAAATTTGACGTTTTGATAAATATTAATCTTTTTTGGTTTGTGCTTCTAACATAATGGCTGAGGAAAATTTTGTTAATTTTGGAAGATCCATATTTTTTTACAAAACATTACAATAAAATTATTTCCAAATATAAATTAATGAAACCTTCAAACAATTGTAGAATATAAACAGCTGTTTCTTCAGTGTTCCCATAACTGTGATTTTCTAGTCAGAACTAGCGATTTTATTTCGCCTCTAGCGGGAAAAATTGTCCTGTTTTACATATTTTGTTATATTGTCAACACTATTTTTGTTTTGTAGCCAACAAAAATAGAAATTATCCTAAGTTGACTACAGCGGCAAAAGTAGTCGTGTTGCCGTGTAGCTGTGTTGGTGTCAAAATAATCGTTTTCATATTAACGTGTGTATTTTATTTTTGACAGGCTGTAGTCGTGTAGCTGCAGTCGTCTATGTGTTTAATGCTTAAGTTGCTATTTTTTGTTAACTAAAATTTAACTCAAATATAACTAAAATTTTGTATTTGATTGTCGATTTTTAGTTGATCTGAAGATTGTTACAATGAGTGTTATTTCTGTTCGGTTTAAGATCAAATATTACAAATTCTAAATAGAATTTATAATTTTTATTTTACAACCCATAGAGAAAAAACTTATGAAAAAAACTTTCCTAGAACCAATGGTTGACAATTAATGCATTTTCAAGTGACACCAAATTCACTATCATCAGATTGTCTTTATGGGGTTCTCTCTAGGTTATTATGTAGATTTTAGTTTTTTGTATATATATGTTCAATTTCAAAGAAATGCATTTTGAGAAGTAAATTCAAACATTTTTACTTATCCATTTTACATTGCTATAACTAACGAAAACCACATGTCTTTAACAAAGCTATTATTTTTCCCTATGTTGTAGTTGTGTTATGTCACCTTGGCCGACAAGTGTTCGCCTCGAGACGAAATCACGATAGCATCTGATTGCTATCGTCATTGCAGGTGAAGACGCCCGGCTAAAATACAACCAGGACGACATACAGAGTTGTATTATCAAGAACTGAGTTGTTCTTCGACACTTGAGTTTTGTTCGGTGGCAACGCGGTAGCCGGCCATCATTCTTTTTTTTTATGTGGCGATCGTTGATTGGTCAATCGGGCCAAAACGGGAGCCATAATATTTTTGTTTCACTGCAACCGGGAGTAGTGAATATTTTTTGTTTCAATGTGACCGGGCGCGGTAGATATGTACTTTCATTCTGGTGTGACGCGTGAAAAAAGGAAGTCGTGGACTTGAATACGCGGTTGAGACAGTTGATGCATATTTTTATGTATAATTAGAACAGACAATTCGTTAATTAGTTAACAGAAATAAATTAAACTATGAAACCAACAAATGTGCAAACAACTAAGTTACAAATTTAATCAAAGTTGTGAGAAAGCAATACAATATCAGAAAAAAAAAACAAATTCGGGAAAAAGCAGCGGGAGACAAGAAAAATCTGCATACGAGTTGAAACATAAAAAAAGTAAATTATTGAAAAACTAAATACAACAAATATTAAATCCTAAAAAAAATCCAAACAGTGAAAGGTTCCCAAAGATTTCCCGTAAAATTTTCATTTATTTAAGTTGATGGTTTTTCTTCGATTTATTAAATCTCCATTTCTTTCGTGGATTACTATTTTTGTACGGAGTTTTATGGCCTTTTTCTTTGGTTTCCTTAGTCTGTCGGCTAGCGTACACGTGTATTAGTGTAGTTGGTGTTTTAAGTATTTCTTATAAGGAAATTCTATGGTGCTAAGATTCTATTATATATAAACAAAATGTTATAAAAGTGCAACAACGTCATTGGCAGCCTCACCAGCAAAACTGCCACAACAACATTAGCAGCAGCATCAACAGCAAAACTGCCACAGCAACATCCGCGGCAGCATCCACCGCCAAACTGCTACTGCGTCATCGGCAAAACTGCCACCGCGTCAACGGCAGCAGCAACAACAACCACATCATTCGCAGCCTCACCAGCAAAACTGTCACAACAACGTCATTGGCAGCCTCACCAGCAAAACTGCCACAACAACATTAGCAGCAGCATCAACAGCAAAACTGTCACAACAACGTCATCGGCAAAACTGCCACCGTATCAACGGCAGCAGCAACAACAACAACTGCCACAGCAACATCAGCGGCAGCATCCACAGCCAAACTGCTACTACGTCAGCGGCAAAAAGGCCACTATATCAACGGCATCATCAACAGTAAACTACAGCCACAGCATATACGGCGGCAACCGCAAACTACAGCAACGATAACCAACGGCGAGTACAACGTAAATATACCTTTTTTTATACTATTTTTTTTATATTTTTATATATATTTAGTTTAGTCACGGTAGATATTAGTAGTATCTATAAATATAAGCATCTAACCGAATTTTTAAGAAACATAAATATAAAGAGACTTAAGATTTGAATAGAATTTAGATAACGTGTAAAGTAAGAGCGAAAATCAAGAATTTTGAAAACAATTTTACGCCCGTATAAAAAAAAAAGAAATAAAAGAACAAAACAAATTTATAATATTTACCCATAAGATACCATTACCTTGCAAAGAAGTATTGATATTAGCTGTGTTTTCAACCTAACTATGTCCGTTAACTCATAAAAAAACGTAAAGTGCATAAAACGCGTTTTAGACAAAACTAACACGTTACTTTTCGTAAGTTCAGTAACCTTCATCGCGGAGGATTATCCGCGTTAAAAAAAAACTCCACGTTATACAGTTTAGCATCCAACGTAACTTAGTCTCGCTATTCCTAAAAGGAAAAAAAGAAAAAAGCTTTTGCGGACGTACGTTCGGGTATAACGGCAAAATCATAAACATAACCAGTTTACAATTCGATTAAACAGCAATTAGTTTAAAGCATCTTAGATGAATGGACAAGAATACCACAAAAGAGATATTTGACCATATGTATAAACGAAAATAATTCATTTTATAACCTGGGGTTGGTTTATACGAGTATATCAGGAAGATGTAATGCTGATGAAATAAGAAGAATTGTAGAAATAAGACTAGAAGAGTTTTATTTGTCTTTGGAAAATAACATTGTGGCCACCATATCTAATGGGCCAAGTGTGATGAAACGGTTTGTTTCCGACAGTCCAGTAGTAGGTGATTTCTGCTGGAATCATGCAATTCGTTTGGCAGTGCTGCGAGTAATTTATGTGAAATCAAATGTTCAACATTCTGATATTTTTTACTTTGAATTCTCACTACACAGACTGCATTTGTACTGAAATAGTGTTTTTTTTTACAAAAATTACTTATATAGGTGGTTTTCATTAACAATTTTATTCAAAATTTTTTCATTCCCGTTTACCGGGAAATAAAAAAGTCCGGGAAATCCCAAACCCTAGTATCAACTGATGCCTTGCAAGTTTTGGTTGGGGTGGCCCCTCTTGACTTGGAGGTGGTACGACGTTCTATTTCCTTCAAGATCAGGAGGGGTCTTCCGTTGCTGCAGAATGATTGGTTGGTGAATGATGATATTTTGGGACTGAATGTGAGAGAGTGGAAAAGGTTGTTGGACGAATATGTGGTTACGAGGTGGCAGAGTAGATGGGAAGAGAGTACGAACGGTAGAGTTACGTATGGCATTGTGCGTGATGTGAGACACGTCATGGATCGCCCGGATTTTGACTTTGGCCTGAATCTCGGCTTTCTTTTGACGGGACATGGTTCGCTGAATAGCTTTTTGTACGGGAAAGGTCTGAGTGTGACGGACAGGTGTGATTCTGGAAGAGTACTCGTCGAGTGCGAGTATTATGCAGACATTAGGGACCTCGATGCGATGTGTGTTAGCTGGACGGACGGAGTGTGTGATGTTAGTAAGGTAGTGTTGGATGGAGATAGTATGAGGAAAATGAGTGAATTTGCGTGTGAGGTGTTTAGGAGACGGCGTGCAAGAGTAGGATAGCTGGTCCTGATGTGAATGTTATCGGTTGGATATACTGGTTGGATGGTTGTGCGAGCCACCAGTGTCGAGCTATTTGGAGCTCAACTGGAAGACCCAGAGAACAGCTGACGTGTTAGATAGGCCTCAACTCCTCACCAAGGGGAGAGTTCATGCCCAAATGCTTGACTCTAAATTGGTACCAGCGCGATATACTTGTATCTCGTGATGGGGCGCTGATTGACGCTTGTTTTAGTCCGGTGTGTAGAACACCGTGAGATAAGGTCCTCTGGACAGGTGCTCACGTTAATCATCAAGGTTGTCCATATCTACCACTTTTTGCTGTGGCTTTGTTGTATACAGATGTGTTTTTCAAGTGGTCGCAGTTAAACGTAGTTTCGGGGCGAAATATTACAAGTGTGTTATACCGGTCTGCGGATTGCAGAGATACGAGGGGATTCAATTTTGAGACTCCGCTGGCATTATTGACATTGCCCCGGGGAGTCTCAATACGTGTGATTTTGAGTGAGAGTGTGTTAGTGCGTTTGGTTTTGCCTATTGTGCTGCCACTTTTTGCGGTGGTGGATAGTGGTCATTTTTTTAATCAGCTGTTTCGAATTCTGGTCGGTGTTGCAGACAGTTGCCGGTGACGGTCGGTAACTTCCGGTTTCCGGTCAGTAACTTTCAGTTTCCGGTCAGTGACTTCCTGTTTCCGGTCGGTAATTTCCAGTTTACAGTTGGTAACTTCCTGTTCGGGTCCAAAATCTATGGTTCGCTTCCGGTTGCCCATTTCCGGTTTGTGCTGCCATTTGGTGATTTTTTGCGTTTCGGTTTTGTGAAATCAATACCGGTTCTTTCCTTGTTTTTGTACTGCATTTTTGGTCTCGGCCTTGCTGTAGGCTAGTTTGGTTTTGGTGGATTACTTCTGGGGCGGCAACGTGCCGGCTGCCAGAGGTGGTAGGAGGGGGGGGCGGGCTCCCCTGCGGCGAGTGGTGGCTCCGAGGACGGTGCTGGTGGTAATGAGGGGACTGGTGGTGTGCAGTCGGGCGGGCCTTCTGGGGCTCCCCCACCTGGACGCAGATTGATCAGGCACTCCGACAGTGAGTTGCTGGGTAGCAGCTCCGGTGAGGACGAGGTGGTTGCTGTTTCGGCTGTAGAGGCTTAGGGGGCGCCTTGACGTGCTCCAGATGGCAGGTGGTTCTCAGCGTGAGGTCCTTGGTGCGCCAAGGGTGCCTCCTTCCGGAATTCTGCCTCCTGCAGCTCCGGTGAGCAAACCAGTGGAGACGTGGTCCCTGTTGGTTAGGAGCAGGAAGGCTACTGCTGGCCCGAAGGAGGTAGTAAGTAAGGTTGCGGAGGAGGTCGGACCTTCTCTTTCGGGGGTCCGGGTTGACAATCTGAAGCCGGGATGGTCGTGCGCTGATCCGCACTCCGTCGGTGGCGGAGAGAGATATCACGAGTGATCTCAATGAGATGAACCTCAAGGAGGTTATGTCCCCTGCGGCATTCAGGAAGGGCGGGCGGATGGTGAGCCACCCGTGGAAGGCTGGTGATGGGGAGGTGGGAGTAGTCCTGGAGGGGTGACACTGCTGTCGATACCCTGCTGGGTGTTGGCCGCTGTTATGTGAAGTGATTTGGTTTCCGTGTGCAGACCCAGGATCAGGTGATGGCTTATTTCAGATGTAATGGTTTCGACCATTTTGCAAGGGAGTGTAGGATGAAGGAACGGGTGTGTTATCGTTGTCGCTTGAGCGGACATGTGGTATCCCGTTGCGGTAATCCGCCGCATTGCCGGAACTGTGCCTTTAAGGGGCTACCGTCCAGTCACCTCATGGTGTCCCGGGCTTGCCCCGTCTATTGTGCGGCTGCGGCGCGGGCGAATGCTAGGCACTGATATGGACGTGTTGGTGATTCAGTCTAATTGCCAGGGTATGTATGCTGCTATATGTGAGTTGGGCCAGTACATGTGTGAAAGGGGTGGCAGGTTTGCCCTGGTTCAGGAACCTTATGCAACTAATGGTTGCGTAAGGGGACTACCTGCGTATCGGAAGACACGATTTCGGGAGTGTCGAAAGTTTGCAATTCGGTCTGCGGATTGCAGAGATACGCGCGGATTAAATTTTGAGACTTCGCTGGCATTATTGACATTGCCCCGGGGAGTAAGTAAGGTTGCGGAGGAGGTCGGACCTTCTCTTTCAGGGGTCCGGGCAAGGACCATTGAGTATGAGAATGTACAAAAGTGATTTCCACGGGTCGAAAAAATAAATTCAAGATTAGATTATTTGGTGGTGACCTTCATACTTTAACTTGCTTGGCCTGGGGTCCTTTCCTGCCGACCTGGTCATCTACAGACAATGCCATAAAGTCACAAAGTGGTTGCACCAATGCAGCCGCCCTAATTTCAGACGCATAAAGATTCCAATCAACGCCGCGGTGCTGCCACCGCCGAGACGACGCAGTCACCCCCGCCTGTCCGTGGTGAGAAACAGCAATCTCAATAAGATTGTGGTCACTCACCCCCCAATCGTCACACACCCTCCACCTAAAGTCAAACGCAGTCATTGCCACACCATTTGCAGCCGTCACGTCAATGTCACTGGCACCCCGGGGGCCATCAAAGGTATACACATCGCTTGGCTCATTTAACACCATGATGCACTTTGCGACCATCCACTCGCTAAGCACTTCTCCTCGCATGTGGTTCCGATGACCAGGAGCATTCCTGTCCATCTTACTGAACCACATAGAGAAGCATGCGTTTGCGTCCAGACCTAGGATAACTGGAATGTTACTCGCTAGGAGTAACACCGTATCCATGTATTCCAAGTATGGCTCCAAGGGCTCACCAAAACGGCAGTAGACACTAGCCAAAAGGATTCTGCCAAACGCCCCTTCAATAGAGACGCAGACCCCCCCGTTGGCTCGAGCTAACTACCGTACAGTCAAAATCCGCGCTGTAAACTACAATTGCAGAGTCCCCCACAGCGTCCGTAAATACTCGCATACCCCCCGGCAGACCCCTAACACAGCCATTTGTAGTATACGGTTTCTGCAAAAGGGCAAAAGGAACACCTCGGTGCCGCATTGCCTGCCCGAACTCGCACATGACGGCGTAGGCACCCTGACAGTTCAGCTGGTAAATGGTCCTAACATCCATCTTAATGTTTAGCATTCACCCTTGCAATCATCGCCGCATAGACCGGACAATCAGCAGACACCATGAAGTGCCCTGCTGGGAGACCCTTGAACGCGCAGTTCCGACACCTCACCTCACCCTGGCACTGAGCCGCACAGTGTCCCATCGTTCCACACCTGCGGCAGACCTCCTCCTTCATCTTGCACTCGCGGATGCGATGGTCGAAACCCAAACATCTGTAGCACGTCGGAACAGCATCCAGGATCCACACCATAAAGCGGAACCACTTAATGTAAACACCAGTGGCCCGTAGATGTTCCGCCACCTTCTGCGTACACTCCAGTGTAACATCCACGCATTCACGATTTGAGCCACTCCAAGGCTTAGTTATTAGCCTTACGCTCCTCTTAAATGCCTCCGGGGACAGCATCTCCTTCAGGTTCATCTCGTACACCTCGCCCATAAATTCATCAACCGATATTTCGGTATGCACCCTCCGCACCGTGATCCTTGGGCCCAGCTTATCACTCACTGAAACCTCGAGCCCCACTTCAGCGAACCTGGTTTTCTCCGCAATCTTCGTCCACTCAGCAACGGACGGAGTGCGGATGATGGCACCCCCACCACGTGTCGGGCGCACCTCGTGCACCCGCACACCCAGCGTAGGGCCCACCTCTTCCACCACCTGCTTAACCACCTCCTTAGAGGTCGAAACACCCTTCCCCTTAACGATCACCGACCAAGTCTCCACCGGCTTGCAAACAACCGGCGGACTGGTGGTCGCAGTCGAGCACCCCGGAAGGGGCGCGGGAGCCCTGGGCACCGCAAACACAGCAGGGGCAGCAGCAACCGAGGCAGCAGAAACAGAGGCGGCAGATCCAGCAGCAGCGCCACCTTCTAACCGACCCCTCAACATCTGATTCTCGCCAATCAGTCTCATCAGAAGCGTCTCGTACAACGACGCCTGCTGCAGAATCCGACGCGCAAGCGACGGTTCCACTCCATCCACCAGGACCAAGTCCATCAACGCCTCAGTCACTTCCTTCAGCTCCTCCACCGTAACCTCAGAAGGTTTACGTACAGCAGTAGCCCTCTGCCCTAACCTCGTATGACGTCCACGTGAGCCAGCAGCCACTCCTCCAACAGCATCACTGGGGGCTTCCAGCTCCGACATAGCCTTATCAACAGCATCAACATTCGTACCAATAGGCTCAGTATCCACAACAACAGCAGACTTCGCCTTCGGCGAACCCGGTTTGAACCGCTTGCTACCACTCACCCCACCATCATCCGTGCTGGACAGCTCGCTCTCCGTGTGGCGCACCTTTGGGGCGCCAGACGGCGGCTGTCTCCTCGCATCATCCGTGGCGACATCCGACGAATCACCTCTCGGTTTTTCGCCCCTCCGCCTAGGTGCCGGAGGTATAGTAATGCCGCAACACCAACAGCAAAAAACAAAACGACAATAATATAGTCGATTAAAGCACCTGCAAATGTGACTACAGAACTATCGACGTAAAAATACCAGTACAAAGTACCCGCAAATTCAACAAAAACAGAGGTACTGCAAATTGGACTGCGAAATTTAGGATTCCGAATAAAAATACCAAAATATCCCGGGACTTCCCCGGACGGGCAAACTTCCCCGGATGGGCAACCCTAAAGGGTAACCCTGCTGGCGAAGTTTTCCAGCCAAGACACCAACCACCTCAGCAAAGACACAAACCACTTAGTGGATTCAGCAACCAGCAACAATATCGAAGACACCAACCGTCTGTCTATTTGCCACAGACGTCGCAGCGACAGCACGGCAAACCGCAAAAACGACCAAGCGTCAAAACTGACGTCAGCAAAAAGGAATGTCACCTTCTGTGACCTTACTATTGCGAAACTGGTTTTGCTTTCGAAATAACAACAAATCCCAGCAACCAACGTTCATACACACGAACTTACGTGAAAAAAAGAATGCCAAAATATATCGGCCTATATCCTGGGCATCCGCCAACCGATATCCAACTTCGAAACACCTATGTCGTTAGACAATAGTAAAACACCTAATAATCAATGTTGCCAACTTTTTTCTAAAAATATCGATAAATCAAACTAAAAAATCGCTATAAAATAGCCGCTAATAGCTAAATCATGTTTTATGTCGCTAAATGCGTTTAAACATCGCTAGATTTGAAGATAAAATAACGAAATTGGCAACAGTGCTTATGGGATTTAACGTATTGTGAGGAATATGTTTTTCGCTGGTGATTAATTTTATAAAATTGCGTTAATAACATTGAAAATCCCGGGATTGTGCTTACGGTGGGTCTCAAACTGAAGGATTAAGTTTAACTTAACTATTTAAAAAAAATGTTAAAAAATTATATAGAAAACAAAAATTTTTTGGATTAATTGTTAACGCCCAAACCGTCAGTATGAGACCCAGCATTAATGTTTAAAGGCTAAATATCTTGGCTTATAACATCAATTTAGCAAATAAGATGAGCAATGATGAATCAATGAGAAATTAATTTAATTTAATACCCAGTGTACATTTTGAGTCCGAAAAGACACATAAGAGTCTTAAAACCCTCTGAAATCCTAGCAATAAAAGTATGTTTTTGCAATAAGAGTATGTTATGCGTCTTTCTTAGCATTTTTGTGACTCATAATTATGAGCCTTTCGAGGGAAAATTTCACTCATTTTTAAAAGGCATTTCTGAGTAATAAAATAACGCAAAGAAATCTACTTTTTTGAAGAATTTATTTATCTTTTTAGAGTTATTTTAAAGGAATATTAAGAAGCCTTTCTTATAGCTTTTTTCAGCTATTTTCAAGTAATTGTAAAAGGTCGCGGTTTTAATAAAAGTTTCAAAACTTATTTTTTTATTATTTTATTAACAAAAACTAATATGCAAACACTAATAAGAACAAAATATATACATTTGACAGCAAAGGGCAAACTTAAGACTATAGCTCCAATCAGAACTAGAAGAACAAGAGGACTAATAAACATAGGCGGGAAAGCATTACAATTTTTATTCGGTACAATGGACGAAGATGACAAACAGAAAATAATTTAACATTTTAGCATTACAGATCAATCATGAGATAATTACTGATATGCATACGTAAATTAATATAAATACAGAAATGCAGAAAAACTTAAGACTATTAGCGGACAAGATTAACAAGAACTTTAACACATTAGTAAACGAAACTTTCCAATTGTAGTAAAAGTAATAAGAATTTCGAGTAATCGAACATACTGATTTTTTCAAATTCAATTAGTCATTAATTACCTCTTAAACGAAATAGAGAAAATACAAGACTTAGTAACATACTTTAAAAGTGCCATAATACAAAGACATAAAAATTTAGTAGTAATAATAATGACCCCAATTTTTACCAAAGAAATTTATTTTAAAATTAATATTATATTCATCTGGCGCTTAAAAGAAAATAAAGAATAAAAAATAATTTTATTACTAAAAAGTATAAAAACTATTAATTTTCTGGTGGTTGGCAATGTTTGCTCAAAAGAGAAGAAATTATTGGAGCAATGACCCCAAATTTAAGGTGCCTAAAACATCTGACGGCCCAAGTACTAGTGGCAACAGGTTTCAGCTTCTATCTGATGATGAAAAATAAGTAATTGCTTTTAAGGAGAAAATTCCTCCTATAATTGTGGACGCTACCCACAGTTTTTAAAATGTGATCGGATTAATGGTCGAAAGGTACTCATTAAAAAGAATGACTATTGGAACTAAAATAGTATCCAACTCACTATCGCTGTACCATGAGGCGTTAAGTGTTCTTATGGACAGAAAATTTCAGTATTACACTCATAAGGTAAATGACGCTAAAAGCTTTAAATTGGTGTTTGGACTACCAAAATTTGATTCTAAAACGATCAGCGATGAATTTGTCGGCTCGCACAACATAAAACCGGTAAGCATAAGGGAATTAGAAACAAAAAGGTCTAGTGCAGATGATGCACTTTACTTAATCGAGTTTGACCGTCAGCAGTCAACAAAACGACCGCAGCAGTGAAAACGTCATTATTGACAGCAAATTAAAGTAAGCGAAGCAGCAGCGGCAACCAAAAACACTAACAGCAGCAGAAGCGTCTCGAATAAGCAATCGCAGCCACCTACAAACGGAATGATCCTCGTCAGCAGCAGCAGTGCATCGACGCCGCGTTAAGTATCGATCTGTTTTTTAATTGTTCTTTATGGTACACTCAAAAAAAGTCAGTAAAGTCAGCAAAAAATGTTGCTGTGTCAGCAAATTTTTAGTCAGGAGCGTGCTTGCAAAAAAGTTGGTAATTTCAGCAAAAGATTTGCTGAAAATCAGCGAGCTGATATTTACCAAAAAAAAATAGTAATCTCAGCAAAAGTTTTGCTAACAATTATTCGATTGCAAATAAAAAAAAATCCTTGCTAAAATCACTAAAGCTTTTGCTGAATATTGGTAGACTGAAAAAAACTCAAAAAACTTGTAGCGAAATTTTCTTTAGTTAATTTATTTGCTGAAAATTTAAATATAGAAATTTTAGTTGTTTTTTTTTACATCCAGACAAGCTGCGACATCTACATCTTGTCTATCTGGTTGTCGTAGACGCTATAAATGCCGTTATCAGCACAATTTTTGTAGCAATATAAGATAGTAAAACATTAGTTCAAAATTAGTATAGTGCTAAAAAAATATAACTAAAACTTTTGCTGAAAACGGAATTTCAGCAAAAAAAAATTGCTGAAAACTAGTACACTTGATATACAAGACGTTTTATTAATTTTTCTACTAACTTACTTTTTTGAGTGTAGAAATATATGTATATATATAACAAAGTAGTTTGTAGTCTGACAGTTTGTAGTCGGCATTAACTAATGAAAGATTATTTTTCTTCCTTTAAATAAAGTTCGTTATACAGAAAATATTTAGTGTTGGCAACTAATTATTCGAATTTATCAAGATCTAAATCAATCATACCCGAATTTCTGTAAAAGTGATGCTATCGACTCGGTTATAAGTGCAGTCATTTAAAGTTCTTGAAAACTCAATTCTTAATTTGAAATTTTTTGTGAGTACACATAAACTGAAAATAAATTATAACATAAAAAATCGTTATAAATAACCGAAATAATCCGAAAGGAAGAAAAGAAAAAAATGAAAGAGGAAGCGCAAGCTTTCATCGTGATTTGTTAATATCCATAATTTAAATTTAATTTTAAGATCAACCTCCAGAACAATATTCAATATTAAATTCTCGATAATTACAAATACAGTAAACGAAATTATATATTCGTTGACGAAAATAAACAATTTTAAAAGATAATTGATAAGAAAAAATACAAATATATAGAGGTAGCAAATGGAATATTTGATACTCAATTATCAGCTTATTCTATTATTTTGATACTAAATTTAAAACTAACACATATTGGTATTATTAGTAATTATTAGAGTAGCTCTAAGTGTGAATCAAAATAAAACCGAAAACTTTATAAAATGCACTCGGGAATAATCATTATGCAGTTGATAAAATACAAGGGTAACGAATAGAAGCGGCAAATCAAGCCGTGACATAATAGAGGCGCAGATTTTATAAGTCGCCATATGGGGATTACTGCGGTATTCCATGGGAGGGCAGAGGTGGGTACTTAACACCCAGATACCCGTCAAGGGAAGGAGACCATTCGTAACCCAAGTTATGATTTGGATTTTCACTTTTAGTTTGTCACAAATTCTTTTGTGTGGGGACGAAGTGGAACCCGAACCTTATAACTCCGACGAGCCTAGCTGGGAAAAGCAGCGTGCCTTCCGTTCCACTGTTGCCAAGATTTATTAAAATGTCAAGAATATTTAAATATCAGGCTTCGAGTGACATCTAAATCGAAACCATTCAGTAATAGAAATAATGCTTATAATCTTAATATTGATGATAACATTTTGTATTCTGAGTAATTTGTATTCTGAGGTAACTAAAAGCAAAAGTCATGAGATAAATAATGATAATGACATATCCAATGGAAAACTCGTGCAAATATTTGTTGAAGCTGTAGATGCTTTACAAAAATGTCAAAACAAGTACGACATGCCATATAATCTCAATGTTGTACACAATGTTCATGTTATGCATTGGAATGCCCAAGGCAGAACAACAGTTTCATCAGCTGCTCAGCTGGAACACGTTTTAAACAAAATGAATATTGATTAATTCATTTGCAAGACAATTGACTCTGTCATTTAATGAAAAATGCATAAGGTCTAAGTATGAGATAATAAGGAATTTGCTGAATACTCACTAATAGTCTATTTTGTATTAAAGAATAATCATTGGTGATTGTTTTTAAGGGGGGACATTACATTCGCGGCAGAGAAAACAGACCTTTTTTTAAAAATTCATAACTCAGTCAAAAACAAACATTTTTCCAAATTGTTTTTTATTATTGTAGAGAATTGAACAAATTACAAGAAAAAAAAATGATAAAAAATATATTTTTCACTCCAACATGGTTTTATAGAGCTCCAAACTGGCGGCAGAAAAAAAAACGGGCCTCGTGGTTGCAGCGCTGAGAGTCGCAAAAATTGTCCGATCTGGAAAAAAATGACTTTTTTAAACCTTAACAAAATTGATTATCGTATGACACGAGCTTTTTTTTAATTTTTTTTCCATTTTTGGTGATGTTCCAAATTTTAAAGTGTGTTTTTTCAAAAAAAATATTGACTTTAAAAATCGAAAAAAATTAAAAAAAGCTCGTGTCATACGATAGCGAATCAAGTTTAAAAAAATACAAAAAAAAATAAAAAATTTCGTCCAAAAATGAACCCGCTAGTGCCGCAACCAGTACGAAAAACATGGTTTCGAGATAAACGCGTTCAAAATTTGTGAACAAAGAAAAAAAGGTTACCTTCAATCTGCCATGTCTGCTTCGTACTGTATGCATATAAAATAACTGAGCATATAAAATAAAAATTCCGCTATATGAGGTATAAAGATGCCTTTTTTTCAAGAAATGCAAAACACAAAAAAACTCACCCTTCAAGTAGGTACGAAATAACAACCACCAAAAGTCAGGTAGCAAGTAAAACAAGTATATACCAGCTGCCGTACGTAGGTAGCGCGAAAATTAAAAATGCGCTCTCACTAGTCCGGCTGTAACTTTTGAACCCGTAGGAATTTTTCCATGAAATTTTTTTTTCTTAGAATCTTAAGAATATTTACTAAAATACAAAATTATAAAAAAAAGTCGATTTCAAAAAACGGTCAATGTCATGTCCCCCCTTACAAATACATATGTATGTTTTACATACATATATATTTTTGTTTTTGTTTTCATATAAAACCCTTTATATACAGACAATATTATTGTTCAATAATTCATTGTTGTTCAATAATATATCTCATTTATGGCAAAGAAAAATAAAAAACAACAATTCAAACAAACAAATGAAAACATTGTAATGGAAAACAATATTTTCATTACAATTTCTATACATAATGGAAATTAAGTAAATGTGTTCATTACCAATTCTTTAGGCAATGTAAATGAAAAAGTAATGATAATGATTTTGGTCATACTCTGTCATTAAATAAAATAAATAAAAATTGAAATTAAATATGAAAGAAATTCCAAAAAATCAGGCTAAACTTTTGAACATAGATTAATTTTGAAGTTAATATTCAAAAATTAGCTTTTGTTTTATGGCAAATATAACAAAGAATTATTTACATGAGGACAAAAATTTATAAGTTTTCTTTTCATTTCAAAAGCAACATTATGGATGGTATCAAAGGTATTTTTAATCGATTTTTTTTCTTTGTAAAAGATTAAAAAATAAAATATTAAAAATAATGAATTTAACACACTTACTTGTTGTTTTTAATTTAATAGTTTTCTATTGCTGGCTACAAAACTACTGTACTAAAGATGAACTTTCCAATTTTTGTTTCTCCAACAATGCATCTAAATCCTTAATATTAATACCATGTACTTTAGTGATATGACGACACAATCCACGATAATGAGCATAATCTTTACCACAAGCTTTACACACAAACTTTTCTCCGTTATGAACATTTCTATGTTGATTTAATAAATTTGCATTGGTAAATGCTTTACCACATACATCACACACTTGATCACGTATATTAGAGTGGGTTTTCTTGTGATCTGCCAAGTTCCGGGGATATGCAAAATGATGGCCGCATATATCACAAATATGTTTACGTTTTGCTGGATTACTTTGTTTATGTTCCTTACGATGTTGATTGGCATCTTGTAAATTGGGAAATGTTATTTTACATATTTTACAATTATACTGAGACAAAGCAGCGGCCGACGACAGTTCTTTCCCCGATTCATGAACTCTAACATAATGTTTGCGTAAACTTCGGGGATTCGAGTAGATATTGTCACACAGTGTACAAAGGCATTTTGCTTTGTTGTGAGTTTGTAAATGTTGTCTTAGTAGGCCTCGATGTGTAAAGCCCTTACCACATTCGGTACACACATGATCACGTATATTATTGTGATTTTTCATATGATTAGTTAACTGATGTTGGGTATAAAAACTATCGGCACATAATTCACATACATATGGCTTAGAGCCATGTTTTATTACATGTCGATGCCATTCCTTTTGGCTAGGAAATGATTTATCACATACATCGCACTGGAAAGGACATTCTTTTGTGTGACGTCGCAAATGACATACAAATTCTTTTTTGTGTGTTAATTCTCGAGGACATAACATACATTTGAAAGGCTTTGTTCCCTCATGTTTGGATGTATGAAATTTATAGACATATACGTCGGAAAATGTCTTTGGACAATATTTACATTTAAAAGGACCAACGTGTGGTAATAGAAACTGCAGTTCTTTATAAAATTTGATAACTGGTTGATATTCATCGGTTGAGTTTGTGGCTTCGTGTTTCAACTTATTTGCATTTTCTTCTCTGGCCATTTCTAGCAATTCATCTATAGTACTTTGCATAATATCTGCATTAAAATCTTTTCCCAGTTGGCAAATGGATGAAAAGTTATTTGTTATTGATTGTAAATATTCTTGTTTGTTTATCACAGATGTATGATATATATTATTTGCATTCCAAAAACATTCATTTTCTTTAAACAATTTAATTAATGTAAGGAATTGATCATCATTTAATTTTTTACAAATACCGCTGCGCTGCAAAAGAAAAGGAAGGAGAGCTTCATATTAAAAAAAATAATAAGGGTTTCATATTGTAACAAAAAGTGTTTCATATTAATACTGCACTCATAGAAAAAAGTTAGTAGAAAAATTATTATACAGTAATCCAACTTTGCTAATTTTTAGTTCAAATTGAGATTTTGGTTATAAGTTTCGCTATTCTGACTTGACAAAATACTAATTATTTTTAAAATTTTTTTTTTAATTTTGTAACTCATTTTTTTCCAATTGATATGCAACAACAAAATATGTTTGCTAAATTTAAAATTTTTCATTTTGATAATTAAAACCAGCAGGGGTCGTTGTAATGCTAAAATTAGCCAGACAGAAAAATACGATCGGTACAATGTAGGCGACCGGAGTAAAATTTTTTTTTTGTATTATTATTCTTTATTTATTTAGCAACTTATATCTAAAACTAATTATTTATAACAATTTATTTAAAAGAGTTTTATAGTATATTTAGACTGGGCAAAAACTAGTAGTTTTTGGTAATTTTTAAGTTTTGAGCCGAAAACTATAAAATTAATTTAGTTTTTCCATACAATTTTCATACAAACTGAAAACCAGATTCTACCTGGTTTTTGCTAAAAAACCAAGTAAAAATATCTGAAATTTTTATTTTTGATACACCCGATGTCTTTTATAACTAATTTTCGATACACCCTGTTACAACGAATATAGAATTAAAGCAAGTGTCAAAAATATTTTTCTTAATTTTTTTTTAAATATTTCAGTTTTAGTTTAAAATTGTGTGTTGTTATACAATTTTAAATATGTTAATAATTTTTTTAATTTAATTTAACCATAAAAACATAAACAAAAGTGCTTAATAAAAAAGTGATGTGACAAAGAAAAACTAAAAATTCAGTGTAAATGAATTGGCTTTTGTAATTTAGTTTTGTACAAAAACCATCTGGTTTTTGCTCAGTCTAAATTCAGTATTAAACTTAAAATTAGAAATACTTAAATCTAAATTTTCACAAAGATTATTGAATAACCTCATTGACTTAGTAATTGGTTCATTCAAAGCATAATCAGTTTTATGAATATCTATATAGAAGAAATGATTTCTCCTAAGTGTTCTCTGCGGAACTATAATTTTAATTAAATGGAATAAATCGGAACAATCAATTACACCACAGTAAATGCCGTGCAAAAATAATAAAGCCGTCATTTTCCTACGAGATTCAAGAGATTTCAAGGAAATCCAAGAACATCTATGCTCATAAGATGTAAGGGGAGTTGAAAAATTCAAAAAAGAAAAGGTAAACTTTAGGAATTTTTTTTAAATTCATTTCACACGGTTAATGTGGGTATTAGCATTAGGACTCCAAATGAATGAAGCATATTCCAATCTGCAACGGACAAATGATGAATATAAATTTTTTTTAGTATGATAATCAAACAGATTACCAGTGTTACGGCGAATAAAACTTAGGAGAGAATAAGCCTTTGGTACTATGTAGTTCAAGTGACTACAAAACGTAAGCTACTCCTAAATCTAAAATTTCAATAACTGATGACAAAACTTGACCAACCATGGAATATTGAGCTAATAAAACGTGATGGCATCTATGAAATGTCATGTAATGGCATTTAGCTGTGTTAAAAAAAAGGCCATTAAGTTCAGACCACAACACCACTCGATTTAAGTTATCCTGCAATTCAACTATATTAATGCTATTGAATATAGGCTTAAAAATCTTAAGGTCATCAGCATATAAAAGGTAATTACAATTCCTAAAACAATGGCAAATGTCATTAATAAAAATATTGAAAAGAAGTGGACCTAGGATACTACCTTGCGGTATGCCAGAGGTTGGAATGAAAAAATCGAAACACACACCATCAATGGAAACTGTGCAATATCTACCAGTTAAGTAATAACGGAAACAACTTAACATTTCCGAATGGAAACCAATTTTACCAAGTTTTAATAAAAGCAATTCATGCGGTACACGGTCAAATGCCTTAGCAAAATCTGTTTAAATAGAATCAACTTGAACACCTTTTTCGAAATGAGACACACAAAACTGGGTGAAAACCGCTAAATTTGTAGTAGTTGACCTTCCGGCCATAAAACCATGTTGAGAAGGATAAATGTAATTTTTTAAACGAAAAGAGAGCTTATCATAGACGATATGCTCAAAAACCTTCGCAATATTCGTCAATTCAGAAATTGGCCTATAATTAGATACATCATTCTTATTGCCAGTCTTGAGAATAGGAAAAATAGTTGTATATTTTCATCTCTCAATAAAAAAGCCAGTTGCTGAAGAGCGATTAAAAATCAATTTAAGTGGTAAGATTATAGAAGAAGAACAACTTTTCAAAATAAAAGCTGAAATGCCATCAACATCGCATTTAATAGAATTGGAAAGTTTAGAAATTCCCATAGAAACATCTTCCTCTGAAATTTGCATCGACCCAAAATCAAAAAATTAATTTATAGAATTTAGGTCAAACCCATTATGAAAAACATCATCATTAAAATTACTCTGAAAATACTTAGCAAAATACTTTCACTACCGACTTTTTGTTTGCGGATGTATCGTTATTTTGATTACAGATTCTTGTTCAGAGTCCTCAAATTAGAAAAAAATATGTAACATATTTTGCCCCGCCCCCTCCTACCCACCAAAATTGACGCTTGGAAATCGATTTTTCAAACTTCTGAATCCCGTTTTACCCCTTAAACATTCGAGTAGCCAAAAATTCTTTAGTTGGTTTTCTTCCCGCCATAGAACGAAGCTATATGCCAAATTTCAATTATCTATCTTCATTAGTTAGGAGAAACACAAAAACCCCCTTTTTACGGAGATTATGATATATTCAAAAAACTACACTTCATTAACGAATATCGCGACCATATTGCCATGTTGAACTGCTTATACATATATATATTTTTATTTGAAGTCCAAGATCGTAATAAACTTATTTGCAAAAAGTATAAAGTTTTTTTGCACTATTAAATTTTATATATTCTTTTAAAGGTGCACACAAAAAAATAAAAACTAATTTCAATCACGAAAACCGCCTATTCAATCAATTTTATCGTTGAAATTCCTCCAATCACGAAAATTGTTCATTCAATTAAAAATTTGTAGCTCTTTAATTGAATAAATTTTCAATAAAATAGTGATACATTTGATTAGGATTTTTATTGGTTTTTTATATGAGTTTGATTAAAAATTAATTCATTGGATTAAAAATTGATCAATATTATATACCTCATAAATAACACATTATATGCATTTGATTAAAAATTAATCCATTGGATTAAAAAGTGATCAATATTGTATAACTTCTAAATAAGACTATCAGCTGGATAAAGTGGTAGTTGCCATGCCAACTATAAAAAATATACTTCCTTATTTTTTAGCTTGAATTTCATTAAAATAAAACCTGCATGCAATTTTCATTCAGTTGATAGATTTATTTATACTTATGTGAAAAGTTCTCTCTCGTATAAATTAGTTTTCTTCTTTTTTCTGAAGCATAAGGCTCTGTTAAAAATTTTTTGAAAACTAAATAAAATATATTTGTTAAAATAATTTTTAATTTATTTTTATGCGACTTTTTGTTTAAAAAAAAATTCAAATTTTTTAAACAAAATTTCAAAAATTAAAAATTTTTAAATATTTAAAAAATTTTTTGAAAACTTTTTGTTTTAAAAATTTAAAATTTTTTAAACAAAATTTCAAAAATTACATTACTATTTTAATAGTAATGTTGTAGAATAAATGAATATTCAGATTTAACATGGCAAAATTAAAATATTTAACTAAATAAAATAATAAAATTAACAAGAATTTATAAAATTTTATACAAAATAATTTAAAATATTAGTTACTAATAAGGGATGATAAATGGGATTTTAAAAATAGTACAAACCTGCTTAAAACATAGTACTTTTTCGATCCGCATATTAATTTTTTTAAATTTTTTTATTATAAATTAACAAAAAAAGGTTAAAGGTAAAGGTTCTTTTGTACATTAAAACAAGGTTCAAAATATAATATAGATCCACTCCACTCTGTATTTATAGTGTATTTTGTTCTTTCTTCTTCGCAGTTTTTTATATTATTCTATCGCTTTTGTTCTTCCGCGTTGACTATTATTAGCGTCCCAGTCTCATCTTTAATATTTAAAAAGCGGGGTCAAAAATTATAAAATTTTAATCTTTTTTTTAAATTTATTTCTTATAATTAAAAAAAACTGTATATGGATTGGGTATTAAAACAAACAACATGCCCGAACATGTCCAATTTACTAAAATTGAAGTTACCGCACAATTTAAATTAATTAAAATCAATTGAGAAAACTAAATCAAATAAAACTAAACAAAAAACAACAACTTAAAGATTTTCTCTTAAATTCAAATAAATGCTTAATATGTTTTGCAAAATTTTAAAACCCTTTTCTTTGAATTACGTTTCTTACGATTTTTTACTATTTATTTTGAATAATTTAAAATGGTATCAAATAATGCTAAGGCGTACCATAGTACTTTTGAGGTTCTAATAGTACCATAAAAAGTATTATAGTACCAACTTTATCATCCCTGTTACTAATACATTAACATTTATGAAAACAACTACACAAATAAAACAAACGAAAAACAACAACAATATGCTGATGTTTTTCTCTTGTTTTATGAAATGCTTTTGAGTGGTAGAATAAAAAAATGTCAAGCAAATTGCAGTTTTGAGCAATTATTTAATCTATTGGATTAATTTTTAATTGACACCTTTTGAAATAATTTAACAAATCGTTTTAATTGAAAAAAGTTGAACAATATTTTTTTGTGTGTGTGTACACTGTAATGTACAAGGGTAGTGAAAGAGTTAAGTGAACCTTTCAATGTGTTTTAAGTTAAACCATTGTAAGACATTGAAGCTGGAATTGTGGAATTTTTCCTCTTTGAATTTATGATAGTCCAAAATTGCTTAGGATTCTCCTTAATTGAATTATTTAGGCTCATTATATACTGGTTATATAAAAACTTGTTTAAAAAATTAAATTCTCTCTCGTAATGAAGAAAGAGTTGTTTGTCGGAGGCATTATTTGTGGACTTAAATTTCTTGTGAAATTTATTTCTAAGATTTTTCAACTTCTTTAAACCTTTAGTGTACCACGGGAGTTTCACACAAAAAAATAAAAACTAATTTCAATCACGAAAACCGCCTATTCAATAAATTTTATCGTTGAAATTCCTCCAATCACGAAAATTGTTCATTCAATTAAAAATTTGTAGCTCTTTAATTGAATAAATTTTCAATAAAATAGTGCTACATTTGATTAGGATTTTTATTGGTTTTTTATATGAGTTTGATTAAAAATTAATTCATTGGATTAAAAATTTATCAATATTACATACCTCATAAATAACACATTATATGCATATGATTAAAAATTAATCCATTGGATTAAAAAGTGATCAATATTGTATAACTTCTAAATAAAGGCTTCATTAGTCTAATCGTAAAGTAAAAAACGTATCTGTAATCAATTCAATGTGTTGAAATAATATAGAAATATATTTTTCTCTTTTTTCTATGCATTGAAACTGTTGTCAAGTAAAATCGTAAAAAAGTTCTGTTGAAAATAGAAATTTTCTATTTTATTACTTGACATTTAATTCTATTCACAAGAAAAAGATAAAAAATACAATATTTTTATTTTTTATACTCTTTTTATTCATTATGAGAATGATACGTTACTTTTTTTACGATACTTCCAAACTAATTTGGGCTTAAGACTATCAGCTGGATAAAGTGGTAGTTGCCATGCCAACTATAAAAAATATACTTCTTTATTTTTTAGCTTGAATTTCACTAAAATTAAACCTGCAAGCAATTTTCATTCAGTTGATAGATTTATTTATACTTATGTGAAAAGTTCTCTCGTATAAATTAGTTTTCTTCTTTTTTCTGAAGCATAAGGCCTCTGTTAAAATTTTTTTGAAAACTAAATAAAATATATTTGTTAAAAAATTTTTTAATTTATTTTTATGCGATTTTTTGTTTAAAAAAAAATTTTTTAAACAAAATTTCAAAAATTAAAATTTTTTTAATATTTAAAAAATTTTTTTAAAACTTTTTGTTTTTAAAATTTTTTAAACAAAATTACATTACTATTTTAATAGTAATAAATGAATATTCAGATTTAACAAGGCAAAATTAAAATATTTAACTAAATAAAATAATAAACTCAACGAGAATTCATAAAATTTTATACAAAATAATTTAAAATATTAGTTAATAATAAGGGATGATAAATGGGATTTTAAAAATAGTACCAACCTGCTTAAAACATAGTACTTTTTCGACCCGCATAGTACTTTTTTTAAATTTTTTAATTATAAATTAACAAAAAAAGGTTAAAGGTAAAGGTTCTTTTGTACATTAAAACAAGGTTCAAAATATAATATAGATCCACTCCACTCTCTATAGTGTATTTTGTTCTTTCTTCTTCGCAGTTACCTTTTTTATATTATTCTATCGCTTTTGTTCTTCCGCGTTGACTATTATTAGCGTCCCAGTATCATCTTTAATATTTAAAAAGCGGGGTCAATTATAAAATTTTAATCTTTTTTTTAAATTTATTTCTTATAATTAAAAAACTTTGGGTATTAAAACAAACAACATGCCCGAACATGTCCAATTTACTAAAATTGAAGTTACCGCACAATTTAAATTAACTAAAATCAATTGAGAAAACTAAATCAAATAAAACTAAACAAAAAACAACAACTTAAAGATTTTCTCTTAAATTCAAATAAATGTTTAATATTTTTTGCAAAATTTTAAAAACCTTTTCTTTGAATTACGTGTCTTACGATTTTTACTATTTATTTTGAATAATTTAAAATGGTATCAAATAATGCTAAGGAGTACCATAGTACTTTTGAGGTTCTAATAGTACAATAAAAAGTATTATAGTACCAACTTTATCATCCCTGTTACTAATACATTAACATTTATAAAAACAACTACATAAATAAAAAAACAAACGAAAAACAACAACAACAACAATATGCTGATGTTTTTCTCTTGTTTTATGAAATGCTTTTGAGTGGTAGAATAAAAAAAAAATGTCAAGCAAATTGCAGTTTTGAGCAATTATTTAATCTATTGGATTAATTTTTAATTGACACCTTTTGAAATAATTTAACAAATCGTTTTAATTGAAAAAAGTTGAACAATATTTTTTTGTGTGTTTATATACTTTCAGGTTAACCAGAGGAATATTTGCACGAAAAATGTTAACTATATTAAACAAAAATTGTTCATAACAAATTGAAACAATTTCACTATTTAGTAAATTGTACCAATTTAAATCATTAATAATAGAATTTAAATTATTAAAATCGCAATCATAATAATTATAACGAACATCATCGATTTTGTTATTATATGCATATTCATAGAACTCTATTTCAACTTCCAAGGCACTATGATGAGTCGCGGAAGGTGAAATTGGAAAAGCAGATTCACATAATGAGTATTTCAAGTCCGAACTAACAAATACCAAATCAAGTAGTTTATTCAATCTATTAAAAACTGTATTAATCTGATGCAAATCTATACTAAAAGATGAATCAATAAAATTTATTTCAAAAGATTTATTGAGATTACTAGGCAAAAATAGATCTGAGTTTGGAATTTCAGACCAAATGACATCCGTTAAATTAAAATCACCAAATAAGCACAATTTATCACCATAATTAAAACTCTCGGCTACGTGAACAATATTTGAGGAGTGAGCAGCATACAAATCATCAGAACTCTTCGGTGGAATGTAAGAAGCACACATATAGAGATCACCAGTCACCGCCTTAATAGAAACGCATATTTGATCGATCAATGTGTCATGATTGATTACACTATGCGACAGTCAAAATCGGGATGGGATGAAACCAACGGGAAATGTTATATCGGTCAAAAACAAGTTATACGTGTCCCGGCGTTTCGCTGGGTCACCCCTAGGAATCGAGATATATCTTTTTTTTTGACATAACTCAAGAACCACTAGTCCGATTTTGCTCAAACAATTTTAAAAAAATTAAAAATTACAATTCCTTTAATCTGTTCATATAACGTTTTTCTATATACTCAACAGTTTTGCCGGTAAAAATAAATGTTTGTTACCGCTACCATAAAAATCAATAACCTTTTGTTTATTACTTTTTTTTTAATATTTTAGGCAAAAAATATTTTTTTCTTCATACATTTATTTTTACCGGCAAAGCTGTTGAGTATATAGAAAAACGTTATATGAACAGATTAAAGGAATTGTAATTTTTAATTTTTTTAAAATTGTTTGAGCAAAATCGGACTAGTGTTTCTCGAGTTATGTCAAAAAAAGACCACCAAAGGTCAAATCGATATATCTCGATTCCTAGAGGTGACCCAGCGAAACGCCGGGACACGTATAACTTCCTTTTTACCGATATAACTTTCCCCGGTAGTTTGAACCCTTCCCGATCACTGACCCCTACCATTTGTCCCACAGTGTTATTGGAATTGCTTTACAACACAACGATTTCTTGACTGCGATTAAGACACCACCTCCTTTACTGCAGCCGGTTTTCACTTTATATCTATCTTTACGATACACAACATATTTGAATGTGTTGAAGAATTCTTCATCATAGAAGTCAGTATTAACAAAGAGTATACATAATAAAGAGATTGGGGGACTCTATCACTGAGAAAGCATTTGTTCTATTATGTGCCCTGGAACAGGAACATACTCAAACCAATATCACCCAGCAAACATGGCAATACGAAGAAGATTCTCCGAACATATCGCCAGGAAGAAAACATTTATTGCCGGCAATATCAATTTCGTATTCCGGAAGTTTTCTCCGTCGGAAACAACTGTTACACTAAAACAATACTTCCAGGCAAAATGAAAGCAATAACTCATATGGAAGATAAAAGGGATATCGCTAAATAAACTCCCGGTACAATAAAAAACGATTTAATTTTTTCATTATTAAATTTAAGCCTGAAAAACAATATCTGCATATATAATCCATTGACCAACTTATAAATTATCTTGATTTCATCTTAGCCGATTTTTCCCGCGCAATTAATCTTAACTTTTCACGGGTTTATTTCCTATATATCTTTTGATTGTTTTTGTACAAATTTAGTTTTAATTTTTTCCAAATTGATAAAAGATTTCAAACAAATTTGCTTTATCTTCCAAATGATACAAATATGATATTGCCGCAATATTGTCATAAAAAGTTATGACAAAAGATAAAATTTTTGAATTATTTTTTTTCCAAATATCGCCGAATTATCTTCCAAAGGAAGACAATTTCAAAGTAAATACTACTTGATTATATTCATTCAAATGACAAATAGAAGATATTGCTTTAATATCTTCTTGGAAGGTATCTTTTAAATGTTTGCAGGGTCATTATGTGCGCTCTTTGTATGACTCAAAACATCGATTGTAACCAGGGATGGAAAATAATAATTTAGTTATAAAAATCAAGAATGGAACTATACTATGGAATTATACTATTCCAACAGTATTATAGCCCTAGATTATGAATTTTAAAAAACCATACGTAAAAAATTGCAAAATAATATCGGAATGCGAAAAAAGGCTTTGGGGTTCAAAAAATTAATTAAAAGATTTACATTCTGCAAACGATGCCAAAATTTTCTTTTTTTGCAAATAACCACCAAACTTTGTTTTATGAAATGGGCATTAGCTGTGATTGTGCGGCAAGCTATCAACGTTTGCTTATGTCATTCCCATACAAAATTGACATTACTAACGTTAAGAGTTAACACTAAACGTTGACTAATGTCAAATTTATATGGGAATGACATAAGCCAACGTTGATAGCTTGTCGCAAAAACACAGCTATTATACTTCGTAGATTATAAATTTAAAAAACCGCACTTAAAAAATTGCAAAATAATAGAGGAACGCGAAAGAAAAAAAAAATAAAAAAACTGAATCAGCGATTAACAATCTGCAAATGAATACAAATGACGCAAAAATTTTCCTTTTTGCAAATATTTTTTTCGCGATTTATTTTTTTCAAAGTAAGCACCAAACTTTTGTGTATGAAATTGGTACTATAGACCCTAGATTTAAATTAAAAAAAACCACACTTAAAAAATTGGAAAATAATCGCGGAAAGCGAAAAAAGGCTTTATGGTACAAAAAATTAATTAAAAAACTTAATCAGCGATTTACATTCTGCAAACAAATATATTTATGAAAAAATTTTTCCTTTTTGAAAATTTTATTTTTCGCGATTTTTTTTTTTTTTTGCATTTAGCCACCAAACTTTGTTGTATGAAATGTGTATTATAGTCCCTAGATTAAAAATTAAAAAGAAACGTACTTAAAAAATTGCAAAATAAAAGCGGAACGCAAAAAAGACTTTGTGGTACAAAAAATTAATTGGGAAACATAATCAGAGATTTAGATTCTGCAAACAAATATATTGATGCGAAAATTTTCCTTTTTGCAAATTTTATTTTTCGCGATTTTTTTTGCAACTAGCCACCAAACTTTGTTGTATGAAATGTAAATTCTAGCCAGGCACGTAGCTAGGGGGGGGAGGCTTGGGGGCTCGAGCCCCCCCAAAATGATTTGACAAATTTTGAAACAACAAAATACATCGAAGCAACAAAATTTTTTAAAAAATGTAATAAAAATATTTATTTTTTGTTTAAAACAAATAGCATATGGCCAAGTTTCTTAAGTTTTCATAAATAAAATAGACCCGAAATCGAATTGCGAAAACTGTTTTCTAAAAAAATGTTTAAGCTATTTGATGCCCATAGAAACTGTTTTTGTTTATGGTTTTTTTTTTAATCTTGCATAGTTATGTATGCTAGGCATATTCAAAGAGGTTAGAAAATAAATAGAATGCAATACTCGCATTTACTGGAAAAAAATTTATAAAATGTGGCTTCAAATAGAAAACTGAAATTTTTTTTCGCACCTTTTAATTATTAAGTGGCTATTTTTTATTGTTACTACTAATAATTTTCATCATATTTATTATAATTTAGACGTAAAATTGCTAAATTAACCTTTGGTTTTCCATAAAAATTAGCAGTTCCCTGCTTGCAGGCACAAGCAATTACTATAGGTTGATAATTCTACAACCGGTTCTTTGCATCCGCTGAGTGTTAATCTATCGTAAAAAAAATGTCGAAATCGGTTTAGAAATTGAGTAAAAATGAGAGCACACCCGGAAATTTCCACACAAAATAAAACATTTTGTGCAAACAAACAATCGGAATAAAAATTACTAGAATTTGGCATTATAGTTCACAGTTCATTTCAATATATTTTATTTTTGAACTAGTGTGTTCTTGTAGTTCACTCGTTCATTCGAGAAATTTTTTCACTTGTTCATACACTAATATAAAAGTCTTTAAAAAATTTCCTAAAGAACAGCTGAATCCAGCAGAATCTGTTTGCGAAACATTATAAAGATAAAAATAGCAAGAAAAAAATCTCTTAAATTTACAAAATTTCCTGGATATTATTCGATTAAACCATCACAAACAATTTTAAATTTTTGTTTTTTGATTATCGTAATGCGTATAAAAATATATGTACACTAGACCACCCATGAAATGTATGAGATTTTCAAAAGTGCTTTTTTTTGGTTCGCTCCACCGGCAGTTTCCGATAGATTGGGCATAAAAAATAATATATGTGCACAAAAATTGGATCTCTCGGGAGTATACAGGCCAGTCAGTTTGAACTTTTTACCCTAAAAATTACCTAAAAACACTTCAAAGCTTTTTTGCGCCATAACTTCTAAATTTGACGTTTTTTGAAAATATACTATATGGGCGTTTTTATGTAGAATAAGAAGACAAACACTTCCTCCATACTGTACTTCTACCTAAGTATGATGTGTAGTGAAAAATTTCGACAGAGATACTTAAGATTGGTTTTCATTATTTTGTGTAGTAATATATCTAGTTTTCATAAAATAATTACATTTTTAACAAATATCCGTTATTCCGTGACAAATTGACCAAAATTTGACTTTGAAGTATCGGTTTATTATACATATATGTTGTATGGACACCATATATGTCACAAGATTTGGATACGCTAGAACCCCTAATTTTGTGAGGTTTGAAAAAACTGCATAAGCAAAAAATGGGGGAGGTGGGGTGGGGACAAATGGCTCCTCATCGGGGTCAAAGGTGGTGGTGAAGGGTTAAAAATCCACAAAAAGCACCACAACTTCCCCGGAGTCGCCCCTAGAGCGGTAATATGTAAGACCGACCCCCATTGATTTGTCTTTTTCAGCATTTTTTCCGAACATACCTATCCCCTATCTCCACTCTGTAAGAGGGCTCCCATACAAATGACATTTTTATAAAATTTACTCTCATCGCTTTAACTGTCCTAAGGGTGGCCCTAGAGAAGTCAAATCTATGGCTGACCCCCAATATTTTTTTAGTTTCAACATTTTCTGGGAACATATCTACCCTCTATCTTTAACCCTTAAGGCGGTCCCCATACAATTTTTTATTTTTTTATAATTTTTTTTTTTATGAAATCAGCTCTTACTGGTCCCATCGTGCCTCCTAGAGGGGTGGAATGTAAGATCGACCCCCATTAAATTTTCCCCTCAAACATTTCTTCCGAACATACCTAGCCCCTATCTCTAATCCGTAAGAGGGCTCCCATACAAATATGACATTTTTAAAAAATTTCCTCCCACCGCTCTAACTGTCCCAATGGAGCTCCTAGAGGAGTCAAATGTATGACTGACCCCCAATATTTTTTGAACCGCAATATTTTCTCGGAATATATCTACTCTCTATCTTCAACCCTTAAAGCGGTCCCCATACAAATTTTTTATATTTTTATAATTTTATTTTATGAAATCAGCTCTTACCGCCCCATGGAGCCTCCTAGAGGGGTGGCATGTAAAACTGATCCCCATTCATTTTCCCTCCCATTATTGTTTGCGAACATACCTACCCTCTGCCTCCACTCTCTAAGGGCGCTCCCATACAAAAATTACATTTTTTCAAATTTGCTCCCACCGCTCTAACTGTCCCAAGGGTGCCCCTAGAGGAGTGAAAAGTACAACTGACATTCAATATTTTTTCAACCTTAACATTTTTTCGGAACATATCTACCCTTTATTTTCAAGGCTTATGGTGGTCCCCATACAATTTTTTTAGTTTTTATAAATTTTTTTATGAAATCGAGGAGGCATTTTTTGCCAGGACTTGTTAAAGTGCCACGCTAGCGCTTTTCCGTTTGCATTTTTCTGGCTGGATATTTACTCCATTGATAAAACAAGAAATATAGGGAATTAATCGAATATGCTGCTCCATAGCACTACATTTGCATGTGCACAACGTATAATAAATAGGTAATTAAGTCCGATTTTGGTCTTTCTTTCTTGGAATAAGAGATCTATGTTGCAAATGTAATTGGCTTTTAAAAACAACATATCTTATCTAAAAAAAAATGATAACCGATCCTAACTGTCTCTGTTTAAATTTTAATGAGGGCCGTTCAAAATGAAGTCTTAACACAAATTTTGATTTTATCCGCTTAAAACGCCACGAGAAGTAATACTTAGACCAAAGATTAGTATGAAGTATGAAGAGTAGTTTGTCCTCTCATTCTGCATAAAAACACTTATATGGTATTTTTTCGGAAAACCGCAAATTTAGGAGTTATGGCGCAAAAAAACTTTGAACTGTTTTTAGGTAATTTTTAGGGTCAAAAGTCCAAACTGACTGGCCTATATGCGCCCGAGAGATCAAATATTATTTTTTATGCCAAATCTATCGGAAACTACCGGTGGAGCGAACAAAAAAAATACTTTTGCAAATTTGGGTGGTCTAGTGTACACTGCAGAAAGCAGTCTACTATTTTCTAGCAAATATTTCTGTTTATTGTAGCAGGAGACAGTGATGGTATTTGAGAATTTTCGTTTGGTGCCTAAATGATGCCAAAAAAGTGCCAAAAAAGCTTTAAAAGTGCCAAAAAAAAAAATTTAACAACATGCAAATGTTTCAAAAAATATGTTCAGCTTTTATTTCAAATATTTATACATTAACACCCTTATTATAAACTTTATAACAATAACAAAATTGTCACAAAACTGGTGTGAATGGAAATTATTATAATTTTGGTATTCTAAGAAAAATTGTCACAGCAAAACCTTGACAAAATTGTCATGTAATAAAGGGCACATATATTTTCATTCGTCAACTATTTAAAATATAAGTTTTATTTCCTTTTGAAGAATTTTATAATTTTTCTTCACAGAAATATAATACGAAATACCTCATTCATATTTTGAGATATTATTTTAAGATGCATCGAACCTTTTACCGATTCTAAAATTCCTGCAAATTCCTCCAAAAGATTACGTAGTAACATGGGATTTTTGGCTCTAAAGTTGTTAGGAATAAGCTCAAAATACTTGATGCTAAAATTTAAAGGAAACTCCAAGTGCTTAGACTAGTTCTCTCGTGTTCAGCGGTTCCTGGACATTTTTTTTTAAGTTTTCATTTCATTTAAGATTTCATAAAATTATCGAAAAAATCGTAATTTTTCACAAATTACAGTTTTTGATAATTTTATTTTATTTTTGGCAGAAAAAGCTTTCACCATTGTATGGTGAAATTTTTAAAACTTTTGCTTGTCATAAAAAAACTCGAATACCATAACAAATATTTGAAAAATTCCAGTGACGGACAATACAATAGAATCAATTAAAGTTTTTCTAATTTTATCCCCATTGCTTTTATTTTTAAAGATCAAAATAATGATTAAATTGTCCCCAAAGAACTGGAAGGTGGTCCAGAAAATTGTAGAAATTTTTAGTGTGGCGTTTGTTTTTTAATTTTGCTACCCATTCTAAGTAGACCTCTCTTTTAATGAAAAACCAGCGATATCGACCTTTTATCAAATTATATAGAAATTTTCTTAAAAAGTGCCAAAATTCTATGAAGAGTGCCAAAGTGCCATTGAACATTCAATAGTGCCACAAATGGCACTTTTGTGCCACTTTTACCAACAGTGGCAGGAGAGACCGTTATTTGTATTCAACTCAATTAAATTTAAACATAAATTAACTTTTGAATATATCACAATTTCTCTACTGCTTTTTGTCTACTAATATTCAGCAACATTTCTTAGCCAATATTAGGAAGGTAAATTTACAATTCAATTAAACGAAATTTAACTCAAATACTCGTATTTAATATTTAACAGTTGCATTTTTGCTGTACTTATCTTACTAATATTTAGCAAAAAGCATTTACTAATTCCAAAGGCTTTCTGTGCAGGGCCCCTTTTAACTAATTTCGGGCACCGATTTTTGTTTGCTATTTTTTCCACATTTTTTCTATCAGCATAAGACTATAATAAGCTTGTTCGTTTACTTACTACAAGTTAATACATTTACTACAGCTGGAAAATTTCAATACAAAAAGTAAACAAAACTTTCCAATTATAGTAAAAGTAGTAAGAAATTCGAGTAAACGAACACACTGATTTTGTCAATGGTTTTGATAATTCCGAACAAAATAACAGAACCAAAAGGAACAGTTGAAATTTAACTTATTCGTGAACGCAAAAGAGCTCCTAACTCTAAAAATGTGCCACATTTTTGGACCTTCGCTCCACACCGATATTTCAAGAGGCCATAAAATAAAATCCGTTCTAACTTTGCAAAATCCTCTGGAATTTGACTTTCATTTCGCGTTGGAAGCATCGGGCTTGAAATTATTGAAATATTGGAATGGCGCACTCCATTGAAAATCAAAATAATAATGATGTAATTCAGTTTTATATTTAAGCTTGCCGATAATCTATAAAATTGTAATAAAACCTTTTAAAACTAATAACGAACAAGAAAACCAGGCAAATAAATTAAAAATTTGTCCAAAAAGTGTTAAAATGTAATTTCACTGTTAAAATCAAGTAACAAAACTTTGGGACACGGTATTTAAATTGTTTAACCCATTTTTTACCAACATATATTTAAAGACGTCTACCTATCTTTCTACCAAGTATTGTCAGAAGATTCGCACGGAATCCATGCTTTGCAGAAAATGGGTAATTTTAAATATCGACAAAAACCTAAAATTTTTGAAAATTTAAATCACCTAGAAATCAAATTATTAGTTATTAGCAGGCCAACCAAAAAGAAGCCAGAGCATATTTTGTATTTGAAAAGATAGAACAATTTAGATTAGATACAAGTTCTGATTTTAAAAATATAAGAATAAAAAAAAAATTTTAAAGTTTATTTTAACAAAAGAGATTTTTTAATTTATAATAAAAATTAAAAAAAACTAATTTTATTTAAAAAAATTTATGTCGACTTAAAATAATGTTTAAAATTACGGATTTTATGAAAAAAAGCAAAAATATGCTCTATTTTCGCATAAAAAAGCTAAAATAAGCTTAATTTTTAAAGAAAATAGCAAAAATAAGCCAATATTTACAAAATAGGCAAAATCAGATAAAATAAGCAAAAAAAAAAGCTCTAACAAATATAGCTTATTTGTTAAACAAATAAAACAATTGTGAAAAAAAATTTTAAATTTTAATTATGGAAAAAATATTTGAAGGGCTCAGTGCAATAAGTTGATAAGCCACAAAATAAAAATATTGAAATAATCGCCCTTAAAGATTAAAAAAAATGTGTAAAATCAGCTTTTAATTAAATAACACTCTTGATGGACGTAATAAGTGTTTAAGGAAGACTACTACTTCATATCCATCGATGGATACCAGGAGCAAAGCAGAAACCATTGTTTCAAAGAAAAAGTGTGGCTTATCAAGTTATTGCAGAAACTTTATTCAAGATTTTCTTATTTTGGAGAAATTTTAGGTGTTTTGCAGGACTATCATGCTCTACATACATTTTATGAGTGATAAAGTAAGTCTTATACCATATATTCCTCGCTGGAAGACTAGAATACAGTAGAAACCGTTTTATTAAAATAGTGTGGCTTATCAAGTTTTTGCAAAAACTTTATTCAAGATTTTTTTTATTTTGAAGAAATTTTAGGTGTTTTGCAGGATTTTCATACTCTATATATATTTTGTGAGTGATAAAGTAAGTCTTATACCATATATCCCTCGCTGGAAGACTAGAAGACACTTGTCACAAGTGCCAGAGTAGGACTTCTATCTAGAAGGGTAAGGGATACTCTATTTAATTTGGGACCATTTTTTTCTCTGTAAGCACTTGCTACAAGTGCATGAAAGTCCAGCAAATACCAACCTTTTCTTCAAAATAGAAAAATTCTTAATAAAATTTCTGCAATAATTTGATAAGCCACATAATTTTAAAATAATGGTTTGCACTATCTTCCATCCTTAAAGCGACGAATTTGTGCTAGAGGTTTTAATATAGCACTTATCATAAGTATCTAAATTTTTACAGTACTACAACAAATCTACCTCTCCTTCAAAATAGTGGTATCTCTAATAATAGTTCCGCAATAACTTGACAATCCACATTTTTGAAATAATGCTTTTCAATGGCATCTAGTGGTCCAGCAACGGATATCTGATAGTAGTTTTGCATAAATTCTGAGCACAAGTATCCTAAGTATGATAGTCCTGAGAAGGAGCTACGATTATTCAAAATAAAAATATCTTTAAAAATTTCTTCAATAACTTGATAAGCGACAAAAGTTAATATAAATCACATATCGCTGGTTTCTGAAATTACTTCACCATCAGTTGGCAGAAAACCTTTGTCCGCCATACTACCTTCATTATCTTCACAAAAAACTTTATTTCCGCTTATATTTTCTTCAGAATTCATCTTTTTGTTTAGAGGTGTAGTTTATAAGTGTGGCTTATCATGTTTTTGAATAGAAAATGTTCACAATAAAATCGAATTGTAAAAGTAGCTTTTACGCTAGATCCGAAATTTATTGCAATATGGCTTAGATATTTTCAGTGGATGTTTTTACGGTATTAGGTAATACAATGAACACATAAAATCAGTTTTTGAAACTTATCATGTTTTTACAGTAAGCCCTTCATTTGTATCTTTGAGATTTTTCAGACTAAAACTATACGCATTTTAATTTTTTTTCTTTTAAATAAAGTTTTGGGCTAGAAAAGTGATTTTGTGCGTTCCCGGACTTTTGAGCAATTTTGTTATTTAGATAGAAGATTTTGTTCTTACTCTCATTTTACTGAACTTTACACAAAAAGTAATGGAGCACACTTAACTTAAAATAACGGGTTTTTAACGGTTATAAATTTTTTCCTGTGTACATAGTTTTATAAGTTTCCCCAGTAAAAAAAAAAAAACGGGAAAAATTTAACAAAAAATTTTTGAAAAGCCTCCCCCCCCCCCCCCCCGAAATCAATTTCTAGCTACGTGCCTGATTCTAGCCCCAAGATTATAAATTTAAAAAAAACGGACGTAAATAATTGCAAAATAATAGCGGAATTTGAAAGAAGACTTTATGGTACAAAGATTTAATCCCTAGGTTATATATTTAAAAAAACCGCACTTAAAAAGTTGCAAAATAACGGCGGAATTCGAAAAAGGCTTTATGGTACAGAAAATGAATTAAAAGAGGTAATCAGCGATCGACATTCTGCAAACGAATATATTGTTGCAAAAATTTCGTTTTTTGCAAAATTTTTTTTCGCAATTTGTGCTAATATTTGCTAATATCTAAATATTTAATTTTAATTTTTTTAACGAGCCAAAGAGGAAGCTTTTTTTAGTTACTTACATTTTTAAATATGTAAGAGCGATCTAACATATTTTGGTATAAGAGCCCGATTAAGTGAGCCTTTTCCATCCCTGATTAACCAGTCGGAGTTCGTTCCTGTTCCAAGCTGCATATTTTTTCAAATAAAAAATATTGAGAGAGTTGCAAGGCCATTTGTATTAAGCCACGTTTCAGTGATAATGAAAACATCAAAGTCGCATTGAGAAGTGAAGATATTAAATAACGTTGATTTAGTCCGCATTCCAAAAACATTTTGATAATACATTTTTAATGAATTACAATCATTATTGGTGGCTGTTAGATGATCCGCTCCGGCGCCACCTGTTTTGGAAAAAACTTAAACGGCCGTACCTTTATATCAGACGTCCACGTTTATAACCGAAACAGTAGCATTACCATTAACAGGAGGAACACTCTAAATATTATCAGTTGGAAAAACAACGTTTTCAGCATTTAAAATTGCTGCATTAGCAACACCACTAGGCTTATTAAGAGTAGCAACAACTACATTATCGTGTTTATTAATGATCTCTACATTTTTGGTAGTAACATCATTATTATTATTACGAACAATAGATTGAGAGACTAAATTATTTGCATTAACATTTAAGGAATTTGTTTTTGAGGAATTTGCAAAAATCATATTAGAAGCCAAACCGGTTTTTGGTAAAGGCAAACTACCAGTGTTGCCAACTCCTGAAGGCAGGAAAGCACCGTGAGCATTATGAAAACGGGTAAAAAGGGTAAAAATTTACCAAAAATGGGGTAAAAAAGCACGTTATTAATTTTTTGAAAAATTTTAATCAAGAATTTAAACACGCATTCTAACTTTGAAAAATCGTGTAAAAAAGGTTCGGAAAGTTACCTAAAAAGGGGTAAAAAAGCACCAAACTAATATTTCAATATTTTGAAGTTTCAATGTAACGAAGTTGCTATTCAAAATTGTACTACAAATATTGTGCAAAAATGTAATCTTGTATAGTTCGCACTGAAATGGCAACACTGCAAACTACGATGAGACAGAGGTTTAACGTTGTTATTGTTGGTATTATTGTTATTTTTGTTATTAGCATTATTATTAACAAATTGAGCGAATAATGTTTTTAATTGTTCCACTTCATATGTTAATAAACTGATTTTTCTTATTAGGTCACTGGATTTTTGTAAACAATTGTCACAATTATATACAATATTAACAGAACTGCAAAGGGCGTTTACAGCACCCTCACTATCTACTTTAGCACAGAATGTGTGAAATTTACATAGGCAAATTTCACATGTAATAGCATAGTCTTTTCCAATGTTTTTGTAACACTTCGAACAAATTTTTTCCGATGACATTTTTAAACAAGTAGCCCGATTGAACGCAGAAAACAATTATGAAAAATGGCCTTGTAAATCTCTCAAAACTGTTTGTGGGAAAAAATATTGTGTGCCTTCAAACAGGAAACAACTCCGTCTGGCTAATCAGGAATGGAAAAGGCTCGCTCACTAGGGTTCTTTAAACTTATATATAACATTTCAAATAGCATTTCATAAATTATTAAAATTTGTTTCAACTACACAAGGGACTTAATACCCACATCTTATACCAATGTGCTAGTTTGCAACAAAAAAATGTTTTCCATCAATATAACACATCGCACATAGGAGTATTTGACCCAAAATGGCCAGCAAAAATGAATTTAAAGAAATTTAAAAAAAATGTACGTAGCTCAATAGGCAACTAAATTCTGCATTATGTTGCAAATTCTCAAGATTTTAAGTTGAGATTTGTAGTTTCGAGACACTGTTAAAGTCAGGAAAGTTAAGAAAATGTCATCCCCTTTTATTGATTTTTTTCAGTTTTAAGAGGTTAATATTACGTATATTTTTTTATGTTTTTTATGCCTGAACGAATGGAGGTTTTAAATTGATTTCTTTTTTTAAATAAGATAGTTGATTAATAGCTATTTTCAACAATTTTTAAAAAATTTTATTTTAAATATTTCTTTTGAAACTCTTTGTTCAAAAATTTAAAAAAAGGTTTTTTATACACTTTTTTTGCAAAAAAAAAAGGAAGAAGGTTTTTAAAAGTGAAAGTAGTAAGTGTAGGAAAAATGTTATATAGGAAAAAAAAAATTGAAATCTTTTTTTTTTAAACAAAAGAAAAAAAGTTTGCGCAAGTTTGCGCCATGATTTTTGGCGATTTTTTGAAAATTTTATCTTTTTTCAATTTTTGCTCATCAGGCACTTTTTCTCGTATTTTTTTGTCAGTCAATGGTTTTTTCCTTGTAAATGTAATTGAATGAGAAATTATTTTCATCAATGGATTTTATTGGGCGAATGATTGATTATATAAAGTTGATGTACAAGTCCACCATTCGGTAGGTATCTCTCTCAGGTGCTGTGGATGTGTTGTTCATGTTTTCTTGACGGGTTTCTAGGGAATATTTGAATATTGTCAAATTATTGGTGACGTCTATTCATTGGATTTTGTGTAGGTTCCTGACATTTTAATTTTATATCTTAAACTAAATAGGTTTGTTCCACGTAATTCTGGGTAAAGTCTGGTAAAATGAGAGTAAACAAATAATTATCTCAAAAAATGGTAAAATTGCTCACAATACCGGGAACGCACAAAACCAAATTTCAAGCCCAAAAATAAACGTCAAAGTTATTCATATAAACAAAAGCTATTTTTAACAATAAAATATCGAAGGGAATAAAGAGAAAGTGTTAGAACGTAGTATTTGTTAACGATATTAATTAATGTTTACAACTTTTGTCAATATTTTAATTATTTTTACAAATTTAAAACAGCTGATTTATAAACAACAAGTGATTTGACAGTTTTACCATTTTACCCGAAAAAAAAGTGCGGGTAACTTCTGGTAAAATGAGAAACAAATTATTCTCTCATCAACGCTCTCATTTACCCAATTTTTAACAATAGAAACGCTTTTTGGTAACATTGGGTTCCCGCGGGCACCCGCGGTAACGTACGTGGAACAGAGCTAATATTGTATATTATTCTATTTGTGTGTTGAATAAATGTTATCGTTTTTTCTCGTGAGTGTGTGGTATGGTGCGCGGATGTTATGGGCAGTATTTATTGTATCTCGTGTGTGATACTGGAGTGGACTTGGTAAATTTGTTCTTTGTTTTTTTGTATTTATGGTTCTGTGTTTTTTGAACTTATGGTTTTGTGATCATTTGAGATTTGGTTTGTTATATTTGACTATTCTGGTAATTTTTCCGGTTCATGTTGCATCCCAGAGGTGTAGGTTAATTCCGCTGATGAGTCCCTTTGGCAGGGGACGAAAGTGCTTGAGGAATTGCCCAAGTTCCTGCACGGCTATGTTTTTGTATGGATGGTGGGTTTGGTTATTCTGTTTTTGTTTTCTGGTTTAGTTTTTTTTTTTTGGGGGGGGGGGGCGGGATACACTTTATTTATGTGTATCCATGTTTCTTAAAACTTTGGTCGAAACAGGATTAAAATACAAAAAAAAATTTGGAAACACGCATTCTTCTGCGAAGTACGAGTAAGCGTGGGATCAAAACAAAAATACGAACCCTCCAAAAATTCACCGCTGGATTCGTTTTATCAAATTAAACCCAAAACTATCAAAAACCCCGAAGTTTTAGTCCAAAAAACACGTTTAATAATTTTGGCCAGCTTTTCGGGTCAAATACTCCTCTGTGCATCGGCTGAAATGTCCGTAGGATAACCAATAAAACAAAAATTTTTTTTGGCAAAATTCGACTTTATTCATCAACATAGTATTCTTTAAGAGCGATACAAGCACTCTAACGCCTTTCTAACATTTCGATACCTTTTTTATAGAATTATTTATCTTTGGCCTCCAAATAGGCCTCTGTTTCGGCAATCACCTTTTCATGAAAGGAATTAAATATGCTAAAATCCCAAACGTATTTAACAAATTGGAAAAAATAATCCGTTGTAGGCATGTCCCTATCCGGATTTCATTCTTGCCTAATGACGACGTTTTTAGAATTTCTGGAAATATTTGTTAAGTTAAATTACAAACTCAATGAGAATTTCTTGTTCTCGTCTAGGAGCGTTATTAAACATTTAAAATATCAAAGAAAAAACAACAACAAAAAATTGTTTCATTCGAACCAAGTCTCTTTCCAGCGAGCAGGTAAAAATCGCTGGGAGCCAAATCTGGCGAATACGGTGGGTGCGGAAGCAATTGAAAGTGTAATTCGTGCAATTTGGCCATGTTAGCAAACGTCTTGTGACACGGCGTATTGTCTTAGTGAGAGAGCACTTTTTTCTTCTTCATATGTGGCCGTTTTTTTTGCGATTTCCTCCTTCAAACGCACCAGTTGGGCCATGTAGCGTAAGTAATGCACAATAAGTCCGAAACAGCTCCAAACAGCTCTCAGAATCATCGACACGTTGTTGTGTTTGGTGCATTGTGAGCAAACGAGGCACCCATTTCGAAAACAGCTTTCGCATGGAGAAATGTTCATGCAAAATAACACCGACACGTTCCTTCGATACAATCAAAAAAATAAGTTAGTAGAAAAATTAGTAAAACGTCTTGTATATCAAGTGTACTAGTTTACAGCAATTTTTTTGCTGAAAAATATTTACTTATAATTTTTTTAGCATTAAACTAATTTCGAACTAATGTTTTACTAATTTATTTTGCTACAAAAATTGATAACCGTATTTATAGCGTCAACGACAACCAGATAGACAAGATGTAGATGTCGCAACTTGTCTGGATGTAGTACAGACAATGGAAGTAATAATTTAAAAAAAAAATCAACTCTACACAATTTCTATATTTAAATTCTCAGCAAAAAAGTTAGCTATAGTAAAATTTCTCTACAAATTTTTTGAGTTTTTTTCAGTCTACTAATATTCACCAAAGCTTAGTGATTTTAGCAAGGATTTTTTCATTTGCAATCGACTAAGTGTTAGCAAAACTTTTGCTGAGATTACTACTTATTTTTTTTTTTTTTTTGTAAAAATCACCTTTTGCTGAAATTACCAACTTTTTTGCAAGCACTCTCCTGACTAAAAATTTGTTGACACGCACCATTTTTGCTGACTACTGACTTTTTTTAGTGTAGCTTTAAGGTATCAGCTATCTCCTTTTAAAGTCAGTAAACCACTTTTCTACCATTTGTCAAGATGGAGCAGAGTCCGAATAACACTTCTCAAGCCAAGCTTTGTCTTGAACGGTGTTTTTCCCCATTAAAAAGCAATGATAAATCAACACACGAAATTGCTTTGAATCTATTGTTTTCAAAATCGCAAAAGTAGCGTCACTAAAACAGCTGTAGCTTCCCAGTAGCAAATGGTCGAACTAGTTCTAAAAAGTACTAGTTTTTTGACTAGTATTACGAAACTAGTTCTCAAAATAATCATTTTGAACCAGTTATATACTAGTTAAACCCAATCTATGTGGGACCTGTTTAAAAAATTACACAAATTAAATTTCGAGATTTGAAATTCTTATTTTATTTACATTTGTTTTTAATAAAAAAAAATATCAGAGTTTGGAAATAAATACTTAAATTAAATTGTGAATTAAATTTAGGTGCAAATCAACTGGTAAAGTACTGGTGCCAAAGATTCACTCCAGAGCTAGATTGATAAATTTCTCATAAGTACCAATAAAGCTTTCTATTTTTCTTCCGAAAAAAATAATTTTGAACCATTTGTGTACTTACTGTTTTTATTGAGAGACTCTTTCAAAAGATTGAACTTCACCCTTTCGACCCCAATTTTAAATGGCTGCGAATTTTCCGACCAAACTTCGTGTAAATGTAAATATATACCAAACTAGCGGGCGCAGCCCGCTACGTTGTTAGCGTGCCTTAAAGTTTTTTTTAAATTCGCTTTTTATTTAAAGTACAATTTTTATATAGTAAAAGCCTTCACCCAGTCACCACAAATAAATAATTCTGCACAACAATGGGTTTAAAATAAATAAATAAATATTTGATAACTTTTTCTCATGAAAGTGGATTGTTAGTAATGAATCCATAATAAATTGCAATATACGTGTGTATGTTAAGATAATTTGGTAAAGTGCGAACTTAGGTAGATAGACCCGTAAGTAGTTTTGTTCATTTGTGTTGTGAATGAAAATAAATAACGTAAAGCAGGGTTGTTAGCGTGCCTTAAAGTTTTTTTTTTTTAATTCCAGTTTATGTAAAGGTAGACCTGGCAATTCAAGTAAATTCACAAATTCAGTTGGAAAATTTACTGCGTCGGTTTCTTCCACCGGTGCTTCGTTACATGAAGTTTAAATATCGGAATATATAAGTTCCATTCCTTTTCTAAGATTTTTTCTCTTTTAGAAAATTTGTTTAACTTTTTTGAGAGTATGTTTCAATGCTACATAAGTTTCATATTCCGTGGATAGTGTTTGAACAGGTAATTCCCTCTTCCAATCCATTTGCATTGTCTATAATTTCAATTCCACTCGTTCAACGTTTATATCCATTTCATTCCACTTGTGTAGTGTTTCAATTCCACTCGTTTCCTATTTAGTTTCTTAATTTTAGTGTTTCATATACACTTGTTCTTTAAGTTTTAGGTTTCTAGCTAAAGACGCAGACGTTAAGAGGGGGTGCAATTTTTCCCCTTTTGAACCACCATTTTTACCACGTTCTTGTCCAAAGTCCTAGAGATGCCTTGTCGATAAGTTAGCCCATACTCCAAGGAAAACATATTATATATTACAGGTTTCTAGCCGAAGGGTTCGGTTAGGCCATCAAGGGGGAGAATTATTCCGTTTTTACCGCTCCCGGTAGGAATTTCCAAAAATTCCGTCTTAGAGGACGTCTGCGTTGGAGGAGGAGCCTACTACATACATAATTTTAGGTCTCTATATCCAGCAGTTTGGCCAGGCTATCAAGGGGGAAGTTTTTTCCCTTTTTACCCCTCCCGGTATGAATTTCCAAAAATACCGTCTTAGGGGACGTCTACGTTGGAGAAGGAACCCAAATACCGAATTTCAGCTTCCTAGTTCTAGCAGTTTGGACAGGTCGTTAAGGGGCCACTTTCCCTTTTTGAGCCCCCATTTTATAACGACCCTGTCCAAAATTCAAAAAAGTATCTTTCTAATAAGTTAGCCCTTACTCCAGGAAGCCACATTTTAAGTTTCAGGTTTCTAGCCGAAGGGGTTTTTACAGGCCCCCAAGGTGAGGCTTTTCTTCTTTTTGCCCCTCCCTTTAGGAATTTACAAAAATTCCATCTTCGCGGCTATCTGCGATGGATGAGGAACATTCATACCAAATTTCAACTGCATTGCCTAAGCGGTTTGGGCAGGCCGTTAGTGGGGAAATTTTTCCCTTTCAACCACCATTTTTACTATGTTCCTGTTCCAAAATAGAAAAATTACGGGGGAGTTAGTCCTACTCCAAGGAATACATATTTAAAATTTTAGGTTGGCCAAAAGGGATTGGGCAGGCCGTCAAGGAGGAGACTTTTCCCCTTATTTCCCCTCCCGATAGGAATTTCAAAAATTCCGCCTAAGCGGACGCCTACACAGAAGGAAGAACTCACATTCCGAATTTGCTTTTGGGATATCCTATAGGGAATTAGTCGATATCTACTACAGTGGAGGAACCTTTATACCAAATTTCAACTTCTTACCTTGGGCAGGCACTTTTCCAATTTGTGAGACTGTTTATTGGGAGACTTTTCCCCTTTTTGCCCGTTCCGGTAGGAATTTCCAAAAATCCCGTCTTAGCGTCTATGCTGAATATCAAGAAACCTTGTTTTAGTGGAGATATCCGTGGGGGGAGGAAAAAAAGTAGTTTTTTTGAAATTATACATATATTATTTATTATACATAAAAGTACCATTTACTTTTTGGAAAAACGAAATTTTTTGGAAAAAGATACTTTGTTTTTACAAAGTACTTTATTTGTACTTTTTTTAGAAAAGGTATTTTTTTTTAAAAAGGTATATTTTTGGAAAAATTTATTTTTTTTAGAAAAAGGTACTTTTTTTGGGAAAAGGTACTTTTTTTTGGAAAAGGTACTTTTTTTGAAAAAGGTATTTTTTACTGGAAAAATGTATGTTTTTTGGGAAGAGGAAAATTTTTTTAGAAAAAGGTACTTTTTTTGGGAAAAGGTACTTTTTTTTGGAAAAGGTACTTTTTTTGAAAAAGGTATTTTTTTGGAAAAATGTATGTTTTTTGGGAAAAGTTACTTTTTTCGGAAAAGGTACTTTTTTTTTGGAAAAGGTACATTTTTTTAGAAAAAAGTACATTTTTTGGAAAAAGGTACTTTTTTTGAAAAAGGTACTTTTTTTGGAAAAAGGTACTTTTTTTGGAAAAAGGAATTTTTTTTGGAAAAAGGTACTTTTTTTGGAAAAAGGTACTTTTTTGGAAAAAGGTACTTTTTTTGGAAAAAGGTACTTTTTTTGGAAAAAGGTACTTTTTTTGGAAAAAGGTACTTTTTTTGGAAAATGGTACTTTTTTTTGGAAAAGGTACTTTTTTTGGAAAAAGGTACTTTTTTTGGAAAAAGTTACTTTTTTTTGGAAAAAGGTACTTTTTTTGGAAAAAGGAATTTTTTTTGGAAAAAGGTACTTTTTTTGGAAAAAGGTACTTTTTTTGGAAAAAGGTACTTTTTTTGGAAAAAGGTACTTTTTTTGGGAAAAGGTACTTTTTTTGGGAAAAGGTACTTTTTTGGAAAAAGTTACTTTTTTGTCCCCTTTTTGCCCCTCCCGATAAGAATTTCCAAAAATGCCGTCTCAACGGACGTCTACACCGGTCCAGAAACCTACATACCAAATTTCAACTTCATAGCTCCAGCAGTTTGAGCAGGCCGTCAAGGGGGAGACTTTTTCCCCTTTTTACCCGTCCCTGTAAAAATTTCCAAAACTCCCGTCTTGGTGGATGTCTACGATAGTGGAGGAACCTTTATACCAAATTTCAACTTCCTACCTCCAGCGGTTTGGGCAGGCCGTCAAGGGGGGCCTTTTTCCCCTTTTTAACCCCCATTTCTACAACGTCCCTGTCCAAAATTCCAGAAAGTACTTTCCAGAAAAGTTAGCCCATACTCCAAGGAACACATATCTTAAATTTCAGCTTTCTAGCCAAAGGGGTTTTGGCAGGCCGCCAAGGGGGAGACTTTTCCCCTTTTTGCCCGTTCCGGTAGGAATTTCCAAAAATCCCGTCTTAGCGGACGTCTACGCCGAAAGAGGAACCTACATACCAAGTTTCAACTTCCTAGCTTCAGCGGTTTGGGCTGGGCGATGTTGAGTCAGTCAGTCAGTCAGTCAGTCATTCAGTCAGTCAGTCACGTTATTCTTTTATATATATGGCTTTGCAGCACCCCCTAACGGAGATATTTGGAATTAAAGTTCAAACATTAACATGCTACCGGACCCCAACGGATTAAGACTTTTTTAAAATTTTAATTTTATATTTTTTATATAATATAGTCTGAGTTTTCAAATAAACACTAACGGGGGGTCTCATACTGGAGGTTTAAACTTTAGTTAATAGTTAATCCAAAAATTTGTTGTTGTTTTGTGTACATTTTTTTTGACATTTTCTTTTGTTTATAGTTAAGTTAAAGTTAAACCTACAGTATGAGATCCATCTTAACATTTTTTATTGCGATTAGAAATCGTAAACATAAAATATTTTAAATTCCGTTAGGTAAGAGGAAAATATCGGTCTAATCTACGTTCCATCAAAGAAAAATCTTTGGTTTTTATCTACATAATTCAGGTCTTAATCAACTAGTTCAGTACTATTTGCAAAGAGTCACTTCAGAACAAGTTCCGCGAGTGTTACATTAGCACCAGTTTTGCTCCCTATTTTTCCTCCTTAAATTATAATTTTCAAACTAGTTCTACAACTAGTACCAAAGTGGGAGTTAGGCGACAATTGCCCCCATACCTATGACATCTCCATGTTAAATTCTACAGTTCCCAGCAAAATCTTTCATTACCAAATAAGTGGTTATATAATAGAAATTCATAGCTCCACACAACTTATTTTTTGGCGTCTAAACTCATTATTTTTGTTTGGCGTGGTCGTTTTTATAAGTAGTCACGCTTACCTGCTCGCTTACGAAAAAATGAGAAATAAGTAGTTACGAGATTTTGAATAATAAGTGGTTACACACATGCTTACAAAAAGTTGAATTATAAGTGGTTATCCGATTGCTTACTTGATTTTTAAAAATAAAGAGTTAAGCAAATACTATTAGCTTAAGGAAATACATTCAGAAAAATTTAAGTTTTCTCTAGTGTGTAATTTTTGGACCCGTCATAAAAATTTAAACATAAAACATATTTACATATAATAAATAAAACTGTATAAAATTCAACTGTGTAAAAAGTACTTATTTAAACAATGACGAGTAAGTCATTATTTTATATTTAGAAACAATGAATACAATAGGCCTTTATTAGGAAGTCATTATTTTATATTATAAAATAATACAAAAGGTAATGATATATCATTTTTGGTAATGCAGATAGTAATGAGGTGTCATTACCAATATTTTGCTGGGTTGTTTGTATGGGGAGGCGGTAGAACTCGTACTAGTTGCCTGGTTCAAATAAACTAGTACATAACTGGTATTGAACTAGTATTTTTTGCTACTGGGTTGTTCACTAATGAACGAATTGTCATTAATCTTTTACAGGTATCATCTGAAAGTTGCTAGTTCCAAAAAATCATATGGATTCTTCATTAGTGGCGCCACTTGGGTCATCCTACGGATTTTTCAGAATGTTAATCGCTGGTTAAGTCTTTTAATTAATTTTCTGCACCACAAAGACTTTTTTCGCATTCCGCCATCATTTTGCAATTTTTTAAGTGCTATTTTTTGTAACATATTAGGTCCGTACCTTTACGTTACCGCGGGAACCCACGGGATCCCAAACTTACCCAAAAAGCGTTACCGTACTCGAAAATTGGGTAAATGACAGCATTCAAGAGAGTGCATTTGTGTTTCTCTTTTTACCAAAGTTACCCAAACTATTTCTTCGGGCTACTTTGGTAACTTGTAAAACTAACAGCTGATGCAATGATAACCAAAAACAACAAATGTAAAAATAAATTGAAAAATTAAATTAAACAAAGCAACACGCAAAAAAAAATGTGTTATTTATAATAATTAAGAGGAATGGATAAACTGCTACGACTAAAGCCATTTGTATTTAAAAATGTTTGTTATTATTTGCTATTTCCGAAACATAAATAGTACCCCTCGTATAAAACAAAAACTTTTCTTAAGTGTTAGATTTTACTAAAGTGTTCACTATAATAACGACACGCATACACTTTTTTGAATGAATGTTATTAGGGAAATTTTTGTTTCAAAGAAAACTGTTTATTCTGAATTGAAAAAAATTAGGTAAAAAACTTACCAATTTAAATTCCTTAAAATGGGGTTGTATAAATTTTAATAAATCATAAAACCATAATGGTTTATGTGTTTCACCACTGTCTTTCATTCTTGTCTGGTGAATATATCTTAATCTCAGACGTTTTATTATACGTTCTATTTGTTGGATTGTAGCGTTGATTTTAAATTTCTCATTAATTTCTTTCAGTATCTTTTTGTAAGCTTTTTGTTTTTCTGGTGAACTTCTTTTTTTATTTTTATATGCACTATCCCAGAGTAAGCACTGCTTTTGATAGGCCATTATTAACGTTCTAAGAAATTCACGGTTCTTGGTAAAACGTTTAAGATTTGTTTTTTCATTTTCGTCGATATTTGTAATATTAAATTTATCATTTTCAGCATCCTGACAGTCATCATCTTCATTATCATAATCACCGGGATTATCATCATCATGTTCATCATCTGTGCTGTCCTTACCAGGCTAAAAATAATACGAAAAAATTGTTAAAAATATTTTTGTCTTCTTATTTTTAATAATAGTTTTTTAACTACACTCAAAAAAATAAGTTAGTAGAAAAATTAGTAAAACGTCTTGTATATCAAGTGTACTAGTTTTTTTGCTGAAATTCCGTTTTCAGCAAAAATTTTAGTTATATTTTTTTAGCACTAAACTAATTTTGAACTAATGTTTTACTAATTTATTTTGCTACAAAAATTGTGCTGATAACCGCATTCATAGTGTGGACGACAACCAGATAGACAAGACGTAAATGTCGCAGCTTATAAGGAAACAGAATTGACTAAAAAAGAAAAACAACTCTACACATATTCTATATTTAAATGTTCAGCAAATAAATTTACTAAATTAAAATTTCGCTACAAGTTTTTTGAGTTTTTTTCAGTCTACTAATACTCAGCAAAAAGTTTAGTGATTTTAGCAAGGATTTTTTTCATTTGCACTCGACTAAGTGCTAACAAAACTTTTGCTGAAGATTACTATTTTTTTGGTAAAAATCAGCTCGCTGATTTTCAGCAAACCTTTTGCTGAAATTACCAACTTTTTTGCAAGCACGCTCCTGACTATAAATTTGCTGACACAGCAACATATTTTGCTGACTTTACTGACTTTTTTTTGAGTGTATAGACCCAAATAAAATATTATCTCTATTAACGTCCTCCGAAACAGCTGTCTATCCTGTTTGCAAGAACAAAATTTTGAAAAACTAATATGCACGGTTTTTATTTAAATAAATAAAAAATAAAAACAGCGAACTAGAGGCTGAATAATATCTGCCCTCACTAATTTGTGAATAAAATTCAAACAAACAAGTTTTGTTTTTCATTGAATGAAGACAAAATAATCAATTTTTTACAATTATGTTATGCAAATTCAAACAATAAACATTGTAAAATAAATGATGGAAAATATAAGAAATTCTTCTAAAAATATTAAACATCAAGAAATCTCATTTTCCATACCGACCAGCTAAAATTTATTTGGCAATTACTTTAATTTTAGCATTAAAAAATACAAAATTGTTCTTCCGGATTGTCTATATTTTCATATATTTAGTTAGAATATTGTTCTACCTCACGTCCAAATTCTAATATGATTTTATTTGTTGTTTCAAAAAGTTTGACCATTTTCATGATAGACACTACAATTGTTTTGTGGGCATCACCCCAACTCATCAGTTGTCCGCAATAAGAAAATGGTGATTGGAATACACAAACCGAGACATTACATAAGTTACAAAAATTGTACGGGACGAGAATTTTGTACTTTTGTATATGAACTGTTTGATTTGGTAAAACCAGTCATAAATGAACACTTTTTGAAAAAGCAACATTTTGCATAAAAGTACCATTTAGGTACTATTATATGTATGTTTGTCTGTTCGTTGTCAATACCATTTGTAAAAACAACGAGATTTATCCCAAACAAAATAAATATTTTGCATGGGACTTAGCCGTGGTATGCTTTAACAATAATTTTAATTTTTGCATAAAAAAAATACACATTGTTTTTTCGGACTTTCTATATTTTCATATATTTAGTTAGAATATGTGACAGCGCATAGAGAAAGGGACCTAATGGTAAAAAAATCAATTTTTTTTTTTGATGTGGACAACATCTGAGCATCGAATGAGACCGATCCCATGCCCTTTTTTACCCTTAGGTCCCTTTCTATTTTGCGCGTCACATATTGTTCTACCTCAATTCCAAATTCTAATATGATATTGTCATTAGATTTTATATGTTGTTTCAAAACAACATTTGTATATTTGGTGTGGTGTTATTTGTTTATTTGGTGTTGCAATCAGCTATGTTTACAAACTTCCAAATTGTTCCAAATTTTCTGTTCGCATGTTATATGAAAATATAGAAAGTCCGAAAAAGCAATTTTTGTATTTTTCAATGCAAAAATTAATATAATTTTGAAGAAATAGCTTATTACGGCTAGTCCCATGCAAATATTATTTTGTTGGGAAGATCGTTTTTTTACAAATGTTATTGACAACGAACACACAAACATACATATAATCCCAGCAAAAAAAAAATTCCAAGTACCTAGTGCTTTACAAACTACTTCTTTTACTGCTTCACAAGTATCCGTTAGTGTACTTTTACTGCTTTTTTAGAAGTTATTCTGGACAACTTCAAAAAATCACTTCTTTCATTGCTTCCCAAGTATCCGTTAGTATATTTTTACAGCTTTAAGTACTTCTAAACAACATCCAAATAATCACTTAGTATTACTTCTAAAGAGTAATTGCTCTAAAAGTGATCGTAAAAAGTGATTTTGGTATCACTTGGCATTTCCAAACAGGGGGTCGCGGGTTCGATTCCCGGCGGAACCAATATTTTTTTTATTTTTTTTTTAATTTTTTTTTTTAATATTTATAATTAATTTGTTTAAATTCAATATTTTTTTAATTTTAAAATTTTTAAAAATACCCTGCGGGAAATGAAGGGTCGATTGATCCAAACCCTACGGGGAAAGGGACCGGTCCCAGATGACACGCAGGATAGGTCCCAAGGGGGCGGAGACCGGTCGCTGATCGGTCTTTTTGTTTGAAAGAGACATATCACTTTAACATGGCGTTGTCATTGGAAATGACCAATTGCCACAGTTTAGACACATTGTGGCAGTAAGGTGGTGTGTCTAAAAATAGCTTTTCAAATAAACGAATAAAAAATTAAAAATAATCTACTTGGCGTCGAAGTAGGGCTCGATAACACAACCTTCTGCTTGTGAGGCAAACGCTCTACCGTCTGAGCTAACGTTGCTTATGCGTGATGGCTGGCTGATGTTTAAGTTATGTTTTTCGTTTCTGTTCAAATAAAAAAGAGAAAGAAAAAACAAACACACACACAGCAAATAAAAAAAACATGGCAAAGAAAAAAATAGAAAAGAAAACAACATTAACACACACACAAATATGGTGGAAGTGCCTTGAATATACCCCCGATTGACCGGTCATGGGATAGGTCCCTTAATGGCAGTTGACTTGGTTTTTTCGTTGGCCAAAATTAAATTAAAAAATCAATTAAAAATTAGAAAATTACCTCAAAACCTCTGATAATATAAATAAAAATTTAAAAAATTCCCCTTAAATTACAAAGAAAAGTTAAATGAAATACCAATTGTTAAATCTAAAACAGCTTTAACATTAAAAAAACGTTGAAAATACAAAACTTAAAATTTCTTAACAAAACATTATAAAAATTTAAAATAAGAGCTAAAATCAGCAAATCGTGAAAAAATAAAGTTAAAAATAAATAAAAGAGTAAAATAAATAAAAAATATTTTGAAAAATATGCCGCGAATTTTGTTTTTATTTCAGTATCGGTCAAGTTTTTTTTAAAGCAACAGTGAAAATAACGGATCAGAAAATACTTAGAAAATTAATTAATTCTCTTTTGTTCATATTTGTACTAATTTAGTAATATGCCTTCGGTTGACCGGTCACGGGACAGGTCCTTGGAGGGCAATTGACTCCTCATTCCCCGTAGGGAAAGTGACAAATCTATGATAGGTGAATAGGGGACATGTTACAAAACTTATGCAAACCAAAATTTCGGTGTATCAAAAAGTGGTAATTGCAGCAAAATATTCAACCTCGTGACTACTGAAATGAAGGCAAAACATTAACTGCTTCATTTTGCATATATCATACAACTGGAGAAAAAGTATCATAACATCAAATTGACAAAAGTAACTAGTACTGTTACAGTTGAAGTAGTGATATAACACAGAACAGGTGCAGTATAATTAGATGTATATGAAAAATGGCAATCGGTGCCGTTAAACACATGTGTGTGCACATAATACTTAACTTTGTGACCACAAAAATGATGACATAATACTAAACTATGAGTATTTCAAAAATACTGATTACGGAACTGTTCGGTACGAGAAACTAGAGAAACTTAAATCACTAATTGACCCCTTAGTGATTCGACTAAAATAGGTACATCACATCTGTATTTGCAAAAATTAATTAAGAGAAGATTAAATTTATGTGTTTTTTAAATATATTAATGGAACAGTTTTTTTTTTAAATACACTCTAAAAACTGTCTTTAAATTTACTATATTAAAGAGAGTAACATTTTACTTAAAATAACACAGAATGCTTACATTTACGCACAAAACGTTTTTAATATTTCTTTAAACACTTTTATTTGTTGGTAAACATTTTAAAAAAATTATAATCGTTATTGTTTTTAAGGCAACACATTATGTGTGTAAAATTATTTTATTGTGTCTAAATTTTATTTTTAGGCATTAAATGCGTAATCATGCGTGTTATAAACTGTAGTTCAATAATTGTCAAAAAATAATTAGAGAAAATAATAAAATATCTGAAAAGAAAACTAAAAAGATCTGTGTAAAATGTATCCATGTAAAATATGGAGCAGCGACCATAAAATAAAAGAAAAACATTTATGACAACCCCTTAATTGGATAACGTGATTCGAGAAGGTGAGCAAGTATAAAAATATCGTTATAGGATATTCAATTTCAATCCTTAAACGTTGTTTAAATGTCCATTTTGTTTTTAGAACTACTGGGAAGCAAAGGGAACAAACTGGTGCTAGAATGCAATGAAACAGAAATTTCAAATGGTGCATATTGGAGTACATATTATCTTAAATCAAAATCCCTGTTTATGGTATTAGAAAGTTTAAAAACATCAAACTGTGTATCAACCACCGAACCCGAATTCAGTTCTTTGAAAGAAGTGCGAGTATTACCAACTTAGTCATTTGAAAAGTATATATGCATATTTTTTATTTTGTAACACTGTGTAATTTGTATCCAAAACTATGGGTGCTAAAGACGTGTTCATTTGGATTCTCTCCTCTATTGCATATCCAAATTTCAGCGAAATCTGTCAGAAGTTTTCAGGCAAAACTTCCAACTTAAGAAATATTTATGACAAAAATCCTTCTTAGCTCTGACTATAAAACTGGTTCTTTTATTTTTTTTGAACTAAAAAAAATACTCTTGATGGTTCAGGAAATGATGAAGTAGAAAATTTGTTTTAAAAATGACATTTGCTTTTAATTTTTTTATTTTGGAAAATTGATACTTCCAGCCGAATTGAGCCGAAAAAAATCGGTGGCGGCGGCTGAGGCAAAAATGACCGGCGGCGGCGGCTTAAACGGCTTACGGCGGCTGGCTTGTTTCTCTGGCTGGAAGAGGAACCTAAGTACCGAATTTCAGCTTCCTAGTTCCAGCAGTTTGGACAGGTCGTTAAGGGGCCACTTTCCCTTTTTGAGCCCCCATTTTATAACGACCCTATCCAAAATTCAAAAAAGTATCTTTCTAATAAGTTAGCCCTTACTCCAGGGACCCACATTTTAAATTTCAGGTTTCTAGCCGAAGGGGTTTTTACAGGCCACCAAGGGGAGGCTTTTCTTTTTTTTGCCCCTCCCTTTAGGAATTTACAAAAATTCCATCTTCGCGGCTATCTGCGATGGATGAGGAACATTCATACCAAATTTCAACTTCATTGCCTCAGCGGTTTGGGCAGGCCGTTATTGGGGACATTTTTCCCTTTCAACCACCATTTTTACTATGTTCCTGTTCCAAAATAGAAAAATTACGTTACCGGTGAGTTAGTCCTACTCCAAGGAATACATATTTAAAATTTTAGGTTGGCCAAAAGGGATTGGGCAGGCCGTCAAGGAGGAGACTTTTCTCCTTATTTCTCCTCCCAATAGGAACTTCGAAAATTCCGTCTAAGCGGACGTCTACACAGAAGGAGGAACTCACATACCGAATTTCCTTTTGGGATATCCTGTAGGGAATTCCAAAAATACAAACTTAGTCGATGTCTACTACAGTGGAGGCACCTTTATACCAGAGAACGGTTTGAGTATATTCGTTTTTATTGTGCAGTCATACCATTCATTGCTTTTGCCATGTATTAATGCAACAACAATAACTAATGGTATTGCTATTATATACATTCACTTTTTTTGATGAGTGGTTTTTACGCATTATTTTTATATTGCCATTACATATCAAGCAATGAAATGAAGAGATGACGTATTAAAAAAATAAAATCAATCACAAGATTCATTTAGTATTCGTTGACCTGTTGCAGTATTTTGAAAAATGCAGTGTGAAGAAATTTCCATTTTTTTTATTTAAATATGAAATATGCATATATTTTCTCGTTTTGTTAATGTTTAAGTGAAAAAAATAAACACCAAAAATATACTATAATATTGGACAGAAAAAAATTTTCAATTTTTCTACAACCAAGATTGATACCATTCGTAACAATCGGTTTGTATTCATACCAATCATTTTATATTCGTTGCTTTTGTGAGTGTTAGGTAAGATTAACAGAAGACATGCAGTGCAATGCATGGCTTTCGCCACACTATTTTTTTTTCAATTGTGTCTGTATTGCTTTTTACTGAAATGATATGAATTGACAACAATATGCACATTTTTTGTAATTGCATTCAAAAGCATAAAATAAGGCACTCAAACCGTTCTCTGCTTTATACCAAATTTCAACTTCTTACCTCCAGTGCCGAATATCAAGAAACCTTGTTTTAGTGGAGATATCCGTGGGGGGAGGAAAAAAAGTAGTTTTTTGAAATTATATATTATTTTAAATGGTACTTTTTGGAAAAACGAAAAGGGAATTTTTTTTGAAAAAGGTATTTTTTTGGAAAAATGTATGTTTTTTGGGAAAAGGTAATTTTTTGGAAAAGGTACTTTTTTTTGGAAAAGGTACATTTTTTTAGAAAAAGGTACATTTTTTGGAAAAAGGTACTTTTTTTAAAAAAGGTACTTTTTTTTGGAAAAAGGTACTTTTTTTTGGAAAAAGGTACTTTTTTTGGAAAAAGGTAATTTTTTTGAAAAAAGGTACTTCTTTGGAAAAAGGTACTTTTTTGGAAAAAGGAATTTTTTTGGAAAAAGGTACTTTTTTTGGAAAAAGGTACTTTTTTCGAGAAAAGGTACTTTTTTTGGAAAAATGTACTTTTTTTGGAAAAAGGTACTTTTTTTTGGAAAAGGGTACTTTTTTTGGAAAAAGCTACTTTTTTTGGAAAAAGGTACGTTTTTTGGAAAAAGGTACTTTTTTTTGGAAAAAAGGTACTTTTTTTGGAAAAAGGTACTTTTTTTTTGGAAAAAGGTACTTTTTTTTGGAAAAGGTACTTTTTTTGGAAAAAGGTACTTTTTTTGGAAAAAGGTACTTTTTTTGGAAAAAGGTACTTTTTTTTGGAAAAGGGTACTTTTTTTGGAAAAAGGAATTTTTTTTGGAAAAAGGTACTTTTTTGGAAAAAGGTACTTTTTTTGGAAAAAGATACTTTTTTTGGAAAAAGGTACTTTTTTGGGAAAAAGGTACTTTTTTTGGAAAAAGGTACGTTTTTTGGAAAAAGGTACTTTTTTTGGAAAAAGGTACTTTTTTTGGAAAAAGGTATTTTTTTTGGAAAAAGGTATTTTTTTTGGAAAAAGGTACTTTTTTTTGGAAAAGGGTACTTTTTTTGGAAAAAGGAATTTTTTTTGGAAAAAGGTACTTTTTTGGGAAAAGATATTTTTTTTGGAAAAAGGTACTTTTTTTGGAAAAAGGTACTTTTTTTGGAAAAAGGTACTTTTTTGGAAAAAGGTACTTTTTTTGGAAAAAGGTACTTTTTTTGGAAAAAGGTACTGTTTTTTGGAAAAAGGTACTTTTTTGGAAAAAGGTACTTTTTTTGGAAAAAGGTACTTTTTTTGGAAAAAGGTACTTTTTTTTGGAAAAAGGTACTTTTTTTTGGAAAAAGGTACTTTTTTTCGGAAAAAGGTACTTTTTTTAGAAAAAGGTACTTTTTTTAGAAAAAGGTACTTTTTTTGGAAAAAGGTAAATTTTTTGGAAAAAGGTACTTTTTTGGGAAAAAGGTACTTTTTGGGAAAAAGGTACTTTTTTGGGATAAGGTACTTTTTTTGGGAAAAGGTACTTTTTTTGGGAAAAGGTACTTTTTTGGAAAAAGGTACTTTTTTTGTCCCCTTTTTGCCCCTCCCGATAAGAATTTCCAAAAATGCCGTCTCAACGGACGTCTACACCGGTCGAGGAACCTACATACCAAATTTCAACTTCATAGCTCCAGCAGTTTGAGCAGGCCGACAAGGGGGAGACGTTTTCCCCTTTTTGCCCCTCCCTGTAAAAATTTCCAAAAATCCCGTCTTGGTGAATGTCTACGATAGTGCAGGAATCTATATACCAAATTTCAACTTCCTACCTCCAGCGGTTTGGGCAGGCCGTCAAGGGGGGCCTTTTCCCCTTTTTAACCCCCATTTTTACAACGTCCCTGTCCAAAATTCCAGAAAGTACTTTCCAGAAAAGTTAGCCCATACTCCAAGGAACACATATCTTAAATTTCAGCTTTCTAGCCAAAGGGGTTTTGGCAGGCCGCCAAGGGGGAGACTTTTCCCCTTTTTGCCCGTTCCGGTAGGAATTTCCAAAAATCCCCCGCATACCAAATTTCAACTTCCTAGCTTCAGCGGTTTGGGCTGGGCGATGTTGAGTCAGTCAGTCAGTCACGTTATTATTTTATATATAGAAGAAGATAGTGTTGGTAAACACAAATCAAATTCTAATGAAATCGTTACACCGCAGATATATTCAAGGTTTGTTTTTTTCGAATTTTATATAAATATTCCATACAAATTTAAGCATTTATAAAAATTTTAAGTAGGTATAAATTTAGCTTCTTAAAAATTAAGTAGTTATAAAAATGCTGACAAATCTTGAAATTTCTTGGCTTTTCTCTTTCAAATGTAAACAAAAATATTTGTCATAGAATTTTTGGGAATTTTAATATTTTAAAATTGATAAAATATTAAAACAACAAATGCTAACAAATGAATTATGTGGTTGTTAGCAAAAGGAGAGCATGCCACTTAAGGTAATTGCTCTATTTCGCGTTCCGGGCAAGCCCATATACGAAAACAGATTTCGTCCAAAGGCAGCCCCAAATGTTGCAATTTTATTTGTTTACAAAAAATAAAAACAATTCACCTAAGTACGGATAGTCGTTTTTTTACAAGAGTTTATAGATATAGATTATTGTTTCCAATTATTCGACATAAGCGGTTAAACGGTTATTGCATTATTCGAAAAATCACTAAAACTGATTAACCGGTTATTTGGGTCGGTTATTCGAGAAAATTGGCGATTAATCGATTAATCGTTTAAAGCAAAATTAATGTATTTCCTTAACTTTTTATCAACAAAGACACTAACAGCTTCTTGTTTTTGTTAAATATCAACATGACATATCAACACGATGTATTTAAAAAAAATTTTCAAATTAAAAAAGAAAAAACAAAAATCACCTCTAATTAGCTCTATTTTGAATGAGTTTAGCTATTTTGTGTATTTTTGCTCCATCTCTAGCAGTTTTCTCTCGCGTGTAAATGTACCTTAAGGTTGAAAGTTTCGGAATCTGAGGTTATCTAAATTGAAACATTTCTTATACTAATAGAAAAATTTATTTAAAAATATAGCCGAAGCTATTAAAATTAGTTAAAAATGGCAAAAAAAAACTGCTGAAACTAGGAGATTTTTTTCTAAAAATTAGTAGGTTAAAAACAGCATAACAATTTGTTTTTTTAAATCTGTAAAACTTTGAAAATTTCTTTGAATGCAAATTTAATCAATACTACAATAAATAAAATATTGCATTTAAAAAAATTATTATTCAAAGTTCTTCCTCCTCCTCTGAAGAAATAAAAAAAAAATTAGTTCCATTTGAGTAAAATATTAGTTAATTGAAAATATTAATTTACTCTACAAAAATTTGCAAAAAATTTTCCTGAATAGTTGAGTTAGTAGACTAAAGGCACATCTACACGAGAGAGAAAACTTCTACAGATAGAGCAAAAAACAACTCTAAATAGCTTAAATCATTCACAATAGAGCTAATTAGAGGTGTTTTTTGCTCTATCTCTAGAAGTTTTCTCTCTCGTGTAGATGTGCCTTTAAGAATATCATAAACAATTGTTAAATTTTTCAATCTTTTCTCCGTTTTTAAAGTCCATTGACAATAAACAAAATTATCCAAAGTTTGAGCTAACATACGCACAGGGATCTTTATTATTCCAGTGTTAATGAAAATTTCCACTAAACTAATGAAGTTTTCTTAGCAAAATGAATGGAAAGCTTCATAAAAATTAGGAATCTTTTTCATAAAATTTATCAATTTAATGAAGTTTCAATGGACGAACTTCAGCGAAACTTCATTGAATCAATGTAAAAATTCATATATAGAATGTAGACATTTCTCTCAGTGTACAGTTACAAATGTCAAATTCCATTTAAATTTGAATTTTTAGCTTTAATTTTGTGTTAACTTTAGGTTATTTCGTTATTGTTAATGTCACAAATGCGAATAAAAATTTAATTTCAGTGAAATGGTTACGGGTTCCCTTGTATTCTACACCTTTTTCAGTTTTATTTCAGAAAATTCCAAATATATTTCATAATTGTCTAAAATGTGTTAATATTCTCCAAAAATGTTTTTTTTTTTTTTTTTTTTTTTATTAATTCTTCTATTACATAACCGAGCCCTTAGGGCCTTATATGGTTAATTAAAGCTACTAACTAAATAACAAACTTCTATATAAAATTAAAGGTAATTATTACAATATATAATAAATCGCAATATAGGTAAAAAAAATTATAAGTACATGTGTATATGAGATCAGATAAAATAAAACATTACAAATTTTACAAGATTTTTAAAAAAGAACCAAAATACAATCATAGTGAATGCCAAGAATCAATTTCCATAAGAAGCTTTAATATCACAAAGATAAATACATATTATTTCAACATTCTTTCCTTTCGCACTTTCAAAAACATACATTTTACAAACCCTCCAACAAATGCAGTTTCGCAAATTCTACTATTTTGGACTTGAATTGAAGCAATGTATAATTAAACATTCTCAATTCTCTCGGCAAAGCATTCCATATTCTTGACACACGAATCTGAAATGATTTCACAAAAATATTTAAATGCCTTATAGGTGGTATTATCTGGGGATTTCTAATCGAACGAGTAAAATGAAATTGATCAACTATATAAACAGGGTAACCATTAATAATGGATTTATAAAAAAAACAGTAATATCCTAATGCTGATAAAATTCTTAAAAGACGATCCAAGAAAATTAAATGTATGTATGTTGAGATACATGATCTCTTCTTTTCAAATTAAAAACATAACGGAAAATCCTGTTAAACGCAAGGTGATATTTCCTCAAGGCGTAATTCCCAGTACCCGAAAAGATCTCCATGCAGTACAATATATGTGGCATCAAGATAGCAGTGGCAACCCGCCTTTTAACTGAACGAGGTAAATAAATATTAAATGAATACAACCTTTTCAAGAGAAATGATACCCGTGAGGATAAATAATTAATATGTGGAGAAAAATTTAATTGATTATCCAAGACAAGACCTAAGCATTTCATTTTATCGACAAACTCAACAGAAATGCCACCAATTCTAACATCCATATCACCAGTATCAAATCCAAACCTCATCAATTTTGTCTTTGCCGGATTGACACTAAGCCCATTATCAGACGCTCAAGACACAACTTGCCGAATTATATAATTGACACCCTCTTGTAACACATCTACAAATTCAGCATTCGAATAACAAACGAACTGAACATCATCAGCATATACAAAAGGCACGCAAGAAACGCCATTAACCGTTTGTAAAAGATCATTTAAATAAATCATAAATAAAAGTGGGCCGATAACAGATCCCTGTGGGACACCACTAGTGATACGTCGAGTTCGTGAGTTAGCGGTACCAACAGATCCATATTTGTACCTATCATAAAGGTAGGATTTTATTAGTTCACAAGCCCGATAAGAAAACATGAACTGACTAAACAATTTAAACAATAACCTAGTATGTATTACTCTATCAAAGGCCTTAGACAAATCTAACGAAAGTAGCACTACATTCTTACGGCCATCTAGAAATTGTCTAATAGAGTCAGTCAAAGCCAGCAGTAGAGAGGTCGTGCTATGCCCCCGTCGGAACCCTGATTGCGATGGATGAATAAGTGACCTGAGATCAAGGTACTCAATCATTTGGTCTTTCAAAATATGCTCGACAACTTTAGAAAGGAGCGGAAGTACCGAAATAGGACGCAGATTATCAAATTCAGTAGATTGGCCCTCCTTCTTTATAGGGACAACTCTAGCTATCTTCCAATTACTAGGGAAACTAGACGATGCGATAATAGTGTTCACGAGGTGAAGCAAATGTGAGGAAATAAAAGGGAAAATTATTTTCAAAAATTTTAGTGACAGAGAATCGTTACCAACAGCATTAGACTTTATACTGAGCAATGCTCGATATAACGTGTCAGTATCAACACATGCGAAGGAGAAACCTCCTGCAATGGAAAGATCCATATTACCGCAATAGTCACCTGGATCAGCTATCTGACAAGCAACAAAATAATCGTTTATCTGATCTGGATCGGAGAAATTTAAATGTTCCTCTGACTCAAGACAACCATTATTTCTCAAAAAATTCCACATCTGTTTCGAACTAAAATTCTGGAAAACCGCTGTGTGAGCACGCATCCTTAACTTTCTTATAACTCTTTTCACCCTATTCCTGTTCGCACAGTAAATAGCCCAGTTGCGTTGGGTCTTATATCGGAGGTAATGATTATACGATAAATCCCTCAAAGAAACGTGACACGAAATTTCTCTGTCGTTAAACCAATTATTACTATCCAATCCAACCCTACGACGAACTATTGGTACCAAAGAGTGTAAGGTCTCAATATTCGACATGATAATTTCGAGTTGCAGATTTACATCATCAGTCAAGTACATGGTACTGAAATCACAATCAAGGACAGCTGCTTGTAAATCCTCCATTATCAATGATTTATAATCCGGATACGATATAAAATGCTCTACAGACGAATTCTGAATGTCAACAGCTATAAAAATGAGGGAATGCCGAGACACACCAGGACATTGCATTTGACCAAATGTGCCCAAGGAAAATGAATTACTTAAAAGAAAATAATCAATTAGAGATGTTCTATCCCAACATACATGGTAATGCGTCGGTATACAATTATGATGGTAAGCTAAATCCAAACGCTGACACACAGAACGTACTAAAACGGAATCAATTGGACAAAATATATTGGCATTAAAATCCCCCATAATAATAACATTAGAATACCTAACAATTAAATCCCCTACCGCTTCCTCAAAAGCACATAAGTCCCCATCAGGCAAATAGCAAACGCCAACCAACAACTTAATATCTCGTACAGCAATCTCTACAAGCAAAGCTTCGCAAGCATCATTGACATCAGACATAAATACTGTTCTGTACTTTATACTGTCTGATAAAAATAACGCCACACCTCCACCTCTTCTCTCTCCAGCAGTGTTGCCACCAGTAAAACAAAAAATTACACAGCTGTAGGTCAGAAATTATCCAAAACCGTATAAAATTACACAAGTGGAGAAGAATACAAATATTTTGGGAAGAACTTCGCCATTTCTTACCGACTGATATGAATTTTCACACTGTAAGTTTTGGATGGGCTTCAAATATGGCAACACTGTAATTGCGCGAGATGTTGAATTTTAGAACAGTTGTTGCGCGCCATCTGAAGGTGAGTTGGCGAACTTTGTTGAATCTTTTTAGTTCATAGCCCTGTTATATTATTTTACTTCGGTGGGGTTAAGTGCTATGGGAACACCGAAGGAGGACGCTGCGATATGTATGAGGGATAGAAAAAACTCATACATATACTATTTCTCATAAATTGATGTAGCCTTGGTTGGGGCTCGAACCCGCAACCTCACGTGTAAAAAAATGTTATTTTATCCATATTAAAAGTTTCTTTTAGAACAAAGTGTTTATGTTTATCAGAAAGGCTACTTCATTCAGATGCATTGCATGCAAAAATATTACTTGCTAATTATTCTCTCCCATACTCCTCAAAATTGAACCGTTTACATTTAAATTAAACTAATTTTTCTCTTAGTGCGAAGCTGGAATTTAAAAAAAAAGCTGGAGTAGATCCTCCAAGGCGTCCGTAATGAGATGGCATAAGCCCTTTTTCAAAAATTTCATACGATTTTATTGAAATCTGAAACATGTTGGATTTACAGAATTTCTAAAATATTCTGATTCTGCTCCACATTGCTGCGTTAACAAAATTTTTGTCTGGTCAAAGCCCACCCAGTCAGAAATCGCCAGTGGTACAAAATATCAAGCACTGGCATACCACTGGGCAACCACGGTATTAAAAATAAATGACTGGAAGAACACTCATTTGGGACGCTTTGCCAGCGTTTGCGAAGAGCGTTTTACCAGTATTTTTTTTACAAAAATTTCGGTGGTTTATAAAAAAAACCACTGGCAAAGAATTGACTTATAGTGATATGCCAAGGTTTGCAACCAGTGGTTATCCAGTGCTATCTAGCCAATGCTACCAGGCGTACAAAAATCAATTCACTGGAAAACCAATGATTTTATAAAAATGCTGACGCTTCGTTAAAAAATGTTTGTAGTCGGAAGGTTCCGAGTTCAAATCCGGTTGCAAGCAAACATTTTTTTTTGGATTTTTTTTTAATTTAAAATTTTTTTTGTTTTATAAAATCAATTTTTTTGTTTGTGGGAAAGCTCCTTCAAGACCAACTTTTTTTTTGCCCTCGCAACACTGGCATACTAGTTACTAAAAATTATTTGCCAGTACTAGCATTTTGGCACAACCAGTAGTTGTCCAGCTATTATCACTCATTTATGTGTTTAGCCATTAAATATTATATGTCTCGTTAGCTCAGTGGGTAGAGCAATCGTCTGTCAATTTGACGGCCTGGGTTCAAATCACGGCATGACCAAAAAAAAATACATATGAAGTTTTTTTTAATTTTATTTTGGAAAATATATTTCCAGACCACCTATTTATTGGTTTTGCCAGCGTTTTACCAACGTTTAAAAATTTTGTTCCTCCAGTGCTTTTCGGCGCTTTTTGAACAGCCGGTCCTTTTGTCTAATGATGTTATCATTTTGGGAATGGGAAAGCACTTTTTGCCAGTACTTGTACCACCTGTTAAAGTGCTTTGCCACCGCTTTCCCGTTTGTATTTTTCTGACTGGGCAGTATCATGATAACTACAGCAAAACAAATTTCAGACATCAGAAATCACAATCACAACAAATTCAAACTTTCTCACTCTTTCGCTGAATTTTTAAATGTTCTTGCAAACCAAAAGAATTTTTAAAAGAAGACAATTATTTTTGCAAAAAATAAACAAAAGGCGGTGCTTTAAACAAAACATAAAAATACATATCACCATTTTAGATTTCTGCTAAATTGGGTTTAATGTTAAAAAAATTTACAAAAGAAATTCACCAGAAAATTGAGATTTGTGGTAAATGTTTCACTGACAAACTCGTTTCGTCTAAATATCGACTAATTTTTATTAATTTTTTTAAAAAGCTCTGGGACTTTTAAAAATTTACGGAAATTTCCATAAAAAGTGAAATTACACAAAAACTACACAAAAATGTCATTATTCAAAAATTATCCAACGAATGTGTAAACAGTCCCGTTTTTGAATAATTATTCAAAAAGTGGCAACACTGCCTTCCAGGCCTATCATTCCTACATATATTGTAGCCAGGCATTTTAATTACCTGAGACAATACACAAGGCTTAAGCCAAGTTTCGCTAAATCCAACAATATCTAAGTGATTGCCTTCCAAGATATGTCTTATCTCATCAATTTTAACATCGGTCGTAGACGCACAAAAACTTGTTATATTCCAATGTCCAATTTTCAGAAAACGTTGAAAGTTGTTTAAACTGTTGCTTAAGACAGAATTATCACTGCAAATAGGACCTAAATTAATAGCATTCATTATGATATCCTTTAGATCAAAGAAATAAAGAAAAAAAAAAGTAAGAATTAAATTATAAGAAGTTGAAAACAATTCCAAAAATTTAAGTTAAAACTTAAAATAATAATAAAAAAAAGCAAAATTGACACTTAGCAAAAAAAAATAATATATTTAGTTTCTCATAAAGTTATTAAGAAAATTTAAAGGAATGTTTAAAATAAGTAATTAATATCTCCTTAAGTAAAGTAATAAATCACCAAACTGAAACTATAATTAAACTCAAATTTCTCAAACAAAGAAAATAAATACTATATAAGCTGGCAAATAAGTGGCATAAACAAAGCAAATTAAATGTAAGATTTCTCATACAAAATTAATGAATAAAAAAATACTACATTTCCAACAAATCAGATAATTTGTAAACAGATGCAATTTTCTGATTTATATTTAACATCAAAAAACTACATAGGAATACACTCAAAAGGGTTTGTTGGCAGAATCTAAAAAAAATTAAAGTCAAAACAAAGGTATATGCAGTTAAAAAGGCACAAATGTATTTACTTTAAAATAACTAAATACGTTTTTATTTTTAACTGCTGAAGAACAACCAACAAAGGCAATAAAAATCACTAACAATGCCGAAACGTCAACTGACGAATTTTTACAACAAAAAAAAATTTCAAAACAACTGACAAAATGGATAAAAACTACTGCTTTTTACAGTTAATTTTCCTTTTGGTATCAGCAAAAACAACTGTGCACTGTAAAAAAAACTGTTTTGATAGTTGTTCATTATTAAAAATAACTAATATAAACAACTGTTACGGAATTATAATACCCTTCATTAGTTCTCTTCTTAAATAACTGTCATTACAGTTGTAAAAACTGTAATTACAGCTAAAAACAACAACTACTGATTATAAATTGTCCAAAAATATTTTAAAATTATCCAAATATATTTTAAAATTGTCTAAAAAGGTTTCAAAATTGTGTAAAATGTTTCAAAATTATTCAAAAATGTTTTAAATTTTTCCCAAAATGTTTTAAATTTGTCCAAAAATCATTCAAAATTGTCTAAAAATGTTTTAAAATTGTTCGAAAATTTTTCAAAATTGTCCAAACACTGTTTAAAATTGTCTAAAAACGTTTTATATTTGTCCAACTGCATTTCAAAATTGTGCAAAAAGCATTTCAAAATTATACAAATGTATTTTAAAATATGTATTACAAATATATTTTAAAATATTTTATTTGTATTTAAGAAAATTCTATTTGTATTTGAAAATTGTCCAAATACATTTTAAAATTATTCATTTGTATTTAAAAATTTTAAATCTGTATTTCAAAATTGTCCAAATGCATTTCAAATAATTCCATTTGTATTCCAAAATTTTCCAAATGTATTTAATAAAATTCTAATTTCATTTCAAATTTTTCGAAATGTATTTCAGAAATTTCTGATTTTATTTTAAAAGCATATTTACTAACGTATCTCATAATTCCTATAAAATTTTCATTACGAAAGAGAAAACAAGTATGCTTGTAAAATGCTTTCAAAATAAAAATAAAAATTTCTGAAATACATTTGGAAAAATTTGAAATGCAATTAGAATTTTATTAAATACATTTGGAAAATTTTGGAATACAAATAGAGTCTTTTTAAATACATTTGGAAATTTCTGAAATACATTTGGAGAATTTTGAAATACAACCCTGCAAGCATTTGGAAAATATCTTCCAAGAAGATATTAAAGCGATATATTCTATTTTTCATTTGAATGAAAATAATCAAGTAGTATTTTAAAATTGTCTTCCTTTTATTATTTGGAAGATAATTTGGTGATATTTGGAAAAAAAAATAATTCAAAAATTGGATTTTTTGTTATAAGTTTTTATGATGATATTGCGGCAATATTACCTTCTTATCATCCGGAAGATAAAGAAAATTTGTTTGAAATTCTTTGTCATTTTGGAAATAATTAAAACAAAATTTGTATAAAAACGAACAACAAATACATAGGAAAGAAATTCGTCGAAAACATCACGATTTAATGCGCGGAAAAAATCGGCTACGATGAAATCAAGATAATTAATGTGTTGGTCAATGGATTATGTATGCAGATGTTCTTTTTCAGGCTTAAATTTAATAATGAAAAAATAAAACATTTATATTGTACCGGGGAGTATTTTTGGCGATATCACCTTTTTATCTTCCAGATGATAACTTAGCGATATCGCCAAATTATCTTCCTGGGGTATTGCTTTCGTGTTACCTGGAAGTATTGCTTTCGGGTAACAGTTATTCCCGACGGAAGAAACTTCCGCAATACGAAATTGATATTGCCGGTAATAAATGTTTTCTTCCTGGCAATATGATCGGGGAATCTTCTTCGTATTGCCATGCTTGCTGGGAAATGGAATTATTTTAAATGCAATTTTACAATTTTGAAATACAGATTTAAAATTTTTAAATACAAGTGAATAATTTTGAAATGTATTTGGACAAATTTAAAATACAAATAGAATTTTCTTAAATACAAATAAAATATATTAAAATATATTTGTGTTTATGTCTTTTGTAATTTTTTAGCCAAAGTTAAGAAAATAATGAAGTTTTGGGAAAAATAAGGGATAAATTCCATATCAAAATTGTAACCGGTTAATCGACCTGTTTTAACCGATTATTCGGATCGAATATTTATTTGAGTTTTGAATTATTTGTGACATTAACCGAAATAGAGGCGATTAATCGAGGAATCGGTTAATCGATTAACCGAATTGGAAACACTAATATAGATTTAAAATCGAAAAAAACAAACCTTTAGTTAGAATATTGTTCTACTTCAAGTCCAAATTCTAATATGATATTGTCATATTAGATTTTATTTGTTGTTTCAAAAAGGTTGACCACTGTCATGACAAGTAGACAGTACGACGAACACAGAAACATACATATAACAGCTCGAAATGTACTTTTATGTAAAATTGTTGCTATTCAAAAAGTGTTGATTTATGAATGGATTTTACCAAATCAGACAGTTCACATACAAAAATATAAAATCCTCGTCCCGTTGTATTTTTGTACGTTATGTAATCTTCGGTTGGTGTGTTGCAATCATCATTTTCTTATTGCGGACAGTTGGGGTGATGAAAACGAAAAAAATGTAGGTATTGTCTATCATGAAAATTGACAATCTTTTCCAAACAACAAATAAAATCTAATATGACAACATCATATTAGAATTTGGACTTGTAGTAGAACAACATTCTAACTAAATATATGAAAATATAGAGTCCGAAAAAAACAATTTTTGTATGTTTTAAGGCAAAAATATATATAATTTGGAATATTATATTTATTTTTGTTAAAAACAAAAAATAAAATGTTTTCAGGTACCTGATTTTCATTGAAAAAAGGATTTTAAAGAAAAAACCAGGTGGCACTTGGGATATTTTACAAAAATAGATTTTTTTACACGCAACGAAAAAAGTCCTACCACTCCTGGTCTACGGCAACCGAAATAAATCTTGATGTAACAAACCTTTTATAGTTAAACCATAGTTAGCACTAAAATTCTGAATTCCTTAAATTTTGTTTAATAAAGTTAAAATAATTTTGTTCCTACCTCCATGAGTAAATTGTGAGAGGATATTCAGATTAATGTAAAAACGTGTTCTCCACCCTTAATATTTATATGGATTTATGCCGTTATTCTGCCGACCTTTTCTATAGGTTCTTTATAATGTCTCATGAAGACATACATAAAGATTAATACAAAAACGTGTTATCCACACTTATTAATTTGTTCCGTTATGTATCAAAGTTTGTTCCGTTATTCTGTTGACGTATATATAATAATGTATATGTATGTACATAATGTCGCGTGGGGACACGCGTTAGCTAGAGACTTACCTCATAATCATCATCGCTGGAATCATCATTCGCACTTTCATTATTATGATCAGTATTCTCAGGATTCATATCTTCACCATCTAAAGTTGGTTTTATTTCCAATTCTAATTTAACACATTCATTTGCTTCTACATCGGGATTTTCTATTTTGATTGTAACAGGCAATATTTCAGATAATTCATAATCTTCTTCATCCAAGGGATCCTTTAAAGGGAGTCAAGGCAAATAATTTCATATTTAACTCTATATTTATTTTTAAAAATGTACCTTTTCCACTTCTTTATCAATTATTTCGATTTCCAAACTTTGCTTAATCCTGCAAGTATCGAATGTGGTATTTTCTTTGTAAGAGTTTTCTATATTATTAGCTGTATTTTCGATGACTGCATCTTCTTCCACATATAACTTTGTGGGCGTATTATCGTCCAGATGTTCCTTTTCCATATGTTGGACAAATGTATCCAATTGCCAATAGATATCCTTGCAATACAAACATGACAAAAACATGTATCGTTTCTCACTTATCATTGGGGATTTATAAACTTCACCACATTTTTCATATTTACTTAAACATTCCGTGTTTTGAATGGATATTAAATTCGTAGTAATAAAATCCATTTTATAACTTCTCTTTATATAAAACCCCTGTATAAAATGTTTTTACTAAAATAGGCAAAGGACACCGTCACAGGGTGGACACCGTGTTTACAATTTGAGAATGCAGCAAAATGTTTTTAATTTAGAGTTGTTAAAATAATAAGTACCACCGTACTGAGTACTTAACAATATTTGTTTCGAGTAACCTATATCCAAGGCTCGCAATATTTCAGATTTGTAGCCACAGAACATCGTAAGTTGGCTACAAGCAGAAAAAAGGTGTAACATTTACATAAATTACAGTAAAAGTTTAAAAAGTTTCATGGTAGATATTCAACTTTATAAAATTAACGACAAATTTGTCAAGACGTTTAGGTAAATTTTCAAAGACATATATATGTAAATAAATGGCAGCCTTTCTTTAATATTACAACTCGCAAAGAAAAATTAACTTTTTTCTTTTAGTAAAAAAACATTTTTTATTTTATAAATCAATAATAAGAAAAATTGCAAATTTTGTTATTTTTAATTTATTTATTAATTTGTTTATTTTAATTTTAATTTATTTATTATTTTTCGTTGTCCTCATTCTTCTGCCGAACAATATTGTGTTTTGTGTGTCCACGAACCAACCCTCCATTGCTCTATTCGTCATTTTCATTCAATAACTGTCTGTACGATAATGTGAATGTATATAAGGTGCTCGTCAAAAAGATAATGTCACTTACATTTTGTTCTGTTTCTGCAAAAATACAAAGAGTATTGAATAGTTCCGTTATATAAAAAAAACTTCTTGCTCAAAACTTGTTTATATATAAATTATTTGATTACATTTGTTTACCGTTAGTTCACTTTATAAATCAAAATAATAATAATGTGCATTTTGAAATGCGTCAAAATGGCGCATATACATCCATTAAAACAACTTACCTTGATATTTTTTTTTAATTGGGCATAGAATTTATCAATTTTTCAAGTGTTTTTAGCCTTACATCTGGCCAATCATTCAAAATTGCCACATTTAGCTCTCTCAACGAATTATACTGAAGGTTTTCAGCATAAACTTGTAGGACTAGCAGTCCCCACATGTTCTCCATAACATTAAGATCTGGTGAACGTGTCGGCCATTCCATAACCGACAGTCCATGTTCCTCAAACCAGGTCTTAGTTGATCAGCTAACATGGATTGCATCGTTGTCTCGCTGGAAAATAAATTCTTTTTCGCGATGTGTGACCAGATATGGCAACAAGTAATCCATTCAACAAATGATAAATTTCACAACAAATGATCCAATCCATTCTGGTTGACGGAAACGCTAAAGAAAGGGGTCCACTTCAGCTAAACGCATTCCAAACCATTAGAGAACCGCCACCGAAATTTTTCTTCGAGAAATACCTTTCTTAAATTTCGCCAATAGTCTTTTAAACCATCAAGATTAAATTTTTTTTATTAGTAAAAACAATCTTTAAAACAATAAATTAGAAAATTAGTAAAAATTGGTACCTACACGCAGAAAAAACACAGGTGGAGCTTTATCTAAGTGCTATGTAATTATACAACTACATAAGTTCGAAGTAAGTTTTGCAAATTTCTAGCAAAATATATATAAACATTCGGATATTTTCCACTACACATGTATATATTTTGCAAGGATTGTATATATTTTACAAAAAAATGTGGATATTTTACTAGGACTTTGTTAAACTAACTTGAAATCTATGTAGTTGTATAATTCCATAACTCTTAGGTAAAATTCCCCCTGTTTTTTCTGTGTGTACATATTTTTGAAGTTAAAAAATTTTAGTCTGTGACTGGGAAAACAAAGAAAACCAGCTAAATATAACAAAGGTTATTTAGTTTAACAACAAAAAAATCAATTATTTGCATTTATTAAAAATAATTTGAAATAAAAACTTTGAAAATTTTTGGATTTTTGGAAAATTTATTTTAAGCGGAGAATACACGAGGGAAAATTCGTGAAAAATGCCCATTTTTTTGTGAATGTGTGTGTGTGTGTTTGTGTTGACATCGTGCAATTCGTGTTTACAAAATTTTTTTTAATATTTTTTGTTCCCTACTCAATGTTTCTTCGTGTATTCGCCGTTTTAGGTTGAAGTTTTTAGGTGATAGAGCAATTTTAGGGGGTTCTTTGGACTATTTAAAGGGGATTTGTAAAAAAGACTTGGCAACACTGATTGAGTAGTTGTTTTGCAGTGTTGCCATAACGGCGATTTTCTCATCAGATCTAGCGATTTAATTGCGCCCCCAGCGGTAATAATTAGCTGTGTTTTTGCGACAAGCTATCAACGTTGGCTTATGTCATTCCCATATAAATTTGACATTAGCCAACGTTTAGTGTTAACTCTTAATAACGTTAGTAATGTCAATTTTGTATGGGAATGACATAAGCCAACGTTGATAGCTTGCTGCACAATCACAGCTATTGTCCTGTAGCTATTAGCTAAGAATCTAGCGATTTTTTATCAGCCATAATATAATTTTTAAAAATCTGTTTTATGTTGAAAAATATTATAAAATTCGCATATTGATATTCTTTTATTATAAAAAACAACTGTTTAAAAAACTTTCTTAAAAATACACATTTCCATAAAATATGGGTATGTGGCTTTTCACTGTACAATGCAATCTTCTGAATATTTTCAATACTAATATTAATTAAATGAAAATCGGGATTCATTATTTGCGGCTTAATCGTAAATTTTTTTATTATTTAAAAGTTTATAACACTTCTTATGAACATATGTATTACAGAAATTTTTGAGTAAAAACTCCTTTAAGTACCATTTTTCAACAATATAGCGATAAAATCGCTAAATTCTTGCACTGTTTATTACCTAGTGTCTTCAAATGCAATAAAATATGCCTTCAAATTTACATGTAAACCAACAACAAAATTATTTTCGTTGTTGTTGTTGTGTGGTTATTTTCAAATTTCTTTGCACATTTCATTGCATTTGTAGTCACTAGGTAAATCTAGTGATTTTCTAGCGACTTTTGGGTCTGATCTAGCCATTTATTTTGAAAAATTGTTGGCAACCCTGTTCTTGTGAGTATTTACAAAAATTTTCAGCGTTGGGTAGTCAGTACCGGAATAGTCAATACTTTTATAACTCTAATTCGTGAATATATTTGGTGTGAAAATAATTAAAATTTTTGCTTTCATTTAACGATTTGCAAAAATATTAATTTCTTTACAAAATGTCTTCGTATTCCGATAAAACTTTAAAAAATAAAATGTTAAATAATTCGAATGGGAAATGTGGTGAAATAACATTTTGCATACAAGTGGGCAAGAGAGTCTATGCCTTGAATTGTTTATATTGCTCCCAAATTTGTTTACAGTGGGACATGTTTATAAATCATATGGAACAAATGCATGATGCAGAATTAAATTCAGAGTATCCACTGCATGCAGAAAATGAATCTGAATTACAAATAAGCGATTGCCAGGGAGATTTTGGTAGGCCTTCCGCGGTGCAACACAAGGTAGCCACAAACACTGAGGTAGTTAATAAATAATGCATTTCATATAGTTCTTGTAATTATTTTTTTCATAATTAGTTTAATTCGACTGACACATGCCATTTAGATGATCCTTTGGAGGAAGATTATTATTTAAATCCATCTTCAATTCCTGTAAAAGTAGAAGAATTTGATTACACCCCTAATGAAATAATAATGGATGATCGAGGAGTTACTGCAACAAATAGTCAAATCGACAAAGAGGTACGTGAATAGGCATATATATAAAAGAAAATATTGAAGGAAAAGGGTTGTTAGCTTTGTTTTTGTTTGACTTTAGATGCGTAAGGCGTACATTGTCGAACAAAAAACCCTGAACAGAAATACTATAAACATCAAGGGAAATTATTTCCAAATGCCAACCTCACCCACAGTCTACCTTGGACATGGTGTACCCTGTTAACGCTGATTAGGCTCTGACGACCGAGTATGGGCGGTATAACCCGGTTCCCACGGCAATCGGACTATGTACCGGAACGGTTCGGATGTATTCGAATTTATCCGAGCAAAGATTGCCACTCTGGCTTTAAATGAGAATTATTAACAACATATTCTCATTTTAAAGCCATGACCAGTATTTGCAGAAATAATGAATATGAGAATGTCAGTGAATAGAATATTATTTACAGTATTGGCGTTAGTTTTAGAATTACACTCTAAGGATAAAACATGATATTGCTGTTAATGTGTTTTGGCCGACACTGTATATATATAATGGGCATTAGGCCCTTCAAGCTTTTATGGGGAAAAATAAATTTTGAGTTATTGACCGGGCTACCCCCTGGAAATATTTATTTACAAGGGGAAAATATGACTTTGTGCATTTTCTTAAAAATATTGGTATTTTAAAACCAAGTCGAATTAAAAACATTAAGGAATCGTATTTTTTTTTTAAATTTCGGTAAAGAAATTTTAAAAAGTCAACGATTGGACTTTAATGTTTTATTAAGAACATATTAGAGATTAAAAACTACAAAAATTGTAATAATTCCTTTTTTCATTTGGTTAGGGCAAAGATTTTATTTCAGCGGATTTCGATTTCGATTGGACATTTATTTAGCTTTTAGGTAATTTTTCTTTTAATTCCACATGATTTTGGACAGAATATAACAACACAAGATTAGAATCCTGAAAATTATGGCAAAATAGAAATATGTACATTAAATTGCCCCTGTGTAAGGTCAAAAGTGAAATTTTAGGAGATTTTAATTTTTTTAACATATTAATATAACAGATATTCCTGAGCGAGAATCGATGAAACTTCTTGATATTAGTTTTCTAGGTCTAAAAATAATATTCTTAATTTAATTTCGGAAAATTAACCCTTAAAAAAAAATAAAAAATTTCAAAATTTTGTTCTTGCAAACAGGATAGACAGCTGTTTCGGAGGACGTTACTCCCCCTCATCAGTATCCACGCAAGATCTTTTTTTTTCATAACCATAAAAGATTATGACTAAGGTTAGTTTGAGTACTTATGTGCAAAACATCAGAATTTATACTGATCCTTACTTTAAATAAATTTGAATTCTGTATTCTCCGAAGTTTAACAAGTAACCAAATAAACCAAAACAAAATTATATCAAACTAATATGAATGATGGCAGAATAATCAATTTATAAAAATTTGAGTTTCTTGGAACTTATGGAATAAAAAAAATTTTTGAGTGGTTGATTATTTCAAAAAAATTTAAAATTTAGACCCGAATTTCTTGAAAATATAATAACTCGGCTGTTTTATAACCGATTTAAGTTTTTATTTCTTTCTTAGAAAGATAATTCACTCCGAATCACGATTCTTTAATGTTTTTAATTCGAATTACTTTTAAAATATCAATGTTTGTGAGAAAATTTACAAAAAGTCATATTTTCCTATCGTAATACGTATTCTAAACTTCAGGGCCGATGCGGCACGTGTTTCCGGTATCCGATTATCCTAATTTTTTGAGGGACGTAGTATTACAAGTAAAAACAAAGCCAAATTAATAAATTTTGGTATTTTGCACTTAAGTGCTAATTAAAAATGCTGTTCTCGGCTTCATTAAGCCATAAGTAACTTAAAATGATGAAATAGTATGATCTTTAGGTTTTGATTTAATTATATATAGTCATAGATGTAATGCCATATCACTTCATATTTTATTTGATGCGGAAAATGGCATACATAAATTTATCTCAGGGGATCCCATGGTATTTGATCTGATATAATTTGATCCGAAAAATTAATTAAGCAAATTTTTTGAGTTTATATATACTTTGCTACAATTTCATATAACGTCATCCAATTCTAAAAAATAGTTTTCAGATCAGCACTAATTTTTTTTTCTTCAATGAATTGGAAAATTACGCGTGATTTAACTTTCACTAATATGTGATGACAGTTATATATAAAATTAATCAACTACCCGAGTAAAACGGGTTATACATTATTTTATATTATTTAATAAAATTATATCTCATAGCTTTGCATGGAACTATATATTATAAGACATAAATTTTGTCTTTCGAACAAATTTCATATGACCCCATATCTAAATATATCTTTTTACTCATGTTATCATATTTAATCAGATCTCGCCCATGAAATTTAAATCTTAATATCAAATTTAGGCCATTTAATTTAAAATAAGATTTTATCGAAATCAATTAAAATCCATTTTCAATTGGAAAATAGTTTAAAAATTTCTTTAAGATATATTTTACAAGACATTGCATGCATTATTTCTATTTAATTGTTTTTTTTTTACAAAAACAAATTTACAATGAGCGTTATTTTTGTTCAGTTTTAAGATCAAATATGACAAATACCAAACAGAATTCACAATTTATTTTACAACAAATGGATAAAAAAAAACTTATGTACAATTAATGACAATTAATGCATTTTCAAGTTCTACCAAGCACTATAATCAGATTGTCTTTATGGGGTTCTCTCTAGGTTATAATGTAGATTTTAGTTTTTGTATTTATGTTAACTCCAAAGTGAAAAAGGTTTACAGAAGTACAATTTTAATTCAATTTCAATTTCAATTTATTTCTTATAATATTTATATTATTTACATTTGACTTAGAAGCAAAGAGTTTAGGAACTTCGTTCCTTTTCTACTTAGATATATAAATATATTTTTTTAATTTATGAAATTTATGTACATTATTATTAAACGGAATGAAAAAAATTTACAAAAACCTTTATGAAGCAGAGGTATAAGATAAAAATGAGAAAAAAAAATAAAGTAGATAAAATTATGATGAGATGAGTTCATTGATATGTACATGTTGTGAGAGTTGGCATCTTCCATTAAAATTTAGAGTCAATCTTTCGATTTTATCCAGAACGAGTTCGAAGCCAGCGAGACTATGTAGGCGTCGGGTGGAATAGCGCCATGGTAGTTTAAATATCATTTTAAGTAGCTTATTTTGTGCTACTTGGAGTTTTTTTATATAACATTTTGCAGACGTGTACTAAACTGGAGCACAGTAAAACATTATGGGGTGGAATATAGATTTGATGATGAGTTTTTTATTGTCTATGTTCATTTCCGACTTTCTGTTTATAATTGGGTACATTATTCTAATAATTTTGTTAATTTTGTCCCCTACATAGGGAATATGATTATTAAAATTAAGCTTTGTATCAAGCATAACGCCCAAGTATTTGACGTTGTTTTCCCATGGAATATCATGGTTCATGAAACGAGGTAAACTCTGGGGTATAAAACAAGACTTACGTTTTCTTGTAAAATAAATAGCCTGCGTTTTTTCAGGGTTAACCAAAATTTTCCATTTATCAAAATAATTACTCAACCCAGTAAGAGCAGACTGCAAGTTTGTAATAATATCAGCTGAATAAACATCAGAACTAAGAATTGATGTATCATCTGCAAATTAGACGTAATGCAATTGGAAAATGTTGGAATGTCAGCAGTAAAGATGTTGTAAAGAACTGGCGACAGGCAAGAACCTTGTGGACATCCTGCAATGATATTAACTTGTTGTGAACAGGTTTTACCCAAGTAAACGCTAAACGATCTATTTTGAAGAAAGTTTTGAATAATTTTTATGAGTTCAATTGGAAAGTTGAATTTTTTCAATTTAAAAATAAGTCCATTATGCCAAACGGAGTCAAACGCAGCTTTTATGTCTAGCAATATCATTCCAGTTGATTTGCCGTTTTGAAAATTATTTTTAACTAATTTTCTGAGACGTATTATGTTCACTTCTGAACCCGAATTGTTGCGATGGAAGTATATTGTTTGCATCGATAAAATTAATAAGCTTTTCCTTAATAATTTTTTCCAAGATTTTACTTATAGAAGAGAGCAGACTTATTGGTCTATAAGAAAGTGGAGAATCAGGAGGTTTATTTGGCTTGAGTATTGGTATGGTTTTTGAGATTTTCCAATCACTGGGAAAGTAGCATAATTTAAGGCAAGCATTAAAGATGTTCGTTAGATAGTTGATACCGTTATTAGGTAAATTTTTTAGACATTTATTATTAATACCGTCTAAACCTGGAGTTTTTTTGTTTTTCAATTTTTTTATAATTACACCAACTTTTTCAGAAGTAGTGAAGTAACAGTTTTGTGGGATTGGGTTAATATTACGAATAAGGTTTGCAACACCATTAACCTCAGTAATCGTAGCAGTATCACTTAAATTTGATGAAATACAGTGGTTCAAATTAAAGTTGTGAGCCAAAATTTCAGCCTTTTCTTGCCGGGTGAAACATACTACATTGTTGTGTTTTAAAATTGGAATATTGCTAGATTTCTTCTTTAACATTTTTGAAACTTTCCAAAAAGGGGAAGATGCTTTGTCCAAATTGGACAACATGTTATTCCAAGTTTGGTTTCTGAAGTGGTTTATTTCATTCGTAATATTTTTATTTAAACGTGTCATAGCTCGACGATCATTAACATCTCTGTAACGCTTCCAGTTCCTTTTAAATACGTTCCTTAATTGTATCATGATTTTTATGTTGTTTGGTAAGGGTTTAGAGGTTGGTGCAATTCCACGTTTGGGCACACTTTCATCTATTCCCATTTTTACTACATTATTGAAAACATTTATCATATTGTCAATTTGAGAGCTGTTGTTTATTTCATTAACGCTATCCGCCACAGGAAGATTCCTGTTTATGAATTCCATAAAATGCGGCCAGTATACCTTGCTGAAAGCGTAAATTGTCTACCATTTCATAATTTAAATTAATTGTACTAATGATTGGTAGGTGGTCAGAACTCAAGTCATTTATAACTTTTACTGCGGACATATTTTGAGATATGTTAGTTAGAAAAAAATCTAGAGTTGACGGTTGTTTACTTGGATCAGCCGGAATATAAGTATATTCGTGGGGAAATACTATTTGTGTTTGGTTTAGTTGGAGTTTCTCATATAATATGTTACCCCAGCCATTACTTCTTTGACATCCCCAATAACTATGTCTGCAGTTAAAATCTCCTCCTAATATGTATTTATTTGAGCTCGTTAGTTTACGAATATCTGACGCAAATGTTTGTTTTCTTCTAGGGTCCCTGTTTGTTGACCCACCAGGATAATAGCAAGAATAAATATTTATAAAGTCATTACCAGATTTTACCTTAACACCTATGTTTTCAATCAGTTCTGCGTTAATAGGAGGTATAAGTTGATGCTGAATGTGTTTTTTTAATTAAAATAGCTACTCCACCTCCACCACAACGTTGTCGATCGTATCTGTAGCAGTAGAAGTTCTGATGTTTTATTGTAATTTTTTTATTTAGCCAGGTTTCACAAAGTAAACAAATGTCAATATTGGTTTTTTCCAAGAAATGGAATAATTCGTCTTTTTTAGTGCGAATGCTACGAGCATTCCATTGTAATAACGTTATGTTGCTGTTCATTGGTACAAAAATTTGCATGCAAGGTTTGTAACAACCTCGAATTGCTCTTCACGAGACCTGCATTTTTTTAAATTTGAAATTAATTCAAAGGTAAGATTTTTTAATTCTTCTAAAGAGAACAAATTATTATTATCGTTATTTTGGGTGAATGGTTGGCTATAACCCGTTCTAGATGGATTTGGTGTTTCGCTCTGATTTAAAGCATTTAGAAAATTAACATTGTAATTTGATTGGTTGTTGAATTGTTGGCTTCTTTGTCTGGTACTCTTTGGTTGAGCACGTTGCCTTATTTGCTTATATGTTTCCTTATTAGGGCAGTCAGGGGACATAGCCTTATAGGGGCCTTTACAATTACCACATTTTACAATGGTTGACTTGCATTCTTCAGTTTTGTGATTCCCGACGCAATGGGCACAAAATGTTTTAACATTGCATCTGCTGGCACCATGTCCATACATCTGACAATTATAACATTGGGTCAGTTTTGTTTTGTTGGGTTTTTGGTATTCCCACCTGACTTTTATGTAGTTGATGGCTGAGTAATTTTGCCTTAATTCTCTTAATGTGATTGACTTTTTTTCAAAGTAGACAATGAATATAATTTGTTCGTTGTTACTGTCCCTAGCTCCAGCATAGGCTCTAGTAACAATTTTAACATCGATATATTTAAGGCCCATGTCTAAAAGTCTGGACTTAACAACTGATGGGTCTGTTTTATCTAGACCTAATAGTACAGCCTTGTAAGGCTTTTCGTTTTTAGCAGCATATGTGAAATATTCGAGCTGAAACTTCTTAGTGAGAGAGTCACAAACGGTAGTAAAATCTACGTTATTTGTGCAAAACAATTTTAGACCGATGGAAATTTTACGTATAGAGTAATCTTTGATTTTTAATATTCTACATATTTCATGAACTTGTTCAATTTTACATTTTAATATTGTTATTGGTGGTATGTTAACTTTAACAGCTGGTTCGATAATTGTTTCATCATTATCGTCATCATCGATAGTTTGCAGAGGTGCAAAATAATTTGAATTGCTAGCTCTCTGAGAGCTGTTTGTGACCATTTTTTTTCTATTCATGTTATACCCAGAGCAGGCATCAACATCTTCTTCACAATTGCGTTTAATTTTGTTTTTTTTTTTTTTTTTAATTAGATATTGTTAACAAACAATAACAACAAGAAATAAAGAAAAAATAAACCGTAAACTTTTATTACACTTTAAGGAAACAGAATAAACTATGACTTAACACATCAAATGATAATGCAAGACTGATAAGTGACTTATAAAACAAATTTTTCGTACAAATTTCATTTTTTAAACATGCTATAAGGTTTTCTAAATTTTATGCATGTTTTATACGTTTTTTACACACTCCTGTTTATTTTTAAAGAACGAAATAATTAAAAACTAAAGAATCAAGAATTTAACTCCGTCGATATGTTGTGTGCTGTTTTTGTTTACAATAATTTTATATTCACTATTCTTATATCATTTTAATTTAAAATTGTCAATTAAATTTTAGAATTTTCAATTAGGTTCACAATGTTTTAATTGTTTTCCTCATATAGTGCAGAAATTCAAATGAAAAATTCTAAAACACAACTTTTTATTCTGAATTTTAATCGATGATTTCCGAAATTTAATAAGAAATACTGCACAATATAGATTTGTATAAAATTATATTTAAAAAAAAACGGTTTTAAAAGAACTCTACAACCTGCGCTATCGACACATATAACATTTGATTGCTTTAAAAGTAATTGAATTTTTGTGCTTCGTATTTCCGTTCATGGTGTTGAAAATTATAAACCTTTCCCCCATGCTTACAAAAAAAAAACAAAAAGTAATGGATCTAAAAATAGATTTTTGAAAATGGGTTAATCATTACTTTGCGTTTATATATCATACAATACATAATCATTGATCGGTAAGTCATTATTTTTTGCTTTAAAGTAATGCAGAAGGTAACAAGTTATCATTACAAGGTAATGCGTGAGTATATCGCACCCATTATCATAGTTTTGCTGGGAATCTTTTAACCATGTTTTGTATATTCTGGAAAGTGTATTAACATTGGCGCTACAAATTGGAATTTCCTCGGTAATATCTTAAAAAAAATCTTGCATTTATTAATTCCAATTAAATCAAACAAACTAATGGGGTCATTTTGTAACTCGAATGAAAAACGTTTTTTCGTTTTCGTTTGAAACGTAAACGAAAATATTTGGTATTTTATAAAACGGGTAGTAGTTTGCGTTTGTTGCCATTTGCGAGTTATTATTGCCAGACAAAAAAAATAATATTTGTGATATGGAATTACAAATTATTTAAATAAAAATTTGTTCATAGAGTTTTCCAAGTCTGTTTAGCCTGATTGGTAAATGAGTTGTTATTTTTAGTTCTAATATTTTTAGGGTCCAGGTATCGAATCCTGTGTGGGGCAATTTTTTTTTTATTAGTAGTTATTTTTATGATATTTTTTTTGACATTTTTTCCTAATAATATGAAACAAATATATTTAAGAAAAATTTTATATTGTACAGAAAATCAACATAAATAAGAAGAACCTTCCATTAGCGGATAGCAAAGAAGTACAAGGTATGGTCTGTTAAGATGGCCCTTGAGTTTCGAATTGTCAGTATTTAGTTTTAAAACCCCTCAGTTTGTTTCATTTGGTCTCAAACGTAGAAGTTTATATATAAAGAAACATTTTTTTAAATCGTGTCTTAGCGCATCTAAAATCAGATATTTTTAAAATTGCCCAAATTTTCACTAATTTGCATATAAATTTAAGTGCTTATGCATAATAATTTGATTTTTTATAACGATTTTTGTGTGAAATATTTGTTTTATAAGCCGTTTATAAATTTAAAAAGTGATTATGCATATGACCCTAAAAGAATTATTTTTTATTGAGAATAAAAAATATAGGAGTATCACATTTAACTACTTCATATTTTTAAACCCATATTTATACAATTTTTATTCCAAAAATTGCAATTACCTAACTTTTTATGCAAAAACTTTAACTTTTTAATAGGAAACGACAACTATTTCTGTTCGTTTGAATATTGCATAATATTCGTTTGCAAACGTTTACTTACTTCTTATAAAATACCGTTTTATTAAGGAGTTTGTCTTCGATTATAATATTGCCAGATTGAAAAAAAAAGAAAATATACATATTTTTTTTGAGTTTTACAAAATTTAAAAAAATTAAAAATAAAAAAAACGTTCAAACGAAAGCAAAGTTTCGTTTTACAAAATGGCCCCATAAATTTTATTTTATATAAGTAAACATTTAATAAAATGTGGATTATTGTTGATAAGATGTAATATTATTGTATTTCATTATACCAAATCAGATATAATCACATTGGGTTTAAGTCCGTATACAAATTTATATAATTCATCATATTTTTATCTAATCCGATGCAATTATATACAATTATATTCACCATTTTTCGGATCAAAATATATTTGGTTCATTCATATTAAATTGTATATGGCATCACATTATTTTTTTTTAATCGGGAGATAAAAGTTTTTATTAAATTTTATCTAGAATGACTTAGAAAATTTTTTCGATTTGGGTTTATATATGAAGATTCCACCTAGCATTTGGAAGATTGTTTTGTCAAAAATCACCTAACTGCGTCTTCTTCGAGTACTTTTGGTGACCAAATAATGATTAATCACTTGCGCGCTTGAAAACAGACTCGAAAATGATTTTCGCTTATGCTTAAAAAGTGATTTATTGAAAATACAATAACAAAACCTACAGCAATCGTATATTGATCATACAGGTGTTTGAAATCTGATTGTTTTGAATGTTATTTTAGAACTAAGTAAATGAATGTTATTTTAGTTTGACTCAAGATCATAAATTAAATTAGAACAATATTTTGCGCAGCTGGACGATGAAAAAGTCCTTGTTATGTTGTTGTTTTTGTTCATAACGGGACAATATTTTACTTGCTTTGAAGCAAACGTCCAATATTTGAATATTGTATATTTTTGTTTATTTATGTCAGTGGAATCGTTGTGTTATTTTATAAAAGTAAATATAATTTAATTTTCAGAAAAGTGATTTTTTAATAAAAAAGGTAATGTCAGCCAAATAATTAAATAGAGTGGCAAAAAAAGAAGCCGAAAAATTAATAGAGCCAAAAAATAAGTTCTAAGGAAAGTGTCCAGCAGATTGAACTAAGCAAAAGAAACAATGAAAGTTGTTTTCATAATGACACTTTAAATGATTCTGATAGTGAAAGTGAAGAAAATTATAGTGAAAGTGAATTTATTTTTGTGCGGTGGACTGGCTAAATGTGCTATCCAATTTGAAATAAGCTTTGTTGCAATTACTGCAGTTTTATTATTGTTACTGAAATGCTGCATTAAATCCCAAAAGATGCTCGAATCCTTTTAAGAACGCCTACACTACAAAAAAGTCAGCAAAAAATGTTGCTGTGTCAGCAAATTTTTAGTCAGGAGCATCCTTGCAAAAAAGTTGGTAATTTCAGCAAAAGGTGTTTGCTGAAAATCAGCGAGCTGATTTTTACCAAAAAAATAGTAATCTCAGCAAAAGTTTTGCTAACACTTAGCAGATAGGAAATGAAAAAAATACTTGCTAAAATCACTAAACTTTTTACTAAATATTAGTAGACTGAAAAAAACTTAAAAAATTTGTAGAGAAATTTTACTTTAGTTAATTTACTTTGTGAAAATTTAAATGTACAAAATTGCCTAGAGTTGTTTTTCTTTTTTTTTATATAATTTTATAATTTCCGTTATCTGTACTACATCCAGACAAGCTGTGACATCTACATCATGTCTACCTGGTTGTCGTCCACGCTATAAATGCGGTTATCAACACAATTTTTGTAACAAAATAAATTAGTAAAACACTAGTTCAAAATTAGTTTAGTGCCGATACTTGCCAGTCTTGTAGAAACAAGTTATGTTTTCCTTATTGGCGTATTTGAAACAACTGCAAAACCAAATGGCGCAAATGATTATTTAGAAGAATTTATTTCAGATTTAAATATTCTTATGCAAGAGGGACTAGTGTTTGTTGATAACTTTTTTCATATTATTGTACGTTATATAGTTATGGATGCATCTGCTCTGTCCTTTGTATTAGGAACTAAAGGGTATAGTGGTTACTTTTCTTGTGGACGGTGTACACGTAAAGGAGAAATGGTTAAAAATCGTATTATTTTCCCGATACAAACGAGCTTACTGTTAGAACCAATGATTCGTTCAGAAATCGCTTTCAAGGGGGTATCGACTCTAGGAAAAATTTTGTTTTCGAATTTTTTATATTTTATTTGGATGGAGCATACTTTCCTCTATATGCTCCGAAAATTTCAATAATATATTCGAAGAAATTAAATTTTCAAATGTTTTTTTATAAAATATGTTTTAGTCCCAAAGTAATACTCTATGTGGAAAATTTGTGTGTAACACTTTTTGTTTGCATATTTATTAACTTGTTTTTATTAGAAATCGTATATCTTATAACAGGGCAGAATAAAAAGATAAAAACTGCATCAAAAGATGTAAGAATTGCACGCAGTTTTCAAAGAAAAGCCAATGGGTCATATGAATAAAACTTAGCAATTACTTCGAAGTAATTACTTTTGGCTTAGGAATGACTTTTAATACCAAATTTATAAACATGAAATATAAACAAAAATGGAAAAATAAAATTTTTAGTCTACTCGCAAGTAGACTTAAATTGTGAAGAAAGAGCTTAAAAACCCAATATTTCCCCCTATTAGTAAGTTATATTTTTTATTCATACGAGCCAATGACAATTCCTTGATGGATTTTGAAGACAAGTCATATGGGGCAGAAGCTGATGGCTTAATGTAAATTATAAAAGTAATCAATATATATAAAAGTGGGGAAAAAATACGAAATAAATTAAAAAATGTACAAAATTATAGCATTTTTACAAAATAATATGAGTAGCATTATGTATAATAATATATCTACCCTCATTTTTAAGAAATTTAGGTTTAATATATCAAATACCCATTAACCGATTCGTCCCAAATTTGGTGGACATGTAGTAAGCTAGGGGATATAACTTTTCTTCATTCACAATTTTTTGAAATTTTGCTGTTTTCTTAGCTTAAAATCTACTTTAGACTTCAAACGCGTTTTTCTCACAACCATGAGTTCAAAATCGGCTGCCACTGTACAGCCAAGATGGGTTAACCGATTTCGATCCGGGTTTTTTCTTTCGTAGTCCACAAAAAACTATAGTCCTTATCGTGGCCCTTTTTTTGAATTTCAGTCAAATAAATTTTATATTCCTAAGTAAAATTGTTTTTTCTTGCCTTTTTTGAATTTTCAAGTTTGTGTGGCAACTTTGTTAAAAAAAAAATGTTTAAATAAAAATCGGGCCACGATAAGGACTAGAGAATTTATCTGGGATTAAGAATCATTTTACATTTTTATTTTCCGATAATTAATGAAGGCTGCACAGTGGCAGCCGATTTTGCCTTTTTTTAAAAAGGCTAATAATAAAGTAGCAACACTGGTGATTTTGGTTGGAGAAATTTAAAACGAATATTTTTGGAAAATACTACAATAACATATATTTAAACAAAAATATAATATAGTATTTTTGGCAACCGTTTAAATATGCCCCTTAAAATTCTGTTGTTACAGTATGGCTGAGTTCCAAAACGTCATTTGCAATGCAACTGAACAAAGTCATGCATTCGTAAACGCAATTGATGCGCATATAAAAAGCAAACTGTGCATCACAAATGTTGTTGATGCTTTGTTGACATGTTTTTATTACAAAGTAAGCAACACACTTGTTTGCTTTGTATCGAAACATAGTAAAACCGCAAACACTGCAATGTGTTTTGACGTTTAGGAACTCACCCTATGTAACCCCCTTCAGCCGAAACATCATTTAAATCAGTCTATTTCACCATTAGAAAAGCTTAACATAGATATTGTATCACAGTGTTCTTTATATTATATGTACGTGGTCTGCTAACAGTGAGGTTACATGATCAAGATTTTGCTTTCAAGTTGATAACACATACTGCTTGTCAAATTCAGTTGAACTTGAAGCTGTGACGTAGGCTGCATGCAACTTGATAGTCAATTTTGCTTTCAAGATGCCGTCGTCAAGGAAAGAACTAAAAATGCTCGCCTCTGTGGGCTGTTTCCGCACTGTAGACTGTTCGAAAAGACTTTATTTTTTTCTTCACATATTCCACAGACATTTTCATGTCAGCAGAAATTGATTTTTTATTTATTTTTATTTTTAAATCATTTCGTCGATATACCGAAATATTCACATTCCGTATTTTATCAATCGTGTTTTATTGCGGCACAATATTTGTAAAAAGAAAAACAAATTTACAAGAAATTTGATCAGCTGTTTAAAACTTGACCGTCAAGTTTTCTCAAAACTTGAAAGCAAAAGTTGATATCAAGTTGTTGTTCAATTTTTAAAATGTGAGTGTGTTAGTAAAAAAGTGTGAGTGTATTAAAACTTGAAAGGAAAAAATTGATCGTGTAACCCCTATGTTAGTCGTAATGTGAACTTTATTGAATTCCTGGGTTAAAAAAAGTGAAATGTTTCTTTAGTTTCTTGGAAAATTATATGCTCAATTCTTAAAGTAAGCATTCTTTTAGATCAAAATGATTGCAAGAATAATAGCTCTTGTGCTGAAAAACTCTTGAAATCATTTGCATACATATTATAAAATATATGTGGGAAGCAGCTATAATATACGAAAGGAGGAAGATCATAAACAACGTAAATTATTTGGGAAAATTAAAGATGGTAAACATTGAAATGTAAATACTAATGGTTTCTTCTTTTCTTTGCGAGATCCTGGCAACTTTTGTTTGGTTCAGGATATTTTATTTATTTTTGTTAAAATAACTCAAATAAATAAAAGTCACAATGTTCCTCTTTTTATTGGAACAGAAATTAAACATCTGACGGCTGTTTTTTGCAACCAATCAACTCAAGTAATCTTAACATACAGTGACTCAAAAAAGTATACATAAATCCAGTTTTATGAAACGTATGTGTATTTCAGAGAAAAATGTGCAAAATAGTATATTTCTTATAATTTAAAACATTAACGGTGGGTCTTATACTGCAGGTTTAAACTTAAGTTAATAGTTAAACCAAAAATTTGTTGTTGTTTTGTGTACATTTTTTTGACATTTTCTTTTGTTTATAGTTAAGTTAAACCTACAGTATGAGACCCACCGTAAGTATGAAAACCTTGTCTAAACGAACAAAAGTACCTTTTCATGACACAGAAAAGTATACATATTACCCACAAATAAACAACCAAGTGTTGAAACAGTGCAACGAACTGTTGAAATTTTTTTTTATAAATTTAACGTTATATTTTATAAAAATAATTTAGTACATTTGTTTGCATAAATAAAAGTATACATTTTAAAAAATGAAGCAAAAAGGAAAAGAAATAAGTTTAGATGAGAGCCAAATTATTATAAAGCTCGAGATGAAGGAAAATCTCTTAGGGAAGCTGGTAAATTGGGTGAACATAAATAATACTATCCAAACAATAATTAGAAAGTATAACCAAACGAAAAGTTTACAAGTAAGACTAGAAATGGTCGACCATTAATAATGACTCCTACAGTACAAGGTCTGATACTGAGTGAAATAAAAAAAAAATCCTAGGACATCAACAGTGGAAATTGCAAATCACCTTGAATCTAATGACATTGCCTCAGTCTACCTAGAAACAGTTCGAAGTGCCCTAAGAAAAACGGTATAGTCGTGTACATAGAAAGAGGTCATACATCAGTGAAGTGAAGAAACATATTGAAAAAGATGAAACGTTTTGGCCAATGCTATGTTTAGCGATGAAAGCAAGTTCAATTTAATCGGATCTGATGGCAAACAAAAAGTATGGCACAAAAAAAAATTAAGAATTGATGCAGAAAAATCTACTTCCAAGACACAAGCATGGTGGAGGAAATGTCATGGTTTGGCGTTGTATATCTGCGGCTAGGGCAGGGAATTTGGTATTTATAGAGACAAAAACGGATCGGTTTCTTTACCTTGATCTTCTAAAAGATAATATTAAACAATCTACTGCAAAAATGGGTCTTAAACCAGACTAGTATTTCCAGCAAGATAATGACCTGAAGCACACTTCGAGGATTGTTAAGGAATATCTCCTATATAATGTGCCGCACCAACCACCCCGATCGCCAGACTTAAATTCTATAGACCATCTGTGGAATGAATTGGATCGCCGTATCCGAAAAAGATTATAAAAAGTAAGACGTATCTCAAAAATTCTCTTTTGGAGGAATGGAAAGGTATTTCAAAGGATGTTACTGTAAAATTAGTTTTTTTCTATGAAAAACAGATTGACCCACAAAGTATTAAATAAGATTTTTTTTTATCGTAAAATTTGAGAATATTAAAGGTATTCATTTAAAGTATTTACGCCTCGTATACTGTGTATATGTTGTAAGTTTACTCGATTAATATCAAAACTAGTTTACGAGCCCTCGTAAATATACGCTTGCATTTTTATGCGTAAACTTTTTCGTATTTATACACACATTTGAATATTGTCAAAATTAAAATTATTTTGTATTGTTTTGTTTGTTGTTTTTTATTTTCTGTTTTATTTGTTTTTAAATGATACAAATTTAAAAAATTCATGTATTTAATTTATGAAAAGATCAAAAAAGTGGCTAAATTCAAAATTGAAATGTGAATAGTTTTAAAAGGTGCGTTCATTCAAATAAACAGGTAAAGTTACAAATATAAGCGATTACAAAAATACACGGTTTACGAGGCCATAACTGCAGTTAGATGAATACCACTATTATTTTTATGTTTGACAGTATGTATATCGTACTAGACCGTACCACCATACAGGCAAAAAAAAGTGCGCGGTACACCTTCAAATATAAAGTATTTTTGCAAGGCAATTAAAAAAAAAAATTATTTTTGCCGAACGTCTTTTTTTATTTTTCGTTATAGCTTCGGCATATACAGTCGGATTTTAAAGTGTGATTTTTTTGCCTCGAGGAGTCCAGTGTTTTGATATTAAGGAAAAATCCAATGAAAAAAAAAATTTAAAAAGGCAACCCCTACGTTCGGCACCAAAAAAAATAATTCTGCTGGATTTATCGGAAAACTTCCTCAGCGAAAGTTTAATGATTTTTTGCGAGCCTTAATTTTCTGACATGGTAGCAACTGAGATCTGGTGGATAAATACTAGAACTGGATACTTGAGGTCAATGGCCCTTATAACAAAATATTGGTCCCCACCAGAGAAAAACATCGATGTATCATACTTTAAGATCCAACTGTAAATGCCAAAGGTATAACGAAAAATGTAAAATGGCAACCCCTACGTTCGGCAAAAAAAATTTTTTTTTTAAAACCTCCTTGCAAAAATAATTTAGATTGGACTGTTTACGGCGAACTCTTTTTTTTAGGTACGGTCTAATGTATACTTTTCTGTGCTTTAAATATTGTCTTTTTACTTTTTCTTTAATAAATAATGTAAAATTAACAATATTTTGATAGTTTTTTGTTATTGTTCATAGATTAATTTCGTATGACATAGATTTTTCTCCTACAACATGCATATATTCTGTAGAACAAGAATTTTCAAGGCGATATGTATACTTTTCTGTGCCACTGTATATTGGGCGGCTGACATTGCTTTCGATAATAAAATTTAGTTTTCAATAAATCAAATAAATAAAAAAGTTTTATGTTTACGTGCTTCGCCAGATAACAGAGTCATTTTCACTACCCTACTTAAAGATGTCGCACAATAATTTATTTACTTCTGAAGATTTTCAATACAAACCACCAACCAATAATTTAACAACTTGTAAGTAAAAAATTAAATCAATTGTTTTTTCATTTAGACAAAAGAATTTTGTTTTCCAGCGCAAAATGTTTACGTCCCCTACACCGACGGTATTCAAAATCCTGTACTTAAATTGCTCGAAGAAGTTAAATCTTTGAAGTCTGAAATTTCTGATATGAAAAAAGAAACTAAAGAATTGAAGGACGGAAATAAACGATCATTTACCAAATTGACAGAGGAGGTCATCGCAGTTAAGCTTGAAAACAGAAAACACCACGATGACAACATATCAATCGACGAACATAGTGTCGTGCGAAAACTTCCTTTGGTCGCTATAGCTGATTTAGAAAAATTTGATTACGAAGTGCAACAAGATGAGGACAAGCTTAGGCAATTTGTATGTATTATTAGACCGCCCTTATTTGAAAAGTTGTTCTGAATCCCGCTCTCCTGGGCTTATTTTGTGAGGTTACTGGAAAAAACTAAATGTGAAAATCGAAATATATATGAACGCATAGTTCAATGCATAGTTCAATGCATGACCATACATTATCTCATATATTTCCATATACCTTCGGATCCAAAATTTGAGGGTATATGAACGTACATGTTCATATATGACCATATATGCTCACATATGATTCATGTATGCTCATATATGATCATATATGGCCATATACCTCCATATACCCTCAAATTTCGGATCCAAAGATATATGGAAATATATGAGATCATGTATGGTCATACATTGAACTATGTGTAGACGTATATGATTATGTATGCCTATGCATGATCATATACTATTCAATGTATGATCATGTATGTTTATATATATTTCGATTTTCACATGGGAATCCAGAAAAAATTTCAGCTCAATCGAAGAATTTTTGTGCTATACCTGGCCCCTCAAAGTTTTGTACTACGATTTACAAAGTGAAAAAATTACTTTTTTTTAGGCATTTTTTGCAAATACTGGTTCTTAAATAACTGTATTTCTGAAAATGTCAATATAATCTTAATATAGACTAAAATAACTTTCTACCAAGACATAAAAATCCACAAATCGGTTGCAAAATTTTCAAGTAATTCAATTCCTCCAGTCCATTTTAATTTTTCAAAAACTTACAATATAATACGCTATTTTCATTTCTAAGATCTACAAATATTCAGATATAAGTTTTTGTCTCTCTTGGATTATGCTAACCCAGTCCTAGGTATGGCCAAAGATGGGATTTATTTTTTTTCTAAATTTGCAAAACTCTAATTTTGAGTTTTTTAAGGTCAAGGTCAAAGGTGAAATAATACACTAAAAAAAGTCAGTAAAGTCAGCAAAAAATGTTGCTGTGTTAGCAAATTTTTAGACAGGAGCGTGCTTGCAAAAAAGTTGGTAATTTCAGCAAGAGTAGTTTGCTAAAAATCAGCAAGATAATTTTTACCAAAAAAATTGTTATTTCAGCAAAAGTTTTGCTAACACTTAGTCGATTGCAAATGAAAAAAATTCTTGCTAAAATCACTAAACTTTTTGCTAAATATTAGTAGACTGAAAAAATATTAGTAGACTGAAAAAACTCAAAAAATTTGTATAGAGATTTTACTTTAGTTAATTTATTTGCTGAAAATTTAAATATAGAAATTGTGTAGAGTTGTTTTTTTATCATTACCGTTGTCTGTACTACATCCAGACAAGCTGCGACATCTACAGCTATGGACATGGAAATAGGACACTTTTATGTGTTAAGAAACATCATTATTTATTTTGAAAAATAAAACAAAAATAAAATTTTTTATTTCATATACGCGAAGTGTTATTATTGATGATTATAATTCATTCTTTATTTAAAAAAAAAATCCTTCAACTATTTTATATATATTGGTAAATATGTATAAACTAATAAAAATACCTGGACTTCTAAATAGGACACATTTTATATTTTTATAAAAAACCGTAAATTTTTTGGATTAATATTATTATTATTTTTTTAGCGTTAATATTACACTAATATTTTGTGCTGTATCCATTATTATCTTTGCATACTCTCAACTAATCTTTGGCATCTTTCTTTTGGTATAGAATACCACGCTTCTTGAATACCAGTCCAAAGTTCGGTGGAATTTTTGTAGTTGTTTTGCGAAACTTTTGTTTTTACATCATTTAATGTTTAAAGCCTGGTTTTTTGGGCGGTGTACAAATGTTCTACCATCTAGTCCGACACGATTTACCTTCGTCTTATCGCTCCATTTTCTTTGTGGGTTCTGGCAAAATCAATACGTTTCTTAATATTTTTTCTTGAAAAAAGAGGGTTCTTTCTACTTATTCGCCCAAATAAGTTTGCTTCATTCTTCTTCTTACTAACCTGTCTGACACTTGAACGTTGAATTTTTCCCTGATTTCATTATTTATTTGACGGGAGGACGTAAAAGGGTTGAGTTTGCTTTTGCGTACTATAGTCCTGTCCATATAAGTTGTAGTTTTACGACGGATTGGCTTACGTTCTTTATTTTGCGTATGATATTTCTTGTCGGCAGCACATAGACGAATAGCATTGTATACCATATTTCGCGAACACTTTAGTATTTTAGCAATTTCAGCTGGAGATTTCATCTCGTTGTGGAATTGAGATATAAGTCTTCGTTTTTCTGGACTACAATGTTTTCCACGTCCCATATTGGTACAATTAGAAAAGAATTTACTTATTTCAAACGCAAATTATGAAAAGAAAATTATTACTAAGTGCATCGAGTAAAATTTTGACAATTATTGCCAGTGTCCTATTTTTATGCCCAAGTCAATAATGAACAAAGTAAAGTAATTTTGTTGTAAATATTTGCATGTTTTAAATATTGCAAAGTTTATATAATCTGAGATTACTTGATTACAGTTTACTATAATAGAAAAGAAATATAATTATTGCTTTATAATTATTTAGAGAAATGCATGAAGATAATTTTGTATGAAGTGTCCTATTTCCATGTCCATAGCTGTACATCGTCGTCCACGCTATAAATGCAGTTATCAGCACAATTTTTGTAGCAAAATAAATTAATAAAACATTAGTTCAAAATTGGTTTAGTGCTAAAAAATATAACTAAAACTTTTACTGAAAATGCAATTTCAGCAAAAAAAATTGCCGAAAACTAATACACTTGATATACAAGACGTTTTACGAATTTTTCTACTAACTTATTTTTTTGAGTGTACTATTATCTAAATTATTGGCCAAAATATATATACAAGACGTTTTACGAATTTTTCTACTAACTTATTTTTTTGAGTGTACTATTATCTAAATTATTGGCCAAAATCACATTTTTCCCTAAAATTTTCAAATTTAAAACACCGTCACTACTAAGTTTAAAGAGGGATATGTGTAATTGTTAGTAGAATTAATCTCTGAGGTGTATTTAAAAATACTCTATGCGTTGACCAGTTTTTTTATATTCTTTTAAACAAAATTTTAAAAAACTCAAAATAGAGTTTTGCAAATTTACAAACAAAACAAAAAAAAAAAAACAAATCCCATCTTTGACCATACCTTGGACTAGGTTAGCATAATCTAAGAGCGATAAAAAAATGAAAATAGAGTATTTTTGAAAAAAATATTTAATTTTTTACGATTTTCATAATTTATTCCATTTTAACAATTTGTTACCATCGAATCATCTAAAATAGATAAATCATAATTCACGGTTTTCTTCTAGGGTATCAATAAATTGACGATCCCCTGTATATAATAACTGTATGTCATCAGCAAACGCAAAAGGTTTACAACGACTATAACTAACACAATCAACAAAGTCATTCGAGAACAAACTAAATAGTATAGGACCAACAACCGACCCCTGCGGTACTGCTGACTTAACATCCAGTGGATAGGAACTCGAACCGTTGAAAGATACATACTGCTTACGATTTGATAAATAAGACCACATTAATCGACAAGCAGATCTAGAAAAATTGAAGTTATTATTCAGTTTTCTTACCAGCAAAGAATGCTTTATCTGATCAAATGTCTTACATATGTCAATAAAACTAAAATACTCACTTTCCCTTCATTCCAACATTTTCTAATCATTTCCGTTAAACACATTAAGAGCAAATTAGTATTACGGCCCTGTCGAAAACTATACTGACAATCGTGCAGTAATTCCCGATCATCTATTAATTAATAATTTGATCCTTGATAACATGTTCTACTACTTTCGATGGCGAGGATAAAATACTAATCGGTCTCATATTGTCGGCAGATAACTCGGCACCATGCTTAGGGATAGGCAAAATCCTTGCGCCACCTTTCATCCCCTTGGATATACAGATATATATAAGAATGTTATTCACAAAATATAATAAATGTCCACTGACATATGGAAAAACTATTTTCAAGAATTTTATTGAAATACCATCATTACCATAAGAGGACGATTTAATTTTAAGCATGGCTTGGGGCAAATCCGCAACAGTTATATTAGAAAAAGAAAAAGCAGCAGGCATGGTGTAATGGTTAGAGCGTTGGACTGTTACACGTTAGGTTGCGGGTTCGATCCTCAACCAAGGCAACATCAATTTTTGAAAAATACTAATATGTATGAGTTTTTTCTATCCCTCACACATCGCAGCGTCCTCTTTCGGTGTTCCCATAGCACTTAACCCCACCGAAGGGATATGAACTAAAAAGCTTCAACAAAGTTCGCCAACCCTTCATCAGATGGCGCGCAACAACTGTTCTAATAATTAACCCTCTAACCGGCCTAAGCCTTTTTGTAATGAAATTTATACCATGTGTTCCTCACGAAAAAAAAACAATAAGTTCTTCTACAAAATTTTTTTTCGTTGCCTACTTTAGGCGATATGGGCCAAAATAGTTTAAGGGTGAATCTCAAAAACTAGCGCATAAAAATTACTAGGCCTAGGTACAAATTATTTCACTTACCAAGATGTAAATGCCATAAAAAAATTAAATTTTTTGTGCCGTTACTTAAGAGGATGTAGCGATTTTCGTTTTTCAAAAAATGCGAAATTGAGCGAAAACGCACCAAAACTTCAATATATATTATTTAAACTTATAAGCTTTGCTACCTATACCAAATATATTCTTTTTACCAAATTTCAGAAAAATCTGTCCATTCGGTTTGAAGTTAAGGCGATGTCCTTTAAAGGTATCCTTATGGAATCCTGTGCGTCCTTGGACCAAAGTAAGGAACTTTTTGAATAGCCTAACTTTCAATCTTACTCCATGGTCACTATCAATTGTGTTAGTCGATTTAAATATGTTTTTAAGATTTTTGAAAATTTTGGTTGTTTTAAAATATTTAATTTTTGAAATTTTACGATATTTTATCTTTGATACTTTCTCGCTTCCAAAGCATGCATTGTATACAAAACAATTCTTCACAAAAAATTTTATAAATTTTGTTTTCTGTTGAAAAAGCATAATTTCTTATTATAAAATACTCCTTTGGCGCATTTCTGGTCAATTTAATATACCCCGCCTGGAGGCGGCCTTGCCGGTTAGAGGGTTAACATCTCGCGCAATTACAGTGTTGCCATATTTGAAGCCCTTCATCTTTCACCACCTTTTACTTCTCTATCCCCTTTCCTAAGTAAGCAACACGTTAATTAATAGAAAGAATTTCCTGAGTGTTGCTTCCCTTTATAAAAAAAAAAAATGCAGAACATCATCAAATAATCCAATTGATTACCAATAAATGTTTCATTGACTTGATTTACATGCATTTGATCACATGAGTCACCTAAAGCACCTGCATTATTCAAAACCTTCCACATCTTTCTTGAATCACGTCAAAAAGTCGCACATAGTGCCTTTTTTCCATTTCCTAATCATTCTATTGACATTTTCATAAATACAGTTATTTAAGAAGCAGTATTTTAAAAAAATGAAGGTAATTTTTTCCCCTTGTAAATCGTTGTACAAAACTTTGAAGTGCCAGGGATAGCTCAAAAATTCTTCTATGGAGCTAAAATTTTTTCAGGATTAGTTTTTCTAGTAACCTCCAAATATAAGCCCTGAGGAGCGGGTTTCGGGGCAACTTTAAAATCGCCCATTTAAAATCGCACATCGACACACAGTGTGTCTGTCCAAAAGCACTTTTCTTGAGCACAAATCTGTCATGGCCGATTTTTTAATTTTAGTTTCTAAATATTTTAATTTTTTTGTGAATATCGAATACAACTAATTTTTTTAATTTTTTCCTAGAAAAACGAATAAGAATTAAGATTAACATACCTTTATATGTGACAGCGCATAGAGAAAGGGACCTAAGAGTAAAAAAATCAATATTTTTTTTTTTTGTGCATGCTCTCCTGACCTTAGGTCCCTTTCTATCCTTAGGTCCCTTTCTATTTTGCGCGTCACATATAAAGGTATGTTAATGCTCTGTCAGTACCATAGATTACATAGATATCTTACTCTTCTTCCTCTTTTGTCAACAAACAAATTTTTACACACACATTGAAATATTTTTTGTATACGTATAGGACGTATGTCGGACACATTCTCATGAGATACGTGCACTGACAGCGAATGTCAAAGAGTAAGAGATCTATATAATCTATGGTCAGTACCCCGAACAAGAAAATTTTTTTTTATTTATTTGTGTCTCCTATGATCAATTTAATTTTCGAAAAATGGCATTTTGTTTTTCTTTTATCTTCCATATTTGGTACTATATTCCACTCGATCTTTTTTATATGACAACTAATAATTCCTTATTAAACGTCATATTGTGAAATACTTTAAATATTTTTTATTTTTACTTTTCAAGATACCTGGACTATTTTTGTCATAAAATACTTGCATTTATTTAATATATACTGATATGTATTGGGTTGTATACTGATATGTATTGGGTTGTTCATGGACAATCAAAGAGAGCATTATCGGCATATTTTATTGTTTTACTTCCAAAAGGGTAAAAATGCGGTGCAAACTCGGAAGAAATTATGTGAAGTTTATGGTGAGGACTGCCTTACTGAACGCCACTGTCAGCGTTGGTTTTCTCGCTTTCGTTCTGGAAATTTTAATGTGCCAGATGTACCACATACTGGTCTTCCAACCACCTCACCAAACGCATGCGACTCTTTGCTGAATCGTAACCAAAACGACCCATTTCTAAATAACGTAATCTGAAAACGATCATGGACCAAGCAAAATGGACCCCCACAATCGACATCCAAAGCCAATATTCACCAAAAGAAGATTATGCTTTCTGTGTGGTGGGATTGCAAGGGTATAGTCTACTTTGACCTGCTTCCAAGAAACCTAACTATTGATTCGAATCAAGTATAGAAATTGAACGAAGAAATCAGGAGAAAACGCGCTGAACTGGGCCCACACCTCTTTGATAACCCGTCAAAAATTGACAGAGCTCAATTGAGAACTGATGCCACATCCACCATATAGCCTACACTTAGCACCATCAGATTACCATTTGTGTCGCTCACTTCAAAACCATTTGAATGGTAAAACTTTCGATTTCGATCAGGCTGCTAAAAATGAGTTGGACCAGTTTTTCGCTTCTAAAAACAAAGGCTTCTTCGAACGTGGATTTTTTCAACTTACCGAAAGATGGCAAAAGGTCATCCAACAAAATGGTCAATTAATTGATTAATGTTTGTTGTTCATATAAATAAATTTGCTTTGTAAAATATTCTTTTAATTAAAGATATTTTAAGCCCCTATCCATCCTCCTAACAAATTTTTTAAGATGAAAGATGGAATTTTTAGTTGATCTTTTATTCTGGTAAATGATATTTGTTTATATAAATGGTTTTTTTTTTAATTTATTTTTATGTCATATCATACAGAAAAACTTACGCAAAAACATAAAAAATTTTTTTTTAGGGGATCCATAGAGGATTAAAATACTTTTAATTTAAGGCACATGGGAATGTATACAAAACAAATGCAAGTATTTTATGATAAAACGAGTAAAAAGGTTAAGGTCGGGCATGCCGACTATATCATACCCTACACCAGTCTGACTTAAAGCCAACTAATGTTTGGATCCGAAATTTGAATGGGTTAAAACGGACTTGTGTCAAAATTTTCTATAAAATCATAAAAGAGAAAATCGAAAATATAGCCCATATGGGCGATAGGTCCAAATATGTACCGATCGTATCTAGAATCAATTTTCCTTGGGACCATGTGAGTCAGCGAACCAAATTTCATTGAAATATCTTCGTATTTGCGACCTGCAGCGTGTAACAAAGCCAATTTTGTGGGGACCCTTATATGAGCACTAGGTCTAAACATAGACCGATTTTAACCAAAATCAATAGGCTTCGTCCTAGGGCCGACATAGGTCTGTGTACCAAATTTCATTGAAATATCTACGTATTTGCGACATGCAGCGTGTAAAAAATACAATTTTGGGGGGTACCCTTATATGGGCACTATGTCTAAACATGGACCGATTTCAACCAAAATCAATAGGCTCCGTTCTTGGGCCGACATAGGTCTGTGTACCAAATTTCATTGAAATATCTTCGTATTTGCGACCTGCAGTGTGTAAAAAAGACAATTTTGGGGGGTACCCTTATATGGGCAATAGGTCTAAACATGGACCGATTTCAACCAAAATCAATAGACGTCGTCCTTGGGCCGACGTAAGTCGGTGTACCAAATTTCATCAAAATATGCGACCTGTAGAGTGCGCACAAGAATGCATGGACAGACAGACGGACGGACGGACAGACAGACAGACGGACATCGTTAAATCGAAATAAAAAAAATTCTGAGCCGATCGGTACACTAAAAGGTGGGTCTAGGGCCAATATTTTTTGGTGTTACAAACATCAGCACAAACTTGTAATACCCTCTCCACGTAGTGGCGTAGGGTATAAATAGTAACCCCTATTTTTTGAAAAGAAATTAAAAAAAAATAAAAAAATATTTAAAGTATTTCACAATATGACGTTTAACTCTCCGTCATACACATGTTTCGATAGTCACATTCATAACACATGATTTAAATTACAGTTAAATCGAAAAAGGTCCCGCCAGAGCCGTGTTTAAGTCCGAGGGTTAATAAGGAATTATTGCTGTCATATAAAAAGATCGAGTGGAATATAGTACCAAATAAGGAAGATAAAAGAAAAATAAAATGGCAATTTTTGTAAATTAAATTGATCATAGGAGACACAAAAAAATAAAAGTTTTTTCGACATTCACAAAAAAATATATATGTGACCTTCTCCGAGAAAAGGGACCTAGTGTGTCAAAAAACGAGTTTGGACTTAAGAGTGGATTCTGGTACCTAAAAGATGAAATGAGTTAGATTTCTGATAAAAATTTATTTACCCCATAAAAATGTACAAAACGAACTTGGTGTGTTCAAAGTGATAATGCGTTATGAAACTTTAAATGCGTTCTTCTCAAAACTTCATTTTCACACACTAGGTCCCTTTTCTCGGAGAAGGTCACATATATATTTATAAACTGAAATTCAAAAGTCTACCATTAGAGATTTATGCGGAGTTCTGTTAGCTCTAATACAAAAAAAAGATTTTTCAAAATCGCTTATAAATTGTGGCCTGAAATGATATTTGCTCAAAAAAGTGCTTTTGACACACTGTGTGACTTAGCTTATAAATCATAAAAATTATGAAATGAGTATTAAAACTTAAGGGCTTTCGCTAGCAACAAAAAATATTAATTTCAATATTTCACCAGTAGCGAAAATAAAAACCGAGTTTTTTTAAAGACCTTAAGCCTAATTACTTATTTCATAATTGTAAAATAAGTTCAAATAAACTAAAATAATAACCAAAATTTTCAGAAACAGTTCATTGCAAAAACAGGCGGTGAAGGTCCTGCACCGTTTATAAGAGCCGCAGTTCGAAAAGTATTTTCGGACGAATTGGCTTCTTTATACAGCTGGAAGGGGACCAGCACTAAGCCAAGTGGCGAAAAAGTCTTTTTAATAACCATTATTAAAGGTATGTACACATCGAAGTCTAATATTAAAAGAATAAACTTAATATTTTTCGTCTTAGCCATTTGCCATCTCAAATACAAATGCACAGACAAAGACATGAACGCTGTGCTACAAAAGCATTTTGTGCATGCGAAGGACAGGATGACAAAGAAAAAAAATCCTAATTAAATTTTCTTTATTTAAACTTTTTATTATAACTTTTCGGAGAATTGGGAATTTTAATTTTTTATTTGAGAATGGATTTTTTATATTTTATTTAAATTTTTATAATTTCAATTCCATTTTTAATTGTCAAAATAACTTTGTTTACAAACATCTTTGTTATTGTGTTATAATTTATATATGTATTATTATATTATTATTAATTTTAATAAACTTAATTAAATAATAACAGTGAAAATATACCTTTAAAATGACCTAGTGTAAGTTGTAGGCCTGGTTGAGTAAATTACTTTACAATTTTCAGAATTTTGAATACAGCCTCAAAATCTGAAGTTATGGACAAAAACGTTTTTTCAACACTTCACGGACTAAACTATTTTTAACTAAATCAGTTTTGAAAGGATTTTAAATTTTTGAACTATTTTGGAAGGATGAATAGTTTTTTTTTATTTATTATAATTCAGTCTATGGAACACAATTTCCTTTCTATGATTTAAATATACAAAAAGAAAAAGTATTCAACATATTAATTTTAAGATTTTGCAAAGAATTGGAATGGCCGCACTCTTACATCAGTCGGCCATAAAGAGGGATCAAAAAGCTTCTGATATGATTCAGCACTCCAATTTTAAACGAAATTCTGCTTAGTGTATTTAAATCAGTATCCTTTTTAACTAATTTAAAACATTTCAAATTATTTTTTTCGATGTTGGCATGTTTTTCAATATAGTCCAAAACTTGTCCAGCTGTTACTATAGGCTTAAACGAGGATATATGAGCCGACTTTTTATTTGAAATAACCTCTAAATCACTGCTACAATTATTTTCGATAACAAAACTTTTAACCTTCGCTTTAGATTTTGAAGTAATCCAACTAGAATTGCTTTCATTATCATAAATTTTCTCCTTAAGAGTAGTTTACATTATAGGATTGAGTGCTAGGATCTGTCAAAAAAAACTATGTGCTTAAGATTTTTTTGGCAGTCATACGATTATTTTGGCACTCATAAGATTTCTTATCGGATTTCTCATTTTTAGAATTTTTTCAAAAAATCATTCTCTCATAAGATTTGCACACACAAAGTCATCTCTGTTATGTTAACTCTCTCACATTAAAAGTCTTTAAGATTTTAATTAGGATTAAAAACTCACTGTTATGATTTCTTTTACTTAAAATCATATGACTCAATCCTATAATGTAAACGGCTCTTTAGCTATATCAGTGGGTGTCCATACCACTCTTCCTCTGTAAAGCTTTACTCTTTATTTTTGTTCGTGAAGTCGGGAACAAAAAAAGCATTGAGGTTGAGTGTTTTTTTTCAGATTTTAAGAGAATATTCAGATTTTTAAGAGATTCCCATGTTGCCTCAACATGGAAAAACTTCCCATGCCAACAAACATTTGTCAATGGTGTCAATTTTGCGTTTTTTTAAACTAATATTGATAATAAATATAGTTTTATTTTTAAAAATGTAGTTTATTTTAACAAAAACAATATAAATTTTAAATAACAAGAACGGTGACAATTTAATTATATATTATTTGTATATTAAAATAAATTATTTACAAAATTTTCAAATAATATTAGCTGTAGTTTCGTTCATACTTATCAACGTTAAGTATTTATAACTAAGCTAATCTACGTTAAACTGATTGGGGTATCAAATTTTTTTTAAATAGTTAGTATTTATGATAGTTCCGGTATAAATGTATAAACTTTGAGTTTTCAACGTTGATAATTATCCACGTTGTAAGTTAACGTGCATACGAAAAGTAATATGTTAGTTTTCGTCTAATATATTACTTCGTGCTTTTTTGAAAGTTAACGGATATAGTTAAGTCGAAAATACAGCTATTAACAAAAATTATTAAAAACACTACACCTTTTGCAACTGTAATTCAGAAAATATCAATTGAAATTCAGAATTTCCATTTGAAATTCAGAAAATATCAATTGAAATTCAGAATTTCCATTTGAAATTCAGAAAACATCAATTGAAATTCAGAATTTCCATTTGAAATTCAGAAAACATCAATTGAAATTCATATTTTCCATTTGAAATTCAGAAAATATCAATTGAAATTCAGAAAATATCATTTGAAATTCAGAAAATATCAATTGAAATTCAGAAAATATCATTTGAATTTCAGAAAATATCATTTGAAATTCAGAAAATATCAATTATTATTCAGAAAATATCAATTGAAATTCAGAAATCGTCATTTGAAATTCAGAAAATATCAATTAAAATTCAGAAACCGTCATTTGAAATTCAGAAAATATCAATTGAAATTCAGAAAATATCATTTGAAATTCAGAAAATGTCAATTGAAATTCAGAAATCATCATTTGAAATTCAGAAAATATCATTTGAAATTCAGAAAATATCAATTGAAATTCAGAAAACATCAATTGAAATTCAGAAAATATCAATTGAAATTCAGAAATCGTCATTTGAAATTCAGAAAATATCAATAGAATTTCAATTGATATTTTCTGAATTTCAATTGATGTTTTCTGAATATCAATTGATATTTTCTGAATTTCAATTGTTATTTTCTGAATTTCAAATGATATTTTCTGAATTTCAAATGATATTTTCTGAATTTCAAATGATGATTTCTGAATTTCAATTGACATTTTCTGAATTTCAAATGATATTTTCTGAATTTCAATTGATATTTTCTGAATTTCAAATGACGGTTTCTGAATTTCAATTGATATTTTCTGAATTTCAAATGACGATTTTTGAATTTCAATTGATATTTTCTGAATTTCAATTGATGTTTTCTGAATAATAATTGATATTTTCTGAATTTCAAATGATATTTTCTGAATTTCAAATGATATTTTCTGAATTTCAATTGATATTTTCTGAATTTCAAATGATATTTTCTGAATTTCAATTGATATTTTCTCAATTTCAAATGGAAAATCTGAATTTCAATTGATGTTTTCTGAATTTCAAATGGAAATTCTGAATTTCAATTGATGTTTTCTGAATTTCAAATGGAAATTCTGAATTTCAATTGATATTTTCTGAATTTCAATTGATATTTTCTGAATTACAATTGCAAAAGGTGTAGTTGAAAAAAATTTACTGTACTCAATAAAAACCCCTAAATGGAAAACCAAATTTGACAACACTGATCGAAGAAGTTTTTTTCAAAAGAAAAAAACAAAAAATGTTTCTCAAAATGATCTTCAAATTAATTTTTTCTCTTAACAAAAATTCTTTGGCACACAACAACAAAAAACGGTGAGGACGATAGTCTCTCTATAGATTTATACTTTTTGGCTTAATTCACACTCCATCCATCCCTGTGAACCATATTTCTTATTTCCCAGTATTATTATTAGATATAAAATGAAATTTCCAAAAAATTTACAATTCATATCCCCAATACTGGGTAATGGTAGACAAGAATAGTCGACATGTGAATTGCCCTTAAAGCTTGATTCACAAGCTAACCAACCCTATCTATCCATATCTACTATTCCCTAGTATTGAAGCTATGAAATATCATTTTCAACAGAAAATTGATGATACTCGTAGTAATTTGTATCACCAAAACTGGAAAATTAGAAATTTTGTTCACTTATGAAGAGCTTTCTACCTTCGTAGATTCACAAAAATTAATGTATTTCAATCCGGAATCTCATCTGATCCCGAAGTTTTGGAAAAGCTTTCACTTATTCTTGAGCGGGAATTCTCAGGATCCAGGGAAATTTCAAGGTCCGCTTTTCCGGGAAATGGGAAAGTCTAAGATTAACTAATTTTTTTTATTTTTTTGAAAATGAACTTACCACTTTCAAAATAAGTGGTTCATATGAAAAACTATAATAAAATGAGTAAAAAGGTTAAAGTCGGCCATGCCGACTATACAATACCCTACACCAGTCCAACTAATGTTTGGATCCGAAATTCGAATGGGTTAAAATGGGACTTGGGTCAAAATTTTCTATAAAATAATAAAAGAAGAGAAAATCGTAAATATAGCCCATATGGGCGATAGGTCCAAATATGGACCGATTCTATCTAGAATCTATCGGCTTTGTTCTCTCATTTTAAGTACTTTTAAAGTATTAGTAGTGAAACAAGTATGAATGAGTGATGTTAAAAATCAAACAGGCTTTAATTCACTAAACGTAATTTTATTTTATTTTTAATTCACTGAACGTAATTTTATTTTTTTTAATTCACTGAACGTAATTTTATTTTTTTTAATTCACTGAACGAAATTGAAATTGAAGGAATTCAGTGGTGAATTAATTCAGTAAGGAATTAATTCACTTTTTTTCCCTTCGATTTAAAAAATTTAACGCGTTCACCAGTGAATTAATTCATTTGATTTAATAAAAAGAACTATAGCAATTGAATTAATTCGTAACAAAATAAATCGAACGAAGAAAACAAATATGAATTAATTCCATTCAATATATGGTGCTTTGTGAATTAATTCATCGAATTTTTAATTCAGAATTGAAAAATTGAATTAAGGAATTAATTCTTCAAAGCTCTGAACCATACACATACACAACATATTCACCCGAAGCGTAAATTCAATAACTACAAGTGTAGGTAGTCGATGGGTATATACATACACATGCAATTTTTCATTCTGACCGACTGGTTGTAAGTAGAAGTAAAGTATGTTACTTTCCATAAATATACTCATACATGACATGCACATACTGCGCATATACTTTGAGCACTCGTAAGTATATTTCGAGTATATTTTCAAAAAATATTTTTTAAATCGCTGTGTAACAGTGAATAAAAGTGCTGTTTTAGATTAATAGCTAGCTGTTGTAATAGCATAATGTTATTGTGATATTGGCTTTTTTCGGAACTTTTGCAAAGGGTTAAAGGTATATTTAAAATTTCTTGATAATCCGCACATTTATACTCTATGATGTCTGTAAGTAATCTGCGTTTTAGGTTCACACAAATTGCAAATGCAATTATCTAATTTACGATTTGTACTATCAAAACCATCATTTTTTTGTTGGTTGATTGATTCGAACATTTTCCGTTATTTTTTTTTTTTTAATACATTTCATATCAATAAAATACTTACCCCTCAATTCATAAATGCTTTGTAAAGTTATAGCAGGTTTACAAAACGTCATTTCCATACAAAATTTGTTCAATAAACCTCCTATAATTTTACAAAGAGTTTATGAATTTAGGGGTTAATGTGTTAAGGGCGGATTATGGAACCGTAAACGTAAATGTGATGTAACTGCACCGTGCCGTAGCTTAAAAGTACACTTAAAGATTACCGTAAACGACATTACTATTTAGCATCTATTTCATGTCGTTTAATATTTTATTCTAAATTTTTCCATTTATTTGTTAATTCTTATTCCTTATTTGGTGTTTGAATCAATTTTCTTTATTTCATATTTAAAATCATTCAGTTGTTTCGAAGCCGGATAGGAAAAGTCTGATTTCAACAGAATGATCCGGCAAGTACGTTTACATTTACGTGTTGGTAACCATTCGTATACATTTCTTCTTGTGGTTTCGAAACAGCTGATTCGTTACAGTTACGTTTACGGTTGGGTAACTCAGCCTTAAGTTTGTGTGTATCTCCACACGTCTGCTATACGTACAATGTTGCCAAAACTTATTTAGGAAAAAATGCTGGATTTTTTTGAAAAGAATGCTAAAAAGTGCTGAAAAGTAAAAAAAATATGCTAGAAAAAATATGCTAAAAGTTTTTTTTTTATTCAATTCGTTAAAAGAAAGTATTTTAGGCGCTTTTTACAATTAAATTGAAAACAATTATGCCTTCAATTAATTTTGTTAACTGCCTATTTTTATAAAAAGAATCGGACAAATACGTTAAAACATTTGTGTGAAAAACACAAACTTAAAAACATTTTTCTTTAAACTTTTTTGCCGCATCTGTTCTGCATAGATCAGGGGTGGCAAGACTTTTTTCGCTGCGTGCCAGAAACGGACAAATTTTTTTTGTAAAAATTTCTTGCGTGCCACCGTAATTTTATTTGTCTTTTAAAAGTCTTTTTTAAAAATTTTTTTAAAATTTGGAAAATTTCTCTTAAAAATATCATCGCAGATATCATATATATCTATATATATATATATCATATATATAGCATATATATCAGCGCTACGGATAACCCCCATGAAACAACCACCAAAGGAAAAAATTAAACAACTTCCAAGAAATGACGTAAAAATGTTTGACGGTTATTTAATTTTTGGGGGTTTATTTAATCTTTAAATATTGAGATTATTTCATTATGAAAAAATCCACAATGAAATAAAATTAAAACAGTTTGAACATTATTGCCTTTTCATTTTTTTGGGGAGTTATTCCATTTTTGGTGGTTATTCATATTGTTAAGAAAAAGTTAAATTATTGGGCGCCATTTATTATTTAAGTACGTATGAAACTATTTGAAAGATGTGCTTCGGGCAAAAATTTGATTTTGCTAAAATAAATCGCGCTGATTTTATCGTCATAATAATGAATAAAAAGCGAATATTATGGATATGAACAGAGAAATTTATATTTCAGTTGAAACGTCTCAGCGAAACACGATCAATATCCAATTTAAAAACTATTTAATAAGCTCTATGAAAAATTTCATCATTTTTGTAGCGAAATTTAACATTTAACTGAATTTTTGCTGGTCTTCTAATAGTTTACATTTTTGAAAATATCCAACAAAATGTCGCGTGCCACCTAAAATCTACTGACACGCGTGTCATAGTTTTGCCAGCCCTGGCATAGATGGTTTAACAAATTTGTGCAAAAAGTTTGAAACAAATACGTTTTCAAATTAGTGTATTTCATACAAATTTGTTAACGAATTATTCTGATTCTTTTTACAAAAACACCCAGTAAAATTATATAAAAGATTAATTAAAAACAGTTCAAAAGTTAATGCTTGTAAAAAAATCATAAAACCTTTAAAATAAGGTCAGGCTTAATACTTTTTGCGGTGGTGGTTTATACTTTTAGATTTTTGATATGATTTAATGAAAAAATGTAAAGGTGTTAAACTTTAAAAAAATTAGAACTCACTGAAATTCTTAAAACATAGGAAAACGCTAATTTCACGGAGATAGGAAAACGCCAATTTTATTTTCTGTCTTACTGAAAATTAACTGTTGAGATTATTCGCAAAACTTCATATTTTATGTCATACATAAATAAATAATATGAACGTATACAAATATTTCCCAAGCAAGCCCTAGTTTCAGAGATACACTGAGAGAATTATCATCCCTTCAGTAATGAATTTCTTCATAGTTTCAATGAAAATTGTCACTGGAACTCGTCCATTGAAACTTTTCATAGAATCTATGAAACAGGTTTCATTAAAGTCAATGTTTATGAAAATATCATAAAATTACTGAAACTCTTCATAAAATGAATATCCCACTCCTCCAATGAATAAAGTATTCAGCCAATGAAGAGCTTCATAAAATTTATGAAGCAATTTCATTTATTATTATTTATTATGGATGGTTGTTGTCGTTGCTAAGCTGGAGTGGATAAATAAAAAGTATTTGGCAAAAGCAAAAAGCGTAGTAAATTGTACCATATTTTACGGATGTATAAAATATATCTAATGAAGGAATTCATAAAATAAAAAGTTTCATAGAATTTTATTATAAGCTTAATTCAATTAATGAAATGCATTATCAATGTTTCGAAAAAATTAATATGATTTATAAAAAAATTTCATAGTCCAAAATTAATAATAAAAAATTAATAATAAAAAATTAATAATAAAAAATTAATAATAAAAATTTAATAATAAATAATTAATAATAAAAAATTAATAAAAAATAAATAAAAATTATAAGATAATCCTCTCAGTACGAAAATTAATGCACATCACTAAAACTCAGCCTTATGGTTATATTAAACTATTGTATTTGAGAATTAAATTTTAATATAAAATTCTAATTGTATGAAAATTTTTAAAAATTAATCAAATGACGATATTTTATAAAAAAATTAAAAAAAAGGAAATAAAATTGAACAATTTCATATATATAAACAACATTTTCATTAAATTTATGAAGATATAATTTATGAAATTCAATGAATTTTTATAATAAAATTATGAAATTTTATGAAAGAAAAGATATGAAAAATTTCATAATATTAATTAAATATTATATACATTATGAAATTCTTCATTGATTCTACGAAAAAAATTCTATGAAATTATATCATTCATATCATGAAGGATAATTCTTTCAGTGTAGGAAGTATTTACATTAACCGCAATTCTAAAAGTTTTTTGAAGATAAAAAATAAATTGTTTTATGTTCGGTTACATTCAAAATTAAATCGTAAAATAAGATGTTTAATGATTCAAGCAATGAGGGTTAGAATAAGGACGATTTACTGCACTCAACCCTTTTTATGCATGCGTACACATAATAACGAAAAGCATGGGTAAATACTTAAGTAACTTTTTTTCTGAGTACTTGTTGTCAGTCTCTGATACTTACATGCAAGTGTGGGTGAAAGTGAAAGGAAATTTCCTCTCGATTTCAAAAATTAAGTTTTTTACAGATCCATAAAACGTGCTCCGAGCTAGAGCAATTGTAGTATATTTTGTACCCTTAATACGAAAATTGTTTTTTCGTTGATGCCCACAAAACAATTGTATTATAGTATCATATTAGAATTTGGCCTTGAGGTAGAACGTATTGTAACTGAATATATGCAAATATAGAAAGTCCGAAAAATAATTTTTGTATTTTTTAATGCAAAAATTAAAATAATTGTTAAACAAATAGCATATCACGGCTAGTCCCATGTAAAATATTATTTTGTTGGGATAATCGTTGTTTTTACAAATGTAATTGACAAAGGCCACAAAAACATACATATATTGATACTCAAAGGTACTCAAATTTTTGTTTTTTAAAAAGGGTTGATTTACGACTGGATTTTACAAAATCAGACAGTTCATATACAAAAGTATAAAATTCTCGTCCCGTTGAATTTTTAGACATACGTTATGTAATATTTATTTTTATTATATTTTTAATATATGTACTAATATGTATTCAACAAAACTTTTTGCTGATAGTAGCTCTGTTCCACGTACGTTACCGCGGGTGCCCGTGGGAACCCAATCTTACCAAAAAGCGTTTTTATTGTTAAAAATTGGGTAAATGAGAGCGTTGATGAGAGAATAATTTGTTTCTCATTTTACCAGAAGTTAGAGAATAAGCACAATACAAATGGAAAAGGAATCTTAAATCGTGACGGAAAAAAAGTGAACAAAATAGCAACGGAAACGGAATCTCACTTTTACATCACAGAACACATAGAAAGTCAAGTTGGTTATATTTTATATTTTTCTTCTTAACACATTCCAACGTATTGTTGTTGTTTTATATTAGTTAGAATAAAAGGCTGTGAAAGTGTTATTGTGTTATTGCTATTTTTTATATATTTTATAAATGTATAAAGTTAAATCCTTTGATATTACTAATGCATGTGCATGACGAAATCAACCATGTAATCGTACTATACTTGTACTGTGATTGAAATTGTGTGAAAATCTGGCAACATTAGTAAAATAAGCTGAGAGTAAAAACAGGAGAATTAGAAATTCCGTTGAGAAAATAAAATAAGTTTTATCTCTCACGGAAATCGTTGCACGATTTTAATTGTCAAATTGTATGGAAAAAAACGGGGACCTTTGCATTGTGCTTATACTCTTACCCGTACTTTTTTTTCGGGTAAAATGGTAAAACTGTCAAATCACTTGTTGTTTATAAATCAGCTGTTTTAAATTTGTAAAAATAATTAAAATATTAACAAAACTTGTAAACATTAATTAATATCGTTAAAAAATACCGCGTTCTAACACTTTTTCTTTATTCCCTTCGATATTTTACTGTTAAAAATAGCTTTTCTTTATATGAATAACTTTGACGTTTATTTTTGGGCTTGAAATGTGGTTTTGTGCGTTCCCGGTATTGTGAGCAATTTTACCATTTTTTGAGATAATTATTTGTTTACTCTCATTTTACCAGACTTTACCCAGAATTACGTGGAACAAACCTAGTATTAAAATATGTACACAGAAATAGTTTACAAAATTCTGTTTGTAGTATTAAACATCTTTCGAATACCGTTTTTGTAAATACAAAAAAAAAAAACAATTTTTAAGTAGGCACCAACAATGGATTTTTTTTGTAACTTTGAATTTATATTTTTAAAGAATTTTTTTTATGAAAAATAACATTTCAAAGAAAAAATCGAATTTCAATTTAAAAAAAAAGTGTTTGTATATACAAATTCCATTGTTGATGCCAACTTTTTTTTCTGTGTAATTCTAATTAAATTTCAAACTTAAAATCAATAAATAATTAATTTAAATATACATTTATTACACAGTTCTTTCCAAATGAAATCCCAAGTGTATCAAATATGTGTGATGTGCAAATGTATGAAGAAGATCTCACTGAAGTTGATGAATCTAAAAATGTGGATATTATTAAAGTTACAAATAAAAAATATGAGGATGTCACAAGTATTCATATTGTAAGTCCATTTTTAAAATGCTTAAATTTCAAATAACGTTAACAACAAATTTTAATTTTTTTCTCTTGTAGAATATAAAAGAACTTTTGAACTGTTTTAAAGGTAAAAACGTTGTGTCGTATTATAAAACAAACAATTCGTTAAATAATAAAAATCGTCGTATATTATGTGATCTTATAATTGACAAAATCTTTGAACACGGATTTATAGGTTGCAAAGATATGCCAAAAATTTCCCGACAAATTGTTGAAGTATTTCCTACTGAAGATAGGGTATGTATATTTAACATATAAAAAATTTCTCAGATTTTGTTAAATTCTTACGTTGTTATTTTTCTTCTTTTGGCTTTCTTTTTCTATCTTTCCTTTAGTGGTCATACTATTCGCCCCGTCAGTCTAATTCAAAACGAGCACCCACTGGATTTTTGTATCATCGCTATTACAATAGATTGAAAAATATTAAGGAAAGAACAATTCATAAAAGACTAAATAAAAAGAATCCATCTCAGCAATAGTTTTAAAATTGTAGATTTAAATTTAATCTATTTTCATTTCAATTTCTTATGTTTAATTCAATACAATTTAACAAGTACAATTTAACAAGTAATGGCGCTAATGTGTAAATATTGGACAAATAAAATTACATATTCGATGATTTTAGTTCCCATTGCCACCAAAAAATGCAAAAGGGCATAACTAACCAAAAATATAAAATCAAGTTTTCGGTTGATTATTATGTCTTTTTATCAAGTGGCATGCCTGTAAAAAGTTTTTTCTCCGACTAAAAGCCACAATTTTATTGTGAAATTAATTATTAAAATCAATAAATCTTTAGCTTATTGGTTTTACCCGTTTCTCCCATATCTGATATGTTCAGCATCGACTTTACGCTATATCCGCAATTTTAACATTGCTGAACATTGTTTTGCCGTATACGCTACTGTGTGGCATATACAGCAAAATTTGCATAGGCAAATTAAAACCGAAAAAAATACAGCATTATTAGGTCCGTTCCTTTACGTTACCGCGGAGACTCACAGGTTGTCAATTTTACCAAAAACCATTACCGGACTCGAAAATTGGGTAAATGAAAGAAGTAATGAAATTGTATATGTGTTTCTCTTTTTACCGAAAGTTACACATGCTTTTTTCGGGTTACTTTAGTAAATTGTAAAACGAACAGCTGATGCAATGATAAACAAAAAACAATTATGAAAATAAATCGAAAATTTAAATTAAACAAAGAAATGCGCAAAATAAACGTTTAAATTATAAAAGTTATTTGAACAAAATCAAAAAGAACTTCTAAATGCAAATAAATATGGGTATTTGTGAGATCTTTCAGACTTAAATTTGTATACGGGTTTTCATATTTTTCTTTGAAATAAATTTTTGAGCTATTACCCTTTTGGGTAATTTTTCATTTAATGAGAGGAAACCGAACTTTAACCAAAAAGTTAAGGAACACGTTTATTGTTTTATTTCATTTGGCATATGAAGTGAATTTTGCATACAAAAATTAAAAATATACTTAATTATTTAAGTAATTTCGGGCTGTTAATTGTCAGTTTGTATCATTTCCGATGTAAATTAAATAATTTATCTTATATTTTTTCTCAACGCACATTGGGTTCAAATACATCCATAGTGGCGCTTAAAAGAATTAAGTTTTTGTTTTAATGATTGGTATCGGATAAAACAAGATTTTACTATTTGAAATTTCAACCATCTAAGTTGTTTACCTACTCCGTAGTGAGCTGCTAATTATTGTTGTTTTTATATAAAGTTGTACAATAAAAATTGAAATTTAATAAAAAAAAAAGTGCTTATTTTTTTAATTTAACATTTATAAAGTAATACTTTTATGATGGAACCTTCAACTTCAGGTATTTAGGTGTACAAAAAATTATTTTGTGTTTGTAAATGTATATTAGACCACCCATGAAATGTATGAGATTTTCAAAAGTACTTTTTTTGTTCGCTCCACCGGCAGTTTCCGATAGATTGGGCATAAAAAATAATTGGATCTCTCGGGCGCATACATGCCAGTCAGTTTTTACTTTTGACCCAAAAAATTATCCAAAAACACTTTACAGCTCTTCTGGGCCATAACTTCTAAATTTGACGTTTTTTGAAAATATACTACCCAGCCAGCAAACAAGCATAAAAATTAATCCAAAAAAAGCAAAAAAAGGATAATGAAAGAAAGGGGGGAAAAAAATAGAAGCAAAGAAAATAACAGATGTTATTGAGGCTGATAATAACAGAAAGAAACATATCTTTAGTTATATTCTAGGACCATTTGCAATCCGCTGAAGAAGTAGTCTTTTAAATTTACCAACAGAATATGAAAAATACTTAAGTGCAATAGGAAATTTATTCCAAATTCTGCTAAACCTTACCACAAATGACTTTTCATAGAAAGCATAGTTTATTGACAGACTATTTCCGTTCTTCTCGTACTATTTGAAAACGAGAAAAGTTTGTGCAAGTAAGGAGGATTTTCAAACTTCATAGTCTTATAAAATAGTAACAACGATCTCATTTTAACAAAATAAAAAAAACTGCAACCCAGGAATCTATGTTCATAAAAAGTCAAGTGCTCACAAGGTGCCAATTTATAAACATATCTAATAATACGCCTTACAATCTTACACAACTTATTCAGTTCTCGCACTGAACACCCTGCAATAACTTCTAAACAGTAAACTATGTGAGGCATTAAAACATTAAAGCATTAGCTAATTTAAGTCTTATATTCATAGGCAAATAACTTCCAATATTATATAATCTTTTCAAAGTAAAAGATACTTTCGATGCCAAGTTATTGATATGTCTTGCAAAGTTCAATTTATCATTAACTATTATTCCCAAACACTTCATATTCTCCACCTGATCCATAACTCTGTTACCCATCTGTATCGTTACATCCGCTCTATGACTATTAAACACCATTGCCTTACCTTTTTCAACATTAACTACTAAATTATTTAATTGAAACCAGCCAAAAGCTTTATTAAGATTATAATCCATATTTGCCTGCAATACATAATTAAAGTATTTATCATGAGAAAACAGTAAATATATATCAGGTATGGGCACATAAATTGATTGAAGGGCCAAATTTGGGATTTCACAAACTTACTGAGGGCCGCACCAATTAATACATTACTCGACAAAAACAAAGTTTTTGTAGGTACAGCCTTCTGCTAAAACTTTTTTTTTTGAGTATTTTAGATTCTTAAGCCCAGACCTAAAGTCAAAAAAGTCCATTGAATAGCCTTCGAGTTGTAAGTCTTTCTTTTTTTTATCCCCAGGGAAATACTTTATGATTTTTTATATTTTTGATCGAAATATATTTAAAAATGTAGGCACAGACTCAATAAATGTTTTAAAAATTTTTTTGCCGTCCTTAATACGAATCTGAAGTCAAAAACTTTAAAATCTACTATTTTTCATCACATATTTCTGTTGATTTTAGCTGGATGACTATTTTTATATTTAACAGTTTATTTTAGCTCTTCGAATATTACTAATATTTAGCAAAAATCGGCGAAAATTTTTCTGCAGTCACCTTTAAATAATAAACCTGTAAAAATAGCAAAAAAAAGCTACTAATTGTTTTGCTGTTTTTACAGGTTTATTTCTATGAGTGTATGAATCAAATTTTATTGTGTCTAACTGTTTTACCAAATTTAGGTGCTTCAAGGACTATTCTCAAAAGTAGATTTTAGAAATCCTTACGAAGTCCTTAGAACAGCCTAAAACAATTCCTAAAATGAAAGGTAATTTTTTTGAATTCAAAATCATAAAAAATAAATACTTCTACGTACTTCTATGTCATATTGAGCCATAAAATATTTTTCCCAGGCTTAAGGTTTAAATAAAGAAGAAGGAATTTTTCACTTAATATTCGGATGTAGGAAGCGAAAATGCTTTAAAACGTTTTAGAGGAACTCTGTTCAAAAAAGTCGATATTTGTTGATCGGTGTAATTTTTTGAGGCTCCATTGAATGTTTATTTTTTTAACGCTGTTTTCTACATTATGTATATTTTTATATTCTGATTTTAATTTTTTTTAATTTTGTTTAAAATTAAAAAAATTTTTTTGATTGTTTTGAAATTAAATTAATGAAGGGCCGCACGAAATTGGTTGGCGTGCCGCATGCGGCCCATGTACGATATATATCGTCAGCAAATAAAAATTTTTGTGATTCAGGTATATCTATGGAATCTATAAAATTATTCATAAACATTATAAAAAGTATGGGACTCAATATGGATCCCTAGGGAATTCCATTATATTCTCCCTTGTAGTACTACGAACACCCTTACACTCAACATATTAGGTGTGTTTCTTTACTTTTTGGGTAAAGTTCGGTAAAATGAGAGTAAGCACAAAATCCTCTCACAAAATGACAAAATTACCCAATAGTACAGGAACGCAAAAAACCACTTTTCTAGCCCAAAAACTTATTTCAAAGAATAATGTTAAACAGTGATGGGACTTGAAGAATTTTGTTTTGTGCCAAGTGTGTGACTAAAATGTGCCAAATGGGCCTTTATTGTGCCAAAACTCAATTTTCACTTAGAACCCGTGTATTCAACTTTCATTTTGTAAATGCATTCTTATGGAATTAATTCTATCTTGAATTCTTATGGACTTAATTATATTTGAATGAATTAAAAGGTGAATTCTATCTTGAATTCTTATGGACTTAATTATATTTGAATGAATTAAAAGGTGAATGATAAATTAAATTCATCCGATTCTTATTAAAGATTTGGGAATGCAGCCAATGAATGAATTCTTTAGGAATGGTTGCACGGAATGGTATACATATAAAGATTTTCTAAAACTGAATTAATTTTTTCATGAATTAAACTTTAATTAATTCTTTCGAAGCTTCACGTGAAAAAACTGTTATACTCCATATAAAAAAAAATTATTTTTCACGACAATGAGTTTCACGTGAAAATTGTGCAAACTTAATTTTCACGCAAATTTAATGTACAAGACTATTATTTTTCTGCTGAAAAAGTGACATTTTGTATTAATTGTGATTGTGGCTTTGTTATAAAATTAAAATATTGTTAATTTTTTTAACTTAAATTGCAATTTAAAGCATTTAAAGTCTGAGAGAAATTTTTTCACGTGAAAAACAACTTACGGTGCTTTATTCGGTAATATCTTCGATGCCATTTTTTAGTTTTGCTTTATTCGAAAAGGTATTTTAATACCAATAAATGCTTAGAAACTAAAAATTAAAGAATTGTTATTTTTTAAATTCATTTTCTATTAAATTTTGTAGATAACCAAAATGTGCCAAAATAGTATCGGTTGTGCCATTGTACCAATCAATCTTAGATTGTGCCAAAAATCCCATCACTGATGTGAAAAAACGTATAATTTCAGTTTGCAAATAGGCACAAATAGACATATTTATTCGCATTTAAAAGTTGTTTTTGATTTTATTCAATTAATTTTAACAAAAAACCAAGTTTCTTTTGCTTATTTCTTTATTTAATTACAATTTTTAATTTAATTTCACAATTGTTTTTTGTTTATATTTGCATCAGCTGTTTTACCAAAGTTTACCCGAAGAAAAAGTCTGGGTAAATTTTGGTGAAAAGAGAAGCACTAATACACTCTCATTAGCGCTCTCATTTACCCAATTCTCGACTACGGGAACGCTTTTGGGTAAATTTCGGTAACTTTGGGAACGTACGGGAACACACTGATTGTCTACGGTTTAACAAAAATAAATAAATAATCTTGCAAGCCGATGCCGAAAAATTATAATTATCAACCAGTTTGCGAATAAGTAGATTGTGGTCAATGGTATCGAATGCTTTTGAGAGGTCTAGGGAGACCAATACCGAACATTTGTTATCATTAACTCCCAATCTTATCTTTTCAGTGAGGGCTGTTAATAAATTCGTTGTGCTAAATCCATTTCTGTAACCCGAATGACAATCACTAATTAATCTATATTGCAGTATAAACTTAGTAACCTGCTCCTTAAGTATTTTCTCCAATGCTTTAGCTAACCCAGGGCGATGATTGTCAATATCGGTGCTATTAGCAGCTTTCAATAATGGTACCACACGAGCAATTTTCCAAGACGATGGGAAATAAGATGTAGTAATTATTGTATTAAACAAGTATAATAAATCCTGTTCAATAAGGTTATAAATATTCTTAATGAAAAGCATAGGAATACCATCATGGCCAGCCACGTCTGATTTTATGGCGAAAATAGCTTCCTGTAGTTCCGACAAGTTTATATTAGCAAATATTGTGACGGCCTTTGTGCAGAAATGAAAATATCATTTAGAGCCTCAGGATCATGATCAACAACACTATCATTGTTATCAACAACTCCAGCATTGCCCAACAGTCTCCAAAGTTTTCTGGAATTAATGTAATCAAATCTCAACCTGTCCAGTATCCATGTATGGTCATGCATGCACGTTTATGAGCATGCACGCACATACATTTAACCTGTATGGATCCATATATGTCGATTTTTAGCTGGGTAAGCAAAAAATGGGGGAGGTGGGGTGGGGAAAAATGGATCCTCATCACCACCACCAAAGGTAAAAGTGATAAAATGTAAGGCCGACCCCCATTGATTTGTCATCTTCAGCATTTTTTCCGAACATACCTATCCCCTAACTCCACTCCGTAAGAGGGCTCCCATACAAATGTCATTTTTATAAAATTTACTCTCACCGCTTTAACTGTCCTAAGGGTTTCCCTAGAGAAGTTAAATGTATGACTGACCCCCAATATTTTTTTAATCCCAACATTTTCTCGGAACATATCTACCCTATATCTTCAACCCTTAAGGCGGTCCCCATACAAATTTTTATTTTTTTATAATTTTTTTTTATGAAATCAGCCCTCTCCAGCCCATGGCGCCTCCTAAAGAGGTGGAATGTAAAATCGACCCCCATTAATTTTTCCCTCCACCATTTTTTCCGAACATACCTACCCCCTATCTCCAATCCGTAAGAGGGCTCCCATACAAATATGACATTTTTATAAAATGTCCTCCCACCGCTCTAACTGTCCCAAGGGTGCCACTAGAGGAGTCAAATGTATGACTGACTCCCAATATTTTTTCAACCACAATATTTGCTCTTCAACCCTTAAAGCAGTTCCCATACAATTTTTTTTATTTTTTTTATAATTTTTGTTTATAAAATCAGCTCCTACCGCCCCATAGAGCCTCCTAGAGGGGTGGTATGTAATACCGATTCCCATTAGTTTTTCCCCCCAACATTGTTTCCGAACACACTTGCCCTTTATCTCCACTTCGTAAGGGGGCTCCCATACAAAAATGACATTTTTATAAAATTTGCTCCCACCGCTCTGTCAGAAGGGTGTCCCTAGAGGAGTCAAATGTGTAACTGACCTCCAATACTTTTTCAACCTTAACATTTTTTCGGAACATATCTATCCTTTATATTCAACCCTTAAGGTGGTCCCCATACAAATTTCTTAGTTTCTTTAAAATTTTTTTTATGAAATCGAGAAGGGATTGGGAAACCACTTTTTGCCAGGACTAGTTAAAGTGCAACGCCAGCGCTTTTCCGTTTGTGTTTTTCTGGCTGGATATTTACTTCATTGATAAATCAAGAAATATAGAAAATTAATCGAATATGACACACAAAAAAATATTGTTAAACTTTTTTCAATTAAAACGATTTATTAAATTATTTCAAAAGGTGTCATTTAAAAATTAATTCAATAGATTAAATAATTGCTCAAAACTGCAATTTGCTTGCCATTTTTTTTTTTATTCTATCACTCAAAAGCATTTCATAAAAAAAGAGAAAAACATCAGCATATTGTTGTTGTTGTTTTTCGTTTGTTTTATTTATGTGGTTGCTTTTATAAATGTTTATGTATTAGAAACAGATATTTTAAATTCACTTTTATAAAATTTTAAAAATTCGCGTTAAGTTTATTATTTTATTTGGTTATATATTTTCATTTTGCATTTTAAATCTGAATATTCATTTATTCTAAAACATTATTGTAAACAAATAATGTAATTTTTGAAATTTTGTTTAATAAAATCAATATTTCAGTTAAACAAAAAAATCGAAAAAAATAAATAAATAAAAATAATTAAATAATATTTTATTTAGTTTTCCACAAAAACTATTTTTTTAATTTTCAAAAAAAATTTTGACAGAGTCCTTGTGCCTCAGAAGAAAAACGAAAACTAATTTCTGCGAGAGAATTTTTCATATAAGTATAAATAAATCTATTAAATGAATGAAAATTGCATGCTGCTTTTATTTCAATAAAATTCAATGTTATGAAATTCAAGCTAAAAATAAAGAAATATATTTTTTTATAGTTGGCATGACAACTACCACTTTATCCAGCTGATTAGAAGTCTTGTTTAGAATTTATACAATACTGATCAATTTTTAATCCAATGGATTAATTTTTAATCAAATGCATATAATATGCTATTTACAAGGTATACGATATTGATCAATTTTTAATCCAACGAATTAATTTTTAATCAAATATATATAAAAAAAACTAATAAAAATCTTAATCAAATGTATCACTATTTTATTGAAAATTTATTCAATTAAAGAGCTACAAATTTGTAATTGAATGGACAATTTTTGTGATTGGAGGAATTTCAACGATAAAATTGATTGAAAAGGCGGTTTTCATGATTGAATTTAGTTTTTATTTTTTTTGTGTGTGATGCTCTATAGCACTATATTTGCATGTGCATAACGTACATATAATAAATAGGTACTTCAGTCAAATTTTGGTCTTTCTTTCGTGGAATAAGAGATCTATGTTACAAATGTAATTGGTTTTTAAAAACAACATATCTTACTCTACAAAAAAATTATAACCGATCCTAACTGTCTCTGTACAAATTTTAACGAGGGCCGTTTAAAATGAAGTCCTAACACAAATTTTGATTTTATCTGCTTAAAAAGCCACGAAAAGGAATACTTAGGCCAAAGGTTAGTATGAAAGAAACATTTGTTCTCTCATTCTGCATAAAAACACTTATATGGTATTTTTTCGGGAAACCGCAAATTTAGAAGTTATGGCGCAAAAAAGCTTTGAAGTGTTTTTAGGTAATTTTTAGGGTCAAAAGTCCAAACAGACTGGCCTGTATGCGACCGAGATATCCAGTTTTTGTACACATATTTTTTTATGCCCAAGCTATCGGAAACTGCCGGTGGAGCGAACAAAAAATGTACATACAGTTGCGAGCATAAAAAATGCAACACTACGCTAAATCATCTAAGTATGCTTTAATTTCTTCTAATGGTTTCTTATTTGCGGTTATCTTTTATTATTATATTCGTTGATGTGTAGTTTCATATTTTAAGTGGTTTGATTTGCATTTATTTATGTGAATTAGTTTTTACGAACTTTTTTTTAAACTAGTGCCTATTTTGTGCGAGCAAAAAAAAAAATGCAACGAAAGAATAATATGTATCAGGTAAGTATAAAAATTTTATTTATTCACGAAATTTGAACTGAATTAACCAGAATTAACTAAATTGCTTATTCTTTACAAAAAACAACTAGCAAGTGATAGCCGTGATGCTATTATTACAGCGCTTTGGGAAGGCAAACCTTTACTTGAAATCGGAACTATGTTTCAAGGAAAGAAGTCCACTGTGTCACGAATTGCAACTCGGCATTAGGCTCGCGGTTATATTCATAAGAAAATAGGAAGTGGAAGACCCCGAAAAACAATTAAAAGGCAGGACAGAAATATGATCTCTATTGTTAAAGCGACCCCAATAAGACCGCCGTAGATGTTCTGCAGTATGCTTCAGAATATTTTGGCGCAACCGCTGGAGTTCATACCGCACAAAGACGCTTAAAGGAAGCAAACATGTTAGGAAGACGTCCAGAAAAGAAACCCTTCATAAGTAAAGTGAATACAAAGTGAGGCGTCTCGATTTTGGAAAGCGTCATACACTCTCAAAACAATTCCGTTGTGACAACCGAATTTTTTCCAACCGAATTGGGTCGGTTGCTGCAACCTCGTCATTCGGTTGCCCCAACCGAATTCAGTTGAGGCAACCGATAATTCGGTTGTCGCAACCGAATTGAAATTGAATTCGGTTGCCGCAACTGAATTCGGTTGCTGCAACCGAATTACGAGGTTGCAGCAACCGAATCTATTCGGTTGGCAAAAAATTCCGTTGGCACAACGGACTTGTTCTGAGAGTGTAGGCACTGGGCAAAGGTTATATTTAGTGACGAAACAAAATCAAATTTATTTGGATCCGATGGATTGAAGTTCATCCGCAGACCACCAAAAAAACGGTACTCTCTAGATACTAGAAACAACGCGTTAAACAAGGTGCGCGCCGCGGCGGAGGATCCCTTATGATGTGGGGTATGAAATCGTTGTCTTAAATAGAAGTCAAAATTGAGGACGGAATAAATACAGATGGTTACTACAAGAGCACATGCTTCCTCACATTCAGGAAAAAATAGCTGTTGGAAGCATATGCCAATACGACAATGACCTTAAGCACACCAGTCTCTTATGGCGTTTTCTTTTCTGAAAAAAATGTTGCCTTTTTTTTGCATTTTGCTTTTGAATTGCCTTTTTTGTGTTCTTTTCTAAATTAAGGGTAACATTCTAATAGGGCTAGGTGTTCTTTTCTAAAAATGTTGCCTAAATAAAGGTCAAAAATGCAACATTTTTTGCCCTCAAAAAATTTACGGGGTAGAGTGTTGCCCTGTTTTTTTCTTTATGTCAACGCCATGTGTATATACTGTAATGTTTTTTGCCAGCTAACTCGCAACTTGGTGGCCTAGGGGGTACTATCATGGCTTCTGATACAGTAGGTCGCAGGTTCAAACCCCGGTTGGAGCACAATATTTTTTTTTGTTTTTTTATTTGTTTTTATAAAATTTTAATTAGATTTTTATAGTTTTTCTGTTATTTAGTATTTAACAATTTTTTAGGCTAAAAATAAATAAAAAATTATACAATTTGCTTTAAATATGAAAAAAAAAATTTAATTGAAAAAAGAAAATACATAAAAAAATTATTTTTTACTTTGTCTGGAATTTGGACCCGTCCAGCCCATGTCAAAGGCAGGCATCACAACCACTAGGCTACAATTAGTAATAGTTTCCGTAAACAATATTGCATACGAGTATACAATACACATACATATGTTTAGAAAAATGCAACAGTGATTTTATTGTGTTCTATTCTGATTGCCTTTTAACAAGGCAACATTTTTTTCCAGAAAAGAAAACGCCATTAGATACGCCATTTCTAAGTAACAACGGTGTGGAGGTTTTACAGTGACCAGCACAGTCACGCTTTAAACCCCATAGAGAATCTATGGGAGCTTGTAGACAGCGAAATTCGAGAGAAAAAGGAGTAGCAAGCCATACCTTCACAAAATTGGTTGCGCTCGTCGATTCTATGCCTTCACGAATGAAAGCAGTAATTAAAAATAATGGCTATTCCACTAAATAATAAAAATCTAATTAATATGCTGAATTTTTTAACAAATAAAATCGATTAAATGTAAAATACATAAAAGTTGCATTTTTTTTGCTCGCACCATATAGGCACTACACATTTTGCAATTGTAATTCAGAAAATATCAATTGAAATTCAGAAAATATCAATTGAAATTCAGAAAATATTAATTGAAATTCAGAAAACATCAATTGAAATTCAGATTTTCCATTTGAAAATCAGAAAATATCAATTGAAATTCAGAAAATATCAATTGAAATTCAGAAATCATCGTTTGAAATTCAGAAAATAACAATAGAAATTCAGAAACCGTCATTTGAAATTCAGAAAATATCAATTGAAATTAAGAAAATATCATTTAAAATTCAGAAAATGTCAATTTAAATTCAGAAAATATCATTTGAAATTCAGAAAATATCATTTGAAATTCAGAAAATATCAATTGATATTCAGAAAACATCAATTGAAATTCAGAAATTATCAATTGAAATTCAGAAAATATCAATTGAAATTCTGAAATCGTCATTTGAAATTCAGAAAATATCAATTGTGTAACGATTCGTCTGATTTGGTTGACTACCATGGGAACAGCTACCTATTAATTCCGGCTGTGCTCGTCGGCGGGTGTGGTCTATTAAGTTCCCAAAAAAAAATTTTCTGAATCAGTTACAAGGGATTTTACTTTAGGTAGCAAAAAAAATATTTTAACTATATTTATACAGACGTTAGAATAGAACAAGTAAATGTTGAGGATGGTTTTGTAGTTAGAGGTGTCATTAACTACAAACATACCAAAGCCCACCCACCATACTGACAAAATTATAAAGTCCGTTGTCAGCCCAATAAAAAAAAATATAAAAAAAAATCACCTACCTAATATAACCCATACCACCGACTTTACCTTTCGTAATAAAAAAAATTTCAAAATTCCATTTTACAGAATCTTAACATATTATAATTTATTAAATAAATAAAAAAAAATATGAATTAACTTGCATTAATATAAAATTAAAGATTGGCCATCTACATGGTAAAATTATATATTTAAACTATTAGATATTTTCTGTATAAACAAAAAAAATTTTATAGTTAAAATTTTAATTATATTCAATCGATATTAATTGATATTTAAGTTAATTCCCAAAATCGAAACATGAATACCTTACAATAATAAAATTTTTAATTGATGGCAACCCTAGTTGCAAACTATTCTAAATTATTTTCAAGTTAATCGCTAATGAAAGTAAAAAAAAATTTAACAGATATTCATGTTTTGATTTCAAAAAAAAAATTTAAACAAAGTACTTGTTTAATAGGAATGAATTGGTGAGAGAATGAGAGTATATTAAAAAAATGTACTATTTATGTATTTAAAAAGAAAATAATAAAGAAAAACTTACATTACACAATCCATCGATGTCAGGCGCCGGACTGATGATTACCTGTGTAAGTTGCTTTATTTAATTATTTAGTTAAAAGTATTCAATGTATGTTGAATGTGTTTAAGTGTGGATTGTGTGTGTGGATTGTGTTACTTATGAGAGATTCTTTCCGTTTCCCCCTTATAACAAAATCCACATAATATAAATAAGTAAATGTGGTTATTGACTGCGAATGTGTTTATGTGTGTTTTTTCTTAGAAAGGAGAATAATAATGATTGTGAAGTTTAATCTAATTTATATATGCATGTGTATTTTATGTGGAAATTATAAGTTTAATGAATAATTGAATTTGACTCAGGTGACCGTATTAATATTAACACAAAATACAAAAAAAATTACGAATATGAACAGAATAAATAAAGTTAAAAAAAAATTAATTATTTAAAATAAAAACTATTTAAGATGAAATATCAAATTTGTTGATATCCTGAGGAAATTATTAAATCATAAACCAATGTACCGCGTAAACAAAAAAAATCTCAATTATAAAAATTAATTTGGTCACCTTATGGTAGTTGTGTGTGGAGGGTGGATTTTCCACAAGATGTATAAAGTTTATTCAATTAAACAATCGCTTATTAATATCTTCGCGATGACCAAAATGCAATTATAGTCCGCTAATTGAGCATAATAAGGGTGGGTTAACACTGCAACCTTTATTTTCGGGAAATTCTAAATTTTCAAAACTTGTACTATGATTAAATGATTCCAATGTATTGTTGAAGAATATGCTTTTCTATGTACCACTTTCACATAAAAAGAAAACTTCTATATATGGCAATAGCAAAATTAATGTACACAATCCAATACGGCACAATGTAAAAATCAAAATTTAGATATTCAAAACAGTAAAATCCGCAAAATTCTCCGCAAATTATGTTGACATTGACCATATAAAAAAATTCATATAAACGAGAGTAATATAAAATATTCAACCCCAATTTATAAGCAGAATTTTACTTTCACACACACAAGAAGATATTTACGTTTGATAGAAAATTTTCCCCAAATTTCCGACTTTTTAAAAAAAAACATTAAAATGAAATGTTGAATTGATCGAAATAAAATACATTTCATCTAAGTAATTTCGAAAATACACCCACAGAAAAATTCTAGTTCGTCCATAATAAAATGTAATTCCCCTTTATTGAAATAGTCGCCCTCACAAAACAGAAAAAGAGAAAAGCTTGCTGCATAACTTTATCTGAGAAAGGCGCCCACCATTGGAAATGTGTATAAAGATCTTCACGTCCATATATCCTTAATATGGAAAATTCCAATGTGTCCACTGTTGATATCCTCAAGTTGGTAATTAACTTTGCCAATTTTCTTCTTTACCACTGCTCTTACGCCAGTTGGTGCCAATTTCGCATTAAATTGTTCAGCCAGTGAACTCTGAACAAAATTTCGCCGTATTACAACTTGACCAATATTAAATTCCCGTGTTCGCGTTCTCAAATTGTAATATTTTACATTGCGATCATATGCTTCTCTAATTTTCGTCCGAATAGAGTCCCTAAGAATTGAAAATTCATCCTGCCGTTTTATTTTATTGTCCATTTCACTCAAAATTTCCAAATTTCGCAAAATTGTGTAGTCCTGGCCGTGATTTATCATGCTCTGGCCAAACACAAGTTCGTATGGTGTTCTTCTCGTTGTTTGGTGTATACTGCTCCGAATTGCACAATTCACACTGGCCAAATATTCATCCCATTGGCGTTGGTCATTCCGTATATATGAACGAAGCGCTTCATTAATGGATCTATTTACCCGTTCACTTGCATTAGATTGAGGACTGTGGACGGCGGTAAACTGGTGTTGAATTCCATATTTATCGATTAGAGCTTTAAATTCCTTTGACTTAAATTGGCTGCCATTATCCGAAACGATAATTTCAGGAACACCATAACACGTGAATATTTCATTTTTCAAATACTCTGCCATTGGTTTAGTTATAAATTTCTTTAGTGGCTTCAAGAAAGTAAATTTGGTAAAATGGTCCAAAATTATAAATATCCCAATATTGCCATGTTTCGTGCGCGGAAATGGCCCAATTAAATCCATATACAATCTTTGGAATGGCCGTTCGGTTTGTACCATTTCCCCCATTGGAGGTTTAAGCGACGATGTTGGTGTTTTAGACGTTCGGCAGTAGTTACAATTTAAGACATATTCTTTAACATCGGTTACAAGTCTAGGCCAAAAGAAAAATTTTCGAATACGCTGAACTGTTTTGGCTATTCCGCCATGAGCAGCGTTTGGCACATCATGTGAAGCATAAATTACATCCTTGCGGAGTTGATCCGGAACAAGCAACTTCCATGATTCAGACTCATCAGCCTTACCAGTTGAGAATTCGGTTCTTTTATATATATATTTGTCAACGACTTTATAATCAGGTAACTCTATTCTTGAATATTCGTCTTTTAAACGCATATATTCCGGACTTTCAAAAGCGACAGAATTCAAGTCAATTGATGGTAAAACTTCCAATTCCAATTCGGCGACGGTAATATCCTCTTCAAAAGAACGGGATAGTGCGTCTGGCACAACGTTGTCTTTCCCCTTTCGATGTTCGATTGTGAAGTCGAAACCTTGTAGTTTCAGGGACCATCTGGCCAATCGTCCCGATAAATCTTTCTGTCTCATCAGCCATTTGAGACTTGCATGGTCAGTAATGACTTTAAATGCCTGACCCTCTATATAGGCTCGAAACTTTTTTATTGCCAATATGACCGCCAAACATTCAAGTTCAGTAATTGAATAATTTCGTTGGGCCTTATTTAATTTTTGGGACATAAAAGCAATCGGCCTCTCATTTCCTTCATCGTCCAATTGTGCCAAAACTGCACCAACACCAAAAGTACTAGCATCGCATTGAAGAATAAAGGGTTTGTCAAAATTAGCATGCACTAAAACTGGCGCTGAGATTAATTTTTCTTTGATTAATTCGAATGCTTTTTGTGCCTCTTCCGACCATGAGAAAGTTTTACGTTTTGACAATAATTCGGTTATAGGAAAAGTAACGGTAGAATAATCATCAATAAATCTCCGATACCATCCAGCCATGCCAAGAAATTGTCGGATTTGTTTTATAGATTTAGGTATTGGAAATTGGGAAATTGCCTTGACTTTTTCCGGATCAACTTTCAGGGATCCTTCCCCTACAATATATCCCAAATATTGTACTTGTCGAATTGCGAAGCAGCTTTTCTTTACGTTGATGGTTAAATTGGCCTTTCGAAGTTGAGTGGCCACCTCCTGTAGATGTTGAATATGTTCGTCAAAGTCCTTTGAAATGATCAATAAGTCGTCGAGGTAAACGAAAACGTTTGTCTTTAAATTGTACGGAATGACTTGGTCCATCAGTCGGCACATTGTTTGTGGTGCATTGCATAATCCAAACGGCATTCTTGTAAATTGGTACAATGGCCGATTAGGGATTGTGAACGCGGTTTTTGGTCGTGAGGTTTCGTCCAGTTTGATTTGCCAAAAGGCATCTTTCAAATCCACTTTTGAAATATAATAAACTGGAGGAAGCCTCGAAATTAATCCGTCTATGTTCGGTATCGGATACGCGTCTTTTGTCGTCACCGAGTTTAATTTACGACTGTCCAAGCAAAATCTAACCTTGCCAGGTTTTATTACTAAAACTCCAGGAGATGACCACGGAGATGTCGGACACTCCTCAATGACACCTAATTTTAGCATCCGGTCGATTTCACCACACAGAAGTTTTTCCCTCGCTGGAGATATTGGATAGTATCTTTGTTTAATCGGTTGGGCATCACCAGTATCAATTTTATGTTCCAGTACAGGCGTACTTCCCAATCCATCACGTTCTGAATTCGGGAAATAATCTATAATCTTCTTTAGTTGTTGTTCTTGAAAAGAATTCAGCGGAATCTTATTAGGGTCTTCTTCGGAAACAATTTCGTTGATTGTGTCCACCGATACAATTTTCATTCGAAAATTTTCCCAAAAATCCATACCACAAATTACGTCTTGTTCGATTGTAGAGATTAATAAAAATTCATTTGTTTTTTCCTGACCATTGTAACCAATATCTAAATTTACCGTTCCTAAAACTCGCTGTCGTTGACCATCAGCTGTTTTAACATTACCACTACCACGTTTAAATTCTCCAGAATCGATAATTTCCTTACACAAATCTCCTCCAATTACGCTGACGTTGGCTCCACTGTCCAACAGTGCAAAACGGTTATTTCCGCGTACCTTCAACAAAATGTAAGGTCTATTATCATGTTCCTTACTTACTATTGACGAAACTACCACATTCTTCAAACGTTTTCTTCTTTTATAGAATTCTCGAATTCTTTTTGACGATCTGGTAGTTCTTTCTTCTAAATCCGGTTTAAAAAAAATTCTTTCCCTAGCACGCTGATATTCTTCAAGGCGAATATGATACGGTCGCTGTAACGGGTGAATTTTTGTCACATTAGGTAGATTTGTGTTATTTGGTTTATTAAAAAAAATAGGCAAACATGTTTCTGAATTTAATGTTTCGGATGTCCGTCCATCTTGGAACGAACATCCTTCACGAAGTTTCCCCGCTCCTGAGTACATTTAAGGCATTGTGGTCTATATGTATTTTTTAATCCGCATCCATAGCAGAACACCATTCGTGGCTCCAAACAATCCATAAAACTGTGACCCACTTTATCACAGTTCCAGCATTTTCCTGTCCTTACTACCACACATATTTCCGTGTCTTCATTATCCACAATGTCCTCAATATCCGACCGTATATCCTTTTTAGCCACTTCCGAAACCTGTATCCTTTGATACGAGCGTTTATAATTACCAGCTGACATATCCTTAACGAATTTCTCGTGTCGTCGTACCGCGCGTCGTAATTCAGAAACTCGAGTTATGTCTAGATGGAGCAATTCATGTCTCACTTCTGGTTTCAAATTTCGTTGAATGGTCTCGCATAATTCATATTCAGATAATGGTGTTCTTAATCTGTCACATAAAACCATTATAGCCTCGTAAAATTCATCGAAGGTCTCGTTATGTCGTTGTCTGCGATGTCTTATATCGTCCTTTATGTCAAAATCCGTATGAAAATCCTTAAACTGTCGTTTCAATGCCACACACAAACTGTTCCAGTTCATGTCTTGACTACTCCGATGAAAACGCCAAAACCATTTTAAGGCCCTTCCTTCAAAAAGAATGTGTGCATGTTCACACAATAGGTCGAAATCCCCATGCAGATTAGCACTCGTTAAGGTATTCACCCGGTATATAAATTCGTCTACAGTAAAATCCGAAGTATCACCAGTAAAGTTGATTTTCCAATTCCTAATCAAATTTAAAATTCTCTCTGAATTACGTTGGAAATTTCCCCCTTCATGTCGAAAACCATGATCTGCTCGAACATTACGTTCAACCCGAAAAATATTACTGCGATTATCTGATTCCATATGTTCGTCATCGCCACGATCGTCTTGAGAAGTACGTCTATTTCCAGGAGACCCGTTAGTCTGAAAATTTCGACCGGTCCTAGAACCATTATCACCAACTGTTTGTTCATTACGTCCTAAATTTTCCAAATGAAGTTCGCGAAACCCGCTAGCTATAATTTCACTAACATCTTCCCTAAAGCCTCCCAAAGCGTCAAGAACTATCAGACGAACTCCAGCTTCATCTACATTTCTTTGATTACTCGCCTCCCTACGAGCTTGTAACCGAGTCCTGGGTCTTTCATATTGAGCCTGCCTTGGCTGATTATCACCAGCACCCCGTTCTTCAACAAATGTGGAATTAGCAGCTGTTTCCTGCTGTACCTCGACTGGAATATCTCCACAACTCCTTATCAATGGCATTTTGTAAATTTAAGCCAAATAAAAAAAAAACTTCAATCAAAACTAATTTTCGACAAATAAAATCTTGAAGAGTAAGTGAAAAAATTTTCAATATATATTCCTCAAAATCACGATATATTAATTAAAAAACATAGTATAATCAATCAATATTAAAATAGTATTACTACTCAGTAAAGTCTTACGATATGGATAAGCTGGAACAAAAAAAACTAAAATGAAAATCATAAAAGAAAACTTAAAACAGAAAATAAAATGGTATGCTATCCTTCCCATCATCAACAAAAACTTGAAAGATCAAGAGATATACAATGTCCCATATTTGCTGGAAAACATCCGACCAGAATCAGAATGAATTTGATCCAAAAACAAATATAAAAAAAAATATAAATCGGTCGATCATCTGATGTAGGAATGTAAATGATTATAACCAAGACACATTAGATCCAACAACTAAAAAATCAAACCAAAAAAAAAATTTTAAAGATGAAGAAAAAATTAAATAAACAAAATTACAGAAATAAGGTAAGAGTCAAATGAGAACATTACCGATATTAACCAGAAAATCAATTTCTCGAATTCGAACCCAAACCCTGATAAAAATTGCATTCAATAAAATTAAATAAGGTAATAGAATCACATATAAAATAATACTATTAAATCCAAATTAAATTAATACTGAAACAAAAAAAATAAAAATGAAAGAGAAGGTATCCGCACAAAATCACCACACATTAAATCGATTCAAAGGCCCTCAGTTCATAGATGTAAATGCACTATAAATTAAAAATGTTTAACGAAACTGAGGCCCCACGTTGGGCGCCAAAAATCTCTGTAACGATTCGTCTGATTTGGTTGACTACCATGGGAACAGCTACCTATTAATTCCGGCTGTGCTCGTCGGCGGGTGTGGTCTATTAAGTTCCCAAAAAAAAATTTTCTGAATCAGTTACAAGGGATTTTACTTTAGGTAGCAAAAAAAATATTTTAACTATATTTATACAGACGTTAGAATAGAACAAGTAAATGTTGAGGATGGTTTTGTAGTTAGAGGTGTCATTAACTACAAACATACCAAAGCCCACCCACCATACTGACAAAATTATAAAGTCCGTTGTCAGCCCAATAAAAAAAAATATAAAAAAAAATCACCTACCTAATATAACCCATACCACCGACTTTACCTTTCGTAATAAAAAAAATTTCAAAATTCCATTTTACAGAATCTTAACATATTATAATTTATTAAATAAATAAAAAAAAATATGAATTAACTTGCATTAATATAAAATTAAAGATTGGCCATCTACATGGTAAAATTATATATTTAAACTATTAGATATTTTCTGTATAAACAAAAAAAATTTTATAGTTAAAATTTTAATTATATTCAATCGATATTAATTGATATTTAAGTTAATTCCCAAAATCGAAACATGAATACCTTACAATAATAAAATTTTTAATTGATGGCAACCCTAGTTGCAAACTATTCTAAATTATTTTCAAGTTAATCGCTAATGAAAGTAAAAAAAAAATTTAACAGATATTCATGTTTTGATTTCAAAAAAAAAATTTAAACAAAGTACTTGTTTAATAGGAATGAATTGGTGAGAGAATGAGAGTATATTAAAAAAATGTACTATTTATGTATTTAAAAAGAAAATAATAAAGAAAAACTTACATTACACAATCCATCGATGTCAGGCGCCGGACTGATGATTACCTGTGTAAGTTGCTTTATTTAATTATTTAGTTAAAAGTATTCAATGTATGTTGAATGTGTTTAAGTGTGGATTGTGTGTGTGGATTGTGTTACTTATGAGAGATTCTTTCCGTTTCCCCCTTATAACAAAATCCACATAATATAAATAAGTAAATGTGGTTATTGACTGCGAATGTGTTTATGTGTGTTTTTTCTTAGAAAGGAGAATAATAATGATTGTGAAGTTTAATCTAATTTATATATGCATGTGTATTTTATGTGGAAATTATAAGTTTAATGAATAATTGAATTTGACTCAGGTGACCGTATTAATATTAACACAAAATACAAAAAAAATTACGAATATGAACAGAATAAATAAAGTTAAAAAAAAATTAATTATTTAAAATAAAAACTATTTAAGATGAAATATCAAATTTGTTGATATCCTGAGGAAATTATTAAATCATAAACCAATGTACCGCGTAAACAAAAAAAATCTCAATTATAAAAATTAATTTGGTCACCTTATGGTAGTTGTGTGTGGAGGGTGGATTTTCCACAAGATGTATAAAGTTTATTCAATTAAACAATCGCTTATTAATATCTTCGCGATGACCAAAATGCAATTATAGTCCGCTAATTGAGCATAATAAGGGTGGGTTAACACTGCAACCTTTATTTTCGGGAAATTCTAAATTTTCAAAACTTGTACTATGATTAAATGATTCCAATGTATTGTTGAAGAATATGCTTTTCTATGTACCACTTTCACATAAAAAGAAAACTTCTATATATGGCAATAGCAAAATTAATGTACACAATCCAATACGGCACAATGTAAAAATCAAAATTTAGATATTCGAAACAGTAAAATCCGCAAAATTCTCCGCAAATTATGTTGACATTGACCATATAAAAAAATTCATATAAACGAGAGTAATATAAAATATTCAACCCCAATTTATAAGCAGAATTTTACTTTCACACACACAAGAAGATATTTACGTTTGATAGAAAATTTTCCCCAAATTTCCGACTTTTTAAAAAAAAACATTAAAATGAAATGTTGAATTGATCGAAATAAAATACATTTCATCTAAGTAATTTCGAAAATACACCCACAGAAAAATTCTAGTTCGTCCATAATAAAATGTAATTCCCCTTTATTGAAATAGTCGCCCTCACAATTGAAATTCAGAAAATATTTGAAATTCCGAAAATATCAATTGATATTCGGCAAATATCATTTGAAATTTAGAAAATATCATTTGAAATTCAGAAAATATCATTTGAAATTCAGAAAATATCAATTGAAATTCAGAAAACATCAATTGAAATTCAGAAAAATGTAAACAGAATTTTTTAAAGAATACGGCCAAGTAGATAATGTTATACCCTATAAAAAATTTATATATGGATTTTATCAAAATACGTTTGATGAATAATTGGAAGTAAAATTCATTTTATTTACGCGGGTGAGGATTATTTAAAATTTGTGTGCCTAAATGATTTTATGTACACTAATTTCTTTCTTGTTACGAAATGGCTCCAAAATGTAAGGCTGGAATTTAAAGCCAAATAATAGTCTTTAATATCAGCGTTACGTTTTAATGTCTAATGGAGCCATAATTCGTTACAAGAAAGAAATTAGTCTACATAAAATCATTGAGGTACACAAATTTTAAATATTTTTCACTCACGTGAGCACAATGAATTTTACTTATTTTGATAAAACTCATATATAAACTTTTTATAGGGGATAACATTATCTACCTGGATAGATTCTTTTAAAAAATGTGTTTACATTTTCCTGAATTTCAATTGATGTTTTCTGAATTTCAATTGATATTTTATGAATTTCAAATGACGATTTCTGAATTTCAATTGATTGTTTCTGAATTTCAAATGATATTTTCTGAATTTCAATTGATATTTTCTGAATTTCAAATGACGATTTCTGAATTTCAATTGATATTTTCTGAATTTCAATTGATATTTTCTGAATTTCAATTGATGTTTTCTGAATATCAATTGATATTTTCTGAATTTCAAATGATATTTTCTGAATTTCAAATGATATTTTCTGAATTTCAATTGACATTTTCTGAATTTCAAATGATATTTTCTGAATTTCAATTGATATTTTCTGAATTTCAAATGACGGTTTCTAAATTTCAATTGATATTTTCTGAATTTCAAATGATATTTTCTGAATTTCAATTGATATTTTCTAAATTTCAAATGATATTTTCTGAATATCAATTGATATTTTCTGAATTTCAAATGACGATTTCTGAATTTCAATTGATATTTTCTGAATTTCAAATAACGATTTCTGAATTTCAATTGATATTTTCTGAATTTCAATTGATATTTTCAGAATTTCAATTGATATTTTCTGAATTTCAAATGATATTTTCTGAATTTCAATTGATATTTTCTGAATTGCAAATTATATTTTCTGAATTTCAATTGATATTTTCTGAATTTCAAATGATATTTTCTGAATTTCAAATGGAAATTCTGAATTTCAATTGATATTTTCTGAATTTCAATTGATATTTTCTGAATTTCAATTGATATTTTCTGAATTTCAAATGGAAATCTGAATTTCAATTCATATTTTCTGAATTACAGTTGCAACAGGTGTAGTTTCATAAAAAAGTTCGTAAAAACTAATTCACATAAATAAATGCAAATGAAACCACTTAATATTTTATTTTTAAAAACTCCCCAATTTTGGTATTTTCGATATTTGATAGACCAGAAGTATTGAAGTAGTAAATTGTTAAATTTTAACTTCTATTTTTCGAATAGTACGGGATGTCTACTTGAAATTACAAACAAGAAAATTTATATATGTATTTGTTGTGCATTTTTAAGATATTAATATTTTTATGTAAAAAGTTTTGTTTTCCAAATTAATTTGTTTAACAAAACTACCGTATTTATACCCTACACCACTATGTGGTCATTATACCCTACACCACTATGTGGTCAGGGTATTATAAGTTTGTGCTGATGTTTGTAGCACCAAAAAATATTGGTCGTAGACCCACCTTATAGTATACCGATCGGCTCAGAATTTTTTTTTATTTCGATTTAACGATGTCCGTCTGTCCGTCCGTCCGTCCGTCTGTCTGTCTGTCCATGCAATCTTGTGCGCACTCTACAGGTCGCAAATATTAAGATATTTTGATGAAATTTGGTACGCAGACCTATGTTGGCCCAAGGACGAACAAGTTTGATTTTGGTGCACATCGGTCCATGTTTAGACCTAGTGCCCATATAAGGGTCCTACCAAAATTATATTGTTAATACGCTGCAGGTCGTAAATATTAAGATATTTTGACGAAATTTGGTACACAGACCTATGTTAGCCCAATAACGCAGCCTATTGATTTTGGTGAACATCGGTCCATGTTTAGACCTAGTGCCCATATAAGGGTCCTACCAAAATTATACTGTTTATACGCTGCAGGTCGTAAATATTAAGATATTTTGATGAAATTTGGTACACAGATCTATATTGGCCCAATAACGCAGCCTATTGATTTTGGTGAACATCGGTCCATGTTTAGACCTAGTGCCCATATAAGGGTCCTACCAAAATTATACTGTTTATACGCTGCAGGTCGTAAATATTAAGATATTTTGACGACATTTGGTACACAGACCTATGTTAGCCCAATAACGCAGCCTATTGATTTTGGTGAACATCGGTCCATGTTTAGACCTAGTGCCCATATAAGGGTCCTACCAAAATTATACTGTTTATACGCTGCAGGTCGTAAATATTAAGATATTTTGATGAAATTTGGTACACAGACCTATATTGGCCCAATAACGCAGCCTATTGATTTTGGTGAACATCGGTCCATGTTTAGACCTAGTGCCCATATAAGGGTCCCACCAAAATTATATTGTTTATACGCTGCAGGTCGCAAATATTAAGATATTTTGATGAAATTTGGTACATAGACCTATGTTGGCCCAAGGACGAAGATATTTTAATGAAATTTGGTGCGCTGACTCACATTATAGAAAATTTTGACACAAGTCTCATTTTAACCCATTCGAATTTCGGATCCAAACATTAGTTGGCTTTTAACCAGACTGGTGTAGGGTATTGTATAGTCGGCATGCCCGACTTTAACCTTTTTACTCGTTTTAGTTTTACTGTTGTGTTTCAATGTTTACTATTATTGTTATTGTTGTAAATACATTAAAAATTTGAATAAAGATGGTTGCGTCAGTGGTTTGATCACCCACGCTGACGTTCCCTATGTGAATAAACTGTTTAACACGCCCATCGCTATTCCGGTTAATATTGGGCAATTCCACGTAAAACGGCCCAACACAAGAAAAAAAAAATAATTCAATTATTTTTAATAGAAATAGCAGGGGTATGGCATCACCAAAAAAATAAGTAATAAAAATATTGTTGTCACTAGATGGCACTGTGTTCAAAAAACTGACAATTTTATTTTTTTATTTAAATTTAAATAATAACAAACAACAAAGCAAAAAAACAAACGGATATTTCAAATTTTGTTATTTGAATATATTCCGCGCTTGTTTTTCCTTGTTTTGAGCAGTTTTCAGCAGTTTTTGAGTTTTTAAATATAGGCTCAGCTGCTACTAAACTGATACTAAATAGTTGCTCAGGTAATACTAAATTACAGCGCCCTCTATCGGTGAGTAGTGTTTGATTTCCTATCTCTATAATTAATAGTCTCTGAGAAATAGGCCAATTGATGTCTACAAGAGAATGACAATTATGAACAAATGGAAAAAATTATAAATTTTTTAATTTTTTTTTTTTTTTTTTTGGCAATTTCACGTAAAACGGCACTAGGGAGGGAAACAAAAGTTTACTTATTTTTAATAAAAATCGGTCAATTTATGTGTACAAGAGAATGTCACTTATGGATAAATGGAAAAAATTATAAAAAAAATTATAAATTTTTTTATTTTTTATCAATTTGGCAACACTTTGTTTTATTTCTTCAAACTTTTCGTTTTTTTCATACGAGGTCGCACCAGCAACATTTTCCTAAAAAGCCACATTTCCTTTGGAGACAGTGAGACAGTAAGACAATAAAAAATACTTTAAACAATTAGCTATTCAAAATAGTCGTATGCGTTCTAAGGAAAATTTTATAGAATATAACCAGAAAGTCATAAAGGATTCATTAGTCTAATCGTAAAGTAAAAAAACGTATCTGTAATCAATTCAATGTGATAAAATAATATAGAAATATATTTTTATCTTTTTTCTATGCATTGAAACTGTTGTCAAGTAAAATCGTAAAAAAGTTCTGTTGAAAATAGAAATTTTCTATTTTATTACTTGACATTTAATTCTATTCACAAGAAAAAGATAAAAAATACAATATTTTTATTTTTTATACTCTTTTTATTCATTATGAGAATGATACGTTACTTTTTTTACGATACTTCCAAACTAATTTGGGCTTAATTCTTTAAAAACTCAAATCTGTAAGGTCACACCCGTCACAGTCTTCTTATGGCCATGAGGAGCAGAAATCATGTTCTTTTAGTGTCTACCCGTTATTAAACGTGTAGCGGATTGGGTTCACACTATTATACATTTACTTTATACAACACATTTCTGACATCTAAAGGGTGGTCCAACCATAATGCACGATGTTAATTGTGAGTTACACCTTAACGTCAAGTTTTTTGCCCAACTTAATTTGACATTTCTTTGTTCAGTGTTTGACAAATTCAACCATGGATTGAAGATTGTTGAAGCCTTTTACGAAAATGGGCGTTCAAATCAAAATGCATTTCGTGCACTTCTTTGGTCAGAATAATCGACTAAATGTGTCCACAATCGGGAGAATTGTGCGCAAATTTCAGCAAACCGGGTCTGTAGGAAATGTGAAAAGACCTGTGCATTCTCGCCCAGTTCTTTCTGCGGAAAACATTGCTGTTGTTCGCGATAGTGCGGGAGAAGAGCCGTCAACCTCGACTCGTCGTCGGTGTTCGCTATCGCGAGATGATAACGAACTTCTTGTGACCAGAAATTGAGGATATGGACCTGGACGATATGTGCTTCCAACAGGTTGGTGCCACTTGCCACATAGCCAACGAAACAATGGCTCTTTTGCGTGAGAAATTCAATGGCCGTGTTATCTCACGTCGTGGTGATGTTAATTGGCCGCCACGATCATTTGATTTGACTTCTTTTTTTGGGGATATTTAAAAGAAAAAGTGTCCGTCAATAAGCCAAGAACAATTCAAGAGCTAAAGGATGAGATAATTCGGCACATTAACCACATTGAACCTGAATTATGTCTCAGAGTCATTGAAAATATGGACCATCGGATAAAGGTATGCCACTGAAGCCGTGGCGAGCATTTGGCCGACATTTTAATTCACACATAATTGTCATAGATCCTGCTATCATAATAAAAAATATTAAGATAATTCTCTGAAAACTTTTTATTTTATTTACAATTAACAGCGTGCATTTTGGTTGGACCACCCTGTATAACACACATGTGTGATAATCTAAACGGGGCTTAAATTAAAATGAAAACTAAAAGTGATATTTTAATTTAGTAGGTTTGAAGTTTAGAAGAAGAATAAAGCTTTTTCTCTAAAAATTATAAACATCAATTTTTAAATCAGACTAGATTTAGTTTCTGCCTTTTTTTATGGAATTCATCAGTGATTTTCCATTAAATTGTTAATTGTTTATATGTTTATTGTCAGATTGTTTCTATATGATAATTTTTTCAACAACCCGTCGGCGAAGGGATTCGAAAATATGTCCCTACATTACAAACGTAACTATACTGAAGTGCGACGACAGCTTAGCCATCTCACCTAAGTAAGGCCTTGAATGCAATGTAACTAATTCATTGTTTTCTTTGCTATTCAGCTTTCTGTTATTGTATTTACTCAGAAGTGATCAAACACAGACGCAAACAAACATTCTATTTTTAGATTTGTTTGTGTATCTTCCAATCTCCTCCAAAAAAAAAGCTTGCGAAAAGGGGGCACGCAAATATTTTTTTTACCAGTCTCGAATGTACTTTAGGGGAAACAAAATTTTAATCTGTAAGTAACTGTAAATTAAATACATACATATATAAATTCGGATTTGTCCCAATAAGCTTCTTGTAGTATATTTAACAAAAATAGATTCTGCGGCTTTAGAAGACCTTGCAAAATGATCATCGCGGTCAGCCTCAATATTTCTAATGCGAAATGAAAGTACTCTGTTGCTAAATAAAACAAAACCCTCTAAGGGTTTTGCAAATCTAACTCAGATTTTAATTTGATGGCCTTTGGAAACATGTGTCTATTTTAATGTCGTTCACGGCACAACGACACAATTGCTATTTTTATTCAAATTGTTTTTTATTAGAATTGTGATGTTAAAAATTGTCGAAATCGGTCCACCGGGTTAGAAAGTGTGAGTAAAAATGTGGGGACACCTCGAAATTTCCATACAAAATGGAACATTTTGTGCAAACAAACAATCGGGGAAAAAAATTACTAGAGTTGGGCATTGCAGTTCACAATTAATTCGAATCAATTTTATTTTTGAACTAGTGTGTTCTTCTAGTTCACTGATTTTAGCAAATAAATTAACTAAAGAACAATTTCTCTGCAAGGTTTTTGATTTTTTTTCGGTCTACTAATATTCAACATTGATTTCATTGATTGAATTTTCATTGATTTTAGCAAGGATTTTTTTTCATTTGCAGTCGACTAAGTGTTAGCAAAACTTTTGCTGAAATTACTAATTTTTGGTAAAAATTAGCTCGCTGCTTTTCAGGAAACTACAGGGTCCGCCATCTAACGTTTTTTTTTCAACTAGTGCTTATTTCGTGAATGGTAACACTTAGCTCATGTCTGATTTGACAGATAACTAGTTTTATCCTTCCGCCGAACGAATATGGTTGTGTATACGCTTGAACAACGCTGGGAAATATTGCGACATTACTTTGAAAATCATGGTAATGTTGCAGAATGTGTGCGAAGTCAATGGCGATCGTTATCGGGCCATGTTGAACGAATTTTTGTTCACAAAAATTGAAGAGGAGGATATTGGCAACATTTGGTTTCAACAGGACGGCGCTACGTGCCACACAGCCGAAGCTACACTCGATGTTTTGCGCCCTGTTTTTGAAGATCGCATTATCAGCCGCAGAGCTGATGTCGTTTGGCCACCTCGGAGCTGCGATTTGACACCGTTGGACTATTATTTGTGGGGTGCCGTCAAAGATAAGTGTTACGCCGACAAGCCAGAGACAATTGACGCTTTAAAGGACAATATTCGTGCAGCCATTGGTGAAATACAGCTGCACACAATCGATAATGTGCTTAAAAATTGGGCCGATCGTGTAGGCTACTGCATGGCCAGCCGAGGCAGCTATATGAATGAAATTATTTTCCATTATTAACCGGAAGGATTGTACTTTCAAATAAAAAAAGAAATTTGAGAAAATATTCAGTAGTTTTTTTTATAGCATTTTCAAAAAAAAAAAGTTATTTGGCGGACCCTGTACTTTTGTGAAATTACTATTTTTTAATTTTAGCAAACTACTTTTGCTAAAATTACCAAGTTTTTTGCAACCAAAAAATTACCAAGTTTTTTGCAACAAGTTTTTTGCAATCGCGGATGGAAAATTGGTCCCGAATGTATGCGCAATGGATATATGTATGTATGTATACAATATTATCAGAGCTTTGAAGAATTAATTCTTTTTTGAATGAATTCACTACCAATTCAATTTTCTCTAGAATTGAATGAATTCCTTTTCTTAAGTAATTCACTGAATTCGATCAACTGAATGCATTAAACAATAAATTCAAAGAATTAATTCCATTGCAATAGTTCTCTTTATTAAATCAAATGAATTAATTCACTGGTGAATGCGTTAAATTTTATAAATCGAACGGAAAAAAAGTGAATTAATTCCTTACTGAATTAATTCCTTACTGAATTAATTCACCACAGAATTCATTCAATTTCATTTTCGTTCAGTGAATTAAAAAAAATAAAATTACGTTCAGTGAATTAAAAAAAAAAATAAAATTACGTTCAGTGAATTAAAAAAAAATTAAATTACGTTCAGTGAATTAAAAAAGAAAAAAAAAATACGTACACTGAATTGAAAAAACAAATACGTTCAATTAATCGAAAAACAAAAATTACGTTCAGTAGAAGAAAACATTGTATTGTATAAATTGTATAACGTATAAATGAAATACGTCATAGTCAAGCATCTACATTTTACTGGGAAGCATAAGTTTGAAAAATTAATAGTTATATTTTTTCCAAATTCATCAATATCTGTAAAGTTTTTCTTTTTAATAGTAAAAGGCTTTATTTTTTAATCGTGTAGGTTGATAAAGTGCATCGGATTTCTCTAACACTTAATATATATATATGTATACATATGTAATTTGTTTATTTTTACTAGCGAACGCTGTAAAATTGCTTAGTTGCAAATTTTATTTGTAAATAAATGTTTTCTTCTACTGAACGGCAGAAAACAGGCTTTAATTCACTGAACGTAATTTAATTTTTTTTTAATTCACTGAACGTAATTTTTTTTTTTTAAATCACTGAACGTAATTTTATTTTTTTTAATTCACTGAACGAAAATGAAATTGAACGAATTCAGTAGTGAATTAATTCAGTCAGGAATTAATTCACTTTTTTTCCGTCCGATTTATAAAATTGAACGCGTTTACCAGTGAATTAATTCATTTGATTTAATAAAAAGAACTATAGCAATTGAATTAATTCGTAACAAAATAAATCGAACGAAAACAAATATGAATTAATTCCATTCAATATATGGTGCTTTGTGAATTAATTCATCGAATTTTTAATTCAGAATTGAAAAATTGAATTAAGGAATTAATTCCTCAAAGCTCTGAATATTATATACAATTTTTTACTCGTGATATTAAAAAAATGAACTTCAAAAATCTGCCACGACAGATTTGTGAGGAATTTTGTAAGCCCAAATATTAAAAAAAAAACAATTTTTAGAAATTATTGAAGAACTGTGGCACGAAATATTATTTAAAAAAAAATACAATATTGTTTTTAGAACACTGTGCCATATTTTTAAACACATAAGTAACGACTCACTTCATGACCTCTAAAGTAATATTCTATACATTCGCTTGGGGTTCATCGCCTGTAAAATCCATCAATGAATTAATGTATAAAGTAATGAATAGACTCCTTTGGCTATATATTATTTGGTAATGTTTCGTTTGGCTAAGAAAGTTGATTTAAAAATATGTGTAAATAATAAGATATACTTAGATAAATTAGCTTTAATATTTTAAAGATTTTCAGAAATTTTGTTGCAGGTGGGTCAAATTTGAAAAAAAAAAATTTTCACAATTTGTCCGGATAGTTGACATGTTCTGTTTAATCCAGAATTTTTTAATTTCTTTTTAGTTATCCGATCATGAATATGGTGATGATGATAACGACAACGATGATATTTCATCAGAATCATCTTTTTCTAGTGATGACAATGATGGTAATGAAAAAATTGTCTATGATAAACGAGTACTGACAGAATTGATTATAAAATATTATAAAGAACATCCAATATTATGGCAGACCAATAAACCGATGCATAAAAGCGCTATGAAACATCATGAAGCATATAAAAGCATAACAAAACTGATTAACAAAGATATGAATTTAAAATTTAAATGCATACAAATTAAGGGAAAAATAAATAAATTAAGAAGTAAATTTCGTAAAGAACAACAACAAATAACAGAATTTAAAGTATCTAAGGAAAACTATGACGATGATGACAACGACAAAGAAGAAAATGACATTGAATCTGCAGTAGAAGCGCAACCAACTTCATGGTTGTATGAGAATATGAGTTTTCTGAAAGATCACATAAACTATGAAAGAAAACGAAGTAAAAGGGTAAGTTTTTTTAAATTATATATTGCATATATATACATTAGACTGTCCCTTAAAATTGCGATTGGTCGATTTTCGTTCATTACACCCCCCACTTTTATTTTTGAACTAGTGTGTTCTTCTAGTTCACTGATTTTAGCAAATAAATTAACTAAAGAACAATTTCTCTGCAAGGTTTTTGATTTTTTTTCGGTCTACTAATATTCAACATTGATTTCATTGATTGAATTTTCATTGATTTTAGCAAGGATTTTTTTTCATTTGCAGTCGACTAAGTGTTAGCAAAACTTTTGCTGAAATTACTAATTTTTGGTAAAAATTAGCTCGCTGATTTTCAGGAAACTACAGGGTCCGCCATCTAACGTTTTTTTTTCAACTAGTGCTTATTTCGTGAATGGTAACACTTAGCTCATGTCTGATTTAACAGATAACTAGTTTTCGTTCATTACACCCCCCACTTTTATTGGAAATAGTCCCAAATGGAAGAAATCGATTTTTTTTTTTGGAAAACGTTAACCCGTGCCGAAAGTTGGACGAAAATGGCCCCTTATGGAAAAAAGTGTATTACTATTAAAAATTCCCAAAATTCGAAATTTCGAAAAAAATTATTTCTTATTCCATTTATTCATTTAATGTAGTCAAAATGATTCATACATGGAATTTTGACTTCATCGGGTATCATTAACCCACTTTAGCCTGGAATCCAAAATGACCCACGAATTTGATAAAAATGCAAAAACGTATTTTTTTTTAAAATTAATTTTAAAGATTTTTTAAAATGCCTAATTTGGACATGTCGATTGCTATTTGTACCACATAATAGTTGATATTAAAGAACAAAAATAAATTGGAAAAATGATAATTCGAGTTTGTGTTTGGAGCGACTGCTTTTCAGGACATTTTACAAAAATTGCTCATTTTGTCAAAAATTTTAATGTTTTCATCAAATTTTACACGGTTTTCGGAAAAACAGCACTGAATTTGGTTCTGTTCACTTCTTTAAAAAAAATTTAACCCTTAGTGGCCTGGGGTCAGAAAAGACCCATGGAACTTAATATTAATTATGACTACGAGATTGTAAAGCCATTAAGTTTATAAAAAAAATCTCAACTGGATAAAAATAATTATTTTGTGTAACGTGATCCAATGATATCCGATGAAGTCAAAATTCCATGTATGAATCAGTTTTACTACATTAAATAAATAAATGGAATAAAAAAATACTTTTATCGAAATTTCGAATTTTGGGAATTTTTAATAGTAATACACTTTTTTCCATAAGGGGTCATTTTCGTCCAACTTTCGGCACGGGTTAACGTTTTCCAAAAAAAAATCGATTTCTTCCATTTGGGACCATTTCCAATAAAACTGGGGGTGTAATGACAAATCTATTTTTAAGGGACACTCTAATATACATACTTAAAATAGGTAGAAATAAATCTGTAAAAATAGCGGAAAAAGCAACTAAAAACTAGTTAAAAATTACTTTGCAGAAAATACTAGTAAAATACTAGTAAATACTAGTAAAATAAGAACAGCAAAAATAAACTTAAAACTTAAACTGACAGAGTTTTAGTTATATTTAAGTTAATTTTAGTTATTTGAAAATGACAAATTGTACTGTAAAATCTGAAGAAAATTTTGCTAAATATTAGTCGACTAAAAATGTTGTTGTATCTACAAAATTTTTGTTATTTTTAAGCTAAATTTAGATGAATGAAAATAGCAGTCTAAAAACTCCTTTTGCTGAAATTACCAACTTTTTGCAAGCACGCTGCTGACAGCAAAATTTTTTGCTGGCTGTACTGACTTTTTCTTTAGTGTAGACCATGACTATCAACTTCATTGAAAATTCTGCAGGTGCAAAAATATTTAATATTTTCAGTTATCTGAGTAAAATTTTTAACTAGGTACTTGTAAGGGGTTTTTTAGTATATCTGTTAGCAAATATTTCTGTTGATTACAGCAGGATAGACTGATATTTGTATTAAACTAAATTCAACTTAAATACAACTGAAATTTTATAGATATAACAGTTTTATTTCAGCTTTTTGTCTACTAATATTCAGCAACATATTTTTTGCTGATTTTAGCAAGGTAAATTGTAAATTTTAATTAACTGAAATTTGACTCAAATATAACTAAAATATATACTTATTTAACTATTTCACTTTTGCTTTTCTTATCTTACTCATATTAAAAAAAAAGGATCTACGAATTTCATTTTAATTAACTTTTCGTAACTTTTTTGTTGAAAAAGCGAAAAAGAAAAGAAGGATATAGCGAAAGAAATAAAAAATTGTTTAACATCCCAGGAAAATTTTTTACAATCGGTAGCCAACCGCACCCAGTCTACAACTGGTTCCACTGCAACCGATTACATGTAACTGGTTTGAATTATTATTAATTTTCCTTGCTTTTGTACAACACATATTCTGGTGATTACTTTTATTTAATTGGCTTGAGTTCCAATAAAAACCAGGGCAAGGACTTTCATGCACTAAAAAATCGAAAATATGCGCTTAAAAAATGCACTATAAAATAGAAAATATGCACTTAAATATGCATTTATAACTAAATATGCACTAAAAACCAAAAAATATGCAATTAAAAATAAATGTTTTTTTAATTATATTTATTAAAAACTAACATAAACGTAAAAATTTAGGTATCGGTTACAATAAGCTTGTTCGTTTACTTCCCAGCAAAAATGTGGAAGCATTAAAAACGATTACTGCTTTCTTACTGCTACTTTTACCGCTTCTAAAAATGCATAGCTTCGTAAACAGCACTAATGAAAGCCCTAAGTTGATTAATTATTTATCACTTTTTGCTGTGCTTTTCAAAAAGGCATGAAATGAGCAATACATTTTGATTGCTTAAATATTTTCGCGGTTCTTTTATCAAAAATTTTTCAAATGTGGAAAAAAGTTATTTTAATGAAAATAAGACGTTTTACTAAAAATAAGATGCATTTTCTCTTCACGGAAAAATATGCATGAATATTGTGCTTTTGAAAAGGCATGATATTAAATAGTTGAAAAGCATGAATTATCGACATTTTAGAAGAAAAACAGGAGCACTAATTAAAACAGTGAATTCATGCCTTTTCGGATCTCGAAACAAGTGCTGTCACGCGAGCTATCTCGAACAAAACTCAGGCATGATATCATCAATAATGCAATCGCTTCACTGCTCAACTTTCCCTGACAAAACTGCTTCCAAGCAAACAGTAATTTACTACAGCTGGAAAAATTCAATACAAAAAGTAACCAAAACTTTGCAATTGTAGTAAAAGTAGTAAGAAATTCGAGTAAACGAACATACTGAATATGTCTTCAAATACACATAGTTCAATATATTTTTATGTCTAAATTCATAAACGCTTTGTAAAATTATAGGAGGTTTATTGAACAAATTTTTTATGAAAATGACGTTTTGAAAACCTGCTATAACTTAACAAAGCATTTATGAATTGAGGCCTTAGAAAATTCAGTGAAAATAAAAAGAAATACAGTCAATTGTAAATATTAAGGGTGTATAAAATCGTACTCACTTTCGTAACTCTGAGGAAAAAGTGGCAGAAGTTAATGCTCGGGGACAAGTTTCCTTAAAATAATTTTTATAAAAATTTTCAACTTTCTGTTTGTAAGCAATAACACCCGAAAACGTTAATTTAAAATTACATCTATAAAAAATGTGTTAGTGTATGACAACATATTATGTGCGTTCCCGTACGTTACCGCGGGTATCCGCGGGAACCCAAAACAGCCCAAACAACAACAATTTACAGGCAATTTCGAGTACGGGAACGCCTTTGGGCTAGTTTGTGTAACTTCGGTAAAGTACGGGAACAGACATATTGTATACTATGTGTTTCTCTTTCTCGTGTAGTGTTGTATTACCAACAGAGCTTCCAAATAATTAATTCTTTAGATTTTTTTTTAGTTTTAAAGTATGAATTCTTAAATCGAATTTCATATTTAAAAATATTAAAAAAATATGCAATAATGTGCAAAATATGCAAAAATATGCAATAAAAATCATGAAATATGCAATAAAACATGCACATAAAAGCAAAATATGCATTTATAACAAAATATGCAAAAATATGCAACAACAAATCGATGCCATTTTCTTGCAAATTCTTTGATTCGGAAAAGTATTTAGTCAAAATCATTTTTGAGCCACTGACTACAAACATGCATTTGCATGAAAGTCCTTGCCCTGGTCATAACTAAGAGTCACAGACTTTTCGTAGGAATAGGCACCTTTAAAATTTGAAATAAAAATACCAGTATCTTTTAGAATTTTCTCAATCAGAAATCAAAAATCAGAATTTCTCTTAAAATTTTGAAATTCTCCAAATTTTATTTGGAAACCTATTTTTTTTAAAGTTTTTTCCAAAGGATCATATTTAGCTTATTCTAGTCAGGCCTTTTGGAAATCTTGAGCATAGATATTGATATCGTAGAGTATCAGTTATGATCCGATCATAATTTATTTTCAAATAACATACCCCCAAATTTTTTTGTTTGTAGTTTCAAAGCATAGTTGGCCAGTAATTCTTTTTAATTATAACGGCAGCTGGCTACCACGGCTATATCAAACCGATATGAAAATTTTACTAGACAACGTTTTCCAAATGGGGATCACGAACCCCTGTGATTGCATCCTCGGAGATCTGCGAAACATTCTGAAAAAATACTTTTTTTTAATAAGAAGTTTTTAATTAAAATTTATAAATGGAATATAAAAAATCAGCTTCCCATAAAAAAAACCTGAATATATGTATGTAAACAAAAATAAAGAAAATTTTAAAACTTTTCAGGAAATAAAACTTTGTGTAGTTAAAAAATAAACTCTCATTTAAATCCTGGTAATTGCTGCTAAAAAAAAGGTCAGTAAAGTCAGCAAAAAATGCTGCTGTGTCAGCAAATTTTTAGTCAGGAGTAAAAATTATGTAATCTCAGCAAAAGTTTTGCTAGCACTTAAGCCTATATGACACTAGTTTCTAGATTCTAGTTTTTTGCACCATCAATGCAAATCATATGAATTTGACAGTTTGATAGTTTTTCGACACACATTATTTCTCACATAAGGAAATTCGTGCTCTCTTCTATTTTGGATTATTAATACTGAAACTAGCAAGTGTCATAGGCTTTAGTCGATTGCAAATGAAAAAAATCCTTACTAAAATCACTAAATTGAATTTTGCTGTATATTAGTAGACTGAAAAAAGCTCAACAAATTTGTAGAGAAATTTTACTTTAGTTATTTTTTTTGATGAAAATTTAAATATAGAAATTTTGTAGGGTCGTTTTTTTTTATTAATTAACATTTCTATTGTCTGTACTACATCCAGACAAGCTGCGACATCTACATTTTGTCTATCTGGTTGTCGTCCACGCTATAAATACGGTTATCAGCACAAAATAAATTAGTAAAACATTAGTTCAAAATTAGTTTAGTGCTAAAAAAAATATAACTAAAACTTTTTCTGAAAACGGAATTGCAGGAAAAAAAAATTTCTGAAAACTAGTACACTTGATATACAAGACGTTTTACTAATTTTACTACTTATTTATTTTTTTGAGTGTAGCGAAACGTTCTAATTGAGTGATGTTCTATATAAAACCAACCAAACTAATTCAAATTTTGTCTTACCCAAACAAATTGTCTATTTAATATTTAAATTCTGTAAATTTAACAGTTTTAATTTTGCTGTTCTTATTTTACTAATATTTAGCAATAAAATTCTGATAATTTTAGCAGTTTTTTCTGCGCATCATTTTTAACTAATTTTCAGTAACTTTTTCTACTATTTTTACAGATTTATTTCTATGAGTTTTTTGAACGGGGTAAATACTGTAACAACAGCATTTTAAAGGGCTTATTTGAATGGTTGTCGAAAATTCAATTAACAATATTTTTGACATTTTATTTTTTTATTTCAAAATCACGTTATTGTAATATTTTTCAAAAATATTAGTTTTATATTTCCCCAGCCAAAATCGCCGGAGTTGCCACTTCATTACTTGCCTTTTTTTCAAAAAGGCTAAATCGGCTGCCACTGTGCAGCCTTCATTAATTACACTGTGCTAGTTGAAAAATCCAACAAGTGGGGGACCCGGTGGTTAAACCAGTGATGCTAGCCATTTTTCTTGATAAGCTCTTGAAAAAAAGATATTTGTGTTTTAAAATTCTGGGCCCAAGGACCCCAAAAAAGCGATTTATCTAAATTTTGGACCATTTTTTTACCCAGGTTGTTTGTTATTTCCCCAGTCAGCTTGGGTTAAAAATTATCGGTGTAGCGGTTTAAAAGTTCTGAGTGAAAATGTGAGGACACTTCGAAATTTTCCATACAATATTGTACATTTTAAAAAAATGTACTGAAATTTGCATTGAAGTGAAAAATTTGCATTAAGATTTTTAAGGTATCCTCAGATTTTTAATCACAACTTTTGAACTGCAAGACCGATTTATATTATTTTCAACACAAAGCTTCTTGGTTGAGTAACAAACAACCTAACTAAAAATTAACGGTAAACAAATTTAAAAATCACGTGTTTTGAGGTGCTTGGAAACATAATTTTCAAACTCAAATATCTTTTTTTTTTAAGAGCTAACCTAGAAAAACGGCTAGCACCACTAGATTCAGCGTACCCGAATTAGTTTTAACCACTGGGTGCTCCACCTGTCGGGAAAAAAGTCTCCGATTTAATATATGGATTTAATAAAAATTTTAAATTCAAAATTAAATATACTTCTATTATTATTCGAATTTTAGTTCGTTGACCATGTTATTTGAAGCCGATATACATACATATACATATATATTAGACTGTCCCTTAAAATAGCGATATGTCGATTTTCGTTCATTACACCCCCCAGTTTTATTGGAAATGGTCCCAAATGGAAGAAATCGATTTTTTTTGGAAAACGTTAACCCGTGCCGAAAGTTGGACGAAAATATCCCCCTTTGGAAAAAAAGTGTATTACTATTAAAAATTCCCAAAATTCGTAATTTCGAAAAAAATTATTTTTTATTCCATTTATTCATTTAATATAGTCAAAATGATTCATACATGGAATTTTGACTTCATCGGATATCATTAACCCACTTTAGCCTGGAATCCAAAATGACCCACGAATTTGATAAAAATGCAAAAACGTATTTTTTTTTTTAATTAATTTTAAAGATTTTTTAAAATGCCTAATTTGGAGATGTCGATTGCTATTTGTACCACATAATAGTTGATATTAAAGAAAAAAAAAAATTGGAAAAATGATAATTCGAGTTTGTGTTTGGAGCTACTGCTTTTCAGGACACTAAGGGTGGCCTAGGGTCAGAAAAAAACTTAATATTAATTATGACTACGAGATTGTAAATCCATTAAATTTATAAAAAAAAAATCTCAACTGGATAGAAATAATTATTTTGTGTAACGTGATCCATATGGGGTTAATTTTTATACTTTTGGCCAAAAACGCCCCAAATGAATAAATGGAATAAAAAATAATTTTTTTCGAAATTTCGAATTTTGGGAATTTTTAATAATAATACACTTTTTTCCAAAAGGGGGCATTTTCGTCCAACTTTCGGCACGGATTAACGTTTTCCAAAAAACAAAAAAAATCGATTTCTTCTATTTGGGACCATTTCCAATAAAACTGGGAGACTTTAAGTCTTATTTGCACTAAATAAATAAATATCTAAATCTAGTCTAACAAAAAGCGAGTCCTTTAGTAGAGTGTTGTTTTTTCAAACGCGTCATATAGACCAACTGCAATTAATTTTGTAATTAATATGCATTTTTATCAATTTTAATTTAGTAGGTTTGAGGTTAAGAATAATAGCTGTGTTTGTGCGGCAAGCTATCAACGTTGGCTTGTATCATTCCCATATAAATTTGACATTAGCCAACGTTTAATGTTAACTCTTAACGTTACTAATATCAAATCTGTATGGAAATGACATAAGCCAACGTTGATAGCTTGCCGCACAAACATAGCTATTATTCTTAACCTCAAACCTACTAAATTAAAATTGATAAAAATGCATATTAATTACAAAATTAATTGCAGTTGGTCTATATGACGCGTTTGAAAAAACAACACTCTACTAAAGGACTCGCTTTTTGTTTAAGACATTAATTTATTAGACTAGACATAGTAAATATAAGACAATACGCGCTAGTTATCTTTTTATTTTATGATTTCGAATTTAATAAATTCCAACGTAAAATCACGGTTATCTTGATTGTTTTTTATTTAGCAGTTATTTTTTATTATCGTTTGTGTGGAACTTAATTGTTTCTGTGGATGCAAAGTTAACCCAGCAAGCATGGTAATACGAAGAAAATTTCCCGATCATATTGCCACGAAGAAAACGTTTATTGCCGGCTATATCAATTTCGTATTGCGGAAGTTTCCTCCGTCGGAAACAACTGTTACCCGAAAGCAATACTTCCAGGCAATACGAAAGCAATACCCCAGGAAGATAAATCGGTGATATCGCTAATTTGTCACCTGGAAGATAAAAAGGTGATATCGCCAAGTAAAGTACACGGTAAAAAATAAAGGATTTATTTTTTCATTATTAAATTTAAACCTGAAAAAGAATATCTGCATACATAATCCATTGACCAACACATTAATTATCTTGATTTCATCGCAGCCGATTTTTTCCGCGCATTAAATCTTGATTTTTTCGAAGACTTTGTTTCTTATATATTTGTTGGTTGTTTTTGTACAAATTTTGTTTTAATTTTTTCAAAATGACAAGGAATTTCAAACAAATTTTCTTTATCTTCCGGATGATAAAAAGGTAATATTGCCGGAATATTATCATAAAAAATTCTGACAAAAAATTCAATTTTTGAAGTTTTTTTTCCAAATATCACCGCATTATCTTCCAAATGATAAAAGGAAGACAATTTCAAAATACTACTTGATTATTTTCATTCAAATGAAAAATAGAAGATGTCGCTTTTGTATGTTCTTGGAAGATATCTTCCAAATGCTTACAGGGAATTGTTTTATGAAGCAGTAAATTGCAATTATGCAGTTGCAGAAATATTTTTAATTGTCTATAAAGTTTTATACAGTGCGGGTGTATTATTTAAAGTGAAATTTCATTAACAGACTGTTCGTTTACTCGAAATTCTTACTACTTTTACTACAATTGGAAAGTTTTGTTTACTTTTTGTATTGAATTTATTCAGCTGTAGTAAAAGTAGTAACTTGTAGTAAGTAAACGAACACGCCTTAAATTATATTTTCAATAATAAAAAGTAAGTATGTTGAAAAAAAGCCAATATTATAAAAATTCTAAAAAAAGAAAAAGCTGAAATAAGAAAATTATTTGAAAAAGGATCTAATGATTTGCAGCTGGAACAATTTTCTTTAAGAGTTAGCAGTAGAATGTCTGAACCACCAAATTGTAATCAATCCACAGCTTCAGAAGCTGTTGAAAGTAATATTTTTAAAATTCCAATAACTAATTGTCCAAAGTGAAACCTTAGCCGTTTTTTCTAATCACTTGGAAAAAGTATTTCTAAAAGATGGGGTTAGATTCTCCTTATTTTAAAAAGAATTTTCTGTCCGACACTTCTTTCACCCTAATTTTAAATACCGAATTCGATAATGAAAGATTTTACTTTAACTTTTAATTTTTAATTATATTTTATATAAAATAGCGATAAACAGTCTGCCTTTTCAGTTTTATCACTTCAATTTATATTTTTACACAATTGAAAAATTCCATTGCAATATTTAATATTCACTAATTGGACGCTGTGGTGTAATGGTTAGCGCGTTGGACTGCTACACGTGAGGTTGCGGGTTCGAGCCCCAACCAAGGCAACATCAATTTATGAAAAATAGTAATATGTATGAGTTTTTTCTATCCCTCATACATATCGCAGCGTCCTCCTTCGGTGTTCCCATAGCACTTAACCCCATCGAAGTAAAATAATATAATAGGGCTATGAACTAAAAAGCTTCAACAAAGTTCGCCAACTCACCATCAGATGGCGCGCAACAACTGTTCTAAAATTCAACATCTCGCGCAATTACAGTGTTGCCATATTTGAAGCCCTTCATCTTTCACCACCTTTTCACTTCTCTATCCCCTTTCCAAAGGAAGCAACACGTTAATTAATAGGAAGAATTTCCTGAGTGTTGCTTCTCTTTAAAAAAAAAAAAAAATTAAACTACTTACTGTAGAGTGAAAAATTGCCATTTCTATTTCAGCTATTTCTCCATGTCCAAGATGGAAAATATGTATTTGGTGAGGTGTAGTTTTTTTTCTAAACATATTTCATAAAAAAAGTTTAAAAAAACCTTTTATTTGTTAGTTTTTCAATTTTTTAAATTAATAGGCTGTTTCATATATTTGTGCTTTTATTGTGGATTTATTAAATCCAGCTTCTTTTGGATTTAATAAATCCACTTTTTGTATAAAAAATTCTAAATCCAGGTTTAAAAAGCATGTTCTCTCGTTATAACCACAAAATGTCAAATATTCATACAAAAATAAACAAAAAACCCTAGAATGTCAAATAAAAACCTCAAATTTTTGCTAATGACTTAACCTAGTATTGTTATGCCATGAGTCTGAGATTTTATGTACCGCATTGCACAATTGGACTTTTAAGAACGGGACGTCGCTCCCGGAAAATGTGTTCATGTTGGTTTGATTCATCAGTTACAAAAATTATCTCTGATAATTGAAAAGTCAAATCTAATGTTCCGAATGTAGGAGTTTTTCTTATAGGAACCTTTTTAGGCCAAGAAAGACCATATAATACTGATAGCTATCTTCACGATTTTATCAGTGAGTATTCAGAACACATTATCTTTTCCATAAATTATTTTCAAAGTTTTACTGTTTTCGAAACATGTTTTTTCTGCTTGCAAATTTATACTCGCAAAAATTTGTCCAGTAAAAATTTGCAAGAAAAAGAAGAAGACTTAGAAACTCTCATCATAGAACTGTCACTTTATTCTCTCTTTTTTCTTTCTGTTTACTGAGTATTTGTGTTAACGAACGCCTACAAGTAAAAATTTGTACAAATTATCCAGTAATCGAATGGACCTAATAACACTATCAGTAAAATAAAATTACGTACCGAAACATGTTGATAAATTGTTATTTCAGAACTTTTGGCGATTTTCGCTTTTTCAAAATTACGAAATTTGGCACCAAACATCAATAGATTTTGACTAAATTAGCTCTGCTTACTACTACCTCTGAGTATATGCTCTGTGTTTAATTTCAAAAAATATGTTGGCTAGTTTTTGAGTTAGAAAGATATTCGTAAAACGTATCCTGTGTTTATCCTGTGAGTCCTGGAGAAAATTTTTTAACTCATTTTACAATTAAAGACTCTAAACTAGCTTTGCTATTATCGATAATGTACGCCAGATCGTAAATGTATTTTTGGCAATTTTTTAAATATTTTTTTTTTTTTTTAAAGTTAACTTTTTCAATTTTACTAAATTTTCACTTTACGTGCTTCTCGCTTGAAAACCGTTCCTTATTCAAAAAAGTTTGAAGGCAAAAAAGTAATTACCTACTTTCTTCTTCTATATATATAATACAACTTATTTAATAAAATGTTAAGGTTGTTCACAAGTTGTTGTTGTTGTATCGTTGTATCGTCATAACAAAAAACAGAATTGTTTAAAACTAAATTGAAAAAATAGAAGAATAGCACGATACAACATTGGTAGCATTCGGCAGATAAACCTTAAACTGATACCGGTGACTTGTAGCGCTTTGTGATTGGTAACTCTGCTGAACGATGTTTTCTTTGTTTTGTTTTTAAATAAAATTTTTATAAAATTTCCTGTAGTTTCTTTATATTTTTGATTTTGAATTATATTTGTATGTTTTTATTTGTCATTCTTACAAAAAAAAATATTTTTAAAATTAACAACAACAAATGTATCACTATTTGATCAAAAGTAGCAAACATTTTTTACGCTATCAAAATTTGACAGCGCTATCTCAGCGCTTAGACTGAGCGGTTAGTAATCAGGTCGTTCAGTAGATAGTTGTGCAACCGTTGTAGAACTGTTGGCTAATAAAGTGTATCTGCCGAACGCACCCATTTTTACGTATGTTTAGTGCCCTATGTTTGAGTATGCTAACAGATAGAAAACCCAATACAAAATCGTTATTACACTCAAATAAACACTTTAACAACTCTGTTTTTTGTTAGGACGATACAACAGATAGCACACCCCTTGTGAACAACCTAATTGTTATATAGACAAAAACTATTTAAAATCTGAAGACCGCCTTTTGGCGGCCTTGGGCATTAGAGGGTTAAGGGTTGTTCAAAATGTGAACAACATGAAACAAGAATTGGCGACACAACAACAGTTGCAGCAAAGAGAACAGACGATGATTTTCTTTCAAGGAAATGTAAAGATTTCCACAAACCACTGGATCACGATATGCAAATGGGCCTTAAAAAGATAGGAGTTGAGATGATTTCACAATTCCCCCTCAACTCCATGCATCTAATTGATTTGGGAATAATCAAAAACATTCTGACATGCATTATAAATGAGAAAAGAATTTTACCATTTCCTTTGTCTTTTTTTAATTCTATTTATGAGGCATTAATATCTCTTAAACCACACGTTTTACGCGAATTCGGACGTTAAACAAGAAAACTAAAAAAAACTTCGCCTATTTTGTTCATATACGAGAATTGTTCTTTTTAAAAATTTAGTCCCAAGTGAACTTTTAGATCATTTCCTCTTGCTACATTGTGCCTATAGATTATTGTTGATCTCAAAAGATGATGGAGAAATTCAAAAGGCCTACGAATTGCTTAAATAGTTTGTTGAATAACTTATTGCAATTAAAAGAATCTGTGTAAAAATTTGGCAATTTACAGACTTTTTCGGCCTATAATTTCGACAACTATATGAAAACCCTTAAAAAAATAAAAATGCGGAAACATCCGATTGTTGTTAGTAAACCATTTTATAGGCTAGTAAAAAGAAATAAAATAATTTAAATTTTTATACCCAAAGGTTATTTTAGCTCAAAATCGCCCAACAATATGTCTGTTCCCGTACTTTGCCGCGGTTATACAAACTAGCCCAAAAAAGTTCCCGTACTCAAAATTGCGTGTAAATACACGCTGAAAAAAACGGCCTGTCCCAAACATATTTTTGCTGGTAATATATATATATATTTGGAGAAATTGTTAAACATATTCGCCGTGTTTTTACTACACCCTAAAACATACGTAGTTGATGAACACTATTTTTTCAACTATGTCATAGGTGAATAACCCTCCATTAAACAATATGCAATATTTGTAGCATTTCTTATTTATTTTTTAACACAGAGAGAAAAGAAAATTTGTCACATAAATAAAACAATAATTCCATTAAAAATACCAAAATGCACGTTGTAAAAAGAGATGTTCAATTAAATTCAAATGATAGTGGTATTTCATTCCTGTGGGCTGCTAATATCTTTTCGGACCCTATTCACGTTAAAATAATCGGCCGCATCTGTCCAGAATTTTCAACATCCTTACAGAAAATTGTTTTTAATTAAAAATGAAAACAATATTACACAATACATGATTACCTGCTTAATTCGATTTATCGATATAAAAATTGCAGAAAATTATTTTTATTTCTTGTTCTTAATAAGATCAGAAAATTTTCACGTGTTACGGTGGGTCTCATACTGTAGGTTTAACTTTAACTTAACTATAAACAAAAGAAAATGTCAAAAAAATTTACACAAAACAACAACAAATTTAACAGGTGGTACAAGTACTGGCAAAAAGTGCTTTTCCATTCCCAAAATGATAACATCATTAGACAAAAGGACCGGCTGTTCAAAAAGCGCCGGAAAAGCACTGGAGGAACAAAATTTTTAAACGTTGGCAAAACGCTGGCAAAACCAATAAATAGGTGGTCTTGAAATATATTTTCCAAAATAAAATTTAAAAAAAGTTCAGAAGTATTTTTTTTGGTCCTGCCGTGATTTGAACCCAGGCCGTCAGATTGGCAGACGATTGCTCTACCCCCTGAGCTAACGAGACATATAATATTTGATGGCTAAATACATAAATGAGTGATAATAGCTGGACAACTACTGGCTGTGCCAAAATGCTAGTACTGGCAAACAATTTTTTGTAACTAGTATGCCAGTGTTGGGAGGGCAAAAAAAAAGTTGGTCTTGAAGGAGCTTTCCCACAAACAAAAAAAATTGATTTTATAAAACAAAAAAAATTTTAAATTAAAAAAAATCCAAAAAAAATTTTTTCCTTGCAACCGGATTTGAACTCGGAACCTTCCGACTACAAACATTTTTTAACGAAGCGTCAGCATTTTTATAAAATCATTGGTTTTCCAGTGAATTGATTTTTGTACGCCGGGTAGCATTGGCTAGGTAGCACTGGATAACCACTGGTTGCAAACCTTGGCATATCACTCTAAGCCAATTCTTTGCCAGTGGTTTTTTTTATAAACCACCGAAATTTTTGTAAAACAAATACTGGTAAAACGCTTTTCGCAAACGCTCGCAAAACGTCCCAAATGAGTGTTCTGCCAGTCATTTGTTTTTAATACCGTGGTTACCCAGTGGTATGCCAGTGCTTGATTTTTTGTACCACTGGCGATTTCTGACTGGGTAGTTATAAAGCAATTATTAATATTAGAGATGAGCGATATTTTAATACCGGTGATTTAATCACAGTTATTGATAAATCACTGGTAACGGCAGTGATCAAATATTTCAAGTCGCAGTTACTCGGAATGTCGTTCTTTTAATATTTTTGTACTATTCTTTCTTGCAAACTTCATTGTGCACAGTAATACATGTTGTTTTTAAAAATAACAATGACTTGTTTTCACACTCTTCTGAATAAAATGTCTCCTTCTATCATGTCCTTGTTACCGGTCGCAACTATTCTTCTTTTAAGGCCCAGTTTTTGTAACTGGAATACTGCTTTTAAAATGTGGTTTATTTTATTTTATTTCAATAAAGAAATAAATTATACTCGAGAAAAAGATTTTCCGGCAAATTTTTGTAAATAAACTATGAAATGGCTGACAAAATTCGTTTTCGGTTTAACTAAACCAAGTTTAACTGACATCTTAAAAACTCGCCATAAATATTATTTCGTTTATTTATCAGAAAATCGTAGTATGTTCCATAGAAAAACCGTGATCACGATCACAATTCAAAAGAACAACAATTTGGAAATCACATTCACTGAGAACAATGTTACTGAAAAAGCGCCAGATCGCCCATCTCTATTACAAACCCGTGATCACGGTCACTGTTTAAAAGAACGGTGATTTGAAAATCACGATCACTGGTAGCAGCGTTATTCAAAAATCACCGGATCGCTCATCTCTAATTAATATATGCCAAACAATAGGCGTATTTATTCTACTCTCCAAATTTCTATATATTTTAATGGAAAAACAAAAAAGGTAAAATTAATACATCTACTGTTTGGCGATTATTTAATAACTAAATATATTATAAATCACATTGAATTTTACATCTAATACAAATCTTTCATTGAAAAACAATAACTACAATCTCTTCATTTATTTTTTATTTATTTTTATTAACAAATATTAATTAAAAGCTCTTATAATAAGTTAATACTTTAATATACATAATTAAATAATTTTTTTTTCTTTTTAACACAATTTTATGTTTTATTTATACTAATTTATTTTATTTTTTCACATCTTTCACAATAAAATTAATAAATAAAGGAAAAACATCACTAAATTTTCTGACTAGATGCAGTCTAGCTAAACTAAATGATTATTACCAACTACAAAAGTTATAATGGCTACATACAACTTTATATGTATCAAGAATGGAAATTCGCCGTTTTTCCAAATATATGTTAATTGTATCCACAAATATAATTATTACCGGGATATATTGTATAGTAACTATAAAAACAATATAATTGGAAGCACACTGCAAATACATATATGGTAGTTTGTAAACATACATTGATTACCTCCAAACATATACAAAAACGTCTTTTTCCTCCGTGTAGTTGTTGTTTGGGTTCCGCGGGTACCCCCGGTAATGTACAGGAACGCACATAATATTTGTTTGGTAGATTCCTAAACGTACGTTCAAATATTCAAAATATTTTATAATCAGACATTTTCTGTAAAAATATTTTCTAATATACAAAATTATTTTAATACTCCCTTCAATTCGTTGGATATATAAATTGGATATATAGAAACGGAAACCTTATTAACAGAAAATAGTTATGATTTAAAAGATATTTTTGCAAAAGTAATGAAATTATCCAATTTAACTGGTTTTGTATTAATTCCAGAAATTCACACATATTGATAATTACTTGAACATGAAGATGGGTTCAAATGCAAAAATTTCCAAAGGGGATAAAATAACACATGATAAATTGAATAATATTGAAAACATTTTAATAGATATGCAACATGTATTACGAGAAATTCAAAGTAAGTTATTTTTGTTTACTAATGCGTCTATTCACAAATGTTTTATAAAGATAAAATAGGTTTATTAAACAAATTTTGTATGGAAAATTTGCTTATTAAATCTATTTTAACTTTATGAAGCATTTTTGAATACAAGCCTAAAAATATAAAAAATATACATATTTTAATTTAATTTTCGTTAAGCTCATGTTCGAAAGACCGATTCTCAAAATTCAAGAGTACAAAAGGAAATGAGTGGTAAGAAATCTTGATATTACTAACTCACTTTGTATAAAAATATATAATTATATCAAATTATATGCAATCATATATACATATATAAAATTATCCAACTGAATCTGTCACTATGATATTCAATTTTATCCTCCCATTTTGAGATAATATTACATATAGGTGGACAAAATTATATAGGATTTTATCTCAGAATTTGAGTAACCATTTGATCGCAAAGTGTCAGATCCGATTTGAGTGAATGGCGGATATAATTGGTTTAATTTACATTTATATGATTACTAGGGCAAGGATTTCTATGCACTTAAAAATCGAAAATATGCACCTAAAAATGCAGCTAAGGGTAAAAAAATCAATTTTTTTTTTCTTTTGATGTGGACAACATCTGAGCATCGAATGAGACCGATCCCATGCCCCAAAAGTGTTCCCTCCCAGAGATATGCGCGTTTTATGAAAGTGAAGTCGACGATAAAGTAAATCTACTTCTTCGAATTCGTCCACCATTTCATCATAAAACAAACAGTAAGAATGTTATCAGTTTCAAATTATTTTCGCGAATAACATAATAAGGTTAAGTGAGAAAATTTTCGTACTAACAGAGTGATATTCACGATTTAAAAGAATTATAAATGAGTATTTATTATAATTCACAATTAATAATTTCAGAAAATAAAGCTGGATTCGAAAAAGCGCGAGCAAAATTGATAGCAAACTCATGGAAACAGCGCGCTAGGTAGAAAACAGTGAAAACCAACTACACAAAACAAGAGGTAGGGACGACCTACGCGCGTTTTCAAGGTTGACCAACACGTTCCTGACGTCATGAGATGTGTCGCTTTCAAATGAAACCAATACCAACACGCTCAGTGATGGTACACCAAAGATACACGTATTTAAATCTTTAAAATGGCTCTCCTGAACAAACCCGGTTTTTACCCTTAGGTCCCTTTCTATTTTGCGCGTCACATATGCATTAAAAACATAAAAAATATGCACTAAAACGACTATTTTTGCAAAAATAGCGCACTTTAATACATAAGCTTTTCCATAGTTAAATTTTTTTAAGAATGTTTTTATACCCTACACCACTATGTGGTCAGGGTATTATAAGTTTGTGCTGATGTTTGTAACACCAAAAAATATTGGTCGTAGACCCACCTTATAGTATACCGATCGGCTCAGAATTTTTTTTTATTTCGATTTAACGATGTCCGTCTGTCCGTCCGTCCGTCTGTCTGTCTGTCTGTCCATGCAATCTTATGCGCACTCTACAGGTCGCAAATATTAAGATATTTTGATGAAGTTTGGTACGCAGACCTATGTTGGCCCAAGGACGAACACGTTTGATTTTGGAGAACATCGGTCCATGTTTAGACCTAGTGCCCATATAAGGGTCCTACCAAAATTATACTGTTTATACGCTGCAGGTCGCAAATATTAAGATATTTTGATGAAATTTGGTACACACACCTATGTTGGCCCAAGGCCGGAGCCTATTGATTTTGGTGAACATCGATCCATGTTTAGACCTAGTGCCCATATAAGGGTCTTACCAAAATTATATTGTTTATACGCTGCAGGTCGCAAATGTTAAGATATTTTGATGAAATTTGGTACACTGACCTATGGCAGCCCAAGGACGAAGCCTATTGATTTTGGTGAACACCGGTCCATGTTTAGACCTAGTGCCCATATAAGGGTCCCCCCAAAATTGGCTTGGTTACAAACTGCAGGTCGCAAATATTAAGATATTTTAATGAAATTTGGTTCGCTGACTCGCATTATAGAAAATTTTGACACAAGTCCCATTTTAACCCATTCGAATTTCGGATCCAAACAATACACCAGACTGGTGTAGGGTATTGTATAGTCGGCATGCCCGACTTTAACCTTTTACTCGTTTTTTAATATAATTAAAAAAAATATATAAATTTTTTGATTGAATCAAAATATGAAAACGTATAAAATACCCTATAAACAATTTCACTGGAATTCAAGTTGAAATCAAGTTCAATTTCAGCCCTGTTTTCCAGTTTCAAGGCTTGAATACAACTTTTAATACATTTTATTTCAATAGCATACTCCAGCAAAAGGGAAACAAAAATTCAAGTTTGAAATATTTTTGTTAAATATACAAATGCTATACTTTACTTCAAGCAAAATTTAAAGCACTTGAATTTTTAAGACATATGTGCTTATTGGGATATGTTTACTTTTTACAATTAAAAAATGCTCTTCAAAATTAAAAATATGCACAAATGTGAATTAAAAAGCACAGAATATTAATTTAAGTTAATGTATGCAAAAACATGAATTTTTGTTAAAATATGCAAATACAAATCAGTGCTATTTAGTCCATATTAGTTTTGGTCTATCGAGAAAAAACATGTATTTGCATGGAATTCCTTGCCCTAATGATTACATATAAATTCCTATTTATAATAGAGTCTTAAAATTGGAGTATCTAATTGGTCTTCATAACGGCAGATCCAATTGAATAATTTTTTTTTATATGATTATATCTAATTTAATATTAATATACAAAGTAAGATATTATAATTATAAAATTTTATTGTAGATTTTTAGTTGATCTGAAGATTGTTACAATGAGTGTTATTTTTGTTCGGGTTAAGATCAAATATTACAAATTCCAAATAGAATTTACAAGTTTTTATTTTACAACCAATAGAGAAAAAACTTATGAAATAAACTTTCCTAGAACCAATGGTTGACAATTAATGCATTTAATTAATATTTGATCTTAAACTGAACAAAAATAACACTCATTGTAATTATGAAATTTTTTAACAAAACTTAATCTGGTGATTAAAAAACAAGCCTATTATATTTAATAACGATAACAAAATTATTTTAATTTTTTGTTTTTTTTTTAGTAAAAATTTCTACACTCAGCAGTACTGTTGCAAACAGTATGGGAGAACAAACAACTGCAATAAAAGCAGCTATTAAACCTTTGTGGCAGAAATCGAGTTTAAACTCACTTTTTCCAATTAATTCCGAAGATAATTTGAAGATATGTGAAAATACAATTAACGAAGATAATAGTGACGAAATGGTTTGTGTTATACAGGGTGGCCCAAAATTACCGAAGGGGTTTGAGTTAAAAGAGCCATTGTGTCCCTCGCAGTGTGCGCTGTGGCTCATCCTGTTGGAACCATACTTGTTTTTCCACGGCTGACCTTAAAATTTATTCCAACATTGTCCGATATCGTTTTCAAAAAAATATGGGCCAATTATCCTTTCCGACGAAACACAGCAGTGTGTGTAATTGTCGCTGTTGAACAACTCTTGGATTTTCCGTAGCTCATATTCTGCAGTTTTGCCTATTAACGAACCCATGTAATTGGAAATGGGCTTCGTCGCTCATAATTAAATTATGAATAAAATCATGATTTTCTTCTGCTTTTTGCCGGAAACAATTTGGGCACGTTTTTCAATTGTGTACTGTTCCATTTTAAATTCCCCAAGACTTCTTTAGAAAATACTGAAAACAAAAAAAAAAATATAATAAAACGTTATAAGGAATTCAAACCACTTAGATAGTTTTGGGCCACCCTATACATACTAGACAAAGTATATATGTGTTTGCACGGTAGGTTATCTATGTTGACTTTTGTCATTCCCATATAAATTTGACATTAGCGGACGTTTAGTGTTAACTATTAACGTTACTAATGTCAAATTTGTATGGAAATGACATAAACCAACTTCGATGGCTTACCACACAAACACGGCTTATGGAAATTATGCGCTAAATTTTTGCTTTTATTTTCATATATACAGATTTTACTGGTAAAAACACTTTTAGGACGTCAGGGCATTAGAAAAGGATTGATTCATATTTTTACTAAAGAGCTTATCATGGATTTTAACCTTACTGGGAAACAAAAAAGAAAAAAATTTAAAAACTATCCTAAACTAATGGAAATTTTATTCAGTAAGTGTCCTTTTCTTAAACATTGAATACCATTTTAAAATCTATTAACCGTTTTGCTTTTTAATATGATAGGAGCATCTTTGAATGAATCAGAACCACAAAACTTTGACGATGATATGCGAAAGGCAATAAGAGATATAAAAAATAGACAATACAAAGAAGATTTTATCAAGAAGAAAAAAAGTTCATCTCAATGCGAAAACTCTAATAAACAACAACCCTGAAGTCCTTATTTATAAAAACGTTTCCTACTGGAAGTGTGATAAGAAAATCCTTAATTTTAAATTAATATTCCTACACAAAACTTTTTTATTATCACATTTCATATGAATTTTAATGTCCCGTGAAAAAACGATTAGATTCAATGAAGTTAGGTTTGATCCAATTATATCTATTCATATTAGAGAGTGAATAACAACGTATAAAATAAGATTTGAGTTTATCTGCGATTCCGCTTTTCAAAATTTTCTTATTCGTTGCCTTATATATTCATATCCGAAAATATCTTTTCTTTTATATTATTTTATATGCCATATACAAATACATATACTTGATCAAATTATATCTCGTTAGATAAATTTGTATATTGCTTCGAACAACATTTTATAAAACTAAATGTGACCCAAGACCAAAAATATTTAAGATAAAATTATTTACTATCTCGAATCGAACAACATGTATGTTGATTTAAATACAATTATACGGTGTTATGCATAAATTTTCTTAACAGTTTAATTACACGTTTTTAAGCTTATTTGGCAAAAACAGTATGCATAATCCGTTTAATAAGGACAAAATTAATAATCTGTTAAAGCATTTCATTAAATTTGGAAAACAAATGTCTCAGTTGAAATTAGAGTTTGCTGTTCGGTTTTAATCGAAACCGAAACTGCGGTTTTTCAAGCCTCAAAACCGAAACCGAAAACCGACAAAAATAAGTCGGTTTTTAATAAATACTTAAAACAATTAAAATAATTAATTAAATTACATATTATTGAGTCTTGAATTTAGAAAAGGGCTCAGCTCCTATTTTGCAAAATTATGTATTTAATTGTAATGAACAATTTCTCCATTAAATATTACTTTAAATATTTTTTTTTGTTTTTATTACTACAGATAATATAAGCTGAGGATTATAATTTTACAAAAAAATTGCACCAAAGTCATTTAGTCTAAGAGATATTGAGTTTCACGTATTCAGTTCAGATTTTCACCGCTTATTTTTCAAAAAGTTTTATTTCGTAGTCCGCGAAATTTGTTGTATAAAATTTAACATTATATTGTTTTTAACAAATTGCTAAATTTCAAATTTAAACTCTTTAAATACAGCTCTATTTGCCGAAAAAAGAATAAAAATTTTTAATTTATAACGGGTTCCTTGTTTTTTCCCCCCAATGGCGTTATTGCCTTTATTCGAGTGAGAAATTCAATCGAATTTTAATAAATATCTTGAATGTATTAAAATATTTAATTTTTATACATATTAAATTATTTTAAAACAATTCTATTAATATCACAAGAAAACCGAAAAATAACCGAAACCGCGGTTTTTATAATTTTGAAAAACCGAAACCGCGGTTTTAAAATTTTTCGGTTTTTAGCAAACTCTAGTTGAAATCATAAATAGTGAGTTTTTATCTTTTTAAAGACATTTTTAAGGGTCATCCACCCAAGAATATGTAAAATACAATATTTTATATCCAACAAATTAAAAAAATCTGGAACAATTGCACCATTTAAGCCTTTTTTCATAAAATTTTCTGAAATTGGTGTACAAATAAAATATAAAATAAATTGTTGATTTAATCGAAACATAATCGTGATTTGAATACATTCAGTTTTCGTACTATTAAACTTTCTTTAAAATATTAGTTTTCCATTATTACTTCTTTGTTATGTATAACCATTTTTTTCCATCATGTTTTAATTTATTATAAATTATTTTTATTTTTAAAATCTTCAAAACAATATTATTCACCTACGATTAACGAGCCAATCGTTTGCTAACTTTATGCATCACTAACAATTTATTTGAAATGGAGACCCGTTAAATTAGGGCGTTGCCAGAATAAAACGAGAAATTAACAAACTGTTATTTTACGATTATGCATAGCATTTTTTAATAAACGTTTAATAAGTAAAATTAATACATTCCCGTGAAAAAAATTTATTCGCTAGCATATCTTTTTTTATTGGGCATCATACTAAATTATATAAAATTTTATCCGGAAAATGGATTAATTAAATTGTATATAAACGAATAAAAAAGATATTTGAATTGATATAATTTCATCCAATTTTATCGGAGTTTTGGTCTTATTCAATTGCATTAAATTATGTTTATTTATATGAATATGTATAGTTTAGGAAAACAACCAATTAATTAACTGAGGGAATTATCTGAATGATATTTATAATTTTTTTTTAAGAGAAGCAACACTCAGTAAATTCTTCCTATTAATTAACGTGTTGCTACCTTTGGAAAGGGGATAGAGAAAGATGATGGACTCCAAATATGATAACACTGTAATTGCGCGAGATGTAGAATTTTATAACAGTTGTTGCGCGCCATCTCATGGTGAGTTGGCGAACTTTGTTGAAGCTTTTTAGTTCATAGGCCTGTTATATTATTTTACTTCGGTGGGGTTAAGTGGTATGGGTACACCGAAGGAGGACGCTGCGATATGTATGATGAAAATAATCAAGTAGTATTTTGAAATTGTCTTCCTTTTATCATTTAGAATATAATTCGGTGATATTTGTAAAAAATAATTCAAAAATTGAATTTTTTGTCATAATTTTTTATGATAATATTATATATATATATATATATATATATGTTCCCTCGGTTCCTATAAGGAGCATAGGGCCTTGAATAATGATAATATTGCGGCAATATTACTTTTTTATCATCCGGAAGATAAAGAAAATTTGTTTGAAACTTTTTGTCATTTTGGAAAAAATGAAAACAAAATTTGTATAAAAACAACCAACAGATACATAGGAAACAAATTCCTCGAAAAAATCAAGATTTAATACGCGGAAAAAATCGGCTGCGATGAAATCAAGATAATTAATATGTTGATCTATGGATTATGTATGCAGATATTCTTTTTCAGGCTTAAATTTAATAATGAAAAAAAAAATCGTTTATTTTGTACCGGGGAGTTTATTTGGCGATATCACCTTTTTATCTTCCAGGTGATAAATTGGCGATATCGCCGATTTATCTTCCTGGGCTATTACCTGGAAGTATTGCTTTCGGGTAACAGTTGTTCTCGACGGAGGAAACTTCCGCAATACGAAATTGATATTGCCGGCAATAAATGTTTTTTCATAATAAGCTCATCTTTTTAATTTTGCATTTAATTATTAACCCTTAAATTCATAAATGCTTTGTAAAGTTATAGCAGGTTTAGAAAACGTCATTTTCATATAAAATTTGTTCAATAAACCTCCTATAATTTTACAAAGCGTTTATGAATTTAGGGGTAAGTATATAATTTTATTTAAATCAACATACATTTTGTTCGATTTGAGATAATAAATTATTTTATCTAAAATATTTTTGCTCTTGCGTCACATTTAGTTTTATAAAGTGTTGTTCGAAGCAATATGGAAATTTATCTTCAACGAGATATAATTTGATCAAGTATATGTATTTGTATATGGCATATAAAATTATATAAGGGAAAAGATATTTTCGGATATGATTATATAAGGCAACGAATAAGAAAATTTTTAAAATCGGATTCGCAGATAAACCCATATTTAATTTTATACGTTGTTATTCACTCTCTAATATGAATAGATACAACTGGATCAAACCTAACTTCATTGAATCTAATCGTTTTTTCACGGGTTGGCAATTGTATACCTTAACGCAAAATTAAGAAAAGTTTATGCTTTAGATCCAAATATATGGTAAAATAATAAAGTTTTCTTCACAAGGTAAATGAAAAATTTCCTTAAACTACCCAGTCCGAAAAATACAAACGGAAAGCGGTGGCAAAGCACTTTAACAGGTGGTACAAGTATTGGCGAAAAGTGCTTTCCCATTCCCGAAATGATAACATCATTAGACAAAAGGACCGGCTGTTCAAAAAGCGCCGGAAAAGCACTGGAGGAACAAAATTTTTAAACGTTGGCAAAACGCTGGCAAAACCAATAAATAGGTGGTCTGGAAATATATTTTCCAAAATAAAATTAAAAAAAAGTATTTTTTTGACCCCGCCGTGATTTGAATCCAGGCCGTCAGATTGGCAGACGATTGCTCTACCCACTGAGCTAACGAGACATATAATATTTAATGGCTAAACACATAAATGAGTGATAATAACTGGACAACTACTGTCTGTGCCAAAATGCTAGTACTGGCAAACAATTTTTAGTAACTAGTATGCCAGTATTTGGAGGGCAAAAAGAAAGTTGGTCTTGTAGGTGCTTTCCCACAAACAAAAAAATTAATTTAATGAAACAAAAAAAATTTTAAATTAAAAAAAAACCAAAAAAATTTTTTTGCTTGCAACCGGATTTGAACTCGGAACCTTCCGACTACAAACATTTTTTAACGAAGCGTCAGCATTTTTATAAAATCATTGGTTTTCCAGTGAATTGATTTTTGTACGCCTGGTAGCATTGGCTAGGTAGCACTGGATAACAAGTGGTTGCAAACCTTGGCATATCACTCTAAGCCAATTCTTTGCCAGTGGTTTTTTTTATAAACCACCGAAATTTTTGTAAAAAAAAATACTGGTAAAACGCTTTTCGCAAACGCTGGCAAAGCGTCCCAAATGAGTGTTCTGCCAGTCATTTATTTTTAATACCATGGTTTCCCAGTGGTATGCCAGTGCTTGATTTTTTGTACCACTGGCGATTTCTGACTGGGTAGATGTAAAAGCTTCATATAATTTATGAATCTAGTTTTAATGAAACTTTTTCATTAAGTGAATGAAACTTTTAATAAATAAAATGAACATTTTCACAACATTTTATGAAAAATTCCATTAATTCATTTAATTATTCAGATAATTCTCTCAGTTAATTAATTGGTTGTTTTCCTACACTACATATTCATATATAAAAAAAACAAAATTTAATGCAGTTGAATAAGACCAAAACTCCGATAAAATTGGATGAAATTATATCAATTCAAACATATTTTTTATTCGTTTATATACTATTTGATTAATCCATTTTCCGGATGAAATTTTATATAATTTAGTATGATGTCAAATAAAAAAAGATATGCTACCGGATAAATTTTTTTTTACGGGGTGCTAATTCATAAAAAAAATGTTTTTGGTCTTTGAAGCTTGCTATAGTTAAAGTACACATTTCGCTTAATAAAGAGTTATTAGAAATCTTGATTCATAATCAGTGGTGTCAGACCTTTTTGTTCAAAAATCGTCAAAATCGTCAACAAGTTTATGAAAAATCGTCAAGAAAACATCATCAGTTAAATATCACAAAAACACTAGTTTAATTGATTTTTTTTATTCGAAATTCATATTACAGCTCTTTAAGATTTTATAAATTCGAATTATATATAACACAGCTTTTATAAATTCGAATTATATAATAACTGGACGTTATTTTTCGCTTCATCTGTAAAAAGGTGGTATTTATGCTACGATTAATTACAGATAAAACACCTCATCATGTGTTCTGCGGTTAAAATCATCATAAATAATTTATATAGACTATAATTTTATGATTTCAAACTCTGTTCTTAAAACTTTCAGTCACTTCATAATTGTTCTATAATTTAGATATAAGCCAAATAGAGTGTATTTCGGAATTTTTAACAGCGATTTGAAAAAAAATATGACGTAATTGAGATATTTGAAAAACAGATTTATAATCAGCTTGACTAAATCTATGAAAGTTTAAATCCCTGCAAAAATCATTTTGTAAATCTGTGTAATACCGCATTTATAACTGAGCAAAAACTACCTGGTTTTTGTCTCTTGTAGTTTTTAACTTGTCAAAACGCATACAAAAAAACAAGCAAAAACTAATTTTCTACAAAAACTAGATGCTTTTTGCTCAAGTATAAATGTAGTATAAATTAAAAATTAACCTAGTTCCAACTTTTGTTTGTTAATTGTTTTCAACCACAAATATGTTTTTCCACTCAGACCCGACGAGTATTGCGAATTCAAAAAATACGATTCGAAAAAATCAATTTGCGGTTTTTGAAACGCTTTTCTTTATAGTGTTGCTTAAAATTCGTTAAAAAGTCAGCAATTTTCCTAAATCGTCGAAACATATGGAGTTTTTATTCAAAAATCATCAATCGTCATTTGTAAAATTTTGACTAAAGAAATCGTCAAAATGACGTAAAATCGTCACATCTAACACCACTGTTCATAATCATATTTTAACTATAAATTAATTTTTCGATTTGATGCTGGCAACACTATTGTTTATTTTCTCTCTTCTCCCAAATAAGTCGTAAGTGACAGGGATGGAAAACATGGTACAATTTTACTTTTTTTTGGTACATTTTGACCTCCGTTGGTACCGTGGTACTACCGCGATCCATTTGGTACAATTTCAAAAATTTTCAAATTTTTGTATTAAATGAACTTCTTGTACGTACTTTAAAGCTGTCAACAAATATTAGAATTGCCGACGTGGACTAAGATCAAAAAATTGTAACTGACAACTTTTGGGCCCAATGTTGCAAAAAATATATTATTATTTTCCCGTTATCAGCTCATCAATACGCGTCGATTGAGTGCTGCTACTACATAAAATTCGAGAACTTAACCCGCCTCTTTCGTACACCCAAAAGATTCCTTAGTTGATTGTTACGAATATTTCAACTATCTTATAGGTGAAATACACCTAACTATTATATAGTTGAATTGATTTGGTTGGTGCCAACTAAGTTCTTTACATATATGTAAAGAATTCAACTAAAAATTGAGTTAATAACAACGACTTCCTAATTAAAATTTTATAAATTTTAAAAATAGTTAAATACAATCAATTTGAAATAATATTATGATTTTAAATAATTTCATCTCAAAAATTTGTGAACTGTTTATATTTTTTATTATTGTAAAACAAAAACATTTTAGCACTTTCAGTTGCTCTTGATATTACATAGACCCAAATGGCAATTTTTGTCATTAAAGTTGGTCACCGGATTATATATTTTATAATACATGTCTTTTGGATGCTTGATTTGGTCTTCAAAAATGTTAATATTCGTTGTTTTTATATGAGATTAGGGGATGTCTTCACAATTCTGTAAAATAAAGTTGTATATTGATGCAATTTCATGAAAGGCATAAACAAATTTACAAGCGAAACTTACAAATTTACTTTATTTATTTAGTCTAAATTTTTTTCGCATTACGTTTTGAAATTTTAAGTTAAATTCAAGGTTGGTTACCGAAACGAATAACGGTAAGGGTAACGGTAACGGTATCAGATTTCGTTTGTTTAGGTAACGGTAAAGGTAACGGTATTTAAGACTGTTTCGGTAACGGTATACCGTTATCGAAACAGCAATACCGGTACGTACCGGTATTAAAAATTATGTTAAAAACATATAAAAACAAGTAAAAACATGGCATATTTTCAATTTTAAGTACTGCAAATACAGATTTTAAGCTATAAATTCAATACTGGTAGTTTTAATAAGTAAAATTATTATCTATAAATTTTTTGTAAAAAAAACACTCAAGATTATAAAATAAAAAATAAAAAAAATTGTAATTTTTATATAAAATAATAAAAACCGGTAAAATACCGGTAACTACCCATAAAAATAACGGTAACGATAACGGTATTTAGAAATTTTTTTAGAGGTATCGATAACGGAAACGGTATTCAATTTGAAACGGTATTTTAGCGATCACGGTATTATAACGATAACGGTAACCAACCTTGGTTAAATTTAAAATTTTTTCCATTTGACATTTTTCAATAATTTGGTTATTAAATTTTGTTTGTCAATTTAAAATTTGACACAAGGTAACAACAAAATAGTTTTTGTTAACTAAGTCCATGGCTGTAACTTATTATTATAGTTATATTAAATTTATTTCTAATTAACTACAGATTTTTTTAGCTATGTTACTATAGAATTTTATCGGTGTATATTTTCTGAAAAGTAAAACAAAATATTAAATTGTTTTCTTAGGACGGGTAACTAAAATATAACCAGAACAAAACATTAAAAACATATATTTTCATATATATATATATATATATATATATGATATTCACAACTATTGGCTATTTTAAGAAAAGTTAGCTGGGGCCGAATTACGGCATACGTGAACGAGTGAAATTGTTCGAAACCCGTTTTTTACATGAGTAAATGTGTAAAATCTGGCAATTATAACACCATGTTTTACTTTTATATCCAATCTAGGGCCCAACTACAATATCTCTGGCCCAAAAAATTTCATTAAATTTCATAATTTTCTGAAATAAAAAACTAATTTCGAACGAAAAATTTCGATCAAAATGCCGTAATTCGTCCCCACGTCTTTGTGTCGTATAGAATAGTATTTCCTGCAAGCTTGACCTTGATCTCACATACTTTTTATATCAAAAAAATTGGTGAGGGCTGGAATAGTACAATTTCTGTAGAAGAATATTTTCTGCAAGTTTGACATTGCTCGGACAAATTTTCTATATATGAAAAATGTTGGTACCGTGAGGGTCGAAAAAGTACAATTTTGTTATGTGGTTGGTACAAAATTAAAAAACTCATTTCCATCCCTGGTAAGTGATGTACAAATTTAGTAAACGATTGACTCGGTAATCGGAAGTGAATATGTATTTTCTTAAATTAGAGAACTAATGATGTGCTATAAGATAAATTTAAAAGCTATTAAAAACATTTCTTTTTATTTATAAAGCAAATCAATGGAAATGTGTGTAAAAAAGTAATTTTTTAGAACATGTTATTCAAAGCATACAAAAGTAATCGAATTTCGAATAATTTTTTAGGCAGTCTATACATCACTATGTTTTGTTTTTCTTTTTAATTTTATTTTTTTTTTTTTAATTTTATTTTTTTTTTAATTTTATTTTTTTTTTTAATTTTATTTTTTTTTTAATTTTTTTCGAAAAAGGCCGTTGGCTACGCAATTGTTGTAGCTTTTTTTCACTTTAATGGATGAAGGCTGTTGGAATCCACACATTCTAGGGAAGGGACGGCTTTAATAAATCATTTAATGTTTGAAAACTAAATAATTAACAATTAAATAGTGATCTCCTCACTCCAAACTTTATTAAAGGTTTAAAGTTAATGAGTACCAACTATAAACCTTTATTATTAGCTTCGTTATTAAGCAAATATGAATACTATTTTTTACAAATTATTGCAGAATTTTATGCAATAAGACTGTTGTAAAAGTTTATGAATTACGCTGTTAATGTCCATATGTACATTAGGGGTATAACCAAATTTGTCGCATAGTACCACGAGCTGGGAAATGTTGTATTATTAACGAAAACATTATTGTGGATCATTTTGGAAAAAAACTTCACCCACCAAATTAATTTTCTACATCAAGATAGAAAAAAAATTTTTTTTTAACAATTTATTTAATTTTATATAATATCCCAGCAAAAATATGTGTAAGTCATTCAAAACAAACAACTTTTAAATTGGTTACAATGGAGCGATAAGTACTCTTTTTCTGTTTCGAAAGTATGTGCTTTAAAACAACTTTCAAAAATGTATATCGTTGCTGCGCCTAAGAAAATAGCTATTTGTTTTCAACAATTATTTGTGGTGTACCTAAATTAGGTCTATATTTTGTATCTTGCCTATGGTTTTTAGAAGTAGTTCTTTTATATATTCAAAGTTTGGAGTGTTGTTTATATTGTAGGTCTCCTCACAAAAAAGTTTTTCGACAAATAGCTATTTCTTAGGCGCAACGACGATATATAATGTTATTTTTTTCTTTATAAATGCATTTGTTTATAAATTACGAATTTATTAGAGATTCCATTTTTTATCTCTAAAAAACAAAATATGTAGTTAATTTTATTCACGTACTTTATTAATTTACGATTATTTAAATATTTTTTAATTATTCGTACAAATTTAAAAAAAATAAGTACACTCAACCAAAAAAGTCTGTAATGGCTACTGAAAATTTTGCTGTTATTACGGGAAATTTAACTGTTTTGAGGCCAGCGGTATTTTTTGCTAATTTTCAGTGTTGCCAACTTTTGAAGGCAGGAAAGCACCGTGAACATTGTGAAAAATGGGGTAAAAAAGCACGATATTTATTTTTTGAAAAATTGAAGTCAATAATTTAAAAACACATTTTAGCTTCGTAAAATCGTGTAAAAAAAGTTCAAAAATAACCGAAAAGGGGTAAAAAAGCACCAAACTAATATCTTAAAATTTTGAAGTTTAAATATAACGAAGTTGCTATTTAAAATTATACTACAAACATTGTGAAAAAATGTATTTTTTGTTTAGTTCGTATTATTTTTTCAACTTTGACAGAAAATTGAAGAAAAATATTAAAAAACGAGAACAAATACGAAAAATATGAACTGTACCAAAAAGTCCTAAAAGCACTGCCAGAAATCTGAAAAATCACTGTAAATACCCGCTTTTTTTAAACGGGTATTTGTAAAAAATCACCGGGTACAAGAATGAAAAAAGCACCAAAAAAATACCCGAAAAGCACTGAAATGGCAACACTGCTAATTTTAGCAACACATGTCTGCTGATCTGTAGTACAATAAAATTAGTAGCCGCTACTAAATTTTAGTAAAATTTATGTAAAATGCAATTAAAAATCGATTTGCTAAAATCAGTTAAAAAACTTACTAAATATCATAATTTTAGTACAATGAAATTAGTATAAATAATTAGTTGCAGCTACTAAATTTCAGTAAATTGCTGTAAACTGTAATTTAAAATCAATCTGCTGAAATTAGCAAAAAATTGTACTAAAAAATAAAAAAACTGTAAAATCTAAAAACAATTTTTTTTTCTTTCGATTGTAACAAGAGTATAATTACTTCATCGTACTTGAAATTTGAAGTCAAAATTGCAAACGGTTCTCCAGTTATTGCCGTTTTATGCATTGAAGATGCAATAAAATTTTCTGGGTGTTATTTCTAAGCTAAGAATATATGAATAGTAACAAATATAAACTAAACAAGAATTGTAAAAAATCAAAAAAAAAATATTTTTAAATTAGTATATTTTTCTGCTAAATTTAGCACTCGGTTTTGAAAAATTAGTAAAATGTTTTGCTGAAATCAGCAGCGAAAATTAGTAAAAAAAAATCCGTAATTTGTAATAAGAGAATAGCAAAAATGATTACTAAAAATAAAAATTTTACTAATAATCAGTATAAAAATAGTATAGTGCGATTGGAAACTGTTTACAAATTTTTTACAAACTTTTTTATCTGAGTGTACTTCAATTACAGTTTCCATTGAAAAAGATAAGGAAATAAAGAATTGGATTCAAAAAAAAATTGCTTTTAAAAAAACTTGACTGATACCGAAATAAACAAAATTCGCGGCATATTTTTAAAAATATTTTTTATTTATTTTACTCTTTTATTTATTTTTCAAGATTTGCTTATTTTAAATTTCTATAATGTTTTGCTAAGAAATTTTAAGTTTTGTATTTTCAACGTTTTTAATGTTAAAGCTGTTTTAGTTTTAACAATTGGTATTTCATTTAACTTTTCTTTTTAACTTAAGGGGAATTTTTTAAATTTTTATTTATATTATCAAAGTTTTTGAGGTAGTTTTATAATTTTTAATTGATTTTTTAATTTAATTATGGCCAACGCAGAAAACAAGTCAACTGCCATTAAGGGACCTATCCCATGACCGGTCAATCGGGGGCATATTCAAGGCATTTGTTTGTGTGTTAATGTTGTTTTCTTTTCTATTTTTTTCTTTTCCATGTTTTTTTATTTGCTGTGTGTGTTTGTTTTTTCTTTCTCTTTTTTATTTAAACAGAAACGAAAAATATATAACTTAACCATCAGCCATCCATCACGCAGAAGGTTGTGTTATCGAGCCCTACTTCGACGCCCAGTAGATTATTTTTAATTCTTAATTTTTTATTAGTTTATTTGAAAAGCTATTTTTAGTCACACCACCTTACTGCCACAATGTGTCTAAACTGTGGGAATTGGTCATTTCCAATGACAACGCCATGTTAAAGTGATATGTCTCTTTCAAACAAAAAGACCGATCAACGACCGGTCTCCGCCCCTTGCGACCTATTCTGCGTGTCATCTGGGACCGGTCCCTTTTCCCGTAGGGTAGTTATTGTAGCGTTCGTATAGCGGAAATATAGACCCTTTAGCTTTCAGAACAGTGATTGCAAATGGATTACTGGAATATTTTAAAAGAACTTCAAAGAGGGGTTCCAGAGCAAGTCCAGCGCCAACCTTCATATGTATTCGCGATTTGACGGATAAGAGTAACTACGCTCAAAAAAATAAGTTAGTAGAAAAATTAGTAAAACGTCTTGTATATCAAGTGTACTAGTTTCCAGCAATTTGTTTGCTGAAATTCGCTTTTCAGCAAAAACTTTAGTTATATTTTTTTAGCACTAAACCAATTTTGAACTAATGTTTTACTAATTTATTTTGCTACAAAAATTGTGCTGATAACCGCATTTATAGCGTGGACGACAACCATATACAAGATGTAGATGTCGCAGCTTGTCTGGATGTAGTGGACAACGGAAATGATAATTTAAAAAAAACCGACTACATATATTTAAATTTTCAGCAAATAAAATAACTAAAGTAAAATTTCTCCATACATTTTGTAATTTCATTTGCAATCGACTAAGTGTTAGCAAAACTTTTGCTGAGATTACTATTTTTTTTTTGGTAAAAATCAGCTCGCTGATTTTCAGCAACACATTTTGCTGACATTACCAACTTTTTTGCAAGCACGCTCTTGACTAAAAATTTGCTGACACAGCAACATTTTTTGCTGACTTTACTGACTTTTTTTTAGTGTAGTACAAGACAAGGAACAGCAAACTCGTTGCACCTATTGCCATAAGAATACCAACTTTTTTTGCAACAAGTGCAATGTCGCTTTACTCCAAAGGAGTGCTTCTTGGCTTATCACACTCCAACTTAAAACATAATTTTTTCATTTACATTTGTATCTTTTAATTTATATTATTGAGAAAAAGATCAATTTCCTTATGTTCCTATAAAGTCAATGTACAAATTTAAAAAAATTAAAGTAGTCAATTTAGCTACAGTATGTTGAGAAACCCATGAAGATTTAGTTTCAAAATAAAAATTTAAGTTTTCAAAAAAAAAAAAATTCCGGCGCTATCTGGGTTAACTGAATTAATTGCTATCAATTATTGTTTTAGTCAAATAAATTTCATAAAACTTGAGAAAATTTGAAATTGTCAATTACTTTTCAATACAAATCTAAAACTGGGAAAGAAAAATATGAATTGTTTATATGTTATTGGGAACACGGTAAGTTTTTTTTCTTGTAGATTTGATAAAAGTTAGTAAATCGTATTTATTATTTTATAGATCGCAAACATGGTTATTGAAAATTTTGCAGTGCAATAGTAGATGTATAAATATGGAATTGGAAATCATTGCTGTGAAAAGACATTTAATTAAATTTTTTAATTTCATTGTAAATGTTAAAAATAAAATTTTGGATTAAGAGAAAAGAATGAGAAAATTTGTTTAATGTCAGTTTTATTATTTACTTTCAAATCGATTGTAATTAACTGAATTCAATGGTTGTTTAAAAATGATTAACAAATTCGTTATTTTGAACTAAGGCTTAATTGTTTTTTTATTTAAATATTCGTTGCTTTCAATTAACTTAAATAACTGAGCCTCAGTAAGGGATATTTCACATGAGACTCAGTTGAGAATTTACTAGCCAGTAGCTGGGAAATTTTTTCGGTGTATTAATTGTTTTGCTATTTTCAAAAGTTTATTTCTATGAATGTATGAATAAAATTTTATTGTGTCTAACTGCTTTACCAAATTTAAGTGCTTCAAGGACAATTCTTAAGGCACATCTACACGGGATAGAAAACTCGCTAGACTTTATGAAAATGCAGCTCTGTATAAGTCTTCGAAATGAATTCTCTAGGCCATTGACAATTGCTGTCATACAGAATTTCTTCAATTAGTAACAATTTTTAAGATGTCTTGTAATATTATTGAACATTTCAGTTTATTAAATGCACCTTTCGGTATTTGGAGAAAAAATTATTTTTTAAAATACAACAATTTTAATAAAAACAAATACTTGACAACTAGAGATGATACTTTTACGATAAAAATTAGTGCCAACTATATTAGAGATGACAAATTTAGTGCAAACTCTACGAGATTTCTATCCCGTGTAGATGTGCCTTTTAAAGCAGATTCTAGAGATCCTTACGAGGTCCGTAGTACAGCCATGAACATTTCCTAAAATGAAAGGTTATTTTTTTTTAATTCAAAATCATAAAAAATAAGAGACTCATAAATACTTCTACGTCATATTGAGCCATAAAGTATTTTTCCCATTCTTACACCGAAAAAATTTCTCAGTTACTGGCAACTAAATTTTCAACTGAGTCTCAGGTGAAATACCCCTTACTGAGCCTCAGTTAACAAAGTTAATTGAAAGTAACTAATTTTTTAAAATTTATTTAGCCCTATTCACTCAGTTGAAGACAACGAAAGTCCTAGGTGTTATTCAACCATTCAAAATTACCTTTTTTAAGTATTGAAAAATAAAAACAATGCCCTTATGCAATTCATCTTAATTTGAATTTATTCAAGGAAAAATTAACAAACCAAATGAGAACCACATACGCTTCGCAATTCCATTGCTTCATGTGGCTTCATGTTCATAATTATGCGCACATTTCCCTCTATATGGAGACTTGACGTTTCGTTCTGAAAAAAATGTATACATTTAATTAAAATGTTAAGGAATTTTTAACACAATGAATCGATTTATACTTTCCATGTAGAAATGATTACCATAAAATAATTTTTATTCAATATAAAATTGTTGTTTTTATATTTATTTTAAAATAAATTGACAACAAAAATAAAACTGAAATTGGTATTTACAGGATAACTAAACAAAATCGGTTTTATTTAACTAAACATTAATTGATAACGAGTATTTCAGTTAATTTATTTTTTTCGATTTTAACTAATAAATTCTTTAACTGAGCTACTGCAAAATTTTATCGGTGTAGGGTTTAAATAAAGAAGAAGGAATTTTTCACTTAATATTCCTATGTAGGAGGCGAAAATACTTCAAAAAGTTTTAGGGGAAGTCTGTGCAAAAAAGTCGATATTTGTTGATCAGTGTAATGTTTTTGCGGCCTCATTGGAGGTTTATTTTGTTATTGCTGTTTTCTGTATGTATATTTTTAAATTCTGACTTAAATTTTTTTTAATTTTGTTAAAAATTTTAAATTCTTTTTTTTTTTATTGTTTTAATATGAATGAGGGGCCGCACGAAATCGGTTGACAGACCGCACTTGCCCATGTATGGTATATAAGCTATTAATGTAATTAAAATGCGAATTTGGATATTACTTAATTTTTTTACGTTTGTATATTTTTAAAAAGTTGCAAATATTGCAAATATGTTTTATCAGGAAGATATTTCATTCAAACTTTAACCTAGTGTCTTCAAATGCAATAAAATATGCCATAAGATTTACGAATTACACACAAAGCAACAACAAAATTATTTTCCTTGTTGTTGCTTTGTGTGTGTTATTTTCAAATTTCTTTGCACATTTCATTGCATTTGTAGACACTAGGAAAAGGCCTCAAATCAAATTCATGCTGGTGAAAAATCATGTTTTTATATCGCCATCTATATAACTACTATTTTCAGTTTCACTTTTACAATTTAAATCACGATTTGAGGCATATAAAGTTCGAGTTAAATTTTTCTATAAAAAAATTAATACGGGGCTTAACGGCAAAAACATTGGGTGCGTTCGGCAGATACAACATAATAGACAACAGTTCTACAACAGTTGTACAACTATCTGCTGAACGGCCTGATCACTATTCGCTCAGTCTGAGCGCTCAGGTAGCGCTGTCACATTTTGGTAGCGTAAAAAATGTTTGCTACTTTTGATCAAATAGTGATACATTTGTTGTTGTTCATTTACAATAAAAATTGTTTTGTGAGAATGACAAATAAAAACATACAAATATAATTCGAAAACCAAAATTTTAAAAAATAAAAGGAAATTATAGAAAAAGTTTTTTTAAAAACAAAACAAAGAAAACATCGTTCGGCAGAGTAAGTAATCACAAAGCGTTACAAGTAGGGTTTGGGATTTCCCGGACTTTTTCATTTCCCGGGAAACGGGAATAAAAAAATTTGATTCCCGGGAATACCGGGAATTCCGGGAAGTATTTTTGAACAAAATTGTTAATGAAAACCACCTATATAAGTAAACTTGTTAAAAAAAAAACACTATTTCAGTACAAATTCAGTCTGTGTAGTGAGAACTCAAAGTAAAAATATCAGAATGTTGAACATTTGGTGTCACATAAATTACTCTAAGCACTGCCAAAGAATTGCATGATTCCAGCAGAAAGCACCCACTACTGGATTGTCGGAAACAAACCGTTTCATCACATTTGGCACATTAGATATGGTGGCCGCAATGTTATTTTCCAAATACAAATAAAACTATTCTATCCTTATTTCTACAATTCTTCTTAATTCATCAGCATTACATCTTCCTGACATATAAACCAACCGCAGGTTATAAAATGAATTATTTCCGTTTATACATATATTCAAATATCTCTTGTGATATTCTTGTCCATTCATCTGAGATTATAGTAAATCTCCTATTGTTAGAAATATTGCTCAATATTTCTTTTATCATGATATCTTTTACTTGATTGTAGTAATTTAATATAATGTTCTTTACATCGGTTTCGTTTTTTGGCAATGCCAGGTTTTTATTATAAAAACTTTTTCGAATAAACGAAGATCTAGTTATGGTGCGGATTGGCATTCCGTCGACTGCGGCTAATTTGGATACCATTTCAGGAAATGTTTGCCCTACCATAAAACGTTCAATGCCTATTCAGCTTACACTTTTTTTTCGGGTACTTTGCTAATTTTAGCTGGAACGTTATTCTTGTTGTTGTTTTCTTCAAGAGAACTGACTCTCAATTTTTTTTTTTTTTTTTGTGAACCAAATTTAGATGTCGGATAATACCTTCGTTAACCATTAGTCTTTTAGAGCAAATATTGCACTGCGCTGCATTATGCGAAAAATCTTTATTAGTTGAAATGCTCCTAATTACTTGGCAAAGATTTTTTGTGTTTCAAAGAAATTGATTCCCTTTTAATATATTTAAGCAAGAACATTTTGTGTTGGTATTTAAAATGTTTTTTATGACTAAAATTAAAAAATCCTATTCCAAACAAAAACAATTTAAAGAATTTAGTATTTTTAAAATTTCCCGTTTTCCCGGGAAAAATATATTATTTTCCCGGGAATTCCCGGCAAACTTTTCCCGGGATATCCCGGGAATTCCCGAACCCCAAACCCTAGTTACAAGTCACCGGTATCAGTTTAAGGTTTCTCTGCCGAATGCTACCATTAACTCGAAAAAATTGATCATATTAGGGGGTTTCAAATTACCTGGTATATTGCTCGCAATCCTTTAATAATTACAAGGCGTATTTTTTTATATACTGGCAAAAACTTATCAGGTTAACGCTTTTTAGAAAAATATACCAGGTTATATGAAAACCCTAATTACGCTTAAGTTTGGTGACAATTTTAACGAATTTTTTCGACTTGTATCTTTATACAGGTTTGCCAATTTAATAAAAACTATAAAAATAAAAAAATCGAGATGAATTTACAGAATGAAATTAAAAGTAAAACTGAAAACTATTTGAAAGCTGATTTGTGCGTAAACTTCCCTAGTTATCCTTTAATCAAAAATGAAACCGGATTCAGTGTGAATATTGATGACAGCTTATGTAATTTTGGTTCAAATACTTTAGTAAAAGATCCAGATGAATCTGAAAAGAACTTAGTCAAAATGGAACCGTATGTAATGCAGCCAGATCTGACTACGCAAGGAAAGTTTTCTTTTCCAAGAAAAGAAATACAAAGGAATAGAAATCAAGGTAAGGCCTATATAACTAAAACTGGAAAAATCATTGAAGAACGTAAATGTACACCATTAAACCCCTGTCGTAAAAACTGCAAAGACAAGCTTACTTATGAATATCAAAAATTGTTATTTAATACCTACTGGAGTTTGAAATCTTACAACCAACGACTTATGTACATATCTTCACTCATTGAAATAGTGGAAAAGGCGAGTCAAACTCTAAATAAAAACTTAACTAATCCAAGAAATCGACAAAACACAGTGCTGTATTATATCGAATCGAATGGAACGAAAATAAATATTTGCAAAAACTGCTTTATTTTTACTTTCGGAGAAACTGAAAGCTTTATTAGAACGGTTAAAATGAAAAAATTATCTTGCAATTCAAATTTGTTGAGAGATAACCGTGGTAAAGCAGTACCCCGTCATAAATTAAGTGATGAAAAATACGAGTCAATAAAAAATCACATAATAAATTTTCCACCATTTGAAATCAATAATCGAAAATGCCTGTCACCGGTAAAATACTCAAGGTCGAAATTATCAATAAGTAAAATGCATCAGTTATATTGTCAAAAAAATGAAGCCGTAAGCCTTTCGGTATATACAAAAATATTTAACAATTTAAATTATAAATTTAAGCGTGATCCATGTAGAGCCTTAAAACAGTAATCAGTAGGGCAAGGAATTTCATGCACTTAAAAATAGAAAATATGATCCTAAAAAATGTGGCTAAAAAAGAAAAATATGCATTAAAAATATAAAAAATATGCACTAAAAACTATTATTTTTGCAAAAATAATGCACTTTAAAACTTAAAAATATATTTAAGTTAGCTATTTTGCAAACAGATACAGAACTCGAAGCTTTTCCATAGGTTTATAAGAATGTTTATTTTTAAAAATAATGAGAAAAAAAATAATCAAATCAAAATATGAAAACGTGCCAATTTTTTATATATTTCTACAAAATAAAACTGCTCCTAAAAATTCAAAATATGCACAAACATTCATTAAAAAGCACAAAATATGCATTAAAAAGGCATCAAATATGCATTTGAACTCAAAATATGCAACAAATCGATAGCATTTTGTTCTAAATTTGATAATTCGGATAAATATTTAGTCCATAATAGTTTTGGACTTTCGAGAAAAAACATGCATTTGCATGGAATTCCTTGCCCTAGTAATCAGTATTGGAAAAAATTGTACTTATTAATAAAAAAAATTGATTTTTAGATGGTAACTACTTTAAGGCAATTGCTATTTATTTTAAATAAAAAATAAATGAAAATAAAGAAGCGTTGGTGTAATAAATATGTAATTGTTTTTATTAAATTTAAATTATATTAAAATAATTTTCATTGTGACATTTTAACCCAATTCGGATACTATTTCAAGAAATTTAGTAACCTCTAAGCTGATATTCTGTAATTTTTTACATGAAATTTATCATAAAATTTTTAACCGATTTTTATTTGAAAAGGAATATTTTTATGCTACTGATGTATCAAGAAAATTCTCTTTGGGTAATTTTCAGGTCAGGGCTCGCATACTGAACTTCGTGTTTTCATAATATAAAATCCAGGAAAGATCATAAAAAACGGCATTTTTTGACCTCATGTTTTCTGATTTTCATAAAATTTACCACATGAATTCTCTATGGAACCATTAAGGTAAATCCGTTTATATTTCCTTAAAATTTTTTTTTTTTTGACTAACTAAATTTATCGTTTTTATGGTCCGCGTCAGAGATACAAGCCAGCCGACTTTAGCCGGTCAGCCGCCGCCAGCCGACACCTTTGCCAAGCCGATTCAGCCGCCGACAATAATCGGCTAAGCGAATTTTCGGCTAAAGCCGATAGAAAAATGCAAAAATATTTTTTTTGTTTTTAATTTATAAAATTTGTTTAAATATACATAATTATTTGAAAAGTTAAATGTTCTTGTTTTGAGATATCGTTGATTTTTAAAATGTTTTGCATCAAACTGGCGGTAGCACAACCAGGCGGTTTTTTAGATACTACACGGAGGAAAAAAACGTTTTTGTATATGTTTGGAGGTAATTATATGTATATTTACAAACTACCATATATGTATTTGGAGTATGCTTCCAATTATATTGCTTTTAAAGTTACTATACATATATTTCCCGGTAAACATGGGTTTGTTTGTAAATTAATCATATTTTGTCATCTAAGAATACATATTTTTGCATTTTTAACTTTATAATAATTATATTTGTGGGATACAATTAACATATATTTGGAAAAACCGCGAATTTCCATTCTTGATACATATAAAGTTGTATGTAGCCATTATAACTTTTGTAGTTCGTAATAATCGTTTAGTTTAGCTGGACTGCATCTAGTCAGAAAATTTAGTGATATTTTTCTTTTATTTATTAATTTTATTGTGAAAGATGTGAAAAAATACAATAAATTAGTATAAATAAAACATAAAATTGTGTTAAAAAGAAAAAAGAATTATTTAATTGTGTATATTAAAGTATTAACTTATTATAAGAGTTTTTAATTAATATTTGTTAATAAAAATAAATAAAAAATAAATTAAGAAATTGTAGTTATTGTTTTTCAATGAAAGATTTGTATTAGATGTAAAATTCAATGTGATTTACAATATATTTAGTTATTAAATAATCGTCAAACAGTAGATGTATTAATTTTACTTTTTATGTTTTTCCATTAAAATATAGAGAAAATTTGGAGAGTAGAATAAATACGCCTATTGTTTGGCATATATTAATAATTGGCATATATTAATATTTAGTTATAATATATTATTTATATATAGTATTTGCATGGAAACATAATTTGTTTATGACACACATATTATATGTTTGCTGCCAAACATATATATATTTGTCGATAGCGTCATTTCATTTCATCCAAACATTTATATATTTACAGGCAAACATAATATATTTGCATGCGAATATGTTTAACAATTTCTCCAAATATATATAATATATATATTACCAGCAAAAATATGTTTGGGACAGGCCGCTTTTTTCAGCGTGTACAATTCTACAGGTTTCCGCATTATAAGGACTGCGTTTTAAAAAAAATTTCCATCACAAAATCCAAAAAAAACTGATGAAACAGTTATTTAATTTTAAAAATAAAAGCTATTTTATAACCGTATTTTTTAAGATTAATCGGCCTAATTGCGGTTGTCGTATACGACAAGGAAATTTGTCGTTTTTGCCAAAAGGCATTTTTTGGTACCGCGAGTGTCGTTTTTTTCGGTCAATACACCAAAAACTGTCGTATAAATTTTTGTGCACGACAGCCTCAAAAAACTTTTAAAAAAAGTATTCAAATAAGTGAAATTAATCATAAAATCACTTTAATATATTACCAAGTTAAATTAAAGAAGAAATTTTTTTATTTAAATAATTTTTTTAAAGAAAAATTAAAAAAATTTAAGGCACTGGATTTTTTACAACTTGTGGAAAAACACACTATACTTAAAATGAAAAGTTACACTCTGACACCTTGATTTTATGAAACAATAATCGTTTTATTATTACAAAATTTAATTTTTTTTTTTTTGATTATTTTATGAAAACACCACAAAAGTAGATTTATTTAATTTTCTTATATTCTCTGTCGTATATTTTACACAATACCAAAATATAATAAAAACGACAACGACAACGCCTGCTGTCGTAATACGACAACGACAACCGCAATAAGGCTGATTATAAAACTACTACCTCCGTTCCGGAATGAGGTTAACATCTCTATATTTCTGCTGGGATTATGGAGGTTTTTTAAAAAAACTAATTTTTTTGGATAGTTGTTGGGACATATCAGTGATTCTGAATTTATAGATAGCTTTCCAATTTTTTTTAAATTTATTTTTAATTCGATGTCAAAGTTGAAAATTAGAATTAAAATAATTCTTTGATTTTGTGTGAAAAAAATTAACAGCATTGACGTAAATTAGAAAACGTATTTTTGAAATTACAAACATGAACGGAATCTATAATGATTAACAAAGATGGTAATAATTACAAAATTATGGGTAAAAAAAGTCTTCGCCGAGATGGTCTTTACTGGTTTCTATTAAACGCAGCGAAGAGACATTACCCTGCGGGAAATTTTAACAAACTGTCACCGAACTGGCCCCTTTATATGAAATAGACTGGTCAGTTTTACATGGCGTTGTCATAGGAAATATATGTTAATTGTATCCCACAAATATAATTATTATAAAGTTAAAAATGCAAAAATATGTATTCTTAGATGACAAAATATGACTAATTTACAAACAAACCCATGTTTACCGGGAAATATATGTATAGTAACTATAAAAAGAATATAATTGGAAGCATACTCCAAATACATATATGGTAGTTTGTAAACATACATTAATTACCCCCAAACTTATACAAAAACGTCTTTTTCCTCCGTGTAGTATCAAAAAAACCGCCTGGTTGTGCTACCGCCAGTTTGATGCAAAACATTTTAAAAATCAACGATATCTCGAAACATGAATATTTAACTTTTCAAATAATTATGTATATTTAAACAAATTTTATAAATTAAAAAAAATATATATTTTTGCATTTTTCTATCGGCTTTAGCCGAAAATTGGCTTAGCCGATTAGTGTTGGCGGGTGAATCGGCTGGACAAAGGTGTCGGTAGGCGGCAGCTGACCGGCTAAAGTCGGCTGGCTTGTATCTCTGCTAGGCGTAGCCTAGTCAAGGGTATGGCATCACCAAAAAATAAGTTGTAACAACATCGTTACCACTAGATTACACTTTGTTCAAAAATTGACAATTTTCTTTTTGTATTTAAATTATAACAAACAACAAAGGAAAAAAACAAACGGATATCTCAAATTTTATTATTTGAATATATTCCGCGCTTGTTTTTTTTCCTTATTTTGAGCATTTTTAAGCAGTTTTTGAGTTTTTAAATATAAGCTCAGCTGATACTAAATAGTTGCTCAGGTAATACTAAATGTCAGCGCCCTCCATCGGTGAGTAGTTGAAGCCCTAGTTTATGTATTACGAAAATTGTGTAAACGAAAGTAAAGTAACGAGAAATTGTTTTTGTTTCACATGTATTTTTAACGAAAGTAATTGTCAATTTCTATCGTTTAGACCATTTTCGTAATACATAAACAGGCTATAAGTTTTGATTTCCTGTCTCTATAATTAATAGTCTCTGAGCCTAGTGGTCAGCGTTTTTGCTTGACAGACATAAGGTTCGCTGATCAATTCGTGTCAGCTTCCATTGTTTTTTTTGTAATTTATATTAAACATCTATTTATAGAAATGTTGGTGTTCATTAAGCAGTATTTAATAATAAGTTTTGTGAAAAATAGACATATAACAGCTGCCACAATAAATGTGTACGTTAAAGCACTAAAAATCATAGCGATGTCGTAGTCTAATGGTTAGAGTGTTTGCCTGACAATCGGGAGTTACGCTGATTAATTCGTTTCAGCTCTTATTGTTTTTTCAATTTTATACTTCTTTAAATTTATATTCAACATCTATTTATAGAACAGTTGATAAACTACTTACAGGTAACATCAGTGTAATGACTTTCCTCCAATGACATGACCAAGTTAAAATAAGTAGTTCAGTAATTAAAAGGTAAATATTGAACACTTAAGATTTCAATACCTAAAACTCATTACATGGTAATGAAAGGTTTTGCTGAAATGTAACAAGAAGATGCATTTGACCTCCATATTGGGAAAAACAACAAATATAGGGAACTTAAGTTTCTATGTACGTTCTGTGCCCAAAAGTGTCTACTTTTATACTCTGACGATCTACGATTCACCTTTAATTTGACATTTTTAGGTAAACGACATATGTCTAAATATCACCAATCGCTTCATATCTAAATTGCTTAAAAGAGATTCAGCTTAAATCGAGAGTTGCCTACATTAAGGATGGTATCGACTCTAGGAAAAATTTATATTTTATTTGGATAGAGCATACCCTTTAGTATTTGCTCAGAAAATAGGTGTGTTTGGTTACTTTTCCAGTAAAGTCTAGTAAAAATTACTCAGTAACAAATTTACAGAGAATAAGGCAAAATTTACTCTCAAAAAACTTTTACTTTTAAGTTTTCCATAAAAATTTAGCGATAAATCGCTGAATAATAATGATTCAAAAATTCTGTCATGGAAATAAATGAAAAAAACTGCTACGAAAATGTCAAGACTGACTTAAAAAAATTTTCTAGTTTTCCCGCTAATAGCTAAATTATATTTTATCCCGCTAAACGAGCTGAAATATCGCTAGATTTGCCGAGAAAATAGCTAAATTGGCAACAGTTATTAAAATGTCTGATTGCGAAATAAACATATTCAAATTATTGGATTAATAAATAAAACCCAATAAAATGATTACTTACTTCTTCCATCGTAAATAAGCTTATATTTAAATATTTTTTATTTTTACAAAAATTTATTTAAAAATTATTTAGACAAATGTTTTGTTTTTTCAATCATATGTTTTTTTTTCTTACAAAAGGTGTGTTTGCTTACTTTTCCAGTAAAGTCCAGTAAAAATTACTCAGTAACAAATTTACATAGAGTAAGGCAAAATTTACTCTCAAAAAGAAAAATATCTAAAAATGTACGCAAACAGAAAAATTGTAAGAATTAGTAAAATACTGCTGCCAACTTCTTTCCTAAAAATATCGCTAAATCAAACTAAAAAATCACTAGAAAATATCTAAATTATAAAAAACTTAAAAAAGCGATAAATCGCTAAATTTCACGAACTTTTCAGGTTCTGTTAAAAAATTTCACAAAAATAGCTATATTTTTCAAACTTCTTAAAACCTTCTTAAAAAATTATCGATACATCGCCAAACTTTTCGAACTTTTAAGTTTTTCATAAAAATTTAGCGATAAATCGCTGAATAATAATGATTCAAAAATTCTGTCAAGGAAATAAATGTAAAAAAATGCTAAGAAAATGTCAAGACTGTTAAAAAGAAAAATCGCTAGTTTTCTCGCTAATAGCTAAATTATATTTTACCCGCTAAACGAGTTGAAATATCGCTAGATTTGTCCAAAAATAGCTAAATTTAAAACAGTTATTAAAATAGCTGATTGCGAAATAAACCTATTCAAATTATTGGATTAATAAATAAAACCTAATAAAATGATCAGTTACTTACTCCTTCCATCGTAAATAAGCTTACGTTTAAATATTTTTTATTTTTACAAAAAATTATTTCAAAATTATTTAGACAAATGTTTTGTTTCTTCAATCATGTTTTAAATCAATGTTTTTTTTCTTACAAATTCTTACTAGCAAAAATTCATCCAGTAAAAACTTGTAAGTTCTCTGGTATTGAACTGTCACTTTATTCTCTATTTTTCCTCTCTCCTTACTGAGTAATTGTGTAAACAAACACCTTCCAGTAAAAATTTTTACGAATTTGTACAAATTTTCGGGTACGCAAACACACTTAATATCAATAAAAAATAAAATAAAATTTCCACATGTTTTTTGTAAAATATATTTTAGTCACAAAGTAATATTCTATGCATTAAATTTGTATACAAAATTTTTGGGAGCGTTTTATTTCATGATCTTTATTAGAAATCTTATTTCGCATAATATAGCAGAACAAAAAGAAAAAACTACATCCAAAAATGCAAGAATTGCACGCATTCTTTAAAGAAAAGCCAATGACGATTCCCCGATTGTGGGCAAAGGCACGTCATATGAGGCAGGTATTGATGGCCCAATAAACCAAAGAACGATACGATAGCGAAATCCCTATCACCTTAAATATCCGAAAACGATATCATATTCCAATAAGATTGTAATATCGTCTTCGATAAGGTTTTATGATAAAGTATACTTCAAAATAAACATTATTTATAAAAATTCAAACAGTTTTCAGAAACAAATAAAATTTATAAAAACTTGCAAATTTTTCCTTCGTTTGGCTATTTATATTCCTTCCCAGCAAAACCTTGGTAATATGTAGGTATTACAGAACACATTACCTGGTAATACCATACCGCTTACCATTGCATTATTTCATAACTAAAATGTAATGTCTTACGTATAATGTGCTACATAACTACTGGGTAGTAATAGCAACTTATTACCAATGATATATTTAAACACCTCAAAGAAAAGAGTTACTTGTAATACACAACATGGGTTCTAAATAATAGCAGCGACTTATTACAGATGGGATATTTTAAAACCGTAAAATAAGGAGTTACTTTTAATGTGATACGTGATCACTTAATAGAAAAAGCCACTTATTACCGATGGTGTATTCAAATACCTCAAAATAAGGAGTTATTTGTTGTATCGCATTACAAATAAGTCCTTATTTTGAGTGTTATTTTCTATTTAAAATATTCGATACAAATAATTTATATGTTTTGTACATATTGACTGAAATATCTTTTATGTTTATTGTTAACTTTATATTAATCTGAGTAAATATTAATTAAATATGAATATGCTTCGTTTTAGCATTTATAAAAAACCAACACGATAACGTCTTATTTTAATTTTTTATGTAAGAAGTAAGTAAGCGCATAATTTTAATGTGTTATTTCAGACCTGTTTGTAACACATTTTTTTGGCCTTACTTTAAGTTGTTATGTAAGTAGTATTGTGCTCAGTATCGGTTATGTAAGTTGTTATGTAACTCCTAACATGTAACATTAAAGTAACATGTTCTTATGTTGTTACCTAGCCCTCTTTTGGAAAGTACATACCTCCAATGACACGCCCTTGTTAAAATAATAGCTGTTGGAATAGCAAAGTAAGAGGTTACATACCTTAATTTCTTCTTACAAACCTTATTACCAGGTAATAGAAAGTTTTGCTGGGTTTTTATTGGACAATTATAGTTGCTGGACCAGATTATAGCGATTTTACTATCGTTATTCCAGGGAATTTCGAAAGCGAAAACGGTATCATAATTCCTTGGAAATACGATATCGTTACGAAAGGTACATTTTAGAACAAAAATCACCTAGGTGATATCGTTTCGATATTGTGACAATATCGTTTGGTTTATTGGGTGTGTATAAAAAATATGAAACAAATACAAAATAAATTAAAAAATGTCCAAAGTTATAGCATTTTGACCGAAATGAAATGTATTATAATTTTTCTGCCATCATTTTTAAGAATATTAGGGTTAGTATATCAACTACTCTTTAACCGATTCGTCCCAAATTTGGTGCACATGTGGAAAACTAGGAGATAAAACTTTTCTTCATACACGATATTTTGAAATTTTGCTGTTTTCTTTGCTTAAAATTAACTTTAGATTTCAAACGCGTTTTTATCACAACCATGAGTTCAAAATCGGCTGCCACTGTACAGCCAAGGTGGGTTAACCGATTTAGATCCGGCTTTTTTTCTCTTGTAGTCAACAAAAAACTGTAGTCCTTATCGTGGCCCTTTTTTTAAATTTCATTCAAATAAATTTTATATTCCCAAGTAAAGTTGTTTTTTCTTGCCTTTTTAGGAATTTTTAAGTTTGTGTGGCAACTTTGTTAAAAAAAATTTTTTAAATAAAAATCCGGCCACGATCAAGACTGGAGAATTTATCTGGTATTAAGAATCACTTCACATTTTTATTTTCCAATAATTAGTGAAGGCAGCTTTTTTTAAAAAAGGACAATAATGAAGTGGCAACCCTAGCGATTTTGCTTGGCGAAATATAAAACTAATATTTTTTAAAAATACTACAATAATGTATATTATAAATAAAAGAATAATATGGTAGTTATTTAAATTTTTAACAACCGTTTAAATATGACTTATAAAATGCTGTTGGTACAGTATTTACCCCCCTTAACATATTAAGGTATCCATACACTACGCAATATCATTGCAAATATTATTGTCAATATTATCGCCGTTTTTCCCTATAACGTACAATGATATACAATACTCTTGCACAAGATATGACACAACTGTTTTCTTCTATATAAAAATGACTCAATATGATCTACACACTAAGAATATTTTTCACTCTTCATGCTTGTGCAATAAGAATCAAATCCGTTTTGATTTTTTCCAATATATTGTACAACCTTACAATATGATATACATACATACTGACAATTTTTTCCACAAAACCAAAAGTTGCACAAGAATATTGCGTAGTGTATGGCCAGCTTTACTATAAATTTTCTTTACCTTACCCAAGAAAATTTTCTGTTCCAAAGAATCGGTTGTAGAATAGCTACTTTTCATTCACAACTCCTTCTACTGTCGATTCTAATACCGATTCTTTTTGTTTGAAATTGTCCCAAAAGCAACCCCTTCTATAGCTCCAAAGTGGAACCGGAACTAGTTCTGGAACTGATTCTACGTCACCCACACCTTCCATATAGGATCCCAGGAACTGGTTCCGGAACCAGTTCCATGGAATCGTTTGCAGTGGAACCAGTTGTAGAATGCGTGTGGTTCGCCACCGATTGTAAAAAATTTTCCTGGGTTACTAATATATTATCCCAGGAAAATTTTATCCGGAACCAGTTCCTGGGATCCTATATGGAAGGTGTGGGTGACGTAGAATCAGTTCCAGAACTAATTCTAGAGCAACCGGTTCCACTTTGGAACTATAGAAGGGGTTGCTTTTGGGACAATTTCAAACAAAAAGAATCGGTGTTAGAATCGACAGTAGAAGGGGTTGTGAATGAAAAGTAGCTATTCTACAACCGATTCTTTGGAACAGAAAATTTTCCTGGGATGGAAGTAAGTACCTAGTTTGCTTTTGATCAATTAAAAATTAATTAACTTATTATTTTTAGGGAACCAAAGCACTGACCAATGATAAATGTTATTTGCCGTTGGCTAAACTATCGCCTGAAGAAAATCAACAATTCATAGAACTTTATAAAAGTTATCCTTGTCTATGGGATGTCAATCACATTGGTTTTCGCTTTAAAACACAACGCCAAGAAGGTTTACAAGAATTATTAGATGTTGTAAATGAACAAATGAATTTGACTTTATCTCTAGACGAATTACAGAAGAAATTATATTACATACGTTATGCCTTTACACAGGAAAAACATCGACAAATTGAATGTAAGAAGCTTAAAACGGATTTTAAGCCACAGTGTAAACTATACACTGAACTTCTGTTTCTTAAGGATTCTGTGGGTCCCTTTAAATGTGAATACTGCGAACAAATTTTTAATGGTCCGGATCAATATAAAAAACATAAATCTTCACATGATGGCTCAATGCCCTACACTTGTCCCGTATGTAAAAAGGGTTTTATGAAAGTTGGAAATTGCACGGTTCATCTTAGAAGACATACCAAAGACTACCAATTTGAATGTAAAGAATGCGGTAAACAATTTCCAACATCTACCGATTTAAATGTTCACACTCGTCATCATACCGGTGAAAAACCATATTTTTGTGATATTTGCGGTCAGTCATTTCGTACATGGACCTATTTCGATTCTCACCGAAGACGTCACGAAAAAAATCCCAATCATAAATGTTCGATATGTTTTAAGGGTTTCTACGAGAACAATAAATTGAAACAACACATGAAATCTCATTTGAATGTACGTGATAAGGTGTGTAATATTTGTGGGAAATCCTTTACATGTACCAAATATTTAAATCAGCATAAGCAAACACATTCGGAGAAGAAAAAATATTCTTGTAAAATTTGTGGTAAAAATTTTGCACAATATGGTGGTTTGAGTAGCCACATCAAATCACATGGTACTACAACAACAAATACTCTTAATGATGAAGGCGATAATGATATTATGGAAGATCATCTGGAAAGTGAATAATTCTTCGAAATTTCAAAAGCGTTAAGGCTCATCTATATTTAGCGAAGTTAAAATATGTACATTGAAGCACTCAACTTTCAGAAAGTTCCATGTTGAATATTGTAATTTGGTTAAGTTTGATATAAAACTCGTCGAAACGAACTTAATAAAATTAAAAACATTTTTAACAAACGAGAAATTAAATAAATAAAAAATTAAAGGGTACATTCGTAAATGCAGTAAATTTGTACAACACTGCGGCAGTTATGCCAAGTTTAGTTGCTGATGCGTGATTAGCTGTTGCAGATGCTTTGCTACTGCTCAACAACTGCACAGAGTTTGCTTTTTAGAACGTTTTGCAAAAAATAAAAAAACATGTTCGCAATAACATTAACAACCCAGGAAAACTTTTTACATTCGGTAGCCAACAACACCTATTCTACAATTGCTTCCACTGCAACGGATTCTATGGAACTGGTTCTGGAACCAGTTACAGGGATCTCATATGGAAGGTATGACGGACGTAGAATGAATTCTGGAAATAGTTCCAGAACTGATTCTAGGGCAACCGGTTCCACTTTGGAACTATAGAAGTGGTTGCTTTTGGGATAATTTCAAACAAAAATAATCGGTGTTAGAATCGACAGTAGAAGGGGTTGTAAAGGAAAAGTAGCTATTCTACAATCGATTCTTTAGAACATAAAATTTTACATAAAAAAACATCCCAGGAAAATTTTTTACAACCGGTAGCCAACCACACCCATTCTACAACTGGTTCCACCGCAACCGATTCCATGGAAGTGGTTCCGGAACCAGTTCCGGGGATCCTATATGGAAGGTGTGGGTGACGTAGAATCAGTTCCAGAACTAGTTCCAGAACTGATTCTAGAGCAACCGGTTCCACTTTGGAGCTATAGAAGGGGTTGCTTTTGGGACAATTTCAAACAAAAAGAATCGGTGTTAGAATCGACAGTAGAAGGGGTTGTGAATGAAAAGCAGCTATTGTACAACCGATTCTTTGGAACAGAAAATTTTCCTGGGATGTTACATGTTTTTCTAAAGGGTATTTTTAAACATTACTGAGAAGTAATAATGGGAACAAATTGTGTTAAAGAATTTTTTATATTATGAATACTGAAAGTATTCGAATATCGAGTATGGTTTTATTATAAATGCTTCACTATTTTATTGAATTTATTTTTATTTTATTTTCCTGCAAATTTGTGAAAATTTTCGAAAATAGTCTTTAGTGTTGGAATTTTTGCAGTTTTTTTGTTTGGTTGGATACAAAATGTTGTATTCCATCTATTTTCGACTAGATGCCTCTTAAACAATTCATTTAATCATTGTAAATTCACATTTTTTAGTTTTTTGCACTGGTTTTCTTTTTCCAAACTTTATCAAACAGATTGGATTGGTCAAGGAGATATGAGGTTGATAACTGGACATAACTTTATGTATAGCGGTAATAATGATGAACGTGCAAGAGGAGTTGGAATTCTAATCTCGCCAAGATACAAAAAATCTCTGAAAGAATTTCGACCAGTCTCAGATAGAATAATAACAGCAAGGTTCTATACAAAATTTCGGAATATAACATTAATACAATGTTACGCCCCAACGGAACCTTCCGACGATGACACGAAAGATAATTTCTACAGTCAACTTGAGCTAACTATAAAAAAAAAACACACCAAAGGGTGATATAGTTGTTATGCTAGGTGATTTCAACGCGAAGGTTGGCAACAATAACATCGATTCTCGTTCCGTCATGGGCCGCCACGGCCTTGGTAACGTAAGAAATGACAACGGTGAACGATTAATAGAATTCTGCTTAACACATGATCTTTTTGTCGGTGGTACCAAGTTCCCTCATAAGGACATAAACAAGTACACTTGGAAATCTCCGGATGGCATCACACCTAACCAGATTGACCACGTATTAATCAGTAGGCGATACCACAATACATTGTTAGATGTTCGTACCCGTAGGCGTGCTGATATTTATAGTGACCATAACTTAGTAGTAGCACAGTTTCGATTACGTCCAGCGGCTCTGAACAACCGAGTGTCTTTAAATAGGCGAATAGATGTGAATAAACTTCATCTGCCAGATGTTAAGACCAGTTACCGCGCAACTCTTACTGATAAAATAGGAGCATTATACGAACCTTATACCTGGGAAAACATCGCCACAGTGTGCAAGGAAGCAGCAGAGGCCACAATAGGTTTACAACAGCAACAAAGAAAACCATGGATAGGTAATGAAACTTTGGAATGCATAGAAAGACGACGAGAGCTTAAAGCTAAACTTATGAGTAATAAAAATCCAAATGAGAGAGCTGTTTTAACATGTACGTATAATAATGCAGAAAAGGAAGTAAAGAAGTTGGCTAAAATAGATAAACAAGAATATTATAACAATATCGCGTTATCCGCAGAAAGAGCAGCGTACCGGAACGATCTACGTGGCGTATATGAAGCAATCAATAATCTTGCAAATGTAAAACCTCACATACCTCCGTTAAAAGACTGTGATGGAAATATTTTGACAACAGATGTAGAACAATTACATCAATGGAGAAAATTCTTTGAAGACTCTGTGGAACCAACGGAAATTTAGTGTTCAAATCCCAAACAATGCATTACGACGAAACCCATCCAGAACCATTTCAACTGAACCCCGATCTATAAAGGAAATCCAAGCAGCAATAAACAAGCTAAAAAATCACAAAAGTGCAGGCTCCAACAACATTGCAGCGGAATTAATTAAATATGACTCTGATATTCTTGCACCTATACTGCATCCTGTCTTCAAACAAATCTGGGTAGACAACATCATCCCATCTCAGTGGAAGGAGGGTGTAATTATAACAATCCCAAAGAAAGGGAACCTGAGTGGTTGTAAAAATTGGAGAGGAATTACTCTCAATACAATTTTAAAAATTCTGGCTTTTATAATTCTTGACCGTATATCACCTAGCCTTAACGCAACCTTACGGCAAGAACAAAATGGCTTTAGACCACAAAGATCATGCATGGACCATATAAACACCCTACGTATAATTATTGAGCAGTCCGTGGAATGGCGCTCCCCTCTGTACTTAGTTTTTGTCGACTTTGAACGAGCTTTCGATACCATCTCAAGGGATGCGATATGGTACTCCCTGAAGCATAAAGGTGTACCAGAGAAAATAATTGTCTTGTTTCGCGAACTGTATGCAAATACCGAGTGCACTGTTAGATTCAAAGGGAAAAATAGCGAAAAATTTTCTATGAAAAGAGGTGTAAGACAGGTGCGTCTTGTCCCCACTGTTGTTCATTGTTGTACAGGATAATATCGTCAGTAAAACAAACGACGAAGTTCCCGACGGCATACAGTGGCGACCTTTCCAAAAACTCAACGATTTGGACTATGTGGACAACATTTGCTTCTTGTCTCATACATTGACTGGAACGAGAACTAAGCTTGAAATTCTAATTGAAAATGCCGCCCAAGTTGATCTACGAGTCAACATAAAGAAAACCAAGTTAATGCGGATTGAAACCTCTAATCAGACACCGTTAGTGTTGCAATAAGTGGCGTTCCAACGATAATAGAAGACGTAGAACAATTCTGTTAACTTGGTAGCACGGTTTCCAATAATGGTGGTGCAAATAACGACGTCGTAGCACGTGTAAATAAGGCCCGTCACGCATATCACAAGTTAAGGAAAGTATGGTCCAATCGGAATATATCCCAGCGAACAAAATTAAGAATTTTCCACACCAGTGTTAAACCTGTTCTCCTATATGGTTCTGAAACCTGGAAAGGCACAGACTTCATATGCAGAAAACTTCAGGTATTCATCAACAAATGCCTGAAACGAATTTGTAAAATATTTTGGCCTCAAACTATCTCCAACGAAGAATTATTGAGAAAGACAAACAACGAGCCAATAACACAGTACAACAAAATAAGAAAAATTTGATGCATCGGGATTGCGATATATCATTTCTAATAGATTTTGGGACGCAGATCACGAATATGGATCTAGAATTTTAAAGTAGGAAAATTAAATTTTTTAATATTTTTTTTGCAAAAAAATATAAAATTGAAAAGTAATAAAGCTATTTTTGTAGCATTTTAAAATTATGAAATATGCCCTTTAATTTGATATATTGCACGTTTTGACAGCTGCGATAATATTCCCTATATATGCATTTAAAATTGAAATTTCTCTTTTTTCACGAATTTCTCTTTAATAAATAATCTGCGATGAAAGGAAAAGCTAATATTTGATTTTGTACCTTTAGTAAACATCTCATGTTACTTAATTTATCAAAAAAATTTCGCATTTTCTATTTTAATTTTAAGATAAAATTGACTAGACGTGCAAAATGTTGACTTTTTTAATACCTAAAAATTAAGGAGTCTGTGACAAATCTTAAATATTAAAATCCAGATAAAACCATTCAGAAATGTAAAACATATATTTTTTAATCAATTTCAACCAAGTTTTAGACAATTGAAGAGCAAATTTCGAAAAAATAACGATTTTAAAACATGCATGTTCAAAAATGTACTTTATTTCCTTCTGTCATTGTAAATTTGTGGCCCTTTGTTCCTAATGGAACCATAGGACATAATATATATACATATATATAGTAAATTCATATAAAATTTATTTGAAATAAAAAAGATGGAAAATGTGTATTTCAGATTGAATTTTCTGTAAATATTGAAGCAGAAGTTGTGATTCTTTTGATAAAAAGAATTTAGTGGAATATGAATTTACGCCATATGTAAAGATTTTGCAAATCCGATTAAGGGATTTTATTAGATTTGCAAAATAGGAAAATAAGTGAAGTTTTCACTTTAATTGCAATTATATCCTTGATCCTTTATCTAAACACAATAAGGTGACATGTTTCTAAAAGCCCACGGTCTATATTTTTAAACCATATTAAAAATTATTCGTGGTTTAGTCAGGTATATGAATAAATAAGAAATTTTAACAAAAAAACTGTCTTTTTGCTAAAAGTTAAATTTACAAATATTTCAAAAACTAGAGCTAATTTTGAAATTTGGTGTTCACATTCGTGATATTCATCCTAAAATCTATCATAATTGATATGTCGCATGCCCGATACATTTTTAGTGTTGTACTATGTAATTATAGAAATAAAACGCCGAAATTGGCGGTGGATAGGCATACCTAGACCAGTTTTCAGGGACCCATTTACATTCGGCTGTTTATTTGCCCATTCTCAGACTCTTAGGCCGAGTTTTTGGGATGTCAGTTAAACTTGGTTTAGTGAAACCGAAAACGAATTATGTAAGTCATTTCCAAGTTTATTAACAAAAATTTGACGGAACTACTTTTCTCGATTAGAATTTTGATATTTATTGAAATAAAACCAAATAAACCGAATTTTAGTAGGGGTATTCCAGTTACCAACTGCGCTGAACTAAGTTTAAATATAATCTAAATCCTAAAAACTGGGCCTTAATCTTAAAAAACACTTTCGACATTATACTTAAAATTGTTTCATAAAAAAAACTTTTAAAAATGATAAAATTTTCATAATCACCTCCATTTTTTTATAGAAAACTATGAAAAAAGCATATATTTTTTAAGAGATGTTCATCTTAGATTTTTTGCTACTACAACATATTGAAATTTCATCAAAATAGTAGTGTTTAGTTTGAAGTAACTTCCTTGTGAGATATTAACTAATTATTCCTCTAAAAAACTATTAATTCTAAAATATTTATCTCAACAAAAAAAAGATTCTGATACATCTCCCTATTCAAAATTCTTTTCCATTTTCATATCAAATGCCTTCAGATGCTTATTGTGATTTGTGATTCTAATAAATTTTCTTAAAGAAAAACTCTTAGGGCCAGTTTTACAATTAGAACTAGAATTATAAGATAGATTTGTTTCTTAAATATTTCTTAAGTCAGAATTTTTCCAACAAATTATTTTTCCAGGAAACCACTAGACGTTTTCCCAACCAAAAATACGAGATTAAATGATATTAAAAAAAAAATATTGTGATACTTTTTGCCATCAAAATCATAGACAAAAAAAATTTTAGGTAGAATTTTTTTTAAATTCTGGGGTGGGCAAAAATCAGTCTAGGGTGGGCTTTGCTATATGGCAACACACCCACATTATTTTTGAAATTAAATACTAAGTCGGGCGTAAGCTAGGCTGCTTATAAAAACGACTTCGTTAAACAAAAATTACTAGTACTGAGGCCGAATTATAAGTAATAAAAAATTATTATTTGATTATTTCATACAAAATAATTGTAAATAAAAAAACAAAATAAAAACAACATTTGTATCAAGAAAATTTTTTTTTTTAAACCGGCGAACAAGAGAGTTTTTTCGTGGATTTTTGCTTGCTATCGGGCTTAAAAAATATGGAATACCGTTTCATATAGTTTTTTTTTTTTAAATCGCGAAAGCCTAAATGCGTTAAATTTAAAGTGTATTTTTTCACCCTATAGCAGTATTTTAATATAATCCATAAGGTAAGTTTATGTAATACGAGGGCAGTTCGAAATGTTCTTAGCCTAACAATGAAAAACAAGAGCTAGATTTTTAAAATTATTTTATCAACAATTATTTTATTTTTCAATATAATATTTAAGTAAATATTTTTAATAACCCAGTGTAGAAAATCATTACCAGATATGTGGTTATGTAACTACATACTTGGTAATGGTAACTAGTTACTTTTGTTATTACATTTCTTATTACCTTTATATGGCGATGTCGCGAAAAATAATGAGTTGTCGTTACACACCAGCATACGAAAAATCAAAAAATATATTGTTACCTATGGGCTTACCAGTACTGACAAAAATAATGAGTCTAAAAATAGATTTTCAAAAAAATAAATTATATAAAAAAAAAATATTTTTTATTGTATTTTTTTTTAAATAAAATTTGCTGGTGCGGGAATCGAACCTGGGTCTACAGATTGCCAGTCAACAGCTCTACCATCTGAGCTATATCGACATGTAATATTTAATAGATAAAAACATAATTGACCTGCTGCACACAAGTAAGCTTACTCGCCAACATACAAAAAATCAAAAAATATGTGGTTACATATATCCTTACCAGTGTTTAAAAAATATTGAGTCTAAAAATAGATTTCAAAAAATTTTCACAAAAATCTAAAAATTTATTTTCTATTTGAAATAATGATAAAAAATAAGTCATTATCAGTAACTCATTATTATATGTTTTAAAATAATGCAGGAGGTAAGTGGGTGTCATTACTGGTACTCCAAAAAATAATGATATGTCATTACCGTTTCTACACTGGGAACTAATAAAATCAGGGGTATGGCATCACCAAAAAAATAAGTTTTAAAAATATCGTTGTCACTAGATGGCACTTTGCTCAAAAAATTGATAATTTTCTTTTTTTATTTAAATTTAAATAGTAACAAACAACAAAGCAAAAAAATAAACTGATATCTCATATTTTATTATTTGAATATATTCCGCGGTTGTTTTTTCCCTATTTTAAGCAGTTTTCAGCAATTTTTGAGTTTTAAAATATAGGCTCAGCTAATACTAAATAGTTTCTCAGGTAATACTAAATTTCAACACCCTCTACCGGTGAGTACCCGGTGAAAAATGTCCATATATGAACATTTATGGTTCAACCATATATGTATGGATCCGAAAAATAAGGTAACACCTAAGTATATGTTCATATATGGACATATATGAACATATACATTTATTAAATATATGCGAATACATGCGAACGTTGCTGTCCTTTATTATATAGTTGTACGATAGATATGAATTTATGTATGACATTCAAATGAATAAAAAAAGGAACATATGTCCTTTTTTTATTCATGGCATTAAATATAATTCCATATTTATTAAAATATAAGTTCCTTTTACATATATGGAAAAATGTATTCTTCGAAATATGTTCATATACAAGTCCCTTTTGCATAAATTGAATATCATATACTTCCATATTTGTCCATATATGAGTGCCTTTTCCATATATGAAATAGCAGATGCCTCCATATATGTCTGTATATGAAATCTTTTTCCATATATGGAATAACATATACTTCCATATATGTTCATATAAAATCCATATATGTTCATAAAAAATCCATATTTGTTCATATGTGTCCATACATAAACCATATATGAACATGTTTGAGCGTATATGAACATTTTTCACCGGGTAGTGTAAGTTTTGATTTCCTATCTCTATAATTAATAGTCTCTGAATAAAATACTTAGGCCCTGTGCGAGGTGGCTAAATAAATTCTAAACTAAATACTAATTGACAAATATTGAAAACTTTTTAAAATTTCATAGAAACTAGGAAACCTGAATTTAGTTTAGATTTTATTTAGCCAGTTCGCACCCACCCTTATACTTGAACTTTCAAATATAATTACGAAAAATATTTCAAAATGTTAATTTAAGTAAATATTTTTAAGTAACTATACAGGTTTGGTTTAAATTAAAATGAATTGGATATAAAATTAAGGATTTCAACTTTCGAATGAGAATAAGCTAAAACTTTTCTGGCAACACTGCTCCCCACTATTTCAGCGCCATCTGTTGCATTGAAAACCAGTATTTTCCCAATTAAAAAATTTTGTTAAAATGAAAGTGAATTTTTTAAGTTTTGTTTTCAAACGTACTATTTTCTTTTATTAAATTATAAATGTTGGAACTATTCTAATAATTCTACTTTGCTACCATGAGTTCGCATATGTTGAAGTACACCAATTTTTAGTTTAAAAGTTTTACCACACAATTTACAAGCGTGATTACGGACATCTTCATGTGTGACCGAATGCGTTTTCAAAGCTCTGCTAGTGATAAATCCTTTTCCACATAATTTACAAATATGTGATCGTATATTCATGTGTGAATTCATATGATCATCGTAACGATCCTTTGAATAATAACCTTTGGAACAAATGTGGCAGGTATGGGAAAAACGCTTTTCATGACGTCTTTGGTGTTTTTTGAAACATTGAACGTGACGATACGCAGCACCACAAATTTCGCAACAATACGGTCTATCCCCGGTATGAGTCAACATATGTATCTTCAAATCATTATGATTCAAAAATTTCTTATCGCACTCTTTGCATACATATACGAGATCTTGAAAATGGCGTTTGGCATGTGTGGTATATGAAGGAAGATTTTTGAATTCTTTATTGCATTGAGAGCAACTCAAGGGTATTGAGCCATCATGTTGGGATTTGTGAACTTTGAAACACAAAGGTTTCGTATATAAACGTTTACATTCGCCACATGTAAAAGGTCCTTCGTGGTCATACAAAAAGGCCAATTGTTCATAATAAGGAGGTGTATTACTTTTCAAAGTTTTTCGGGTATCCTTTTTTCTAGTATTACTTGATTTAAGACGTTTTTCTTTTGAAATATAATTATGTATGGTACGTAAATATTTTTCCAATGCAGTTTTTGAAATTCTTAGATTCATGTTTGTTTCCAATGCCTTTAACATTTCATTTTGAGCATCAGTACGTTTATTTGTACAGATATATTCTATGAGATTTGAATTCCAGAGATGAGGAAAACTTTGATAAATTTCTAATATTTTTATAATTTGTTCGGATGTTAAATCTGGCAGCTGTGAATCTATTTTTTCCAGTTGACTTATTTTTCTGGACCTTAAAAAGTGTAGATCTTCAAAATACCAACAACGTTTATATTTTTTTCCATTTTTATCTTTTTGTTCAAGATTTTGTAGCCTACGATAATCATCTCGATGTTTTCGACAAATATGAGCAAGAATTTCTGCCACTTCATTCCACAGAACATTCAAATTTAGCTTATTATTAAGGTTTGAGGCGATTTCTTGTAAAAATTGCTGCCTTTTATCTTTAAATCGATAATGGGGAGAATCCTTGTCCCATAGATTCGGTTGATTTTTATAGGATTCAATTAACGTTGTTACATTTATTTTGGAATCCATAAACTTACCTACTAAAGGTGTCGATTTAATTTTTCGTATGTTTGTGGGTTTATTTATAATCTGAAATAAATATAAAATTATTGTGAAATATTAAACATCTAAAACATATAATTAGAAATTGATACGGTCAAGCTTACACTAGTTGCTCAAAAACACTATAAACGATTCCATATAATAACATTCGATTTTTAACAAAAACAATCCTTATTTTTGCTTTTCTAATCAATATTGAAAAATACTTACTTCTACATTACCTTCAGTACCAACAACCACTAATTTATCAAAGATTTAGTCATTTGACTAAAATATTGGCAGCAAAAATCTAGTATCAGTTGTGTTTCAATAAAATCTATCACTCTATCCAAATTATTAGTTTTTCCAATCAATTTAAAATTTTTTTGACAACTTTAGTGCCATTAACCATAAATTTTTATTATTTTGGTAATTATAATACATAATAAATATATTGAGACTAGAAACAGAAATTTTATTTATTATAATAAAATTGTGGAATGTATAATACATAATAAATATGTATATTGAGACTAGAAACAGAAATTTTATTTATCATAATAAAATTGTGGAATGTATATTTTTTCGTTTCATACATACAACGGATACTATTTATCATACCCCTGGCATCACCAAAAACAAAAGTTATAACGACTTCGTTATCACTAGGTGGCACTTTGTACAAAAAATTGACAATTTTCTTTTTTTATTTAAATTTAAATAATAACAAAACAACAAAGCAAGAAAACAAACAGATATATCAAATTTTATTATCTGAATATATTCCGCGTTTGTTTTTCCTGATTTTTAAGCAGTTTTCAGCAGTTTTTGAGTTTTTAAATATAGGCTCAGCTGATACTAAATAGTTGCTCAGGTAATACTAAATTTCAGCGCCATCTACCGATGAGTAGTGTAAGTTTTGATTTCCTACTATTTATATTTCGGGAACTGGCAACACTAATGTCAATAGCTAAAATCTGGCAACATTTTGACATTTTTAGCACAAGTTTTTGATATACAAGTGCTATATGTTTTCTTTACAGTGAGTTAAGAATATCAATTTGGCCAAAATAAAGAAATTTCAAGAGAAGGTTTTCCTTGGATTATTGTTCACAACTTTCGACGTGGATTATCTCAACAAGAATGTGTCGATGATAAATCACCATCAAAAACCACAGTATATCGCTAGTGTAGTGAATTCAATCGTGGTCGCAGTTCGTTAGCCGGCGAATTCCGTGAAGGTCGCCAAAAATCGGTTGTTGTGCCACAAAACATCGATGCAGTGCGTGAACTGATAATGCTAGATCGTCATGTGACATATCGTGAGATAGAGACATCATTGCACATTAGTTCCACTTCAGTACATTCGATTTTGCAGGAACACTTAGTTGTAAAAACATTTGCTTTCGTTGGGTACCCCATAATTTATCAATCGCTCAAAAAACGGCTCGCGTCGATTGGTGTAAGGGAATGATTAAAAAGTCCGATCGTGGTGCTTCAAAAGACGTGTATAAAATCGTGACATGTGACGAATCATGATTATATGCGTATGAGCCGGAAACAAAGCAGCTATCGACCGTCTGGGTATTCGAAGACGAGCGAAGTCCAACAAAAGTTGTTCGTGGAAGAACACAGCGAAGCAAATGGTCCACTGTTTTTTCGGCCGAATGGGTCATGTGGCGACTCTTCCGCTTGAGCAACGTATGACGGTCAATTCTGAGTGCTGCACGATCATTTGTTTGCTGGAAGTCTTCGGAGAAATTCGTAAAACCAACCACCAAAGACGAATCATTCTCCATCATGACAATGCGAGCTCTCACACATCTCGTCATAAAGGTGAATTTTTGAGCAGTCAAAACATCGAATTTATGACTCATCCTCCGTATAATCGTAATTTGGCACTTCTTCTTGTTCCCGAATATCAAAGGTAAACTGCGTGGCCGAAGAAGCAGTTGAAGCGTTCAAAAACCATGTTTTGGAGGTGTCTCAAGAGGAATGGAAAAACTGCTGTGACAAATGGTTTGAACGAATGCAAAAGTGTATTGATCATGCAGGGGGATATTTTCAAAAACAATAAAGCCATTTTCATTTAAAAATGCTTTTTATTATTTGCTTTTTCCGAAATATAAATAGTACCCCTCGTATGAATATTTAAATTCAAAGTTAGACAACTGCTAAATGTAAGTATCTGTGGCGCAGAGGGTAGAGACACAGCTTAATAGACATTCACCCCTGTTCTGAATTCCGAAACTTTTTAATTAGAGTGAATTTCGGAAATTTGTTTCGAACAAATTTTAGAATTTTTAAACAAATTTTTAGATAAATTTTTATATATTAATTGTTGCAAAAAATGTATATATTCGTTTTACTTTCACCAAGCTTTTTCTACATGAAATAAAACGAAAAAAATAATTCGGATGTGGATCACAGAACACCAAAAAAAATTCGGAATGTTTCACTTTATAATTTTTTTATGTGGATTCGGAACTTAGAACAGCGCCGATTATATACTTTTTTTAATAACTTTTTTATTGATTCAAATTAAGATACGCAATTGATTTTCTGTTAATATGATTTTATACAAAACCAAAATATTCAAATTTCCGTCCTGAAGAAATTCAAATTTGAAATTTGACAAAAAAAAATTTACATCCAGTTTAGCCTAGAGGAAAAGTAATGGGCTGACAAACGGAAGGTCATAGGTCATAAATAGTTTTCTATCCCAGTTCGCGACATAAATTTTCTTTTTTTAATAATTTTTTTATTGAATAAAATTAAAATATACAATTGATTTTCTGTTGTTGATATAATTTTATTCATAAACAAAATATTCAAATTTCCAACCTGAAGGAATTCAAATTTGAATTTTGATTAAGAAAATTTAAATCGAGTTTAGCATAGAGGAAACCAATGAGCTGACAAGCGGAAGATCGCGATATAAAAAATTTTTAATTTTAAAATAAAGTTTTGTGGAACGTGTTATTCTATTTATAGAATTTATAATCCATAAACACTTTAGCAATCTATTAATATAACAAAAATTCAAAAATTTTGAATACAACGGTATTAAAAATAAATAAAAGTGATTGTACCTGGAACTACGAATCTGTTTTCTGTGTGTAGAGAAGAAAACTGAAGAAAGAGACAATAGAACAATATGTTAGACTGAACCTAAAAACAAAAAAGTAAAGGAGTCTCTGTCTAGAATTTCTCAGGGTTCTTAATGAACCAGAGAAAATTAGACAGGGGTAGTTTATTGACAGAATCCATAAACAAAACACACTTCCAAATGCGCTGTCTAGTCTGAGAGAAAGCAGAACAATAAGAGAAAATGGTGCAGATTACCTTTTACCGAAATGTTAGGCATTCCGGACAACACGCTTAGGAGACGTCATAAATGTTCTAACAAGAGCCAAAAATCTTCCTACTGCCATAAAAGGACACATAGGTAGAAATTGTCAGCAGTACAAAAAAAAATATAGTACTCGGAGTACTATAGTACTGTTTTTTTTTCGTTATGCCAGTTAAAAGTATTGTTTTCTGCAAATTTACGATGTTTCTTTAAATTTGTTTAAATCAGCTATTTTATTTCATCTAGCTTAACGGGAGGAGCGACACACTTGATTCTTTAAAAGACTTGTTTGCCCCTACTATATCGCAAACTACATAACATATAAAAAAAATTCTTCTATCGATTGTTCAAAATATTGCGCTAATCACTTTAGACTAATTTTATTTTATTTTTTTAGGTTTCTTTAACTTCTGGGCACCATTACCTGTATTTTCTCATTTATGTTATTTTATGCTCTTACTTAGCAAATGTTTCTGAAGTTCCTATTTTAAGTACAAAAATGTTGGTTATGTAATTTTAATCATTATTGTGTAAGGTGTTATTCCACGTTTTAGAAAAATCCCAGGAATTAAGTGTGTATTTGTTGCGACAAATGTTTTTAATTAAACAAACTAATATTATTGGGCAAATAAACTGTATATTGTAAATAATTTTTTATAAGTATTGGTTGCCTGCATGATTTTTAAGCTGATTTCGCTTAACAAAATCGCTTACGCTTGCGTGTGGCTCACTCAGATTTGGATGGGATATGTGGTAGAAAAGACAGAAAAATAAGCAAGTGAACCTTTTTAGCGGTCCAATCCAAGATTCGAACAACTTTGAAACTCACTTTTACCCCATAAATATCAATTTGAGCCATTTGCAGCAACCATATCATATCAGTTCATAAATCGCAACAATAGCATACGACGTTTTTAAGCAATTAGATTTCAAAAATACGATACTGTCCATAGGCAATATAGGGGCTAAAGGCCGCAAATAAGTAAAGATATAAACCTAAACCAGATAAACGCAGTGTCGACAGCAGTGGGACGTTTTGTCGATAAATCAGTTTTTTGTATCTTCTCTTAAACAAGAGCTGTTTTTAAACAAAACGCAATAAGAATTTTTTTTTAATATTTAATCGTTTTCGCGAAATTCAAGAACAAAGTTTGACGGCACTGTCCTCTGGCACATTCACTATGTGGTTTGGGCTATAAGCCTAAGCAGTGTCGTCAGTATTTTACCGCAGGGCGGAGTTTTGTCGTTTATACAGGTTTTTTTATTTTCTTTATTTCTCACTGTCGAGAAATGAGAAAAGTTTTTAAATAAACAAGAGCTGCCTTTAAACAAAATTCAATAACAAATTTGTAAAAATAGCAGTGTTGCCACTTTTTGAATAATTATTAGTGTTTCCAATTCGGTTAATCGATTAACCGATTCCTCGATTAATCGCCTCTCTTTCGGTTAATGTCAAAACAAATAATTTAAAACGCAAATAATTATTCGACCCGAATAATCGGTTAAAATAGATCGATTAACCGGTTAAATTTTTAATATAGAAATTTTCCTTTCTTTTTTCCCAAAACTTCATAATTTTCTTAATTTTGGCTAAAAAATTGCAAGAAAAGCTTAAAAAAATAAATACTAACTAAAACACCATCAAATTCTTTTCAACTCGAGTGAAAGAGGTTCTTAAGTCTTTAGATACCTCTTTTTCAGCAACTCCAAGGAAGTCGACATTGCACCAGCGAGACATGTCATGTGTTTTAAGAAACTCTTAAAAACGGCTTTGTTTTACCTTTCTGCAATTAATTTTTAATACATTTTTTTGCAGATATAACAAAAAATCAAAATTTCTATAAAAAAAAGCTTCAAAAAAACATCGCGAAAGGCTAAATTAAAGGTTTTTTTAAACTTCTCAAAACACACGACATGTCTGGCTAGAGCAGTGTCAAAGCGCTAAATAGGCCTTTAGGAAATATAATAGAGAGTTTTCCATTTCTTTTAATAAGTAAAACTAATGCAAATTATATTTCAATGTCCTTCAAAACAAAGTTTCATTTGTTTTAAATTTGTGTCAAACAACTCTCATATGACATGTTACTTCCATAGGAAATCTAAATTTTCTTACATCTCCCAAGAAAGTGTGTATAGTCGGTTTAAAACCACATTTCACTGAATTTAAATCAGGGTTGGCAACCGAAACGAATTAGTGTCGATTTTATAGTTCATAGTTTAATGCAGTTATCGCCATACTATCAAAATTGAAGCCGATTTGAATGGATGAAGAGTATTTAAGAGCTGTATATTCTTAAATATATAGAAACTCTGCCACTAAAAAGTTAATGTAGACTGAAAAATCGTCCATTAATTGTTTTGGTTGCCATCCATGATTTAAATTTTTATTCGCATTGGTTTCATTAACAATAAACAAATAACCTTAAGTTAACACAAAATAAAAGTACTCTGAGAGAATTGTCTACATGCTACATGACTTTTTTCATTGATTCAATGAAGATTCGCTGGAAGTCGTCCATTGAAAACTTTCATTATATTAATGCAGTTTTACATAAAACTTTATGAAAATTTTTATGAAACCATACATACCCCTCATTCAATTTTTATTTTATTTATTAAAAATTTCATACACCCAAAAAAATTATTAGAAAGAGCTTCATAGTAAAAATTAAAAAGCTTTTTCATAAAATTTAAGAAATTTTTCATTAATTTAGTAACAATTTTCATCAAACCTCGACCAATAAAATTCAAACTTTAAGTTATTTTATTTATTGTTAATGTCCCTTCTAAAACCGAAAAAGGCTGAGAATTTAATAATTCTTTACGATATTCTTCAGCAAAAATTTTTGCTGATTTTTGCAGAGTAAATTCGTATTTTCAATTGACTAATCTTAATAAAATTCTAACTTTATTTTATATTTTATTGTTGGCAGTATTGTTTAAAAATTGCATTAAAATTGTATCTAAAGTTTTTAAAATTTTTAAAATTTTATTCTAAAGAAATAAAAAATCTACATTAAGTTATCGATATGTAACAGTTTTTGCTGTTCTTAACTTACTCAGTTTTTGATTATCCCCCCCCCCCCCCCCAAATTTTTATTTAATTATTAGTAGCTTTAGCAAAATTTTTAGAGATCTTTTCTATTAAATAGTACAAGAAATGTTTATTTCTTGTATGTTTGTTTCTTGTATTGGTTAAAAAATTTCAGATTCTGAAATTTTTCAACCAATATGAATGAAATCTTTTTTAAATACATCGAGTTTATATGCCAGGTTGATATTTAACAAAAACAGGCATCTCTTTATGTTTTTATTGATAAAAAATTTAGGAAATACATTAAAATTGATTAACCGAACAACCGGTTAATCAATTTTAGCGATTTTTCGAATAATGCATTAACCGGTTAACCGCCTATGTCGAATAATTGGAAACAGTAATAATTATTCAAAAACGGGACTGTTTACATATTCGTTGGATAATTTTTGAATAATGACATTTTTGTGTAGTTTTTGTGTAATTTCACTTTTTATAGAAATTTCCGCAAATTTTTTAAAGTCCCGGAGCTTTTTAATAAATTAATAAAAATTAGTCGATATTTAGACGAAACGAGTTTGTCAGTGAAACATTTACCACCACAAATGTCCATTTTCTGGTGAATTACTTTTGTAGATTTTTTCAACACTAAACTCAATTTAGAAGAAATCAAAAGTGGTGTTATGTATATTTTGTTTTGTTTAAAGCACCGCCTTTTTATTTTTTGCAAAAATAATTGTCAAGATTCTTTTCAAAATACTTATGGTTTTCAAGAACATTTAAAAATTCAGCGAAATAGTGGGAAAATTTGAGTTTGTTATGACTGTGACTTTCTAATGTCTGAAAATTTTTTTCCTGTAGTTATTATGATACTGGACTTTGACCAGACAAAAATTTTGCTAACGCAGTGAGGTGGAACAGAATCAGAATATTTTAGAATTCTGTAAATCCAACATGTTTCAGATTTCAACAGAATCGTATGGAATTTTTGAAAAAAATTTTATATTTTTATTTTTTAAAAGAAAATTTGTTGATACACCTACTGCAAAGAAATTTCATGTAAAGGTCTGACTTGCTACCATTAACACTAAAGAAAACAGGCAAAATTTTACAAATACGGTATTTGTAAAATTTTTCCTGTCTTGCCGACATTTAAAGCTAGGGTTGAACAGGGCTTACGCCATCACATTACGGACGCCTTGGAGGATCTATTTATTCCAGCTTTTTTTTTAAATTCCAGCTTTGTACTCAGAAACAAATTGGTTTAATTTAAATATAAACGGTTAAATTTTGGGGAATATGGGGGAGAATAATTAGCAAGTAAGTAATATTTTTGCATGCAGTGCATCTGAATGAAATAGCCTTTCTGAAAAACATAAATACTTTGTTCTGAAAGAAACTTTTAATATGGATAAAATACCATTTTTTTTTAATATTCAAATTAGCACGCTATTTTAATCCTGAAAAAGATATTGCATTGAAATTCCCTTTAGTTAATAGAATAATTTGTTATAATATTTTCTGAGAAATTGGCCTGGATTTGTTTTTGCAGAAGGCAAAAACACGGAACAGTTTATAGCAAAAATGCCAAATTTTAGTTTTAAAATGCAAATAACTTTTGCACTTTGTAGATGATAGAAATGTTACGTCTTTAAAAATCGGTGTGTAGATAGAAAAATGGCCAAACTTTGGAGTCCAATGGCATAGTTCTTGCAGTTTTGGCCATCCAAAACTTGCAGTGTGAAATTATCATATCAGTCGGTAAGAAATGGCGAAATTCTTCCCGAAATATTTGTATTCTTCTCCACTGTGCCGAGGAGAGTTTATTTTGAAATAATATGAAAAATATATTTTTTGTGTAATTTCATATGGTTTTGGATAATTTTTGATCTACAGCTGTGTAATTTTTTGTTTTACTGGTGGCAACACTGAAAAATAGTGAATAGTTTTCGAGAAATTTAAGAAACAAATTTGACAGCACTGCTACTGTTTTTTTATTATTTTTTTAGAAATAAAACGATTTAACTGAATTATTTAAATCTGATGTATTAATTTTAATAAACACTTTTTTCTTGTATGCATTTGATCCCCGGGATCAAATGTCTTAGTAAACACCCTTGATCCCCGGGATCATGAGTGTTACATATGGGGATCAAGTGTATTCATGGTATAACATACTTGATATTTTTATTGCGATTTATAGTTTTAATTATTACTCAAAAACTTATAAGAGAATAAACACAATACAAATGGAAAAGGAATCTTAAATCGTGACGGAAAAAAAGTGAACAAAATAGCAACGGAATCTCACTTTTACAACACAGAACACATAGAAAGTAAAGTTGGTTATATTTTTCTTTTTGCCACATTCCAACGTTTTGTTGTTTTACATTAGTTAGAATAAAAGGCTGTGAAAGTGTTATTGTGTTATTGCTGTTTTTTATATATTTTATAAATGTATAAAGTTAAATCCATTGATATTACTAATGCATGTGCATGTAGAAATCAACCATGTAATCGTACTATACTTGTACTGTGATTGAAATTGTGTGAAAATCTGGCAACATTAGTAAAAAATCTGAGAGTAAAAACAGGAGAATAAGAAATTCCGTTGACAAAATAAAATAAGTTTTATCTCTCACGGAAATCGTTGCACGATTTTAATTGTCAAATTATATGGAAAAAACGGGGACCTTTGCATTGTACTTATACTCTAACCCAGAATATTTTTTTCAGAATAGAATATGACTATTTCAGAAAGCTTTCAAAAAAAATTAAAACAAAAAAAATATTGAATAGTTTAGAAGATATTCGGTTTCAACTTTTTCCAGATCAAGTGTGTCGCACTTCCCCTACAGCGATATGAAACAAATTGCAAACTGTGTTTTTTTTAAATATTCCCAAATAAATGATGCTTCTGCATTTTTTCAAACTTTTTGTAAAAAACGACATATTTTTAAAAATATTGAAAATATATGTTGATTTGTTTAGAGGGACTTTTTTCAAAAATAAGATAATACCATTTATCTAGTAATCTTCAAATGAACACAAACAAAAAAATTGATATTATAAATCAAAAAAGTTTTCTAAATAAAAAAAATGTTTTGCTTTTTGCCACCGGATTTGAACTTAGAACCTTCCCAGCAAAAAAAAATGAAATGACTTCTAAATGAATCACTTCCTTCATTACATCACAAAGAATTACTCCCTTAGGAAGGGGTTTTAAAGTACACCTAAAGCTGCAATAAATATATGCTAGTCAGAGATTTTTTTTTCATGGGTGATAAAAACTTAATATTTTGTATGGGGGTTGAATGGGAAAGTGCTGGCACAGAAATCAGAGGGTTTCGGGTTCGAATCCTGGGAGGTCAAAAACATTTTTTTGAAACATTTTTTACACAATTATTGACTTTTTGTTGTTTTTACTGTAATTTTTTTTTATTTTGAATTTGACACCTGAATTAATTTTTGAAACGATTTAGAAATTTATTTATTTTGTTTAATTTCCTATTCATTTATATCAAATTTTATAAAAATATAAAAATTTCAAAAATTTTTGTTAAAAAACATAATAATAAATGTAAATATTAAAATGTTGTTTGCATGTGAAAATTGTAATTTAAAAAGTCCATTTTGATAAAATTCTTAATAAATATACACCTTGGGTCACGCATATCTTACCACTGAATTTTGTTTGACAAACGCTTGTTTAAATACAAATTATAACGGTATTTTTTGCTGCATCGCAATTACATATATCATTTTATCTGTGCAAGAAACTTCAAACTAAAAATAAATACGGAATATTGTGAAAAAAAATCATTGAGTGACGCTCAAATGTTGCTAATCTGTTATGGTAGCGCTACCTTGTTTTGGTAGCGTAAACATTTTACGCTATTTGTGTCGTTTGTTTTTTTGTATATTTTTTTCAGGAATAATAAACATATGTGCCAGCGCATAGAGAAAGGGACCTAAGGGTAAAAAAATCCATTATTTTTTTTTTTGATGTGGACAACATCTGAGCATCAAATGAGACCGATCCCATGCCCCAAAAGTGTTCCCTCCCAGAGATATGCGCGTGTTATGAAAGTGAAGTCGACGATAAAGTAAATCTACTTCTTCGAATTTGTCCACCATTTCATCCTAAAACAAACAGTAAGAATGTTATCAGTTTTAAATTATTTTCGCGAATAACATAATAAGGTTAAGTTAATTATAAATGAGTATTTATTATAATTCACAATTAATAATTTCAGATAATAAAGCTGGATTCGAAAAACCGCGAGCAAAATTGATATCAAACTCATGGAAACAGCGCGCTAGGTAGAAAACAGTAAAAACCAACTACACAAAACAAGAGGTAGGGACGACCTACGCGCGTTTTCAAGGTTGACCAACACGTTCCTGACGTCATGAGATGTGTCGCTTTCAAATGAGACCAATACCAACAGTGATGGTACACCAAAGATACACGTATTTAAATCTTTAAAATGGCTCTCCTGAACAAAACCGGTTTTTACCCTTAGGTCCCTTTCTATTTTGCGCGTCACATATACAAATATAAGAATAAAAAATTTCAAAAAAAATCAATGAAAAATCTACAAATATTTTTATTTTAAAACAAAAACAAAAGTAGAATCGTTTTCGTTGGTAAACCTGCCCATTTATAAATTAGTAGTGACATATTAAACAGATGGACCTCAAAAATAAATCCAAAATATAAGCGGTTGACTTGAGACAAAAGGTCAATATTTTTGCATTGGAGGAAGAAGTACCTTGCCGCGAAATTGCAAGACGGATAGGCTGTAGTCATCCAACCGTGATAAATTTGCTGAAAAAAAAACCAGGATGACCGATTAGAGAGCAGCAGCAGGAAAAGAACTAGGAGAAAGACATCAGATCGAACAGATACAGTTATACACTGAATGAGCCTGAAGAATCGTTTTAAAAGTGCCGTCGAAATAAGAAGAGGTCTCGAAAAAGACCACCAAACGGTTCGCAGACGACTCCGGGAATTCGGACTTTGTGGCAGTAGACCAGCAAAAAAAACCCCTCCTAACACAAAAAATGAGAGCTAAACGGTTGTAGTGGGCCCAAATTCACCGCAATTGGACTCTCGACCAATGGCGAAACGTTATATGGTCTGATGAGAGCAAGTTGTACTTGCACTGTGCCGACAAACTTCCGTACGTGCCACGTTTCCCAGGAGAAAGATTTAAGGACACGTGTGTAATTAGAACGGTCAAGCAACCTCAGATTCAAATGATCTGGGGATGTTTTTATTATTATGTACGGAGTCCTTTGTTGTTCGTGTATGGAATTATGAACGTAGTTATAACGGGACTTGTGGTGCCTATTGTGGGAAATATTTTTGAACAAAATTGTTATTGAAAACCACCTATATAAGTAATTTTTGTTAAAAAAAAACTATTTAAATTCAGTCTGTGTAGTGAGAATTCAAAGTAAAAATATCAGAATGTTGAACATTTGATTTCACATAAATTACTCTAAGCACTGCCAAATGAATTGAATGATTCCAGCTGAAAGCACCCACTACTGGACTGTCGGAAACAAACCGTTTCATCACATTTGGCCCATTAGATATGGTAGCCACAATGTTATTTAGACAAATAAAACTCTTATTTCTACAATTCTTCTTATTTCATCAGCATTACATCTTCCTGATATATAAACCCACCCCAGGTTATAAAATGAATTATTTCCGTTTATACATATGTTCAAATATCTCTTTTGTGATATTCTTTTCCATTCATCTAAGATTATAGTAAATTTCCTATTGTTAGAAATATTGCTCGATATTTCTTTTATCATGATATCTTTTACATGATTGTAGTAGGTAAATTAAGATAATATTCTTTACATCGGTTTCATTTTTTGGCAATGCCAGGTTTCTATTATAAAAACTTTCTCGAATAAACGAAGACTAGTTATGGTGCGGATTGATATTCCGTCGACTGCGGCTAATTTGGATACCATTTCAGGAAATGTTTGCCCTACCATAAAACGGTCAATGCCTATTCAGCTTACACTTTTTTCTTCGGGTACTTTGCTAATTTTAGCTGGAACGTTATTCTTGTTGTTGTTTTCTTAAAGAGAAGTTGCATGACCATCAATTTTTTTTTTTATTTTTGTGAACCAAATTTAGATGTCGGATAACCAAATTTAGATACCTCCGTTAACCATTAGTCTTTTAGGGCAAATATTGCACTGCGCTGCATTGTCCTTTTTTGTGCAGTAGGGTAGAGGGGGGATCCTCGCCAGTGGGGCACATACACTAATCGCATTTTTCTCCGATGTTAAGGGACATAAAAATTGGAAAAAATATATTTTGTGCATTTTTCAATTGCCTTTCCTTGACATCCAATATGACGAATTTACATCACATGTGGTCGCAGACAGACGTGTTTTTCTGTTTTTTGGGGTGCCAAAAAAATAATTGCAAGCAACTACATTTTGCAATAACTTCCGCAAATCGTGTGATAAAAAAATAATTTTTCATTATGTTAGACCTATGATCCTAAGCTTTCAAATAATAATAATTTGATTTTTATAAATGCTTAAAAAGTGTGAAAAATATTAATTTTATGTTAGTGCCTGCCTCTGGGGCACAATCACCAGATGGCCCCTGGAGCTACAAAGAGTTGGTGCATCCCTGCCTAAAATGCTCTAAAAGACTTTTCTATATGTATGTTAAAAATATGTTTAATAGTAAATTAGAACAATCGTGTTCATTCTTAAATTTATATTAATTATTCAGTTTTTTGTAATTTTGAAGAATCATTATATTATAGTTTTAAATTATTATTTTTTTAATGTAGTGGAGATTTATTGATTAAAAAGAACCACATGTCTTAAAGAACTTATTCTAAATTATTTATTTCAGTCATTAAAAGTTTAACTTTGTCGTATTAACAAATTTTTTTTGTGGAAACTGTATCTAGCTCTTTTGGCGAATATCCCCCAAGTTTGGGGCAGTTACGCCCATTTGGGTTACTTTGAATATCAATAAAAAAGTAATAGAAAACATGCAAATCATTAGAATAAAAATCATAGAAATTAAAGCCAAGATATGTAGATCTTCAATTTGAAAGTAAAGCCTAAACCACATAAGCGCAGTGTCGACCGCAGTGCGATGTTATGTCGATAAAGCAGGTTTTTGTATCTCCTCTATTTGTCACTGCCGAGAAATTAGAAAAGTTTCTGAATAAACAAAAGCTGTTTTTAAACGATACGCAATAAGAATTTTTTAAAAATACAAAATCGTTTTCGCGAAATTCAAGAACAAAGTTTGACAGCACTGCCACTGTCCACTGGCGCTTTCACTATGTGGTTTGGGCTTAATTTTTTAAAAATAATTAGGGGTTAAGAAACGACAGTGCTTTGAAAAAAGTGGCGAAGGATCCCCCCTCTACCCTATTTCCATACTCCTGACATTTTATTCTTTAATATAAAAGAATATATTAGTTTGAAAGCAGGTGTATTAAAATAAAGTAAACTTACTTGAAAATATCACATTTATTAATGAAAACGTTACTTATAAAATTATTGGCCCTTAATATAAAGGAGTGTTTTTATATTTTCAAACATTTTGATTGGTTGAAAATAAATTAACCAATCAGAATGCTCCAAAAATAAACCAAGTCAAGGTATACTGCCACCCAATATTTTAACTAAAGTCGACTTTAACTAAAATATACATTTGAAAAATTTAGATAGTAAGGGCGATTATTTGTAAGAAACAAAACTTTTTTTTCATATTTCTTTTAAACATTTTAGGAAGTTTTTAGGTTTTACTACTTAAATTTTGAATAAGTTATGCGAAAAATCTTTATTAGTTTAAATGCTCCTAACTACTTGGCAAAGATTTTTTTTTGTGTATCAAATAAATTTTTTTAAAAGATTTTAACAAAGACATTTTTGTTTTGGTATTTAAAATGTTTTTTATGACTAAAATTAAAAAATCTTATTTTTAAAAATTTTCCGTTTTCCCGGGATAAATATAACTCCCGGCAAACTTTTCGCGGATTTACCGGGAATTCCCGAACCCCAAACCCTAATTAGTAGCAAAGCCCTTAAGTTTGAACAAAATATACAGAAGTTCAGTTGCGTTTTCACTGAATTTCGTATTTTCCAGAAAACGATTATGTATGAGAAACATGTGATTGATAAAACTTCAATTAGCCACACTCAACGTTATGCCTACCGTGGTGTATCTTGTTAAGAGGTGATGCTTACCGGTTCAATCCCCGGTCATGGCAATACACAAAAAGTTTTTCATATAGAGACAAATTAATAATTAAAAATTACTTTGATGAGTTGACACATAAACTAAATACTGACGAGTCTTTGGGTGAGACGGAACTGCGGCTGTCTGGTGATTCCCTCGTGTTTGTTAAATTTTTCAATAAAAATGTTTTCTTCTTCTTCTCCCTATAAATCAGCTTTAGTAGAAAATCGCTACATCCGCTTAACAGCACAAAAAATTCTTATCACCTCGGTAATTTAAGTGGTCAAAATATGGGGTTAGAATGGGTTCGTCTGAGGTGGAAGAAAATATGAGACAGGTTGATCTTAGATTTCTTTTCTCTATTAAATATCCAAAGTTCCTACTCTTCAGAGAGTAGCATTGTTTGCAAGAGATTTTCTTTAGAAAAATGGATGCACATTTCAGAGTTTTTCTATAAAAACATGGAGGTTTTTATAGAATAAGCTACCAGGATTACTAAATTTTGAAAATTATGAAAATTTTATCAAAAGTTATTTTTAAAAGCTTTTTTTTTGTTTGAGAAAATTATAATCATAATGTCCAAAGTGTTTTTTAAGAATAAAAGTCTGAGAATGGGCAAATAAACAGCCGTATATAAATCGGTCCCTTGCCCACCCCAGAAAAATGGTCTAGGTACGCCTATTGGATATGGAGAGGCAAAAAGCATTAAAAAATAACCGAAAAGCACTGAAATAGCAACACTGAGAATTATGTAGAACACGGTGTCTGATCTACATTTAACAAACCAAAACACTATGGAAATAGTTTGTAACAAACTTACTACCATAATCCTTAAGCTTAGAAAATTGTTATGAATACTATTGTAAAAGGCTTTTTAACAATTGTTTTACAAAGAAAATTGAACCCTGGCGATAATATTGCTAATTTGTAGTATAATTATAGAATAACCCAGCAAAAAAGATATACCGAAGCAATAGAGAAAGCAGTATAGTTGCTGATCTAGATGTACTTCTTTTTTAAAATAAACACTAATTATTTTAACATTGAGTTGTCATAGGAGAGGAGTACTCCCACTTTAACATTTTTTCAGTACTTTTTGAACGAGTGCAAGGGAAGCTCTTTTTCACCAATTAAATGTTTAAAAAAATTCTTCGCAAAAAAAATTATATTTTTTTTATTTCCAAAAGTTTTTTATTGCCACCACCAGGTATCAAACTTGCAACCTCATGATTGCTAGTCTAGCTCTCTACCGCTGAGCTATTCTTTGATATGAAAGTTGACTGGCATAAAAACACCACTTTGTCATTGCGAGATATTGTGCTTTAGTCTTCAATAAAAGCACATACTTTTTAAACAAGTGCAAAAGGTGGACTGCCATTCAGTATTGTTTTTAGTACTATTTTCATGAGCACATAAAACGCAATTTATCATCCAGTGTGTTCGTTTACTCGAAATTCTTACTACTTTTACTACAATTGGAAAGTTTTGTTTACTTTTTGTATTGATTTTTTCCAGCTGTAGTAAAAGCAGTAACTTGTAGCAAGTAAACGAACACGCATATCATTTTTTTATATATATTTTTAAAATTGAAAAATTAAAAAATATGGAATTTAAGCAAAATAATTATAAGTATTAAAAAAATATTGGTCCCTCCAGGAATCGAATCCGCGATCATCTGTTTACAAATACCAAATGATACCAAAATCACTTTTTAGGATCACTTTTAGAGCAATTATGCTTTAGAAGCAATACTTAAATGATTATTTGAATGTTGTTCCGATGTTATTCTAAGAAAGCTGTAAAAATATACTAACGGATACTTTGGAAGCAATGAAAGAAGTGATTCAGAATTGCTTCTAAAAAAGCAGTGAAAATACACTAATGGATACTTGTAAAGCAGTGAAAGAAGTAGTTTGTAAAGCATTACTTCCAATTGTTTTGCTGAGAAGCTTACAGAAAAATAGTTTTCTAATCATGCTTATAGTAAGCTTGTTTTCGTAAGATTTTTGTAAGCTTATAAATACAATTAAATAATAAATGTTTTCAATTATTTTTTAGTCATCTAAGGGCCGTTAACTTTAAAAAAATAACCTTAGTTTAGCTATAAGTTTAGATTATTTTGTTTATTGTTAACGGCCTTTTAGGTTGTTTTATTAATTACATACATATTTTATTATTTCATAAATTTATTTTTGGCTTTGCCCTATATTTTTTTCGTGATTCTTGCCGATTTTTGGCAAACTGGAAGAATGATTTTGTGCTTCTTATGAATTCCTCCTCGCCCAATCCAATAGAAATTGCAGCATCTTTCAAATTTAAAAAGTGAATGAATGTGTCAATGAATACAATATATGAAATAATTTACTTCTTATGATTTTTGTTGCCCTCAGGCTGCGCACACTCTTTTTCTGCTCTGTTCCTTTCCAGCATAGCTTTTCCGCCAGTTCGTCCACCAATAATTTTCGCCAACAGTTTTTGGTGAAGTTTGGGGTCTTTGCTACCGTTAGCAGCTCTTTTGCCTTTGAAAAACATAAAAAAAATGAATGATGAAATATAAGATTATTTTCCTATCGAGTGCTTATATTCAATAGGGGCCATCTGCAGTTTTGGAAAAAATGAGTTTTTGAACAAACACTTCAGGTGTTGTTCAAAAACTATTGTCTATGAGAGTAATTTTGGACTGAAATAATAATTCTAGAGTCACCTTTTTCTAATTTTAGTTAATTTGCTATCTACCAAACAAATTTTTATGAATACCATATGGGCTATCTACTCAAATTTTATTTCTTAAATTCAAGAAAATAAAATGGCTTTGTAAATATATATTTTGTCCTATGGTTTCCATTAGCTCGCTGGCTCGCATGGTACTTTCTCAGAGTTTAGCAACAGTTTGGCTAGCTCGCCGTGTTAAAAAAAAGTAAAACAAAATATATCGAAGTGGATGCATACCCATTTTTTAGTTCATAATCTAGGGACTATAATACTAATTTCATACAACAAAGTTTAGTGCTTAGTTTGAAAAAAAAAGAAAAACAAATCGAGAAAAATAAAATTTGCAAAAAGGAACATTTTTGAATCACTGTATTTGTTTGCAGAATGTAAATTCATTTTTTGTACCTTAAAGCATTTTTTCGCGATCCGCCATTATTTTGCAATTTTTAAGTGTAGTTTTGTAAATTCATATTCGCCAAAGTTTGGTGCTTAGTTTGTAAAACAAAAAATCGCGAAAAAAAAAACTTTTTTATTTTTATTTTAAAAGAGCTAGCCAAAATTATCGCTCAGAGCCCAAAAAATGCTTCAATATTTTGAGCTTGCTCATTTTAGAAGACTCATTTTTTTTTGCTTATGAGCTGGCTCATATTGAGAGCAGATTTTTTATATATAGGCTCCGAGCTTCTTTTTTTTAAATGAGTAACACTCGGGCTATTTCAAGAGCTTTTTCCATCCCTGATTTTAACTCACTGATTCTAAATCCATTTTCAATCAATCAATTTTCGCAACGTCAAAATTCTGAGAAAATCGCGTTTGAAATTCGTGTTTCTAACGTTTTTTAAAGTCCATGCCATACGCAAGATTTCTTTTAACACTTATTAATAATAAGAATGAACTTTGGTTTTTATAATTGTTAAAAAAATTTGGAATTTTTCTCCCTGTTTACATAAGAATAGCGTTTTAAATTAGCGGTTTCTTAAAAATTCGAAAATGAGTTAGAAAGTCATCTAAATTCCGCGAATTACCGAATTTTGCAACATCTTTGGTAATGCGAGTTAAGACCATACCATATTACTGCTGGCGTCAACTAAACCGCTAAATTTTGGTATAAGATATGTGTAGCACGAAATAGTGCATTGTGCCTAGATTATAATTACTTAAAAAATAAGCGCTTAAAAAATTGCAAAATAATCGCAAAAACGCCAAAATAGCCAAAAGTATTATTTGTATTCTTGAAAAAAATTTTTCCAAAAATTTCCACATTTTTTTTTTTTAATTTTTTGCAAATAAAAATCACAGAAGTTTCTTCTATATGTATCCGAATAATAATAAATAATAAAGAAATATTGGATAATGCAACTATTCTGCTTTTAATAACATTTATAACAAAATTTGCCAATCATAAAATTGCTATCTACAATTTTTTATATTAAAATATAACATATCCGAAGGCGAAAAACATGAAAATTTAAAAAACATGTTTATGTAAGAAATAGTAAAATTTTATAACACATAGCGGGCAAAGCCCGCTACGTTGTTAACATGCCTTTTGGAATATTTTTACATTATTGCTCATAACTTTTTTATTAATTATTTTAATGGAATGATATAAAGCCTATGTCCATCCTTTAGGGCTATTCTAAATACGAGAACAAATATTTTTTAAATAAGATGAGTGGTTACGGAGATTACCTCCTACAAACAAACAAATTTACACACATTATCTCTTTATTATATTAGTATAGATTTGGAAGATTAATTTAGAAAAATTTTTATAATACGTGAACCAAACGGTTTTTTAACTTTCCTGAACAATTCAGTTTTTGCAGATAACCCTTATTGAATATAAGCCCTCGTTATGCTTAGTTTAGTTAATCCAACTCATGGTGTATTGTATTTCATTTAACTTACAAACGAGTTCAAAAATTTCTTGTCTTCTTGTAATTTTTTTTCAAAATTTAAAAAATCGTCCAATACTTTATAAGGATTTTCAGGCATTACTAAGTTTACTGCTGATTTCTCCTTTTTCAGTTCTTTAACTTCATTGCACAGGCCATTAATCTCTTGCCGCAATGAAGTCACCTCATTTGTCAGCCTTATGAACACGGGTTCAATTGTCTTTGAAATTTTTTTCGCGATCCCTAAAAATAAATAGAAAAATCGTTATCAAGTGTCCAAAATTTCATTACATATACAGTGGTGGCAAATTTAATAGGAACGATTCAAGTTTTTTCTAATTTTTTTTTCGTTGCCTTTATTTTTAAAAATCAAAATAGTGGCTAAATTCGCTCCGGAGGGCAAATATGTGGGTTAGAATATTGTGCAGAATTTTAGCATAATGTCTGTTTTTTTCTTTTGTCACTTGTTTTAAGTGGGCGTGGCTTTGAATGAAAAATTAGCGATATCGACCTGTTATCAAATTACAGAGTAAAATTTAGCGAGTACTGATCGGATCTATACAAACTGTATATTTTTGGAAATCCTACAAAATTTCCTTAACTTCTGCATTATTTTTATCTAGAAATAGTCGCCAGACTTGAAATGACAGTGCCTTAAACATAAAAAAAAAATTTATTTGTTTTTAGCGATTTTATAATAAAGTAAACCACACTGAAATTTGGCCACTATTTCGATTTTTAAAAATAAAGGCAACGAAAAAAAAATTAGAAAAAACTTGAATCGTTCCTATTAAATTTTCCACCACTGTATGTATATCATCGAAAATTCACCTCCAAGCGTCACAGTCTGGTCATTTTTACCTCCGGTAAACGAAGTATTAAATACTGTTTGGAGTGTAGTTAAATTTTGGGAATTTCGGAACATATTATTGAGATTTATGTTACTGTCTTCCGTCATAATGGGTAACTGGAAAAAAACCAAATTCATTACTTTTGTTGCTTAAAGCACAGATTTTAGTGATATCTTTCAAACAATGTTCATAGGTTGCTTGCGAAACTGTTAAGTTTGTTGTTGAGAAGAGAAGATTCTAGTGGATTGTAAAACATTGATCTCAAATTCAAAACTTGCTGACCAATGAATTTACTAACATCATGATTGCTTATTGATAACACTCGATAAACAGTATTTCCAGCTTTATAATAATTGTTTGGGTAGGCTGCAGACAAAAATGCAATTGGTATTTTGTGTGTGTTATCTTTGTTTGATGTATTTATAAGTTGTTCCACGAGTGGGTTACATAGTTGTGCCAGGCGGTTTTCATCGCCTCTTTCGAACATTAACAGTTTGTATCGAAAAATGTTAGCCTTTGCAGACATGTGTAATTCTTATGGCAACATTTTTCGATACAAATTAAGAAGAGAGTGACTTAATAGAGGTAGGGAGAGTTGGGAAGTCTTTTAATTTTATAGTCCTTGGTTGTGCCTATTTATATTTTTTCTTCTTCAAAAGTCTTTTCAGTATTCCCAACTGATTTTCAAATTTAAAGGAGCAAAAAGTTTCGCATGATCCATATTGTAAACAATCAGTAATACAATAATAATTATAAGTTGAAATAGAATCATCATAATTGACAGACAATGACTTCACAAAATTCTTAAATAATACATCAGCGCTCTTATTGTTTGATTTGCATTGTTCAGCGTTCAATAAAATTCTCATGGCCAAACTCAGTTGCAGAAAATGCAAATATTGTTTTTCATCTAAAATTCCTTTTAATACAAACGCCCCAATATACAGAAGAAATGTACGAAACTAAGTAGCTTTATATCGATCTAACTCATTGACATCTCTTTTACTTCTCCTAAACTCGCGTGGAAGTTGTCGTTTTAAACACAAGGACTGCTCGTTTAATTTTAAAATTTTGTCCTTTTCAAGTGAATATGGGGTATTTTTTTTTATCCAAGCAGTCATTAAAATTTTGACAGCACCCAGACAAACCACATGCATATAATCCATAGGAAACGATCTTATTAGGTGTATTGGCAAGTCTTCTATGGCCATATAATTATTTATTTTATGATGATTTTTATCCAAACGTTTCCTAAAATTTTCATCAGTTCGCAATCTGTTATCTTCATACCTTCACACTATACGGTTGTTTATATGATCACACTTTTGATTACATTTGTGGCAACAACTATAGCCGGTATGACTTTTTATTCCCGGTGCATCACATATGAAAGCTCGACAGTTAACTTTATATGTTTTATTATTGAAAGTAAATTTTTCGTTCAAATTCCAGTTAATTCTTTGACAAAAGGATGTAAAAACTCATTAACATCTTTAGGCTTACTGTTCCCACTATAAATAAAAATTGTATGTACAAAAGCGGGGTTTACTTTTTCTGATTTTGTATCTGATTTTACGTCTGACAAAACAAATAAAAAATCCTACGAAACGACGCGATTGTCAAAAAAATATCGTATATTTGTTTACACCATAAAATGCAATCAGATGAAAACAGCTGTTAATTGTATTTAATGAAATACTTCAAAATCAATCTGAATGTTAAAACTTCAATCGGATTTTCTGTATCAGACAAAATATGTTTACACAATAGGATTTTGGCTGTCTGACTGATTTTTTGACAGATCCTATGATTTATGGTATAATGTAAACCCCGCTTAAACCGGTACCATTAACATTTATAAGAATTGGCCAGGCCTGTTCTAGAGAACTTTTTGCAACAGGTAATCCATCTATGCTTATATATAAATCAATGGAATTATTTCGAAACATGTGTATGATAAGAAATCAGCTAGACAATCTTGCAGCCCATAATTTACATAATTTCCACCTTATATTGGAACTATCGGTGAGTCGCACGGTGCTTGTTTTAACGTCCTTGCATCTTGTGGTAAAAAAGGAAAAGGTTTTATTAAAACGTTCAGCAAATCATTTACAGCACTATTTGTTATCGCATGCTTAACAGCCCAAACAGCAATTTCTCTCTTAATCCACGTTATAAATTATCAGACTCCACATTTTCTTCAGAACTTGAAATCTCATTTTCACTTCTATTTAAATTTTCATCACTGAAATAATCAATCTGGCTAGAGCTAACTAGAACTTCACTCGAATTGTTTTTCTTATATTTTTTAGCATTTAAAAGCAGTTCAACAATTTCTTTTGATTCCTCACGAACACTGTGTTTAAATTTATATGGCATGTTTAAATTATTAATTTATATGTACACTAATATACAGTAAAACGCGGTTAAGACGAAAAAGAAATTAGTTCGTCTTAAGCGAAGTTCGTATTAAACAAGGTCAAGTTTGTCTTAAATACTTTTTTTATTCACAAAATAATTAAGATTTTTAATATAATTAAAAATTTTATTGCAAAATTGTGTAATCTTTTCATTGCTTTTGCTTTAATAAATCGTTTTTATGAAAATAGTGTAATAATGTGTAAAAATTTGAAATTTGTCAAATTCAAAAATATTTATACACAATATTCCCAGTTTCTTAAGAGTTCGTTTTAAACATGGAGAATAATATGAAATTTATGGTGTTTTCTTTTCTGGAAAAAAATGTTGCCTTGTTAAAGGCAACATTTTAAAAATGTTACATTTTTCCAATCAGAATAGAACACAATAAAATCACTGTTGCATTTTTCTAAACATATGTATGTGTATTGTATACTCGTATGCAACATTGTTTACGCAAGCTATTACTAATTGTAGCCTATTGGTTGTGATGCCTGATTTTGACATGGGCTGGACGGGTTCGAATTCCAGCCAAAGTAAAAAATAACTTTTTTATGTATTTTCTTTTTTCAATAAAATTTTTTTCATATTTAAAACAAATTGTATAATTTTTTTTTATTTATTTTTAGCCTAAAAAATTGTTAAATACTTAATAACAGCAAAACTATAAAAATCTAATTAAAATTTTATAAAAACAAAAAAAAACCAAAAAAAATATTGTGCTCCAGCCGGGGATTGAACCTGCGACCTACTGCATCAGAAGCCATGATAGTACCCCCTAGGCCACCAAGTTGCGAGTTAGCTAGCAAAAAACATTACAGTATATACACATGGCGTTGACATAAAGAAAAAAATACGGCAACACTCACCCCGTAAATTTTTTGAGGGCGAAAAATGTTGCACTTTTGCCCTTTATTTAGGCAACATTTTTAGAAAAGAACACCTAGCCCTCTTAGAATGTTACCCTTAATTTAGAAAAGAACACAAAAGAGGCAATTCAAAAGCAAAGTGCAAAAAAAGCAACATTTTTTTCAGAAAAGAAGACGCCATTAGTGTGTGGAACTTTTTTTATTTAAAGTACAGTTTTTATAATAAAAGCCTTCACCCAGCCACCACAAATAAATAATTTATAGTAAACGCTCATCATTCATCACAATGTATTTGTATTTTATTTGTATTTTATTTAAATTGTACACCAGTGCAGTAAGATATAATTATCTTTTAAATTTAGCACTGTAAACATATAGTGGCACACTAAAATTGTTATACATATTAATATATTATAGTAAAATTAAGAAAAAAATTATTATATAACAACATTAAATGACTTTTAAAATTTAATAATCAAAGTATAAAAAGTAAAAAAAAAAAAAATTATTAATAATAAAATAAATTAAAAATAAAGTAAAAAATACATGTAAAGTTATTTATTTTCAAAATAGCTAAAAATTGCCTTCCTAAACTGTATTACGTTGCTTAAATTTTGAATATTATGGGGAAGTTTGTTCCAGAGAGTTATAGTAGAGATAAAAAATTGGCAATCAGATGATTGATATCGGCGCATAATCGGAGTTATTATTTTGCCTCTATTTGATCTGGCAAAATGTAACTTTTCAAACAAATAAGGGGGTTGTTCCGTATACACTATTTTCTGCAAGAAAATAAGACTTCTGCATTTTAAAAGATTGTCAAACGACACACCAAATATCCTCATCGAGAAATTAGAAACTCTATCACTGCTCTTTAACCCAAAGATATATCTAGCGATATTATTATACGTTGTCCTTAGTTTCCGTTTATCAGTTGAGTTACAACCGGCAAATAGCTCACAACCATATAGGAGCGTAGGAACCAAATACGTTTTTGCCAATAACATTCTTATCTTAATGGGAGTAAAATATTGATGTGCCCACAAAGTTCTTAGCATCCCATACGTTTTACCAGTTGCTATTTTAATTTGGTTAGACCATGAGAGAGTTGTATTGAAAATGACGCCTAGATTCTTGGCTGTTGGCACCATATCTATTTTAGACGATCCAAGAAGCACATTAATATTGTTTAGAGGTTCCATGGCAGTTCTCGAAATCTGGATGCACTTAGACTTAGTGGAGTTTAAATGTAATCCATTTGCAATCGCCCACTCATATATCTTTAACAGGTCTGAATTAACCTTAATGATGCAATCATTGACTGTAGAGAGCTTGCATCCTATAAACAGCTGTACATCATCGGCATACATTTGTACATTCATAAATTTCAATTGTTTTGGTAAATCATTTGAGTACATCGAATATAGAAGTGGCCCAAGAATTGATCCTTGTGGAACCCCCCTTGTCACACCCAACCAAGATGAGTGTCTGGTACCATCAAATACAGCTTGATATCTGTCACTTAAGTATGTTGAAATAAGCTTGGTGGAAGTTGATGAGAAATTGAAGAAAAGTTTAAGCTTCTTACACAATGTGGCATGATGAACTGTATCAAAGGCTTTTGAATGATCTAACAGTACTAAAAACGTGATTTGATCACCATTAATTTTGCTTCTAATATCCTCAACTACATCTGCAAGAGCAGTTAAGCAACTATGCTTTGGTCTAAAGCCAGACTGACGACTTGTTAATAACCCTTTATCAAGAACATATTGCTGGATTTGTTTATGAATAAGTTTCTCAAATACTTTTGAGATATATGGCAAAATAGCAATCGGACGATAATCATTACCAGCTTTTGGAACCGGTATAATTTTTGCATATTTCCAAAGAGAAGGAAAATTACTTGTTGTTAAAATGGAATTAAATAAATGTGTAATATAACCAATTAGATGGGGCAGTAAAATTTTCAGAAACTTTGGATGTATATCATCATATCCAACAGAATTCGATTTAATAGACAAAAACCATTGTAAAACGTCAGCTTGATTAAAACGCTGAAAATGGAATTGATTTTCGTTCATTTCAGCGATCATATGATTATTATAAAATGAAAAATTGACATCAGGCATTTCTATATTAACAAATTTTCCATTCAGTTCCTCAGTATTTAAGTCACGATATTCACGATCCATTTGTTTAACAAGTCCAATCTTTTTTATTTCCTTCCAAGTTTTATTACCTCCAACAACAGAATTGAATTTGTCTTCGTAATAAGAAGACTTATCCAGTCTAATTTTAGATACAACAGCCCTCCTTCGTCTGCGATAAACCTCGTGTAGTTCATCAGTCTTAAACCTTTTCCATCTATCATAGGCATAATCACGTTCTTCTATTAAGCGTTTAGTTTCATTAGAAAACCATGCTTTATCCTTGCGATGAACTGTTTTGGTCCTTATTGGAACATGTTTATCATATAAAATAAGAATGTTATTTTCCAGTAATTGCAACTGTTCGTCAACATCTGGAATATAATAAATTTGTTCCCAGTCAATCGTTTGTAAATCACATAGAAGAAGGTCAAAGTTTATATTCTTAAAATCACGATATGTAAACGTATGGTTTATAATATTTGGCTGAACATTGTAATTTAAGAATATAAGATCGTGTTTAGAAAACATTGGAGCGGATAACTGGTCATAATGCATTATCTTCTGTTTGGCATTAACAAGAAAAATATCCAGTAGTGTGCTGCTGGTACTTGTGAAGTGTGTTGGTGTAATAGTATTTACCGATATCATACCAATAGATCCCATTAGATCAGTAAGTTCGACTTCAACAATTATGTTGCTATTAAAGTCCCCAGCAATAACAATATCGGTATATCTCACAGTTAGTGTTTGAAGTTTTTTAATTAGAGTGTCCATTTTAATGTCCTTATTTGGTCTATAAACACATCCAAGAAATAATTTACTACCATGACACGTTACATCCAGAAATAGGTATTCCATATCATCTTCGACTTCAGATCTAACAATAACCTTTCCACTTATATTATTTCTAAGAAATATGGCAACCCCACCAGCACGCCCTGTTCTATCAGGAAGACCTGTAATGTTAGATCGGGCTATTCTATCGGAGCGAAACAGCCGATACCCATTAAGGATACATAATCTATCACCTGTATCAGGTTGAAACCACGTTTCAGATACACATATGACATCTATACCAGACTTTTCAAATACAAAACGAAACTCATCCAGCTTATTGTTTAGACTCTGTGCATTAATGTGGCAAATATTCAGCCCATTACTATATTTAGCTAAGACACGAACCATGCTACTTAAACAAACTCTGGAACCTACCCGCCCATTATCTTGATTCATTTCCATATTGATCTGACACAACGCAATACAAATTGATTAGATAAAAATTGGCAAATAAGAATAATTTAAAAAATAATTAAAATAATAATACAAATAATAGAATATTCTTAGAATAAAATAGTTTTGTAGAAATTTAAATTGAATTATAAAAGTAGTAGGCATAATTAATTCGTCGATCTGGCAACTCCATGAAAAAATAACAAAAATTAGTATTAAGCAGCATAATTTTCACGAAAAAATTTCTTCAGTTCGCCAGGATCGTCTATACGCAAAGCTTCATCACTATTAAGCCGCTTAATATAAACGATTCCCCGAGCTGTGTAGGTGCTTTTTATAAGTTCATCATTTCGTAATTTAATCGCAGTTTTAAAAATTTTGTAGTTAAAAGGCGTTAAGCTCAAATTAGTTTGGAAGTATCGTAAAAAAAAGTAACGTATCATTCTCATAATGAATAAAAAGAGTATAAAAAATAAAAATATTGTATTTTTTATCCTTTTCCTGTGCATAGAATTAAATGTCAAGTAATAAAATATAAAATTTCTATTTTCAACAGAACTTTTTTACGATTTTACTTGACAACAGTTTCAATGCATAGAAAAAAGATAAAAATATATTTCTATATTATTTTAACACATTGAATTGATTACAGATACGTTTTTTTACTTTACGATTAGACTAATAAAGCCTTTAGATTTTCATTGACAAAAAACGCTTCATCACTTTCAATACCAATATCCTTAAGACAAAACTTAGTTTTGTGCAAGCGTTTAAACTCAGCACATTTTTTTAAGACAAAATTTTTCTCGTACGGTGTATTTAATCTTATTAATATTGGAGGATCGGGTACATTACGAAAGTTTGTAAAATTTTTGACCCGGAATATTGCCTTTATTTTAGGAGGCTCAATTTTAATGGTATTACATATGTTTTCGAAAATTAGTGGTAAGTCTTCGTTAATATTCTCATCAAAGGGAACACCAGTAATACGAATATCGGAGGCAACAGTAGCGTTTTCCTGTGATTGTAACTTCAATTTTAGAAATTTTATTTCCTTTTTCATCTCTGTTGCTTCCAAAGACACCGTTTCAAGATTGTTGACTCTTACTTTTAATTCCACTAAGTCACTCTTTACTTCGTTCACTGTTTTGCTGATTTCAGCAATTATGCTGGATTTGAACTCTTCTAGAATATTCATGATATCTTCAGTTTGTTTCTCCAAGCGTTTATCCAGTAAATGTAAATATTTAAACGAAGAATCACCATTGGATAACCGAGGCGTTCTAGTAGGATTTCCCTGGATAGAGGTTAGTGATGATTCTCTATCTCTTTTCGATTTTGTTGGCATTTTTTCAATAGTTTTGTTTTTCTTTTTTCCAAAGCGAGTTAGCATAAGATTTATTTTAATTTATATTTTATTTTTAATATGGAGTTTGTGGTATTAGTATTTGTTTTTATATATTTAGCGATTTTTATTTTTATTGTTTTTTATTTTTTACTGACAAATTGATATTACTTTTGTTTAAGATTAGAACCGCGTTGTAGGGGGAAGACTGTATTGTAACAATCAGCTGATTATTGTATCTATTATTGTGAATGATATTTGATTTTAACAAGCGGGAAGGTTTTATTAATTTTGTTTTGCTTATTGCCTATTTGAATATTATATGTTGTTGTTTTTATTCTCTCTGGCTTTATTTTATGGTTGTTGTTGTTCCAATTTTGCAAATGCACATTAACTTATGAAGATTAATTATTATTAATAATTGTTTGTGTTTTTCTTTTATGTTTATTGACTTAATGAATACTTTTCTTTGTTTTAAATACACAGTCATTAATTGTCATTAGTTTTATCTCTTTATTTTAATAAAATATAAGTACAGCAATTCTAATTCTGACACAACAATGGGTTTAAAATAAATATTTGATCACTTTTTCTCATGAAAGTGGATTGTTAGTAATGAATACATTACAAATTATAATATACGTGTGTATGTCAAGATAATTTAGTAAAGTGCGAACTTAGGTAGATAGACCCGTAAGTAGTTTTGTTCATTTGTGTTTTGAATGAAAATAAATAACATAAGGAGGGTTGGCAAACGATTAATAATATTAAAGATAGCGGGCAAAGCCCGCTACGTTGTTAGCGTGCCTTAAAGTTCCATTAAGTTCAAGTTAAGTTCCATTCTTTTTCTAAGGTTTTTTCTCTTTTAGAAAATTTGTTTAACTTTTTGGGGAGTATGTTTCAATGCTACATAAGTTTCATATTCCGTGGATAGTGTTTGAACAGGTAATTAATGTTCCTCCCAGTAAAAATCCCAAATATATATAATCTTGCCTCAATCGCATGCGAAATTTGAAGTACCAAACTCCGGCAGTTTGAGTCATTCAAATTCCATTCCATTTCCCCCAGTTATCTAATGTTTCAATTTCACTCATTCCCCATTCCATTTTGTTTAACAATTTTTATTGATATCAGTCGCATCTCTTTCCATTCCATTTCTTTGCACTTGCTCCGTTCCATTCCTCTTTTAACTGCAGTGTTTCAATTCCACTCGTTTCGTTCTATAGTCCATTCCATTTTGTTCCCAATGTTCCAATCCATTTCCTCTTCATTTCCATTTCCATTGTCTATAATTATATTTACAAGGATACAAAGTTATATCAAATGATAAATTTATATCCGAATTTTTTCCCGATCAAATTGGATAGAAGTTAATACAATACGATATGATTAAATTTAAATGATAAAAAAAACTTTGAATTGGAGGGCAGCAGGATTTAGGGTCCACACACTCAGGGGTGTGATGAAAATCGAAAACGAACAGTTTTTCAATCTAGAATAATTTGTTTCGCGAAAATCAAATTGGCTTCAAATTATTATTTATCGTTTTATTTGACGCCGGACATCTAAATTAGGAAATAAAAAATAATTGGTATTGTACAGATCTATCATCACATGCCTGACTGTCAGCCGAGGGCTACTGTTGATAATGAGTAACTATTAAAGACGTTAATGTATAAATCCGTTATTCTTTAAAGACTAGATCATTTTTTATGAAATATGGGAATTTTATTTGGACTTATAAATTTTTTTTTAAATGTGTTAAGCTTTTTTTGTATTTTAAATAAAATTTTAATGGCTAGCCCGGCAATGCACTTCTTTTTTGTTGGAGGCTCATAGTTACCGATTTAAGGAGCTTAACCGTACGATTCATAACCAGCAAAACTCCTTTAATTTCATAACCAGGTACCCGGGTACCCGAAGTAGGTTGTTTTGCGTTTATTGAAATAAAATAATATTTTCCTGTAAATATTTTTGTTGTTGATTATATTTTGCGTTCTCAACTGTACAAATTTGATATTTGGAAAAAAAACTGGTTTCTGTTCGTATATAAGTACCTAAAGCGACACAAGTAGGCAGAAACTGGTTTTATGTAAGGGTTGTTTATTTGCTTATTTTGCTTATTTTCGGTACCTACTTGCTTAATTGCTTTTGAATTAGATAGCAGATGTTCATTTGTGTCGTAAAATTGAAATATTTCATTTGCTTCGCCAGTCTGTGTTGAATATTTGAACAGTGAAGTTGGTGAAAAATGAGCCGCAACGACCGATATTTGACTACAAGGGAATACTGGAATTTGAGTGATGAAGCAAGAAGCACATATATTCAACGTTTATTTGAGGAAGTGACTCAAGATGAGGACCTTGAAGTGGACCCTGTGGAAGACCAAAATGAAGGAAATGTGTCCTATACTGGCGAAGTTTCGGAATCAGAGAATGAAGATTTGAATGTTGACAACGCAAACGAAATTGCAGCTGCTATTAACGCACCAGAGGAAATTTTTTTCGATGATGAAAGTGAAGATGATGATATGCAAGAAGATGCACCAACAACAAACCCAGCAGACTATATGAGTGCACGTGACGGCACACAATGGCAGCGAACACCACGTAGTTGCCAACAAGTGAGAAGCCACAATATATCCAGAGACCGCTGTGGTCCAGCGCGGATTACTGAAAATATGACGCCTTTGCAGTGTTTCAAATCATACCTCACAGTGGAAATGGTGGATATAATAGTGCGCCACACAAATAGAAAAGCGCATGCCACATATAATGCGTACAATGAAGAGAATCCCAATAGACGTCAGTTGAAGTGGAAAGACACGACAATCAACGAAATTTATGCGTTCATTGGAATGGTTTTGATGGCTGGCACAAATCATTCTAATGACGAAAACGCAAGAGATTTGTGGACGTCACAGGCTCACCCAATATTCCGCGCCACCATGGGAATAAACAGGTTTTTCGATTTGCTGCGTTTTATGCGGTTTGACGACCCCAGAACACGGGTAGAGCGGCAGCGTCAAGACAAAGCGGCGCCAATTCGCGATATTTGGATAATGCTCAATGCAAATCTTGCCAGATATTATGTGCCATCAGAATATTTGACCATTGATGAACAATTATATCCATACCGTGGTAGAACCAAATTCACCCAATATATACCCTCGAAGCCAGCAAAATATGACATAAAAGTATGGTGGATTTGCGATGCCAAAAACTCATATCCACTTCATGGCCAAATATATACTGGCAAACAAGAAACTGGTCGTGAAGTTGGTGTTGGCGAAAGAGTGGTGAGAGATTTAGTTGGGCCATACTACGGTAGAGGACGAAATATAACAATGGATAATTTTTTTACGACGCTGCCGTTGGCTAGGCAACTAAAAGTAGAAAAGCTCAGCATTGTGGGTACACTCCGCCGCAACAAAGCTTAGATGAAAGAAGACAAAAAAAAAGACGTTGGTTCAAGTTTATTTGGCTTCTACGACAACGTAACACTGCTCTCATATAAGCAGCGGAAGTCCAACTCGGTCATCCTTCTTTCTAGTATGCATGATGATGCACAAATTGACGAGAATGGGAAACCAGAAATTATAAATTTTTACAACCAAACAAAAGGTGGGGTGGACGTAATGGACCAAACGCTCCAAGAATACACGACCCAGCGACAAACAAGAAGATGGCCGATGGCATTTTTCTATAACATCATTGATGTGAGCGCATTTGCATCACACATCATATATTATGGAAATAATCCAACTGCACGATACACCACGACGCGCAGGAAGAATTTCCTGCGTCAACTGGCAGAAAACCTGTGCATTCCTGTTATAGAAAATAGAATTTAAAATGTGCGCCAATTTTCAACAAAAAATGCAATTGAAAGCATCATCGGAAGGCCGTTGGAGAGTGTGCTTTGTGCTGCAGGTCCGTCAACATCTCCGTCAGCACGACAAAGGGGCAGAAAAGCACATACGGGCGTGTGCTACATGTGCAACCTTCTTCCAAATAAGCGCAGAAGAAAAACTAGAAAAAATTGCAGCATATGTAGCACGCCGATATGCGATGAGCACGCCATAACAATTACTAAATGCTACAATTGCCACAATAACAACGATAGTGATTCGGATGAATTATAATATAATATATATAAAATATGATGAAATAAATAAAAAAGACATTTATTTCCAATAAAAACAACACAAAAAAACGTTTTTTCATTTACATGTCAGGCATTTACATAGGAATTGCATTAGGGTACCCGGGGACCCGGTTGTGTGTTTATGGGGGTAAAACATTTAAAATCATTTTTTAAAGAAAATATTGAAAATATTTTGAATTTTTTCGTATTTAAATCTTAGTTTAGCCAAAATCTCTCATGATTCGGAGTTTTATGTCCATATCTCAAAAATTATAGGCACAGCAGCACTTTAAAGTCAAAAAAGGTACACGGGTACCCGGTTATGAATCGTAGGGTTAAGATGATCTGCAACAATATCCAATGGTTATTTCTCCACTCAAAACTTATCGGACCAGAACAATATATATATATCGTTGGAAAGGTACTAGAAATACCTTTTCAAAGATATGCAACATGCCTAGGTTTTTCTAACTCATTACGAGCCGGGCCATGATTTTAAATGTTAATTTTTTTAAATTAGATTTTTTAAATTAAAAAAAAAACTTTTAGAAGTAAAAAAGCTCAGAAAATATTAATTTAGTGAAAAAATTTAGTAAAACATATAACAAATTGTTTTTGATCAAATATTACATTAACCTCGAATATATTAGTTAATCTCGAACTTGGGTCTGATATTAACTAATATATCGTCGGCTTGCCTGCAAAAAGTGCTATGTTTTTGGTTTTAACAGGTTTTCAGGAGAGCGAAAAAACTGATTTATATTATTCTTTTAAGATATTTTATTGACATCATATGCCCTAATGATTCACGACCTTATTTATTACAATCATTATTAAAGCATATGATGTCAATGAAATATATTAAAAAAATATTAAAACCTGTTAAAGAACACATAACACTACTATTTTTCGTATCTATTTATATATAAAATTTTTAACGGTTTTATCAATAATAGATTCCTATATACACAATTTGCAATAAAGCAAATACTGATATATGATTTAATATGATTACATATGAGAAAATTTCTAAAAAAATTTCTAATATATCATCATATAAAAACATATAAGGTCGCATACAATATTTTATATTATCATATATTTTAATATTAAAAAATATATGTTATATATACTCTTTTTTACTCGGGAAGGTACTTTTTTGAAAAAGGTATTTTTTGGAAAAAGGTACTTTTTTGGAAAAGGTACTTTGTTTTTGGAAAAGGTAAATTTTTTTAGAAAAGGTACCCTTTTTGCCCCTCCCGAAAAGAATTTCCAAAAATGCCGTCTCAACGGACGTCTACACCGGTCGAGGTATCTACATACCAAATTTCAACTTCATAGATCCAGCAGTTTGAGCGAGTCGTAAAGGGGGAGACTTTTTTCCCTTTTTGCCCCTCCCTGTAAAAATTTCCAAAAATCCCGTCTTAGTGGATGTCTACGATAGTGGACAGAAAAGTTAGCCCATACTCCAAGGAACACATGTTTTAAATTTCAGGTTTCTAGCCAAAGGGGTTGTTTGGCTAAGGGGGAGACTTTTCCCATTTTTGCCCGTTTCGGTAGGAATTTCCCAAAATCCCGTCTTAGCGGATGTCTACGCCGGAGGAGGAACCTACATACCCAATTTCAACTTCCTAGCTTCAGTGGTTTGGGCTGGGCGATGTTGAGTTAGTCAGTCAGCCATTCAGTCAGTCAGTCACTCACGTTATTCTTTTATATATAGAGATGATTGCAAAAAGTCGGGACTTTCAAACTGGTTCGTATTAACCGAGAATTCGTCTTAACCGAGTTCGTATTACGCGGGTTTTACTGTAATATAATAATAAGGTTGTTCATAAGGGGTGTGCTATCTGCTGTATCGTTGTATCGTCCTTACAAAAACAGAGTTGTTAAAATTTTTAACAACTCTTTGGCTTCAACAACTATTTTCTTTTGGGTTTTCTATCTGTTAGCACCAGTGTTGCCAATTTAGCATATCTAATGCTAGATTTAGCATTTTTTTAATTAATTTAGCATGAAAAAAATGTATCTAGCATATGGCATTTTTTCAGCATTTTTCCAACAAAATTTAGCATATTTTTAGCATTTTTCAAGGTTTTATTTTCTGTTTTTTTTAGGATATTCTACATTAATTCAAATTTTTGCTATACAAATATTACACTGTGAGACAAATGGTAGGGGTCAGTGATCGGGAAGGGTTCAAACTACCGGGGAAAGTTATATCGGTAAAAAAGAAGTTATACGTGTCCCGGCGTTTCGCTGGGTCACCCCTAGGAATCGAGATATATCGATTTGACCTTTGGTGGTCTTTTTTTGACATAACTCGATAACCACTAGTCCGATTTTGCTCAAACAATTTTAAAAAAATTAAAAATTACAATTCCTTTAATCTGTTCATATAACGTTTTTCTATATACTCAACAGTTTTGCCGGTAAAAATAAATGTATGAAGAAAAAAATATTTTTAGCCTAAAATATTAAAAAAAGTAATAAACAAAAGGTTATTGATTTTTATGGTAGCGGTAACAAACATTTCTTTTTACCGGCAAAACTGTTGAGTATATAGAAAAACGTTATATGAACAGATTAAAGGAATTGTAATTTTTAATTTTTTTAAAATTGTTTGAGCAAAATCGGACTAGTGGTTCTCGAGTTATGTCAAAAAAAAAGATATATCTCGATTCCTAGGGGTGACCCAGCGAAACGCCGGGACAGGTATAACTTGTTTTTGACCGATATAACATTTCCCGTTGGTTTCATCCCATCCCGATTTTGACTGTCGCATAGTGTTATTGATGTTGTTTCCGATATAAAAACACAACAAACAGTATTAAATCAATCTTTATCCACGGTTCTCGTTTAACAACTGAACTAGGATTGTTAGAGTTTTGTTAAAAGTAGTACTTTTAATTAATTATTTTTTATTTTTTTAAACTATTTTAATTAAATTTTTTGTTTTCTTTGTGTTGTTTATTATATTCTCTACATTATATAGTTATTTATATTGAAATATAAGCATTGAAAAATCACTATTATCAGTTTCAAAATAAGTTTATTCTAACCCTCATGAATAATATTTATTCTAAACCTGGTTTTTGAATAATTATCTCTTAATTTACAATTTAAGTTTGAATGTAATATGAAAAAGAAATATTTTTTTTACTTTTAGTGTAAGTACTAGGTACTATTTTTATACGTACACATTAGGTTTGTTCCACGTAATTGTGGGTAAAGTCTGGTAAAATGAGAGTAAACAAATAATTATCTCAAAAAATGGTAAAATTGCTCACAATACCGGGAACGCACAAAACCACATTTCAAGCCCAAAAATAAACGTCAAAGTTATTCATATAAACAAAAGCTATTTTTAACAGTAAAATATCGAAGGGAATAAAGAGAAAGTGTTAGAACCAGGGACGTAACAGTTATAACTTTTATTCAAAAAAGTGATTGTTTTACAATTATTTCCTGTTTGAGTATTTTTAATTTTCTGTTTATTTGCTCTGTTTGATTTATATTTTTAATTCAAACAAAAACAATCCAAACACGATTTTTATTTTTTCAAAAATAATAAAAGTTATTTTGTGATTTTTTTTCTTTATCAAAAAATAACAATTAAGAATATAAATCAAAAGCCATGGAACCAATGACTTCACCAATTATAATATCCTGATGATGTCAACTAGTGTTAATAAAAGATTGAACAGTGATTTAAAGTGAGTAAATATGTATATTCCAGCAACTTCCGGCATTCAATTTAGGTCAATTTTTAATTTTTATTTTATTATCAAATAAAAAAGTTAGTGCTTAATTTTTTCAAAAAAATCATTCTGTAACTTTTATAAAAAGTTTTAAAATAAAAATCAAAAAACAACAGAAATTTATAGAGTAAAATATAAAAATTGAAAAAATTAAAATCTTTGCCAAACTTTGTGATTTTTTTGTGCAATATGATTTATAAAATATAGTGCATTATTGAAATATTATAATTAAATAAATTTGGGTGGTGACTTTTTTAGAAATATAACAGTTATTTTGGGTCTCTGGTTAGAACGCGGTATTTGTTAACGATATTAATTAATGTTTACAAGTTTTGTTAATATTTTAATTATTTTTACAAATTTAAAACAGCTGATTTATAAACAACAAGTGATTTGACAGTTTTGCCAGTTTACCCGAAAAAAAAGTACGAGTAACTTCTGGTAAAATGAGAAACAAATTATTCTCTTATCAACGCTCTCATTTACCCAATTTTTAACAATAGAAACGCTTTTTGGTAAGATTGGGTTCCCGCGGGCACCCGCGGTAACGTACGTGGAACAGAGCTATTAATTACACTGTGCAGTCGCAAATTTTAACAAGCTGGGAACCCTACTGGTGAAGCTAATTCGAGTACGCTGAATTCAATGGTGATAGCAGTTTTTCAAAGTTAGCGCTCGTATTCGCGATATTCGCAATTAAAAATTTTGACGAGTACCAAAAAAATTTTATTTTTATACTTCTGGGATCATTTTTAATTATAAATTTATCAAATTTGATTAAATATGTAAAACATTAAGGAAGCTGTATTTTTTTTCACGAAATTTGTTTAATATATTTTTTTCGCAAAAACATTTTTTTCTGCAAATAAAAAGGATATGATGTGATTTTGTGTATATTCAATAGGGTTTAGAAAAATACTTAATAGAGTTAAGAAAAAAAATTTATTTGGAAAAAAAACAAAAATCGCGAAAAAAAAAACAAAAATGGGGAAAAAATTGTATTTAACAGAGTTGGATTAATTGAAATTCAAAAACAGTGTTGCCAACTCCAGAAGGCAGTAAAGCACTGAGATCATTGTAAAAACGGATAAAAAGGGTAAAAATTCACCAAATATGCACGAAAGAAATTTTTAAAAAAATTTAAGTTTAGAATTTTAAAATGCATTTTGGTGTTGTAAAAATGTGTAAAACAAGGCTATAAAAATTTCCAAAAAAGGGGTAAAAAGCACCAAAATAATATTTCAAAATTTTAAAGTTTATATATAACGAAGTTTTGACTTAAAATTGTATAAAAACACTGTGCGAAAAGGACTGTTTAATGTATTTTTTATGAAATTTATATTGTTTTTTCATCTTTTAAACAAAAATTAAGGAAAATTCCAATAAAACGAGAACAAAAACCAGAAATATAAGTTTTATAAAAAGCACTAAAAGAACTTTCTAGAATTGAAAAAAGCACTGTAAATACACGTTTTTTAATAACGGATATTTGTAAAATATAACCGGGTACGGAGAGGTAAAAAGTACTAAAAAATACCCGAAAAGCACCCAAATGGCAACACTGTTCAAAAATGATCCCAAAAGTATAAAAAATATTGCTTTATGGTACTTTAATATTAAAATTTTAAATCGGCTTGCCCGGCTTTAACTTTTTTACTCGTTTTACTTTTTTTTTTGTTATGGTGAAGGAGTGATTTTGCACAAAAATACTCCAATTTTTGGTAAAAAAAAAATAATAATTTAAAGAATAGAGTTTAAAATAGAATTAATAGAATTGCAAAATGTTGATAAGGTTCGTTTTTAGTCTTTGTAATTTTTATTGGTTTTTTTTTAGGTTGGGGTCATAGAGGGTAATGTGGATAGCGTGAGTGAATTTTGATTTTTTTTACTGTAACACCTGTACACTTTTTTATTTAATCATACCAAAAATCTTGGAACGTCAACCAACACCACAAAAAGTATTAACCCTGATCACGAAAATTATTTTTTTTTAAAGAAGGTAAGCCCTAAGATGCAGAATTTTGAAAACGGTAAACAGAGCGTGCAATAAAAATCATTAAATTAATTTGGAGTAGATAAATTAAGGCAGAATGGGAAATTCATATCACCCGCCAAAGTATTCCACATTACCACCTATTATAGAAATAAAACATTTTGGGGTACTTTTGTTTATCCGCCTTTAACTTTTTGAGATAACATATTTTCAGTGACACAGTTGGGAAATCAAATAATAATAATAAATTTATTTTGAAGGATTTTTGAACTTTTTTACAAGAATTAACTTTTGAGTTGTTTTTAATTTTTCTTTTATATAATTTTAGTTAATAAAATGAACTGAATTCATAAATAGAGATGACTTATTTTCAGTCTTATTGTAAAAAGTCACTAAAGCAGTATTTTTTTAAACAAATTGAAACATTTTTTATAAAATTTTTTTAGCATATTTTCTAGCTAATTTTTTTAGTTTTTAGCATTTTTTAGCATTTTTATGCAAAAAATCTAGCATTTTTTCCTAAATAAGTTTTGGCAACACTGGTTAGCACACAAATACATAGAACACTAAACATACGTAAAAAGGTTGCGTCGTGCTATTCTCAAACGTTGTATTTTTTTCAATTTAAATTCTAACAACTCTGTTTTTTGTTAGGACGATACAACAAATAACACACCCATTGTGAAAAACCTTAATAACTTTTTTTTAATATACATTTATTAGGTTGTTCATAAGGGGTGTGCTATCTGTTGTATCGTTGTATCGTCCTAACAAAAAACAGAGTTGTTGAAATTTTTATTTGTGTTTAACTATTTTCTATTCAGTTTTCTATCGGTTAGCACACTCAAACATAGGACACTAAACATACGTAAAAATGTTGTATCGTGCTATTCTCAAATGTTGTATTTTTTCAATTTAATTTTTAACAACTCTGTTTTTTGTTAGGACGATACAACGATACAACAAATAGTACACCCCTTGTGAAAACCCTTTATATCGTCACCTAAAATGCAAAAGGGCGTAACAACACTTTTTATTTTTTTACAGGAGAAGCAAAAAACTTTGTAGAATTAAAGATATTTTAGATTTAAAGGACATATTTTTTTCTCTTGCTTAAAACACGACTTATTTCTGAAGATTTTTTTTATTTTTTGTTAATATTCTTCAAGTTATGGTTGTTACGCCTTTTTGACATTGGCTTTTCTGAAACAAAAAGACGTAACAACAACAAAATTTATTAAAATTTATTTTCATAGTACATAAATATTTTAAAATATTTGTTAATTTAATATTTCAAATGATAAAAAAACTTTAAAAATATTAAATTTATTAAATATGTATGTAATAATTCATTACATAAAAAGAAACAATAATTCAGTATAGAATGTTAAAAAATTATATTTAATTTTCAAATGAAATGTTGTCATAAAAGTAATGACAATCTATAGGAAGTAAAGATTTGAGATGTTCCCATTTCTTTTTCGAAATTTTTAATATTTGGGTATGTACAGGCGTTCCAGGATTCACTCAAGAAGGGGGGGGGCTATACATTTTTCGTATCCTATACGGTAGTCCTATTTCTAGATATTTTATGAACTTATAAGGCAATTTTCGCAGAAAAAAAATTTTAAATGTGAATAAAGAAGCAAAAAAATCTAAATTATGAGAAAAAAATAAGAAAAATATTGGTAATATCAGAAATTAAAAATGTGCAATAATTTATGAAATATCTGAAGATAAAAATTTTTCAGAGTGAAATTTTATCACTAATTTTTGCTTAGTATTTTATTTTCGATATATGCATATTTTTTTGTAATCTTTTTTCTTAATTCTAACATTTTTTTATTTCTATGAATTTACAAATATAAACTTAACAAGAATTTTTAAAATTCAACGAAATTTTTTATTTTTTAAATAACGAAAACTACTGTTTACTGTAAAAATACTGTTTTGGTGGTTGTTTATTATGATATTAAAAATAACTGATTTAAAGAACTGTTACGAAATTACAGTACTTTTCGTTAGGTGTTTTCTTAAATAACCGTCATAAAAGTTGTTTTGCATTTTTGTATAGAAAAACAACTGTAATTTCTGTTAAAAACGACAACTACTGATTACTATACAAACAACTGTCATGTAGTAACTGTCAAACTTTTTTGAGTGCACTGACTCGAAATATGTTCGTTAACATCAAACGAAAAAATTACAAACACAAATTGACAAAAAAAATCTAAGCGAACTTAGTTATTCAAAAATAAAAAGAATTACTTTTTTATACAAGTGTGTTGTTACGCCTTTTTGTTTTTGAAATTCATACACTTGTTGTTACGGCCTTTTGAATTTCGTTCGTAAAATCGTTATTGCGTGATTGATATATCCATTCATTTGTTTGAAATTACAGCACTTTTAGATAACGCAACATTTGATTATTGATAACACAACTGCGTTCCTATAATTATAATTGAATATGAACCAGGATATATATTTAAAATATATTTTTTACTTACAATTAGTTTATATGCTTCTTTTGCTAATAAAACCAATTGTACATCTTTTGACTATTTTCTGTGATTTTTTTGTTTCCGAACCAAACAAACATATGTTTTTATTATCATTTTTATGATAATTGGTTTCAAAGCATGTCATAAACATCACTTCTTAAATATATATTTGAATCCATTCACAATAAGTTACTTTTCATCTCTCCTTAAACACAGGAAAAATGAATTTATTTCCTGTATAAAAAATTAATTTTTAATAGGTTTTAAAGTATGTCATAAAAATCACTTCTTAAATATACATTTGAATGCATTCACAAGAAGTTACTTTTCATCTCTCCTTAGATAGTAAAAAAATGAATTGATTTCCTGTATAAAAAAGAACATCCAAGTACTCATTTTTATGACGTGCAAAGCAGACTTAAAGTAGCATAAACACCTTCTCTCCTATGACAAGCCAATGTTAAAAAAATGCCTTTTTCACCTCAATTTGAACGCATTCGTGCCGAACAATATAGGTGATTTTACGGATCTTGGTCAGGTATTTTTTTGCTGGGTAGATTAGAAATTACTTACAATTACTTACATGCAACGCATTATTGTCTGATTTGGTGTGATTTATTATCTGCAACATACCCTATATAACCTAGTGTCTACAAATGCAATGAAATGTGCAAAGAAATTTGAAAATAACACACAAAGCAACAACAAAGAAAATAATTTTGTTGTTCTTAAATTTTATGTCATTTTTTATTGCATTTGAAGACACTATGTAAAGCAGAGCAGGGTTGCATTTCACATGTTTTTTGCGAAAATTTTTTCGATGCGAGAAATACAGAAACGGGGTGCAAACCAAGTGTCTAGCAAGTGTTATTGCGAAATTAACGCGTTCAAATAACGGGACATCATATGCAAAAACACTTACAAAACTATATCGAGTTTTGCAATCGTATTTGCCAAACTGTTATCCAGAAGAAGTGTTTAGCAAGTGTTATTGCAAATACTGTTACTATGTGAACCGTGTGTTTACATTTTGTACTTAAATAAACCTATCATAAGTATGATTATGAAAATTTGTAGAAAATTCTAAGTAGCACACTTATTCTCCAGTTCAGTTACATTTCGCTTATAAAATGGTTTGTTGAGATATTTCAAATAACCTAATTTTAGTTTTGTTTGTATTTGCATTTATTTTGAAACAAAAATACACTCTAAACAAATCAGGGTTTGATTTTTTTATGCTGTGTTTCACAACATCTAATTGAAGAAAATTTTTTACCAAAAATCAAAATTTTATTTGAAATTTTTACCAAAAATCAATTTTAGTTCATTTTCGCTAAAATTTCAACTCGATGCTAAAAAAGAGGTGTAACATTTAAAAAAAATTGAAGTACAAGTTCATAAATTTAAGGACACATTTAACAAAACACACCAAAAGTCGTAAGTAAAATCAACATAAAAATTTTGTTACTTTTTGATGAAAGGAATTGTTAAAACAATAAGTGTGTTTGTTTTCATGCTATTTTTTACTAGCTTTACCATTTTTACCAGTTTTACTCAAAAATACGTTCAAGTACAAAAAAAATAGTAAGAACTAGTAAAAAATTTAAGGGGAAATTTTACTAGTTTTTACTTGAAAAATTTCTTCCAGCAGAAACTAGTAATATGTTTTTTTGTTTAACAAACGATAAAATTGAACACATTTTTATGTGAATCGTTAATAATTAACTCATATGATTCGTATTAAAGTTTGCACTCCGCGGACGTTTTTATGCGATTTTTGTATTTTTTTTTTTTGTTTGTTTACTATTCTTACCATTTTTTTGTTCGATTGCTTTTGAATATTTTGATAACTTTTTCACAAGGTTGGTTACCGAAACGAATAACGGTAAGGGTAAAGGTATCGGATTTCGTTTGTTTAGGTAACGGTAAAGGTAACGGTATTTAAGAATGTTTCGCTAACGGTATACCGTTATCGAAACAGCAATACCGGTACGTACCGGTATTAAAAATTATGTTAAAAACATATAAAAACAAGTAAAAAAATTGCATATTTTTAATTTTGAGTACTGAAAATACAGATTTTAAGCTCTATATATATTTTAAATACCCGAGTAAAAAGTTATATAGAAAATTATATAACTTAACATGGACTAATATGTTTATATATAGTCAAGTGTGACACAATATGTTTCCGGATATAATTACATATAGCTTTTAGTTTTTCAAAAATTTCATATATGATGTCATATATAGATCAGTATGAATATATATGTCCACATATATAGTTATGTGTATCATATCTAGTTACATATGCTTTGACAGTTTTAATACAGCGTCATATATAATTAAAAATGATTTCATCGGAAAACATATAAAGTTTTATATATCTCTATATTAAATTTGTTTTTTCTAAGTTGTTTTATATATGTTTATGTATATATCAAAGTAGAAAAAATTCTAAGTTTTTTTAAAATATATTAAGGTTGTTCACAAGGGGTGTGCTATTTATTGTATCGTTGTATCGTCCTAACAAAAAACAGAGTTGTGAAAATTTAAATTGAAAAAATACATTATTTGAGATTAGCACGATACTACATTTTTACGTATGTTTAGTGTCCTATGTTTGAGTGTGCTAACAGATAGAAAACCGAATAGGAAATCGTTGTTAAACTCAAATAAAAATGTTAACAACTGTTTTTTGTTAGGACGATACAACGATACAACAGATAGCACACCCCTTGTGAACAACCTAATTATGTATGATTTCAAAATATAAAATGCTTGGTTACAATTATATACAACTTCTTCCAGACTTTAATTTTTTTTATTTAAATTTTGAATTCTCAAAGGTGTTATTTTTTATTACTTTTTAATAGTTTTTATTTTGAAACTGAAATATAAAGCGTTATATAATTATGTCTTTCTACATCAAATCTTTTACATCAGCACAAGCTTATTATATCCTGCTCACGTATTGGTGTAGAGTAAAGGGCTGAACGATTCATCTTAAATGAGATTTCAAGACACATGATAGCCTACAAGCCATAACAAGTTGTGTGGTTGTATTTTTTATAACGATTGAATCAGTACAAACAACAAAAAAAAAACCCGATGGGAAAAAAGCATATGGATAGTGAGACGAATCCCATCATGAATCGTTTATCACGGATAACAACAGTACATTACCACATCATATTATTGTGAACTTAAGCAACCAACACAATATCAACACCATCGTTTTAGAGTTACTGAAAACTTATGTATAACAGTGTTGCCAGTTTGGGGGATTTATCCCCAAATTGGGAATTGTATCATCAATGGGGATAAAAACTTCCGTTTGTAGAACTGGGGATTTATTGGGGATGATACGAAATTTTAGGGGATCATTTGGGGATAAAATATATTATTGCTTTTTCATATTTTTATGAATTTAATCCTGATAATTCTAAATATTTATATTTTTTTCTAAGAATGATGATAATAGTGAATGATTTTTAGCTACAAAAATTTGAGTCTGGCAAGGTAATGTTCCTAGAAACTATAATTCCTCTTGGTGAAAATTCAAATTCGTTTTGGTTCTAAAATTTTTAAAGTTATTTAAATTTAATAAGAGTTATAAGAAGTTCTTCTTAAATTAAATGTATACTTTACAAGTTACTCAATTGTCAAAAGTTAATCCATCTGCTGAAATGCTAAAACTTTTTAATGCAGTACCATACACAACAAAATGTCTGTTATTTATTAAATGTCTGTTTATTATTAAATATTTAAAATGAAAAATTTTGGTTCAAATTTTCTTTGCTGTTATTTAAATTTATTTGTTCTTTTTTATAATTTGTTGTAAGCACAAATTTATTGAGTCTGAGTGTACAACTTACCGCAAAAAATAAACGAATATGGTATTTTTCCACTAATTTTTCGAAAAAATTAACGAAAACAAATTTTTATATAAAATAAAAGTTGGAAATTTTTTGGGATGGCAAATTAAAAATTGGTATGAAAAGACTGGCAACACTGATGTATGTAACCGAAATACGTACCTACTCTGTTGAAAGCTATCATGCTAATGAATGGAGTATTTTTTTTTTGTTATGCTTTTAGTTGAGAGTTTTGTTTTCATTCGTGTTGTGTAGGTATGAAAAGCCGATTATGATCGGCCAATGGTATAATGAAAAAATTAAAATAGACAAATGTGTCTACCCCCAAAAAATTCTTTAGTTGATCGTAATGAATATTTCAACTATTTAATATGTGAAATACTCTAAAGATACCAAAAAAAAGCTCTAAAGCGACGAATACATTAAGGAACATGAGTAGGGTTTTTAGCAAACTCTACTACGTATTGGTTTTATTATATTATTTATTTTTAATTTTATTTTTCAATATTGTTTAATTATACCACCGATTCTTTTTAAATGTTTTTTTTTGGAATGAATTTGGTAAATTTTATTTTATAGAATTTCGATAGGTTATTTTAAGGGTATCGGTATTTTAAGTTATATCGTTAAGTTATTTTAGGGTTAACGGTATTTTAATTTATTTCGTTAGGTTATTTTAAGGTTAACGGTATTTTAAGTTACTTCATTAGTGGTATTTTAGGGTTAAAAATAGTTCGTTGAAAGGGTTTCGAATCGTTAACGGTATTTTACGGTTAGTGTTTCCCAACCAAGTTAAAAATTTTAAAAATTGCCAAAATTAAAAAAATCGTTTAAATTTAAAAATTGTCAAAATTTGAAAAAATCATAAAAAACCGCCAAAATTTTGAAAATAGCAAAATTTAGAAAAATCGGCAAAATTAAAGAAATCGTCGAAAATTAGAAAATATCATCAAAATTAAAAAATCATCGACATTAAAAAAATCGCCAAAATGCTATATATATTTATATTAATAAGAATTAATATAAATTATTTTTTTTGTTTTTATAATTTATTATGCATTAATAACATTATTAATTTTTTTTTTACTAACTTTTTTATATAATAATATAAAAATTGTAAATCAAACATTGAATTGAAAATAAAGAATAACTAACTAACTGCTAACTTTTTTATCTGAGTGTACATTTATACTTTTTCGTTTTATAAAACCTACATACCACACAACACACCATCGCATCCATAGCATTCATTGCGATACTTAAACACTAGTTCAAAGTACTAATTGCTATGTTATGGTAGCGAACAATCGTGTGTCAATACAATCACTTATTGTTTTTTTCGTTGCCATGTTTAATGCTTAAGGCTGAGTTACCCAACCGTAAACGTATCTGTAACGAATCAGCTGTTCCGATACCACAAGAAGAAATGTATACGAATGGTTACTAACACGTGAATGTAAACGAACTTGCCGGATCATTCTGTTGAAATCAGAATTTTCTATCCGGCATCGAAACAGCTGAATGATTTTAGTCGGAAAAAATATGAAATGAATAAAGAAAATTGATTCAAACAACAAATAAGGAATAAAAATTAACAAATAAATGGAAAAATTTAGAATAAAATATAAAACCATATGAAAAAGATGCTAAATAGTAATGTCGTTTACGATAATCTATAAGTGTACTTTTTAGCTACGGCACGGTACAGTTACATCACATTTACGTTTACGGTCCCATAATCCGCCCTTTAAGCTCGCTTACGTTTTGATTTGTCTTCTAGTCGTAACAGGGTGGTTTAAATCGTAATGCACACATACTAGCACCATGTGATTTAATGACTACAACAAACCGATTGCACTCACGCAGACCTTTAGTGTAGAGTATAACTAAAACTATATTTTAATACTAATTAACAAAATTAATTTAAATTTCAGAAGGAAATAAATATACTTCTAAAATCCTTAAATACGCTTTAAAGCAATTTAAAAAAAAAAACTAAGTAACAATTAATAATGGGTGTGTCCCCCGGATACTCGAATAACCTCTTCCATTCTTCGTGGCATAGAATGCACGAAATTTTGAAACTCGGAAATGCCGATTTCATGCTATACCCGATTGATTTCTTCTTTTAGATCTCTTAGGCTCAATAACTTTTCTCGAGAAGTTAACTTTACCTCAACCATGGGTAACTAGTCAATACTAAATATTTATCCTTATGAAAATTATAATAACCATAATAACTTATCAATATTTTAACTCTGGGTAGTTAACCTTAGTATGAAATGTCAGAATAAAAACAAAAGGAAAACAAAAATTAATAACAAAAAATTTTTTTTTCAATACGGAAAAATTAAAAGTTTTTCTCGCGGTTTTTTGTTTGTTTTTAGTCTTAAAAAAATAATACACTTGACCACGTCGTTTTTTTAAGATTCGCGGTCGCTAAATGCTATAAAATGATTGTGTCTTTTTGCATACTACGAGAGGTGATTTAATTAAATCCATTTGGTAAGTCTATAAAATAAAAGTGGATTATTTGAACTATTAATAAGTATTTCGTACTAATCGAGACAACCGCGGAAAGATTCGCGCATAAAATTTAAAAAAAATAAATAGTGGAAATTTTGTGATAGATTATTAAATTAAGGCAATTTATGTGATCAGCACATCAAAGCGTGTAGAAAAATAATCGCTGTGCATGATTTTGTATCTTTTTGTAATTGCGAGTCAAAACTGTGGGTTGCCCAGGGGTTCCTCACATACTTTTAAAATATTTAAAACATGATTGGTTCAGATTTATATTTAAAAATTAAATTCAGTACTCTTGTACTTCATTCAGTAGTCTTGAGCTTTGATAAATGATTCATTTTGAATTTGATACGCTGATTCCAAATTCTTAAATGTAAGTTACCCAAAATTGATGGAATAATTGTTTTTCTGAGAGTGGTTTTCAAAAGAATTTTTTCCTATAACGGTAAACAAATTAAAAAAATGTTGTCCTATGTATTTGAGAGAACAAAATTCATTCTTTACTACCAACGTAACAAAAAGTCTTAAGCTATTTGAATGCGTTTTGTATAGTATTTTAAAATACGTAAAAAGCTATTTTTCGCATTTTTAATCAAGATTTTTTCAAAATTAAGAGGTGATAGAGAATTCGGAATAGAGATTTCAGAATAGAGAATCAGCAAGTAAAATACTAAAAGTACACTCACAATATATTTTCCATAACCGATTGAGGTTTATTTAAAAAGTAATAGGTAAAGTTTGTTTTCAATTGAAGAATCAATTAAAATACATTGAAACATATTGTTTAACTTTTTTTGTCAACCAATAAAAAACAAACCAGAAAAAAATATGTATCGTCTGTAGGAGTTGTTATTTTCAGTCAAATGTTCTATTTTTAGATTTATATTTGTAGAAAAAATTATTTAAATAATTTCGTTGTTTTCTGTTTTAAAACAAAAAATTCAAATATTTTCGGTTTTCTTTTTTGTTAAAATAGTTTGTTTATATACAAAATTATTTCAATTCAAATTACAAGAAATATTCTTTACTCATACACACAAACATAGCCAATAAAAATATGAACGTGTCTGTTGTGTATGGTGTAGTGTTTTGAAAATCGAAACAAAAAAAAAAACTTTCAAATATGAAAAAACAAACCACAAAATCGTTTTCTTTTTACGTTTTGTCAGTTAAAAAATTGATGATTGTTTTAATAGACTTTTCAATTATTTTTATTTCTTTTCTGGATTGTTTAAACAATGTTTGGAAATAAATAGCAAAATGGTTTGAATATAATGAAAAATCAGTAGTCCTTTTTTTAATAGTGTTTTCAATTAATTTAATATGTATTTTAGGTTGTTTTTAAGGATAAAATATTGTAAGTGTATGTACCAAGCTTCTACCGACAGCGACTTTTCATTTTGTAGAGGTGTATAATTCGTGTCAAATTGTTCTAATATTGGTCACCATTTTTGGTTTTAATTATTCAAGACAGATTTTGGCTCCTTGAACCAATAAAAAAATAAATTTTTTCCATTTCCTTATATGAGGCCAATTTCTAAGCTATCACAGAAATCTAAATCCTAAATAGAAAAAATTTGTGCACGATTTTAAGTACTGATGCGATTTTTGTAAGTTTTGGTAAAGTGGGGAAATGCACATCGAAAATACTTATATGTAACATATCATAAACGATTCTTAGTCAAAGTTTGGTTAAAGCTGCACTTTAGATTTTTTTTTTATTAATCATCATTACAAGTTTAATTTATTAAAATATCTTATATAGGGTAAATTGTTCTAAAATAGCCTTGGTTAAGTTTCTTAACCACAGAAACTTATGTGGTTAAATTTTAGCATTGGTTAGAAGAAATGCTTGGTTAAAATTTAGATAAGTTATTCAAAAAATATGTTTACCAGTGGTTAAGGCTAGTAGAGGTCTTAACCAGGGTATAAATTGAGATAAGTTAACGGGCCTTAAATTGTTAAATTTACGTACATGTTCGAAAGTATTCCCGGACTGAGGGTTGGACATTTCATCGTTGCTATGTTTTTTTGAGAAAGCAACTCGAGCTCTATGGATTGGTGCATTGGTTGAAAAATGTGATGTGACAACTCAACTTCAGCAAGATATGTTATCAAAACGTTCTCTAGAAGATCGATGTAATTTTCGGCATTCATTTTGCTAGATACAAAACAAATGGAAGCGTTTTTTGATAGCAGCAGCCAGCTCAAACCACAAGATTTCCACCGTCAAAATTTCGATGCAGCTTAATTGGTTTTGAATTCCACGTATCATGCCAGATCTTATTACTCGTATATCCATCAGTACCATCCAAATTGAATTTCTTTTCGTCACTAAATATTCGTATGTTTTGCCATTCATGGTCCCAGAGCAAATGGTTGGGAGCATACTGATGTCTATTAGTTTTATGAGTTGATTTAATTTAAACATGTTTTTGAATCACATCTAACCCATTCAACGTTACTTGTATGTAGAATTTATCTTGCACTTCTCACAGACACATTTAGATGCAAATAATTTTTTATTTCGGAAGCGAATAGATCTCTATCACTTAGCGATAATGGGCGTCCTGCTCTATTAATAGTGCCATAACTGGAACTCATTCTTAGGACATTTACTACTCCCATATAGTATCTTCCCAACCGCCTGTCAATTTCGCGGTTAGAGATACCCTCATCTTTATACGCCTTTATTTCTCCAATTTCTTCTTGGGAAAACATTTTCCACGCGGTATTATGTACACATAAAATGATTCATTTAATGCTGTTCACAATTTGAATAGGCAAAACACTAAACTTTAAAAATAATTATAATTGCAGCAAAATCATAGCCTAATGGATTAAAACTTAACATTCGAATTTTGTGGAAGTAAATATATTTATTTCCTTCCAATAAATAATTCAAACTATAAAAACTCAAGTCAATAAACGCAAAAAAGAAAGGCTTATGTGCTCATTTAAGAGCTGTTTACAGTCTCTAACAAACTGTAAAGTTAAATTACATAAAAAAATTAAAAGTTTTGTGTTGAAAGTATTATTTAAACTTAACAGAGATAAATATATGCACCTACATTTTAACCCAAGCATTATGGGCCAGTTTTATTGTCAGAAGTAACTAAGTACAATTTTTAATAAAGTATTGTTTTTTCAAACGCGTCAGTCATATAGACCAAATGCAATTAATATTGTAATTAATATGCATTTGTATTAATTTTAATTAAGTAGATTTGAGGTTAAGAAGAAGAATAAATATTTTTTTTCAAAGTTATAGACACATTATTAATTTGCAAATCAGACTAGATCTAGTGTCTGCCTTTTTTTATGGATTTTTTTTCCAAAATTTCTTACCTAAGTAATATTTGAGACAAAAATCGTTCTTAGCGCGGACAATGAAACTGGATCTAAGTACCGCTGAATGTGCCTTCCAAAAAATGGTGTCATTTTTACTTTTTAACCCATAAAAGTTATCTTACAGCTTTAATCGGAGGGTACCCCGGTAGTTTGCCTCCATGTAAATATTCGAAAAATTTTTCAAACTTTCAGTAAAATTAATAATAATAGTAACTGCAATGATATTTGTTATTTTGCGAAAAATCCAAACTTTATTTTAAAAATTCATCGCAATTCAAATATTAAAACATAAAAAGTTCAATACAAATCTGAATCATAAACTAGTGAGAGTGTGATAATCTTTAAAGCAAGGGACAGCACATAAAGGAACTTCACATGTTGGACACCAATATCTTGTTTCTTTGCGTTTTTTGTTTTTAGAGCATTCTGAACATCTTCTTCTTGGAGTTTTTTTTTTTTGAGATTGTGTTGCAGGAATCGATTCAATAAAATGTCTGCCAATAAATCGTATTGACTTATTTCTGGATTTTAATTGTCGGCCAATTTTCGGAGCGATTGTAGACGTTTTATTTTCTGTAGAATAATTAACCTCCTCTATCGCACAGTTGGGATAATGCATTTGGGAAAGATCTGGTATTGTAGGAAACCGTGTTTTATGAGACTAGATACCAATACAAAAAATGAAATAACGTCCGAAAAATTACAAAAATGTAAAAAAGTAAACATAAGTATAAAAATTAAGCTATTTCCTAAGCAAGTCGTACTTATCATACCATTTAATTTGAGTACTATTTTTAAAAAAGAGTGACATACAGTAGTGGTCAGCTAATTAGCCCAGCCATCACAAATTTTGTTTTCATACTTTTCTTTTTTTTCGAAGAGTTAATTTTTTTGATTATGCTAATATATTGCCTATAATGTACTAAATATATTAAAGATTGCGATCGAAAAAATTGTCCATCACATAATTCAAAAATAAAAACTGTTTTATAACGGTGTTTTTATTAGGATTATTGTAAAACTGTGTACACATTTTTATTGTTTTTTTAATTTTTCTAGTAGATACCTTTCGAGCTGCTAAATACCACTTTCCGAGGAAATCTTTGGCAACTCTGAAATTTTTTGTTGCCTTAACTTCCCTTTGGGCGCTGTGCTGTAATGGTTAGCGCGTTGGACTGTTACACGTGAGGTTGCGGGTTCGAGCCCCAACCAAGGCAACATCAGTTTATGAAAAATAATTATATGTATGAGTTTTTTCTATCCCTCATATATATCGTAGCGTCCTCCTTCGGTGTTCCCATAGCACTTAACCCCACCGAAGTAAAATAATATAATAGGGCTATGAACTAAAAAGCTTCAACAAAGTTCGCCAACTCACCATCAGATGGCGCGCAACAACTGTTCTAAAATTCAGCATCTCGGGCAATTACAGTGTTGCCATATTTGAAGCCCCCCAAAGGAAGCAACACGTTAATTAATAGGAAGAATTCCCTGAGTGTTACTTCTCTATAAAAAAAAAAGAACAGTACCTTTCAATTGGCCTGAGTTCTGGGCAGTTTGTGGATTTGCTTCTCGAAGCACTAAAGGCACATTATTATTTAAGTACCACTTCAAGGCAACTTTGCTGTGATAGCAAGAGGCTTTGTCGGCCCAAAAGAAAGAAAGTAGACACTCCATGGTGTCTAACAAAAGGCTTTAGTCGCTTCACCAAGCACTCTTTGATATAAATTTCCGAGTTGATTCTACACTCATACAAATAAGTCCGTAAAAATAGCAGAAAAAGTTACTAAAAATTAGTTAAAAATGATGCTGCAGAAAAAACTGCTAATATTAGCAGAATCAGTTTGCTAAATATTAATAAAATCAAAACAGCAAAAAAAACTGTTAAATTTACAGAATATTAGTAATATTTGAGCTAAATTGTTGTTAATTTCAAATAACAATTTAACCTGCTAAAATTAGCAAAAAAAATTGCTGAATAGTAGTTTAACAAAAATAGCAAAAAAAACTGTTAAATTTACAGAATTTTAGTAATATTTGAGCTAAATTTTTGTTAATTGCAAATAGCAATTTAACTTGCTGAAATCAGCAAAAAAAATTGCTAAATAATAGTAGAATGAAAATAGCAAAAAAACTGTTAAATCTACAAAATTTTTGCTAAAATTTTCTGAAATCAACAAAACTTTTGCAGATTACTAGTGGACTGGAAAAAGGTAAAAAGGAGCAAATGAAATGAAAATTAATAAATAAAAAATAAATGTGTATTTAAAAACATACTTGGGACCAGTTTATTGAATGTGTCAATTAATTGAAATTTTTTCAATTGGCATTGTTCAATGCCTAAATGCCCATTTATAATTGATGAAAGAAAAAGTTTAACTCTACTATTTTCTTGAGCTTAAGGTTTGGTTTTTATTTATAAAAAGTTTTTTATTTTCGATATTTCGCTACTCCAATGTGTAGCATCTTCAGGAAATAACAATTAATTGAAAAAATTATAAACAATTTCAAAGCTTGAAAAAATTTGAAAAGCATTTGTCAAATATAAATTGTATGTATACATTTATACCAGCAAACAAAGTTTTTGGTATAAAAGTATAACAAACAAAAATAACAATAATTAACAATAAAAAATTTTATAAATATAATGTGTTATAAATTAATGTAATGTGTGTTATTTCTTTTGTATTAAATATCTATAATTCTGAGCTACATTTTCAATATCTGCTTAAAAGTTAATTCTATTTGTTGTTGGTGTATTAATTATCTGTAACATTTCTAATATATACCGACGTTTATAATTATGTTCTGTATTTAAAACTGATACATTTTCAAAGTCAGGATAGTGACTTAAATTTGAACAATGAGAAGATAATGCTGTCTTTTGTGAATTAATATGTCTATATTTCTGATCTGATTTATGTCCAGCTATTCTAGTTCTCAATTTATTCTTTGTTGTACCTATATATACCTTATCACAATTCTCTCCGTCATTTCCATTACATGGTATTTTATATACTATATTTGACATGTCCAATTTTTGTATCCTATCCTTTGTCTTACTATATAATTTATTTATTGTATTGTATGATTTTAAAGCTATTCTATATCTATTAGTATCTATTATCTTTGATTTTTCTAAACGTTCTGATATTCCCGGTATATAGACCATAGATTTGTAAATCTTCTGTTCAATTAAATTTCCTGTGTTACTATTCTTCCTAAATTTATATTGATTTATTAATGAAGAAATTAATCCTATCGGAAAATCATTATCTCTTAATAAATTCCTAATTATTTCCTCATTATTTCTATGAAATTTTCTGTCACTAATAGTCAATACTTTTTCTATCAAATTCTTTGCAGTGTTAATAATGATTTTCTTACTATGTTTTGAATAAAAATTAATAATTCTACCTGACGCTGTTGGTTTTTGATACCAATCCATTATCAAATTATTATCTCTTCTTATTACCAAAGTATCTAAAAAAGAAGGTTAAATAAACGAAAAGAGTTTTAATAAAAGAATAAATTAAGAAAAAAAATTAAAAATTCACGTATTTCTCATATTTTTTTTATATTACAATGCTTTTTCTTCAATTATGTGTACATTTCATTACCATTGTTTTCATCAATGCAAATTGAAAAAAATTTCATTGGCATTGAATGGTGATGAAATTTGGTGGCATTGACATTGAGAATGAAAATTTCCCAAGAATGTTTTTTTGTAAAAGTGGTAATATTTATAGACAATATGTTGACCATAACAAAATGTATTTCAGAGACCCTTCTTTTGATTTGCATTGTTTGCTGATCGGATATGTACTTCCGAATTTATTTGAGTTTCCATTTTCACCTCTAAAGCTCCACCCACAGGAAAGGTGTGGCCGATTAAAAATATCGTATTCTTTAAATAAGCTTAAAAAGTACAATATTGGGAGTAAAAAATTAGGGTCATCCCCGTAAACTCCACTTGCTCACCAGAGATACTTTTAATCACAATTATCATATGAAAATGGTTCGTCCAAAATAAACCTTGATCTTTCAAAATTAATGTATTACGATAAATAGAAAATTTTCTCATAAATTTTAATAATTTTCAACCATTTCAATTTAGCTTTATTTAAAAACTTTTTGCATTATTTTTGGCGAGTAATTTTTAGTCATTTAAAATTCTGTTTATAAGCGCTCCAAAATTGGTGGTTTAGTTTACAAAAAAATTTGTAAAATTAGCAAATCTTCTGTTAAAAATTAGTAGCTAAAATTCAGCAAAATACTGTAAAGTTAGCAAATTTATTGTTAAAAATTAGTAACTAAATTCAGTAAAAAAAAATAGCAAAAAAATTTGTAAGTTAGTAATGTGGAGGTAGCAAAAAAATTAACTAAAAATTAAATTTTAACCAAAAATTAGTTAAAAATTTGTTAAGTTGAAGTACTAACAGTTATACTAACTTTTCTACAAACTTATTTCTATGAGTGTACCTGTGGTCACGAAAGATTTGCTCCTCTCACCGCAAGTGCAGATAGCTTCCCAGGCAGAAAAATACGATCGGCACAATGTTGGCATACCATTGGCGATGGTCGGTTTTACGTTGCCAGAACGTGGGATTATCAATCCTGACAGTATTGTCCTGTTACCCAATTGATAACAGCGGCCAACCGCTAACTTGCCAACGTTTTTACAACGTAGTCAAAATTTAAATTAGGTGGTCTAAAAATAGATTTTCACAAAATGTTTTTCCAAAAATGTTTTTCCAAAAAATTAAACAAAAAATAGTTTTTAGTATTAAAAAAAACATGGTTCTGATGGGAATTGAACTCAGGCCGCCAGGTTGTCATCCGCGATCTCTACATACTAAGTAGTATCCAATAGCTAAAAAATTAGATCAATGATAGCAGCAGTTGTAGCTAACTTACAAGCATCGGCAAAAGGTACATAAGCGGTCAACATTGCCGTGGTGTTGAAAAAACCAAAAAATTTATAGTCTAGAAATCTTAAAAAAAACATTTTTTTTGCGAAAAAAAATTATTTAGAATAAAAATGTTAATTATAATTTTTTTTTTAATAAAACATGGTCGGCCTGTGACTCGAACCCGGGCCGTCAGCTTGCCAGACAATCGCTCTACACACCAGAGAACTGCAACTGAGGATTGCAAAACTATCATACGTACTCAACTCCCGAATAAACATGCGTTTTTGTTCAAGCGCCGAATACACTCAAATACACATATTTATTGCTGATTTTAAATCCATCAACCCAAGTGATTTTTTTTTTTGCATCGTTGATTTAATCATTTGTTGCTTTCATACCATTCATTTCATTCATATTCGTTCGAATCAACGATGATTATTTTGATGTATAATAAAATCAGAAAAAACTCGTTGAGTTTATTCATGATTGCAACCAAATAATAGAAAAATAATTTCATAACAATAAAGAGGGGGTTTACAGCATAGATCAGGGATGGAAAAGATGGTACAATTGTACTTTTTTTGGTACATTCTAACCTTCGTTGGTACCTATCGCGATTCATTTGGTACAATTTCAAAATATTCCAAATTAAAAATTTTTGTATTGATATCAACTTGCTGTTCTTTAAAGCTTTGAACAAATATTCGAATTGCCGAAGTATACGAAAATCATTCACGGTTTTAAATGCGAACTTTTGGCCCAAAGCTTCAAAATAATTGAAACGAGGCTTTTTTCAACCAATTCCAAACTTGTAGCGGTCCAAAAATTTAAACCAATACACAAAGTTTGAGTGCTACTAGTACCACATGAAACTCGAGAATTTTCAGATATATACCCAAGGAACATTTTTACGGACTCTCCGGCATGTACGGATTCATGAATCCGGCTTTTACGGCACGTTAACTGTCCGTAATGTACGTATCCGTCAATGCTTGTACGTATACGGAACATTAACGGACCGTATAAATGGATTTTCGAACACAATACGTTTAAACTCCGTATTGGTGTATCCGTTTCCGTACCTTTAAATACGGATTTCATCGGTTTGTTTACGAAATAAAAAATTTTTGTTAAGTCGGGGAAAATATTATTATAATGGAAATATATGGAGAATATCCAATAGAGGGAATTCTTTCTATTACACCATTAATCAAACAACATCAAGTAACAAGGTAAGATTTATGAAACTTAATGTTTCACAATATTTTGTGTATAACATGTGAGAATTTGCATCGTGTACAGAGTCAATTAAACCATAACTAATTTATTGTCTCTTTTCCATATAGATGTTGGATTTTACTCTGGGTCGCTAAGCGCTGGATAGATAGGTAGACCGAGCTGGATGTGCTAAATATTGTAATTATAAATAATAATTATTAATGAATTTATAAAAAAGAAAAAAAAAGTACTTTGTATTGAAAATAATAAACATATGGTCTATTTTTTGAAAAAATCGGTAGGATATAGACAAGGAAATATTCCGTTATTACACGACATAACGGTCCGGAAACGGTCCGGCATTGACGGACTTTCAGCGGACTAGTCCGTTTTTTACATGACATAACGGTCCGTCATTGACGGACTTTAAACGGACTTCTCCGTTTTTAACACGACATACCGGTCCGTAAACGGTCCGTCATTGACGGATTTTCAACGGATTCGAATCAGTTTCGATGTTCCTTATGTTCCGTTTTCTGGTCCGTATACGGATCCAGAAAACGGTACGTATACGGAGTTGGATTCCGTTTATGACGGACCGAAAACGGTGCGTAAACGGAACGAATTGTTTGTTGGGTAGTATCATTCAAAAAAGTAATTTTTAAACCCGCCTTGTTAGCATTTATGTATTTTGAAAAATTAATAATATATTACATTGTTCTTTTAGAGATGGTAAATTATCTAAAAAATAACCCGTGTTAAAAGTTTACCAATATTTTCATATAAATTTGACTTTCATAACTACAGTAAAGCACTAAACTTTGGTAATTTTAAAATAAATTAGCAATTCCTCGTATCGATTATTAAAAATAAATTGATGAGGTCGGAAAAGTTCAAAACTTTTAAGCAAATAGTTTATTTATATAAAACATTTTGGTACCGTGAGGGTCGAAAAAGTAAAATTTTTTTGTCTGGTTGGTACAAAATCTAAAAGCTCATTTTCCATCGCTGGCATAGATTACGTTTACAGTATCAGCAACGACTGTATTTTGTAGAAACACATTTAATACACATACATTCTCATTTTAAAACAATAAGATTTTATTTATTTCCCTTTAGATAAACGTGTAAGTCCACACAATGTAGTCGATTTCGTGTACTACACTTTGTGCGTACTTACGATATGGGATACTTGTGTATAACAAATGTATATGAAACTAAAAATATTTGAAATTTTTGAAAAATATTTTTAGTTTCATATACATTTGTTATACACAAGTGTCCCATATCGTAAGTACGCACAAAGTGAATTACACGAAAGCGATTACATTGTGTGGACTTACACGTTTTTCTAAAGGGTTATTTTTTTTATTTTATAAAACAACTAATACTTTGATTTATTCATGTGAGTTCAATTGTTCGATCAGTTGGATTTTATTCAACAGTCTGATTTTATTCAACAGTCTGATTTTATTCAACAGTGAATTTTTTGAGCGATTAAATGTGAATAAAACATGTTCGACAGACGACTCAAACTGATCCGAACTACGCGTTTAGCTGCATGATAGTGATTTTATTCAACATTGAATATTTTTGAGCGATTAAATGTGAATAAGAATTTTAGTGTATGATTAAATCAAGAAAACAAAGTTGATTTTATAAAAAATAATTAAATTTAATAAAAAGAACTTAATTTCATTAAAAAAATTATAAAAAAAAAAAAAATTGTATAATCGTGATCGGAATCTAACTCGGGACCTTCTGACTCGACGTTATTTTAACAAAGCGTAGTGATCGTTATAAAATCAGTGCTCTGGCAGTGTATTATTTTTGGTACAGTTGTCAATTTTTGTCTGGGTTGCCATACCAGGAATTTTCGAGGAAATTTCGATTGCCTTTTGGTCTGAAATTTGTCGTCCGCATTTCCCCGTGAGTCTGCAATGTAGAATTCCTGGCCTGGAAGCTATGAGAAATCGGCTAAAACATACGTCTCGTCGTCCATGATGAATTGAATTTTTCAAAAAAAAAAACCTTTTTTAATTTTTTTGGCACGCTGCAGCGTTTTGCTCTTTTGCTTCCGTGTTCTTTGCAGAATGCCTATCTGGAATTTTTTGTACTTTAGAAGTTTTCAGGCCAGCGTCCATTTTAACCTTGCGTAAAAACTCCGAACATTCTAATTTTTGAGCGACTTTTCTCCCTGAAATGTTGGGATTCTTCTTCAACATGGCTCTGATTTTGTTCGCCTTATTTTGGTCTCAGATGTCCTTTTTTCTGCCAGAACCTGCCTTTCGAGGGAACTCCAAGTCGTCCTTAAACTTCTTTAGAGCTCTAGAAACCGTTTTCGGGCCAACTTTTAGTTCCCAATCTATTTTTTATATGTCCACTGAGGGTGGTTTTGAAAAGTTTTCACAATATTTTTTCGCACTCCCAATTCGCTTGCCATTTTGAATCGAATAAATTGAAAGATAAACAAAAATCTAAAAATAGAATGTTTGTATGTGTCTGTGTTTGATCACTTTTGAGTAAAGACAATAACAGAAAGCTGAATAGGAAAGAAAACACTGAATTAGTTACATTGCATTCAAGGCCTTACTTGGGTGAGATGGCTAAGCTGTCGTCGCACTTCAGTATAGTTACGTTTGTAATGTAAGGACATGTTTTCGAATCCACAGCCAATCTCGGTATACCGAGATATAACCGTGTTAAAATATAGAAAAAGTGCTAAAAATCCGCCTTGAGCCAAAAAATTTGTATGTCCATTAAATTTTTAATGCAGCCAACTTGACAAAACGAATGATGCAGAAGTTCTTATTTTTAAGGCTACTTTCACGTGCAATTCTCAGAATTGAGTCCCACATCAATGAGCTGAAAAATGTGGTACTGTGTATGTTGCCTCGAGGTATTGAGTATAATATAAGGTTTAGATGGCTATAACATTTTTCCTTTTCTGCGGAATCTGACGTCTCTGTGGCAAAGGTTTAAAAGGCTTAATTCTTTCATTCACTTTTTAAAAACTAATGAAATTTGGGTTAAAATGCATTCCCTAATAGCATTCTTATGGAATTAATTCGATACCCAGCCAACAAGTTCGGAGCGCTCATAAATAAGATTCTTAAATGGCTCGTAGAAATGATTATTGTTTTTTTTGAAAACACTCTTTTTTTGGCAGAATATATGAACCCTCAAAAAACAATCCAAAAAGTTGTCTCTACAATCTAAAAAGCTGTCTCAAAATGAGGGTTCATTTTTCGGACTCAAAGAAGATTCCAAAATTATTTAAATTTATGAGGAAAATTTCGATTTTATACATTCTTTTTTCTGAGTCATTTCTGATTACACAGGGGGCTCTTTTGGACGGACCACTTTCATAGGAAAAAGTGAAAAAATGTTTATGTTTTTGGAGCTCATTTCTGAGTCATTAATGATCATCTTTGTTTGCTGGGTAGCTTAATTCCCAATAGCTTTAAATTATATGAATTCATTCTATTTTGATTGAATTCTAACTGAATGAAACCCAATTTACCTGAATTCATTTAATAAAAAGGTGAATGAAAAATGATTTGTTTTCATTCACTTAATCAAATGAAAAATTTAAATTTGCACGTAATTGCTGAAATATTAGCGTAATACAAATGAAAAACGTTTAAAATTCATCTAACAGAAATAAATAGTATCGTATGCTTTGTTACAGCTTGTATGCTTTGGTTTTGATTATTTGTTAGTTTCAAACTACACTGCACTAAGTGAATGATAATAAAATTTCTTCATTCAATTAGTAAAATGCTGAATGAACATTCGATTTGAATGATTAAAGTTGGGAATTCATTCAATTCATATTAAAGCTTTGGGAATGAAGCTTATGAATGAATTCTTTACGAATGGTTTAAGGGAATGGTACATGAATATTTTTAAAATCTGAATTTAATTTTTCGTGATTTAAGCTTAAATTGAATTAAGTTTTTCGAAGCTCTGCTCTGTGGGTGCGTAACATTGCACGCATGTCAGATTTCTAGCTCTTGTTCGGAAGTTCGCAAGGATTATTCTATCTCCGAATGGTTTTCAATTAATTAGAGCATGTCGGGCTTCTTTGGGCAATACACGTGAGGTGTTACACGTGAGGTTGCGGTTGAAATTTTTGAAAAATATTTTTAGTTTCATATACATTTGTTATACACAAGTGTCCCATATCGTAAGTACGCACAAAGTGAATTACACGAAAGCGATTACATTGTGTGGACTTACACGTTTTTCTAAAGGGTTATTTTTTTTATTTTATAAAACAACTAATACTTTGATTTATTCATGTGAGTTCAATTGTTCGATCAGTTGGATTTTATTCAACAGTCTGATTTTATTCAACAGTCTGATTTTATTCAACAGTGAATTTTTTGAGCGATTAAATGTGAATAAAACATGTTCGACAGACGACTCAAACTGATCCGAACTACGCGTTTAGCTGCATGATAGTGATTTTATTCAACATTGAATATTTTTGAGCGATTAAATGTGAATAAGAATTTTAGTGTATGATTAAATCAAGAAAACAAAGTTGATTTTATAAAAAATAATTAAATTTAATAAAAAGAACTTAATTTCATTAAAAAAATTATAAAAAAAAAAAAAATTGTATAATCGTGATCGGAATCTAACTCGGGACCTTCTGACTCGACGTTATTTTAACAAAGCGTAGTGATCGTTATAAAATCAGTGCTCTGGCAGTGTATTATTTTTGGTACAGTTGTCAATTTTTGTCTGGGTTGCCATACCAGGAATTTTCGAGGAAATTTCGATTGCCTTTTGGTCTGAAATTTGTCGTCCGCATTTCCCCGTGAGTCTGCAATGTAGAATTCCTGGCCTGGAAGCTATGAGAAATCGGCTAAAACATACGTCTCGTCGTCCATGATGAATTGAATTTTTCAAAAAAAAAAACCTTTTTTAATTTTTTTGGCACGCTGCAGCGTTTTGCTCTTTTGCTTCCGTGTTCTTTGCAGAATGCCTATCTGGAATTTTTTGTACTTTAGAAGTTTTCAGGCCAGCGTCCATTTTAACCTTGCGTAAAAACTCCGAACATTCTAATTTTTGAGCGACTTTTCTCCCTGAAATGTTGGGATTCTTCTTCAACATGGCTCTGATTTTGTTCGCCTTATTTTGGTCTCAGATGTCCTTTTTTCTGCCAGAACCTGCCTTTCGAGGGAACTCCAAGTCGTCCTTAAACTTCTTTAGAGCTCTAGAAACCGTTTTCGGGCCAACTTTTAGTTCCCAATCTATTTTTTATATGTCCACTGAGGGTGGTTTTGAAAAGTTTTCACAATATTTTTTCGCACTCCCAATTCGCTTGCCATTTTGAATCGAATAAATTGAAAGATAAACAAAAATCTAAAAATAGAATGTTTGTATGTGTCTGTGTTTGATCACTTTTGAGTAAAGACAATAACAGAAAGCTGAATAGGAAAGAAAACACTGAATTAGTTACATTGCATTCAAGGCCTTACTTGGGTGAGATGGCTAAGCTGTCGTCGCACTTCAGTATAGTTACGTTTGTAATGTAAGGACATGTTTTCGAATCCACAGCCAATCTCGGTATACCGAGATATAACCGTGTTAAAATATAGAAAAAGTGCTAAAAATCCGCCTTGAGCCAAAAAATTTGTATGTCCATTAAATTTTTAATGCAGCCAACTTGACAAAACGAATGATGCAGAAGTTCTTATTTTTAAGGCTACTTTCACGTGCAATTCTCAGAATTGAGTCCCACATCAATGAGCTGAAAAATGTGGTACTGTGTATGTTGCCTCGAGGTATTGAGTATAATATAAGGTTTAGATGGCTATAACATTTTTCCTTTTCTGCGGAATCTGACGTCTCTGTGGCAAAGGTTTAAAAGGCTTAATTCTTTCATTCACTTTTTAAAAACTAATGAAATTTGGGTTAAAATGCATTCCCTAATAGCATTCTTATGGAATTAATTCGATACCCAGCCAACAAGTTCGGAGCGCTCATAAATAAGATTCTTAAATGGCTCGTAGAAATGATTATTGTTTTTTTTGAAAACACTCTTTTTTTGGCAGAATATATGAACCCTCAAAAAACAATCCAAAAAGTTGTCTCTACAATCTAAAAAGCTGTCTCAAAATGAGGGTTCATTTTTCGGACTCAAAGAAGATTCCAAAATTATTTAAATTTATGAGGAAAATTTCGATTTTATACATTCTTTTTTCTGAGTCATTTCTGATTACACAGGGGGCTCTTTTGGACGGACCACTTTCATAGGAAAAAGTGAAAAAATGTTTATGTTTTTGGAGCTCATTTCTGAGTCATTAATGATCATCTTTGTTTGCTGGGTAGCTTAATTCCCAATAGCTTTAAATTATATGAATTCATTCTATTTTGATTGAATTCTAACTGAATGAAACCCAATTTACCTGAATTCATTTAATAAAAAGGTGAATGAAAAATGATTTGTTTTCATTCACTTAATCAAATGAAAAATTTAAATTTGCACGTAATTGCTGAAATATTAGCGTAATACAAATGAAAAACGTTTAAAATTCATCTAACAGAAATAAATAGTATCGTATGCTTTGTTACAGCTTGTATGCTTTGGTTTTGATTATTTGTTAGTTTCAAACTACACTGCACTAAGTGAATGATAATAAAATTTCTTCATTCAATTAGTAAAATGCTGAATGAACATTCGATTTGAATGATTAAAGTTGGGAATTCATTCAATTCATATTAAAGCTTTGGGAATGAAGCTTATGAATGAATTCTTTACGAATGGTTTAAGGGAATGGTACATGAATATTTTTAAAATCTGAATTTAATTTTTCGTGATTTAAGCTTAAATTGAATTAAGTTTTTCGAAGCTCTGCTCTGTGGGTGCGTAACATTGCACGCATGTCAGATTTCTAGCTCTTGTTCGGAAGTTCGCAAGGATTATTCTATCTCCGAATGGTTTTCAATTAATTAGAGCATGTCGGGCTTCTTTGGGCAATACACGTGAGGTGTTACACGTGAGGTTGCGGTTGAAATTTTTGAAAAATATTTTTAGTTTCATATACATTTGTTATACACAAGTGTCCCATATCGTAAGTACGCACAAAGTGAATTACACGAAAGCGATTACATTGTGTGGACTTACACGTTTTTCTAAAGGGTTATTTTTTTTATTTTATAAAACAACTAATACTTTGATTTATTCATGTGAGTTCAATTGTTCGATCAGTTGGATTTTATTCAACAGTCTGATTTTATTCAACAGTCTGATTTTATTCAACAGTGAATTTTTTGAGCGATTAAATGTGAATAAAACATGTTCGACAGACGACTCAAACTGATCCGAACTACGCGTTTAGCTGCATGATAGTGATTTTATTCAACATTGAATATTTTTGAGCGATTAAATGTGAATAAGAATTTTAGTGTATGATTAAATCAAGAAAACAAAGTTGATTTTATAAAAAATAATTAAATTTAATAAAAAGAACTTAATTTCATTAAAAAAATTATAAAAAAAAAAAAAATTGTATAATCGTGATCGGAATCTAACTCGGGACCTTCTGACTCGACGTTATTTTAACAAAGCGTAGTGATCGTTATAAAATCAGTGCTCTGGCAGTGTATTATTTTTGGTACAGTTGTCAATTTTTGTCTGGGTTGCCATACCAGGAATTTTCGAGGAAATTTCGATTGCCTTTTGGTCTGAAATTTGTCGTCCGCATTTCCCCGTGAGTCTGCAATGTAGAATTCCTGGCCTGGAAGCTATGAGAAATCGGCTAAAACATACGTCTCGTCGTCCATGATGAATTGAATTTTTCAAAAAAAAAAACCTTTTTTAATTTTTTTGGCACGCTGCAGCGTTTTGCTCTTTTGCTTCCGTGTTCTTTGCAGAATGCCTATCTGGAATTTTTTGTACTTTAGAAGTTTTCAGGCCAGCGTCCATTTTAACCTTGCGTAAAAACTCCGAACATTCTAATTTTTGAGCGACTTTTCTCCCTGAAATGTTGGGATTCTTCTTCAACATGGCTCTGATTTTGTTCGCCTTATTTTGGTCTCAGATGTCCTTTTTTCTGCCAGAACCTGCCTTTCGAGGGAACTCCAAGTCGTCCTTAAACTTCTTTAGAGCTCTAGAAACCGTTTTCGGGCCAACTTTTAGTTCCCAATCTATTTTTTATATGTCCACTGAGGGTGGTTTTGAAAAGTTTTCACAATATTTTTTCGCACTCCCAATTCGCTTGCCATTTTGAATCGAATAAATTGAAAGATAAACAAAAATCTAAAAATAGAATGTTTGTATGTGTCTGTGTTTGATCACTTTTGAGTAAAGACAATAACAGAAAGCTGAATAGGAAAGAAAACACTGAATTAGTTACATTGCATTCAAGGCCTTACTTGGGTGAGATGGCTAAGCTGTCGTCGCACTTCAGTATAGTTACGTTTGTAATGTAAGGACATGTTTTCGAATCCACAGCCAATCTCGGTATACCGAGATATAACCGTGTTAAAATATAGAAAAAGTGCTAAAAATCCGCCTTGAGCCAAAAAATTTGTATGTCCATTAAATTTTTAATGCAGCCAACTTGACAAAACGAATGATGCAGAAGTTCTTATTTTTAAGGCTACTTTCACGTGCAATTCTCAGAATTGAGTCCCACATCAATGAGCTGAAAAATGTGGTACTGTGTATGTTGCCTCGAGGTATTGAGTATAATATAAGGTTTAGATGGCTATAACATTTTTCCTTTTCTGCGGAATCTGACGTCTCTGTGGCAAAGGTTTAAAAGGCTTAATTCTTTCATTCACTTTTTAAAAACTAATGAAATTTGGGTTAAAATGCATTCCCTAATAGCATTCTTATGGAATTAATTCGATACCCAGCCAACAAGTTCGGAGCGCTCATAAATAAGATTCTTAAATGGCTCGTAGAAATGATTATTGTTTTTTTTGAAAACACTCTTTTTTTGGCAGAATATATGAACCCTCAAAAAACAATCCAAAAAGTTGTCTCTACAATCTAAAAAGCTGTCTCAAAATGAGGGTTCATTTTTCGGACTCAAAGAAGATTCCAAAATTATTTAAATTTATGAGGAAAATTTCGATTTTATACATTCTTTTTTCTGAGTCATTTCTGATTACACAGGGGGCTCTTTTGGACGGACCACTTTCATAGGAAAAAGTGAAAAAATGTTTATGTTTTTGGAGCTCATTTCTGAGTCATTAATGATCATCTTTGTTTGCTGGGTAGCTTAATTCCCAATAGCTTTAAATTATATGAATTCATTCTATTTTGATTGAATTCTAACTGAATGAAACCCAATTTACCTGAATTCATTTAATAAAAAGGTGAATGAAAAATGATTTGTTTTCATTCACTTAATCAAATGAAAAATTTAAATTTGCACGTAATTGCTGAAATATTAGCGTAATACAAATGAAAAACGTTTAAAATTCATCTAACAGAAATAAATAGTATCGTATGCTTTGTTACAGCTTGTATGCTTTGGTTTTGATTATTTGTTAGTTTCAAACTACACTGCACTAAGTGAATGATAATAAAATTTCTTCATTCAATTAGTAAAATGCTGAATGAACATTCGATTTGAATGATTAAAGTTGGGAATTCATTCAATTCATATTAAAGCTTTGGGAATGAAGCTTATGAATGAATTCTTTACGAATGGTTTAAGGGAATGGTACATGAATATTTTTAAAATCTGAATTTAATTTTTCGTGATTTAAGCTTAAATTGAATTAAGTTTTTCGAAGCTCTGCTCTGTGGGTGCGTAACATTGCACGCATGTCAGATTTCTAGCTCTTGTTCGGAAGTTCGCAAGGATTATTCTATCTCCGAATGGTTTTCAATTAATTAGAGCATGTCGGGCTTCTTTGGGCAATAATAAACCGACACCGTTCGACCTTGGCTTGTGTTCCGGCTTTCCAGAGTACAAACATAACATGTTTAAAATATTTTTAAACTACAATCGGTTTAACGTAGATTTTCTTTAAATACTTAACGTTGATAGGCATAAAACAAAATACAGCTATTGTTACATTTGTATTGAAACTCCACAAACATGTAAAAATATCGGAGCACCAAACGAACATAAGGTGAGAATATGAGTTTTGTACATCCGGTGGAATTTCACACATTTAGTTTGTTCCACGTACATTACCGCAGGTACCCGCGGGAACCCAATCTTACCAAAAAGCGTTTCCATTGTTGAAAATTGGGTAAATGAGAGCGTTTACAGGGGTCGCGGGAGGATCATGGGAACGCATGGCATCGGCAGAATTACGGAGAACGGGAGGCTGTTTACCGAAATGTGCAGCAATACCAACCTTGTTATCGGAGGCACACTGTTTCCTCACAAAAATATGCACAAAGCTACGTGGGTATCGCCAGATGGTGCGACAGAAAACCAGATCGACCACGTAACCATCAGCAAAACTTGGCGAAGAAGCCTTCTCGACGTACGAGCTAAAAGCGGGGCTGACTGCTTCTCAGATCACCACTTAGTAATCGCCTCTATCCGCCTTAAGGTCGCGGCAATCCTAAGACCCGAAAAGGCTGCTAAAAGATTCGATGTAAAAAACCTGCAAAATCGTACAAAGCGCCAAAACTACATCGAAGGGTTAAAAGGAGGCTTAAATGTCGAACGTGCTCACCAAGTTTTAGAGTGGCCCACCATCCAAGCACACTTTGAAGACCCTGCCAGAGACAATTTTAGTTGCAGAATACCGCGGAGAAACAATGGATATCTGATGAGACCTGGAAATTGATACGAACAAGAAAGGAAGCCAAATCCAAAATCAATGCAGCCAGGACTCGATCAGAGAAAGCTGCGCTGAGAGAAGCATACATTTGCCACGATAAGCATGTAAAACGAAGAGCCAGAAGCGATAAGAGGCAATTTTACAGGCAACTTGGGTGTGAAGCACAAAAAGCCGCAGAAGAGCACAGATCGAAAGATCTTTACGCCATCACTAAAAAGCTCTCCGGCAAAAACTTTGCAGCCACTAAGCCCCTAAAGAACAGCGATGGAGTGCTAAACACATCCCGGTCAGAACAACTCGAAATTTGGAGGCAACATTATTCTGACATGCTATCTAACCCTCCTTTTATTTACGAGAACATATGTTGTGCGTTAGCCATGTGGTCAGACAGACAGGACATCCCAACTGAGGCAACTGAACTCACCGAAGTAGTAAACGCTATAACTGCCTTATCCCTGGAGCGGATATTTCACCTGAGTTTTCTTCTACCACTGATTAGAAACTTTTAGGCTACTAATGTACTGGACCCGCAGCTTAAAAAAGGTATAATCGTCAACATCCCTAAAAACGGCGACCTTACGAAGTGTCGGAACTGGAGAGGTATAACAGTTCTCAGCGCGGTAAACAAGATCATAACGCATATCTTGAATAGAAGAATATCCGACGCTATTCTTTCGGACCTACGACATGAGCAAGCTGGATTTCGACCACAGAAATCTTGTATTGATCATATCAATACCTTGCGAATGATTGCGGTCTTCATCGACTTCGAGAAAGCATTCTATACTCTAAGGCACGATGCAATATGGAGCGCTCTTTCTTGCAAGGGTATCACACCGAAACTTATTTCGCTGATCCAATCACTTTATCTGGGTGTAAAGTGCAGGGTTATGCATGACCATGCCCTTAGCAACAGTTTCGATGTATTAACGGGCGTCAGGCAAGGATTACCACCTTTGCTTTTTAACATTGTCCTCGACATTATCGTAAGCAATGCAACTCGCGCTAGCAGAGGTATTAATTGGGGTCTCAGCGAACGGCTTGAAAGTCTGGAATATGCAGACGATATCTGCTTATTGTCACACAGCCACAGAGACATGGTAGTAAAACTCAAGGCTCTACAGATTGAAGCAGCAAAGGCTGGTCTGCAAATTAACACCGCCAAGATCAAAAGTATGCAATGCAATATTGTCAACAGGAATAAGGTTAAAATTCGTAATGTTGACCAGGATGATGTAGAGTCCTTTTGCTACCATGGTAGCATCATCACAAATACTGGTGGCTCTACACTAATAGAAAAAAATCTGTAAAAATAGCAGAAAAAGTTACTAAAAATTGGTTAAAAATGATGCTGCAAAAAAACTGCTAAAATTAGCTGATTTTTTACTAAATACTAGTAAAATGAAAACAGCAAAACTAAAACTTTTAGTTATATTTTGGCTAACTTTTAGTTAATTGAAAATAGCAAATTGTACTGTAAAATCTACAGAAAATTTTGCTAAATATTTGTAGACTAAAAATAGTAAAAATAAACTGTTAAATCTACAAAATTTTTGCTATTTTTAAGCTGAATTTAGTTGAAAGCAAATAGCAGTCTATTCTGCTAAAATCAGCAGAAATATTTGCTAAAAAATTGTAAACTGCTGTTTTCAAAAGGCTCGATTTTTATTTCCATTTAAAAAAAAATAAAAAAAACTTCGAAAATTTTAAATTTGTTGGTGATTTTTTAGGCTACTAATTATTTAGCAAAATTTTTTGCTGATTTTAGCAGGTTAATTTGCTATTCTCCATTTACAAAAATTTTGCTGAAATATAACTAAAATTCTGTATATTTAACAGTTTTATTTTTGCTGTTCCTATATTACTAATATATAGCAAAAATAATCTGCTAATTTAGCAGTTTTTTTTCTGCAGCGTCATTTTTAACAAATTTTTAGTAGTTTTAACTAAATTTTTTACGGACTTTTTTCTATTAGTGTAGTAATGATGTGGCATACCGAATTTCAAAAGCCAACCAAGCATTTGGAATGTTAAGCCCAGTATGGAAATCAACAGTCATATCCATTAACACCAAGGTAAATCTGTTCAATACTTGCGTAAAATCCCTTCTGTTGTAGGCTAGTGAGACGTGGAACGCATTACCACGAGATATACATGCGATGCAGATATTCGTCAACCGTTGCTTACGCAGGATTCTTCGAGTATTCTGGCCTTCAACTATATCCAACACACATCTCTGGAGCAGAACAAATCAAAGACAAATTCAAACTGAAGTTCTTAACCGCAAATGGCGATGGATTGGTCATACATTGCACAGATCACCGGGTGACATAGCTAAATCCGCCATCGATTGGACTCCCCAGGGTAGAACACGAAGAAGAGGTCGTCCATTGCGTACATGGAGGCGCCAACTTGAATGCGAAATTGTACAAAGCGGCCTAAGCTGGAGGGAAATTAAACAATTATCATCCAATAGAATTTAATGGAATCATTTTGTAGTGGCCCTTTGTTCCTTATAGGAACCACAGGACATAATATATATACATTAGACTGTCCCTTAAAATAGCGATTTGTCGATTTTGGTTCATTACACCCCCCACTTTTATTGGAAATGGTCCCAAATGGAAGAAATCGATTTTTTTTTTTGGAAAACGTTAACCCGTGCCGAAAGTTGGACGAAAATGGCGCCTTTTGGAAAAAAGTGTATTACTATTAAAAATTCCCAAAATTCGAAATTTCGAAAAAAATTATTTTTTATTCCATTTATTCATTTGATATAGTCATACATGGAATTTTGACTTCATCGGATATCATTAACCCACTTTAGCCTGGAATCCAAAATGACCCACAAATTTGATAAAAATGCAAAAACGAATTTTTTTAAATTAATTTGAAAGATTTTTTAAATGCCTAATTTGGAGATGTAGATTGCTATTTGTACCACATAATAGTTGATATTAAAGAAAAAAAATAAATTGGAAAAATGATAATTCGAGTTTGTGTTTGGAGCGACTGCTTTTCAGGACATTTTACAAAAATTGCTCATTTTGTCAAAACTTTCAATGTTTTCATCAAATTTTACACGGTTTTCGGAAAAACAGTACTCAAATTTGGTTAGATTATAATTATCTTTTTATTTCTTTAAAAAAATTTAACCCTTAGTGGCCTGGGGTCAGAAAAGACCCATGAAACTTAATATTAATTATGACTACGAGATTGTAAAGCCATTAAATTTATAAAAAAAAATCTCAAGTGGATAAAAATAATTATTTTGTTTAACTTGATCCATACGGGGTTAATTTTTATACTTTTGGCCAAAAACGCCCCACTAGGAAATTTACAGAATAACACCTTTCGCATATCCCAATTTAATAAAAAACTGATAAATGTTATTCTGTAAATTTCCTAGTGGGTCTTTTTTTTGAAAAGTGCTAACATTAACCCTATATGGATCAAGTTACTCAAAATAATTATTTTTATCAAGTGGAATTTTTTTTTAATTCATTCAAAGTGATATTTTTCCGAAAATTATGAAAGGTGTTATTCTGTAAATTTCCTAGTGGGGCGTTTTTGGCCAAAAGTATAAAAATTAACCCCATATGGATCACGTTACACAAAATAATTATTTTTATCCAGTTGAGATTTTTTTTTATAAATTTAATGGCTTTACAATCTCGTAGTCATAATTAATATTAAGTTCCATGGGTCTTTTCTGACCCCAGGCCACTAAAGGTTAAATATTTTTAAAGAAATGAAAAGATAATTATAATCTAACCTAATTTGAGTGCTGTTTTTCCGAAAACCGTGTAAAATTTTATGAAAATATTAAAATTTTTGACAAAATTAGCAATTTTTGTAAAATGTCCTGAAAAGCAGTCGCTCCAAACACAAACTCGAATTATCATTTTTCCAATTTATTTTTTTTCTTTAATATCAACTATTATGTGGTACAAACAGCAATCGACATCTCCAAATTAGGCATTTTAAAAAATCTTTAAAATTAATTTTAAAAAAAACACGTTTTTGCATTTTTATCAAATTTCCCGAGTAAAAAAGTTTTGATATAATCATATATTATTTTATGTAATTGCATATAGTAACTTATAGTTACATATGGCCACATATGCTTTTAAATTCAAGCATATATACTTTAATATAGTCATATATTAGATATTTTTTCCTCAAAGGTTTTAATATGGAGACATATGTGATTTTATATTATTACATACTGGCCTACATATATATGTATGTGCTATATATAAGTACATAAAGTAACATATAAAAGATACAATTACATATACGTTTATATATAATTTAGTATGACACTATACATAATAATATACAACTATGTGGATCCATATAAGAAATATTTTATAATTTGTGGTAGTTATGATTATATATATTTATATATTGACGAATATGAACCCATATATAACTTATAACATTCTTTATAAAATCATCTATAATTACTATATATCATCCCACATAGGCAATTTTTTCAAAGTGATTTTATATAAAAATATATAAGGTCCATATAAAACCGTATTATATTATATTTGGTTCCATGTTATCAATGATTTTGAAATAGTTTTAGATTTAGTAATTACTAGGGATTGGCGCATGACGCGAAATGTTCGTGAGTCACGTTATTCACACGTGATCGTGAGTAATAATTACTACACTTAAGTGATTCGTGCGTGAGCGTGAGTAAGAATAACCCGTGCATGATTCGTGTGTGAGTTTAGTTTTTGCATGTTTTTAGTAAATTTTACTGTTTTGCGTGAGAATTTTCTGATTGTAAGTTTTTAATATACTCACGTGTGCTGAGTAAGAAACGAAATGCTCGTGCGTCAGTAATTTGTTTTTGTTTAGGAGCATGAGTCAAAAATGCCTTACGCACCATAACATTAACAACACTGAAGCTTTAATACGAAATTCTCTATACTATAACGTACACTTGACTGATTTCTTATATCTTGGTTGTATATCATAATCCCATTAACTTTAAAATTTCAGTGTTAACTTTATTTTAAAATTACTAAATTAAAAGAAATTTTTTTTCATGTTTAATGCAATGTCATGATAAATCTGGATGAAAGTAATGGAAGATTTATCGAAATTATAAGATTTCCAGCAGACCTGGGGTTAATCATTACATTTTGTAATTAATTACATATGCAATTACACAATTACATGTAATTGTAATTGAAAAAAAATATATTTCTCTTAACATAGTATTTGTAATTGCAATTCAAAAAAGAACAATTACAATTACAAGTAATTGATAGATATGGTCCTATATAATATGATAAAAATTATAAGGTTAATATTTAGATATAATTGTATCAAACTATGTCCACTTTTATAACAATTTATATAATTTTATATAAAAAGATATAATTTGATGTAATTGGATGAGGACAAAATTCGGATACAATTGTATCGAATTGCATAAAATTGTATCAAATTGTACCAAATTGTATACAATTGTATACAATTCGATACAATATGATACAATAAGACGTTCTCATTTTTCGGATATAATTATATCTAATTACATAAAAGATTATATATAATTAAATATAACTTCATATGGCTCCATATCATTTTTTTTTTACTTGGGTTGTGGGTCTTTTTGGATTCCAGGCTAAAGTGGGTTAATGATACGATGATTTTGACAATATTAAATGAATAAATGGAATAAAAAATATTTTTTTTCGAAATTTCGAATTTTGGGAATTTTTAATAGTAATACACTTTTTTTCCAAAAGGGGCAATTTTCGTCCAACTATCGGCACGGGTTAACGTTTTCCAAAAAAAAAATCGATTTCTTCAATTTGGGACCATTTCCAATAAAACTGGGGGGTGTAATGACGAATCTATTTTTAAGGGACACTCTAATATACATACAGTTGTGGCTAACCATTTAAGTCAATTCAAGTTTTTTCTAATTTTATTGTTGCCTTTTATTTTTAAAGATCAAAATAGTGGCTAAATTCGCCACGAAAGGAAAGGAGATGATTCAGAAAATTGTACAGAATTTTGACGTAAAGTTTGTTTTTTCATTTTGTCACTTGTTTTAAGTGGGCGTGGCTTTTAACGAAAAATTAGCGATATCAACCTTTTATTAAATTACATAGTAAAATTTAGGCAGTACTGATCGGTTCTGTACAAACTGTAATTTTTGGAAATCCTATAAAATTTCCTTAAGTCGTGCATTATTTTTATCTACAAATAGTCGCCAGACTTAAAATTGCAGCACTTTAAACATGACCAAATTTTTCTTTGTTTTTAGCGATTTTTAATAAAGTTAACAGCACTGAAATTTTAAATGTTTGGCCACAACTGTATATGTTTATAATTGTTCCCTTATAATCGAACTTATGTCTGCAAAAGTTTTTAGGAAGTAACGCGAATAAGCTACGTTAGATGTGAAAATGTATAAACGTTGATAATTATCCTTATTGAAAGTTAATGTGCATACGGAAAGTAATATGTTAGTTTTTTTCTTAACCCTTCTTTGCATGATTTTTTATTTTTTTTTGTGAAAAAAATCACTGTAAGTTTAAAGTTTAAACCTGCTAATTGATAATGAAGCTTACTTTAATTTTGCAATTCACGTGGTTGTGTGCATTTTTTTTTTCTTCAATAACTTTTATGATGGAAATTTCCATCATCATGCAAGGAAGGGTTAAATGCGCTTTTTTGCACATTGAGTTTTTTTATGAGTTAACGGATATAGTTAAGTCGAAAACACAGCTAATATCAAGGTGCGAGCACCAAACGATCTCACCTAAATAAGTCCTTGAATCAAAGAGTTTACAAAATAAAAACTATGCAATTATCTCAGTTGGTGGAAAAAAATATATAAAATGTGGCTGCAGATAGGAAATTTAAAATTTTTTCGAGCGTTTTTAATGATGGAATGATGTATTGTAATGTTGCTACTAATATATTTTGTCACATTTATTATAATTTAAGCATAAAATTTATCAATTTAACTTTGGTATTCCTTAAAACTAGACCGATTCCTATTTGCAGGCACAAGCTGTTAACATAGGGTGAGAGCCATTGCTTGAATGCAATGTAACTATAATTCGTATTTTTTTCATACTCAGCTTTATGGTATTGTTATGCCTTACTACCACTAGGTGGACAGTGGACTCAGGAATCATGTTGATCATATTTTTGAAACAAAGACTCGGTGTATGTAAAAACCACTGCAAATGTGTTTAAAAACAAATGAAATGAACCCCAATTATACATTTATTTGATATATTGGTGATATCAAACAATGTGATAAAAACCATGTAACCACCCAGCAAAACCTTTTATTACCCGGTAATGAGTTTGGTAAGAAGAAATAAGGGTAGGTAACCTCTTACTTTTCTATTACCAAAGCTATTGTTTAAACAAGGGCATGTCCATCGAGGTAACTCCTTACCTAGTAATATGTTATTCTGAACTTATATGTTACGCTTACCTATTACCTATAGGTTACAAAAAACCTTAAAATAATACGTTTTTTTTTTTCTTAAAATTTCATCTTGTTTCATATTGACTATTAAATTAAAAATTACATAATTTTAACAAAAAATTTTGGAAAAATTTTTTTTATAAGTTTTGGTTATAAAAATAAGCATTTTGTAATGAAGGGGCTAAGCTCTTAGTTTAGTATTGTTTAAATTTTAATTTTTTAACAAAAAATTGAATTTTTAAAATTTTCTAGAAAAACTAATTATTTATAGCAATAAAACATCCAAACGTATGAATTTGGTATTCAAAGTAATGCAAGGGTAAGGTGTAAGGGTGCAAGGTAATGCAATGGTAAGCGGTTTGATATATTACCAGGTAATATGCATAGTACCCATATATTACCAAGGTTTTGCTGGGCAGCTAATTTCTAATGCATGGATTACATTTGAGTTATATATTTTGATATATATATCAGCGCATTGTCACCTGTTTTACAAAATTTATAACAATCTTACCAATTTTTGGTTAATACATAATATTTGTGACCCATTTTATAGGCCAAATGTAAACTCCGTAACCAGTAACTCATAAGGTTTTTCAACTTTAATAGCTAACCCCTAAATTCATAAACGCTTTGTAAAATTATAGGGGGTTTATTAAACAAATTTTGTATGAAAATGACGTTTTGTAAACCTGCTATAACTTTACAAAGTATTTATGAATTGAGGGGTTATATTTTAATAACCAATGAAGCTAAACGCTAACTGTAAGAATTTTTATGAAGAGGAAAAGTAACGCTTTCAACAAAAATTAGTACATTTTACAAACTTTTTCGTATATCTATGCTAACACGACTTCAACTCTGTAACGATTTTTCGTCATAATTTTTCATAAAAATTCATAAACACGAATTTTGGAATTATCTATTAATTATATTGCGAAAAGTATAATGTTATTTATACTCAAATGATCGTTGGACTATAAATAATCATCTAGTATAAAAGACTTGGAGTTTTTCCACAGCATGTAACATTCTCGAGATGAAAAAGGATGTCTTTAATAAGATTTGAAAAATGCTGTAAACTCCGATCCTTATTTTTACACCAAACTATTTAACGAGTAAGGGGGTCAAGGAAAATTATTTCCAAATGCCAACCTCACCCACAGTCCACCTTGTACATGGTGTCCCCTGTTAACGCTGACGAGGCTCTGACGACCGAGTATGGGCGGTATAACCCGGTTCCCACGGCAATCGGACTATGTGCCGGAACGATTCGGATGTATTCGAATCTTCGAATTTATCCGAGCAAGGATTGCCACTCCGGCTTTAAATGAGAATTATTAACTACAAATTCTCATTTTAAAGCCGTTACAACAACAACAACAACAACGAGTAAGAAAAACAATGGCATATTTGGATTCACCTTGTAGGCATCATACGATTTTGTTTCGGAAAGAAAATTCTGACAAAGCGTTTCTGAAAGAAAACGAAAAAAGTAACCAAATGTAAACTCCGTAACCAAAATTGTTTGCATCAGATTGCATTCAAAAAAATATAGGTAAATGTTTAAAATATTTTAAAATTTAAAAACCATAAACAGAGGCGACTCAACTAATATTTATGCGTCAAAAGATGAATCCACTAATAATTTTGCGTCAAATCAAAAAAAGTTATCAGTTTTTTACCCTAAACTGCTGAGGGCTCGAAGCCTTCTGCAAAGCATAACCAACAATAGATATATTATGAAAGTTTTTTGGTTTTAGTTCTATTTAAGATCATTATTATCTAATTATACCCTGCACCACTACGTGGAGAGAGTATAATAAGTTTGTGCTGATGTTTGTAACACCAAAAACTTTTGGAACTAGACCCATCTTATAGTATACCGATCGGCTCAGAATCACTTTTTATTTCGATTTAACGATGTCCGTCCGTCTGTCTGTCTGTCCATGCATTCTTGTGCGCACGCTACAGGTCGCAAATATTAAGATATTTTGATTAAATTTGGTATACTGACTTCCCTTCGCCCAAGGACGACGCCTATTGATTTTGGTTAAAATCGGTTCATGTTTAGACCTAGTGCCCATATAATGGTCCCCCCTAAAATTGGCTGATTTACACGCTGCAGGTCGCAAAATCCGAAGATATTTCAAAGAAACTTGGTACACAGACCTATGTCAGCCCAAGGAAGAAGCCTATTGATTTTGGTTAAAACCGGTCCATGTTTAGATCTATTGCCCATATAAGGGTCCCTCAAAATTGGCTTGGTTACACTCTGCACATCGTAAATACGAAAATATTTCAATGAAATTTGGTTCGCTGACTCACATGGTCCCAAGGACAAAGCTTATTGATTTTAGATAGGATCGATCCATTTTTGGACCTATCGCCCATATGGGCTATTTTTTCAATTTTCTCTTCTTTTATCATTTTATAGAAAATTTTGACACAAGTCCGTTTTAACCCATTCGAATTTCGGATCCAAACATTAGTTGGCTTTTAATCAGACTAGTGTAGGGTATTGTATAGTCGGCATGCCCGACTTTAACTTTATAACTCGTTTTCATTTCAATTTATTTACAAATGAATAAATCATTATCAATTATAATTATTAACCCATACACTCTATCCTGCTGGCCTTATCGAATTTTTTCAATTTCTTTTCCCTGTAATTTACATGTAAATTTTATCATCTTTCGTTCATTTGAAAATTAGATAATATATGATCTTAAATCGAAGAAAAACATTCATTTAGCAATTAAAAGATCAATTATACATAAACTTCACTCATGTTAACCCTTTGGCGAGTGGCGTACATTTTAATGTACGTTGATTTCATCAACTCGTCACTGATTTGAGTTTTAACCAACGCGCTATTCATTTACTGTTATCGGTTCGTTATTTTGTTCTTATTTAAATTTTAAACAGGTGGTGAAATTTAAAAACAATATCAGTATACTGCGTTTTGTCTTGTGATCATCAACGCTGCTGAGAATGTGTTAAAAGTTAAAATTTAAAAAAAGGCTAAAGTTTGGTTTCAAAAATTGTGTGATGAATAAAATTGAAAAACTTTAGATATTTTATATAGAGTTTAGTAATAGAAAAAATATAAAATTAAAATTAAAAAAAAAATGTACCCGCTCGGGATCGGCAGCATGTTAATGTTTGAACTTTTATTCCAAATATCTTCGCTAGGAGGTGCTGCAAAGCCATAGAAGTAATAAACAATATTTCTTGTGCATAAATCTACATTTCCACGAAGTTTGGTCGGAAAATTCCCAGCCATTAAAATGTCCGCGTCAAAGGGTTAATTAAATTATAACTAAATATTAAGTAGTCGGTCTTAGATATCATTTTTCGATATTCTAGCGATAAAATCGCTGAAATTTTAGCCTGTTTATAAAAGTGCTGATTTTCTAGCGATTTTGTGCATGTATAAAAAAAGTACACCACAACTGATCTTCTAATCTTATTTAACTCATTCAATTTGCTGTACACAAATACGTTTACCTCTGGCTAAATCAGGTTTATGTCAGAAGATTTTAAAAATCATTTTGAATAAAATATGTGCTAACAGCAGCTTGTTCTGTGTGACATATAAGCAAAAACCATATAATTAAAAGACTTCCCAGCAACTCGCTCACACTCTGTTAAATACTTCCCTTCTATTTATGTATTTACATGCGTTTTGCATAGGCTAATAGAATTCGATACAAATTTTCAATCTTCGAAAGAGAGAGACGAAAACCGCCTGATATAAGTTGCTGCTAACTTGATCGTTTGGAATACAGCCAAAAGTAAGGGAAGGTGATGTACCATTTACCGTCAAAAAGACATACATAACTATTCTCTAACCCTGAGTCTCCTCCTTTAGCTATGAATTTCTGTCAAGATAGCCAAAATATTTATTACTAAAGGAACGTAAATGTGCTGTATTAGTTTTCAAGATATAGATTTTTTAATATTTTTTATGTGACGAGGCTCTGATGGCGGAGTATGGGCGGTATAACACAGTTCTCACGGCAATCGCACTAGTGATGGGCCAATTCAGGAATTATTAGAAATTATATTATCTCTTAAGTTCGTTATAACAACAATAACGGGTATGGGGCATCCAACAACAATAATATTTAAAATTAAGAATGGTGAGAAAAATTAATTATAGGTTAGGAAGTACAGAGGTATTTAATAAAATTGAGAAACAGTTTAACTATGTATTGGAGTGAAAAAACCATGAACTACCAAGATCTGAATGAGATTTTTCAAAAAATGCGTACTATATTTAAATCGTACGTTAACGTACAAAATTGTTGTTGTTTCATATGTTGTTTTTGTCTTATTTGACACATGCCGTACTGATTTAGGTCGTATGCTAAAAAACGTGATAATTTTTTAAGAATTTTTATAAAAAATTTTAAAAAATTTTAAAAACGTTAAAACTATCGCATCGTGCAAAGTAGTATTGAGTATACAAATTAAAAATATCGATTATTGAAAAGTAACAAAATGTATCAGTACTAGTTCGGAATTTCGAAATTTTACACGAGAATTAGATTGAAATCTCTTGAATCTCAAGTTTTCTAACAGAAAAATCTCCAAAAAAATATATTAAAATATATTTAAATAAAATATAAGGTGACCGCAAGCTTGTAGTTATCCTGCATTCAGATTTATCATATGACCAAGAACATTGAAGTTAATACTTACATCATCTTCTTCTGTCTCCGTATCATCTGGTAGGAATTCATCTGTGCTGTCTACCACTGCGTCTTCAAACTCATCGTGATATTCTGTGTCGTAATTTGTATTTAAAATTTCTGTTTCGTGCAACTTATATTCTTCTTTAACAGTTGATGCTTGCAGCTCAGTTTCATTTTTAATATCATTTAATGGATCTTCCTGAAAAATAATAGGACATTTCTACTTAAAGCTCAATTTTAAACTACAACCAAAAGCTTTGGGTTTTTGATTCAAAATTTTACAATACAAGTAGTTTTCAAAAACTACTTGTTTTTTGGTTAAGGGTAAATGCAGTATGTCTTCTATTAACCCTCCAATGCTCTATCTTCTGATTACGATAATATTTGAACTATATATTTGGCGTTGAAAATCTACTATGGAAAAAATATTAAAATTTTAATTTATCGCTTTATTTAGGCCATATAGCACAACTAAGGTTGAAGACGTATCTAGAAACTCAGTAGACAAATAATATCGGTTTTTGCTATAAATAACACTATCAGTAAAATAAAATTGTTTTTTAAAATTACGAAATTTGGCGAATTTGGCACTAAACATCAATAAATTTTGACGAAATTAGTTTTACTTACTACTACTACCCATCGGCGTAGCTAGACCATTTTTCTAGGGGGCTATAGCCCTTTTTAATTTTTGTAATTTTTCCGAAAAAATTATTTAGTTTCATAAGCCGTTTAAATTTTTTGCTGCTCTGTTTTGAATACGTTCATCTGTGCAATCGCCTGATAGCTACTCTAACAAGTAATGCTTTTAGTTTTACACATTAAGCACTACAAACATTCAAGTGAAATCAAATTGAATTCCACTTCTTAAGTCAAGGCCTACATTTTATTTGAATTGTGCTTTAGTTTTATGACTTGCTCCAGCAATATTAATACACTGATATAAAAAATCTGTGCAAATAGCAGAAAAAGCTATTAAAACTTTGTTAAAAGGAGCCCTGCAGGAAAAAACTGCTGATATCAGAAGAATCTGTTTGATAAATTTTAGATAAAAACAGAAAAACAAAACTGTTAAAAATACAAAATTTTAGTTACATTTAGGTATATTTTAGTTTACTTTGAGTAAAAACTTACCCTAAGAAAGAAAAAACTGTTATATCTATAAAACTTTATTTAAATGCTGAAATTAACAGAAATGTCTGCTGAAAATTTGTTCACTATTTATTTCAGAAGGGAAGACTTTACTTGCATAAAATAAATGTAAAAAATAAAAACATAATACTTTTTTCTGAAATTTTTAGTTTAATATTCAATTAAATTTATTGCTGTTCTGTTCAAGGTAAATTTTCATTTGCAATTAAATAAAATATAGCTTACATTTTGTAAATTTAGCAAACTGAGTCTGCTAATTTTGGAAGTTAGACCTCTATATTTATTTTTTTTTTTTTTTTTTTTGTGAAAAAATCCTTATCCTTTTTTGTAAAAAATAAAGTATATTAAGGGAAAATTCTCAAAAAAAAAAATGTTTAATATATTAGATTTTAGAAGTGAAAGTGCCATCTACATCAATATTTTTTATTTTTTCAAAAAACAAAATATATAAAATAAAATTTGGCCTTAAATTCATTTTTCGGAGATTCTGGAGTGTGACAATTATAGAACTGTTAAAACTTCATGCAAATACATATCTGCAACAAAATTGCAGCGATTTGTTAGTGCATATTTTGCTACAAATGCATTTTGGCAATAAATGCATATTTTACCATTATTTTCGATTCTCACTAAAACTGAGTTTTTACACAATTTAAAGTGCTTATGTATAATAATGTGAAAACCTTATAACACGTTTATAAAATGAATTTTGTATGAGAATTTTATAATTTACGTTTAATTTAAAAAAATCTGTTGGCTAGTTTTTAAATTAGAGAGATATTCATTCGGAAGACGTCTCCTGTGAATCCTGGAGAACATTTTTGAACTGATTTTACAATTAGAGACTCCAAACTAGCTTTGTTATTATCGATAATGTACGCCAAATCGTAAAGGTTTTTTTTTTGGCGATTTTTCAAATATTTTTTCCTGTTTTAAAAAGTTAATTTTTTTCAAATTTACTAAATTTTCACTTTACATACTTTTTGCTTGAAAACCATTCTTTATATGAAGGTAAAAAAGTAGGTAGTTTAGTTTTCTATGGATATAATACAACTTGTTTAATAAAATATTGTTATGTATTTAGCCAAAAACTAATTAAAATCTGACGACCGCCTTTTTGCGGCCTTGGACATTAGAGGGTTAGTAGTATTGCACTTTCAGCATCTGATTATATCTTGATTTACATGATCATTTCTACTTCGGAGAATTCGAAATTAAAAAATATCGTTTTCAAAACAGAAATATTAGCAATGCTGGGAAACTGTACCCTACGGGAAATTTTAACAAACTGTCACCGAACTGGCCCCTTTATATGAAATAGACTGGTCACTTTTACATGGCGTTGTCATAGGAGGTGGAAATTGACCCCTTGTGACATGTCACAAGACAAATCCTAGGGCAGGTTACTGAACTCTCAATTTCAGGGAAGGCACTTACCATGTCCATTTCATTTTGTTCCAACTTTATTGTTAAATTATCGACCCCAACACATTCATTTCCCACTTCCTCTTGAGTTTTATTATTATCAGAAGTTTTTGTTTCAATACATTCTCTTGAAGAAACCACATCTTGGCAATGTTCCTGAATATGTATAATAAACGATTCTAGGAGAAAATGTATATCATCGCATTGATAACACTTGAGAACAAATGGATTTTGATAATTTTGTAAAGGTGATTTTAAGATTTCACCACATTTTATATAACCAGTATAATTTTGGATATGTTGTATTTTTGTACCCATTTTTAAAGATTACAAATTTTAATTCTACTCTGCTACATAAAAATTTTGCAAAAGTAAACAAGTATAGACTTATAAGGTGTGTTCAGTGACTTTGTAAACAAATTTACTGAAACTTTATTCACTGTTGTCATCTCTATTTCCACAAAAAACTGCTACATTTGAAAATCGCTATAAAACTAGTGCTGGTAAATTCGATTACTTTTGAATACTCGATACTAAGTTAACGACACTTTAGGGAATACATACCAACCACTATTGAATAGGTTTTATGAGTCTAAGCTGCTCTAAATATCAATTCCACTTTGGTTTTTGAAAGTGGAATGAAAACGATTTTTTTTTTCGTTTTACGTTTTGTGGAGAAACTTTTAACGTTTTAAGTACCACTATCAAGCCTGTAGCATACTCGATACTTACCAGAACGTTTCATTTGCTATACAAAATTATCCGTACCACCCTAAACTGCAAATTCAGAAGGAAAAAAATTGTTTTCGATCACTTTAGGAAAAAAATTTCGGAAGTGAAATTGCGAAATCAAATCAATTCCGTAAAAAACCTGTGACATGCCTGATTACTTAAATTTATAAACTTTTTCACCAACTATTTTTCATAGTTTTTTAAAATATATTTTTAAATATTTTACTTATGATTTTTTCTTTAGGCACATCTACACGGTATAGAAATCTCGTAGAGTTTGCGCTAAATTTGTTTTCCTTAATATTTTTGGCACTAATTTTTATCGTAAAAGTACCATCGCTAGTTGTCAAGTATTTGTTTTTATTAAAATTGTTGTATTTCAAGGAATAATTTTTTCTCAAAACACCAAAAGGTGAGTTAAATAAATTGAAATGTTCAATAATGTTACAAGACATTTTTAAAATTGTTAATAATTAAAGAAATTGTATATGACAGCAATTGTCAATGTAATCTCTAATATTTCGTAGACTTATACAGAGCTACATTTTCATAAAGTTTAGCGAGTTTTCTATTCCGTGTAGATGTGCCTTTTTAGCAGAGTTGTAGTTTTGTGATAAATATTTTATGGGAGTCACATTTTTGTGGTAAATATTTTAGCTGAGTCACAGCCCAATATGCACTGAACAATTAAAAATTCAAGTGCTGTAAATTTGGCTTGAAATCAGCTTTGTTTTAATCCATTTGTGAAGCACAATTCCAGCTCATACAAAAAAGTTTGAAATTGTGAAATTTGAAACAACTGACAAAAAAAATTAAAAATAAAAAGGATTACAGAAATTTTGATGTACAATTTCTAATAGGAAGGAAAATATATATTTGTTACAATTTTGTGTCGCTTGGACCAATAGAAGGAGCCTTATAGCGAATTTATATTATGATCGAAATCGGGTTAAAAGTAGATTTCGACGGAATTCCAATAAAAATTTGGGATTTCAAACAGATTTCCCATAGGAAAAGAAATCCCAATTTAATTTGGATTTCAGCGAAATCTCATCGAAATCCAAATTAAAATCCAATTTTTCTCCCATATTTGCAGAAAAGTATGGAAGTTTGCAGAAAAAGTGGCAACAATGAGCAGCTGTTTATGTCACAAAAAATTAATAAATAATAAATTTTAATAACTTTAAAAAATTAAGGAATAACATAATAAAGTCTGTTATTTTTAATTGAAAGAAATATTTAAAGTTGAAAATGGCTATTTTATTGTATCCGACGAAAAGAAACTATGAAACATCATTTGATGGCGCCGGCAAGACCATTGACAAAATATTGAATATTTTAGCTTTCTACTAATCATCCCTATAATTAAATACATTTCTTAGCAAATATAACATTGTATCTTTCATAATATAAATGATTTTTGTGTTCCGCCATTAAATAAAATGGTTTTTAGAAAATCTTTTAATTTTGGTTATTTTTTAAGGTTAGTTTGTTTACAAAAAAATTGTTGTTGGCCGATCGAAATCCCATTCATCTGTCAAATATTCTAATGTAAACGATATAGATTTCGAATTGGATTATAAAACGAAATCTAGTGGAAATTTTAACAATGTAAATTCGCTATTACCTAATAACTACAATACAAAAACCTAAAATCAGGGAAAAACATCAGTGAAGGTGAGTTAGCGCAATTAAAAAGAAACCCATTTTTTTGTCCTTATGTATTTGCATATTTTCTTTATTTTTCAGGCAAGCTCCTTTAAACATCAACCTGTGGATGAAATGATACCATCGGATCAACCGCCATAATCTTCAAACAAAATTCCTAACTTCAAAATCTCTGGACGAATTAAACACTTCAAGTTTAAATGTTTAACTTTCCTCGTACGCATCTGATAGATGATCGATTTGTTTAAAAGTTGCATGTATATAGTTTTCCGCCGTAAAAAACAATTTTTATAAGGGTTTTCACAAGGGGTGTGCTATTTGTTGTATCGTTGTATCGTCCTAACAAAAAACAGAGTTGTTAAAAATTAAATTGAAAAAATACAACATTTGAGAATAGCACGATACAACATTTTTACGTATGTTTAGTGTCCTATGTTTGAGTGTGCTAACAGATAGAAAACTGAATAGAAAATCGTTGTTAAACATAAATAAAAATTTTAACAACTCTGTTTTTTGTTAGGACGATACAACGATACAACAGATAGCACACCCCTTATGAACAACCTTTATATGTTTGTTATACAGAATGTTTCCCGAGAGTTCTTTCTTGAATATTCATAAGCTTTATATATTATTTATAATTTTATTTAAATCAATAAATATTTTTAGCGTTTTATAGTCTTTGGACACGTCTATATTGCATATTTCACACTTGAATTAGGCTATAATATGAGCTTTGAATTCAAGCGCTTTTCCACTACATTTGAAGCTTGAATTATACCACATTTCAACGCTTGAATTAAAGCTTATTTACACTATTATGTTCGACTGGAATTCAAGTATCCATTTCGCTGGAGTCTGCTATTGAATTACAGTCTAATTAAAGTATTCGAATAAATGACTGGAATTACCCTTGATTTCAACTTGAATTCCAACAAAATTGTTTATTGGGATTTTAATATATTTTGTCTGTCCAAAATACAACTCTGAAAATATCGAGTAGTAGTTTTGAGTATGGAGTACCCAAACAAAAAGATAAATACACAATACTCGATACCCCCTCGTCATATTTTTACCAGCACTAATAAAACGTTAAAAAAAAAAACTAAAAATATCATGGTTGGCAAACACTAATCCTAACAGTGAGGTTACACGATCAAGATTTTGATTTCAAGTTGATAACACATACTGCTTGTCAAATTCAGTTGAACTTGACGCTGTGACGTAGCTGCATGCAACTTTATAGTCAATTTTGCTTTCAAGATGCCGTCGTCAAGGAAAGAACTAAAAATGCTCGCCTCTGTGGGCTGTTTCCGTACTGTAGGCTGTTCGAAAAGACTTTATTTTTTTCTTCACATATTCCACAGACATTTTCATGTTAGCAGAAATTGATTTTTTATTTTTATTTTAAAATAATTTCGTCGATATACCGAAATATTCACATTCCGTATTTTATCAATCGTGTTTTATTGCGGCACAATATTTGTAAAAAGAAAAACAAATTTACAAGAAATTGATCAGCTGTTTAAAACTTTCTCAAAACTTGAAAGCAAAAATTGATATCAAGTTGCTGTTCAATTTTTAAAATGTGAGTGTGTTAGTAAAAAAATGTGAGTGTATTGAAACTTGAAAGACAAAAATTGATCGTAACCCCTATGTAACCTAGTGCCTTTATGCAATAAAATGATAGCAAGCAATTGTCAAAATGATTTCATCTCAATTTCAATGTTTTTGCAATATCATGATATCGCTGACATGCAAGCGGCGTTTGCAATGATGCCTGCCATTGCCTGTCACTTTTCGTTTGAATTTTAATTTTGTAATAAAAAAACAACAGGAAATTTGGTAAAAAAGAATGTGAGTGTTTAATTTTTTATTATTTGTAGATAAAAAATAATGCTTGATTTGTGTTTTTCAAAGAAAAATTTGTGTTTTTCAAAGAAAAATCTGTGATATTTCTTAGCAATGAAATGGTCAAGTGTTCTCCACAACATTGCAATTGATATCATTTTGACGTTTCTTTTCAATGGTTTTTGACATTTCATGTCATATATTTTATTACATTTGAAGACACTGGGTAAACAGAGTCCACCATAGAGATTAATCACAGCTCATATATTTTGTATGGGAAGCAAAATTTCGTCCGGCGATTTATCGTCGTAACAGGATATATTATATTTTCATGATGACGCACCAACACACACTCAAAATATTTGTGAAATTGTTGCCATATTTTTTTTTACCTAAATAAAACTGCCTACACATGAAGGAACATTCGTCGGAACATGGGCATGTTTTAACAAATGTTCCATCGTCTGTATCAATGTTTTGTGTTGAAATTCGTCTGAAAACTTTTGTGCCTCAAATATCAAAATTTTTTGATATTTTGTGTTTCCAAACTCAATGTTCCCTCGTGTGTATCGATGTTTACTGTTTTTTCTGTGTTATACTGAATTTAGACTGAGCAAAACTACCTAGTTTTTGTACAAAACTAGTTTCCGTTTGCTTTTTATGTATGCGTTTTGACATGTAAAAACTAGCAACGGCCAAAAACTAAGTAGTTTTTGCTGCAGTATTAGTTCATTGAGAGTAGTCGTGTTGTGAGGTGCTTTTGTAATTTGCGCAGTAAAGAAAATAATAGAGATGCAAGTGGCAACAATTAAACATAATAAAAACTGCATTAATTTTATAAATGAATATAAAAATTTTCTAGAATAATGGGACATAAAATGTGATAGCTAAAAAAATAAAACTAAAAAAACAGCAGCATACGAAAAATTAACAATTAACAAATTAATTAAATTTGATATTCTTCTTGATGTGATTAGTTCGCCAAAGAAACAGAACTGCATTAAAGGAATTAAATGTGCTGTTTCTTTTGTGGTTTTGTTGTGTGTGGCATCGTCTGTATTAAAAAATGTAAACAAAAATGAAACACATGTTCTGACGAATGTTCCTTCGTGTGTAGGCAGCATAAATCAACACTTTTTGAAAAGCAACATGTTACATACACTCAGGGAATTGTGTAGGTAAAATCAACTGCAAATGACAGTTAAAATAACTGCATTTGCAGTTAAAAAGGTGTAGACTATTAAAAAGGTGTAGACATTTAAATCAACTGCGATGTGACGTTATTTTTAACTGTTAAAAATCAACTGACAAATGTAGTAAAAACAACTACAAATAAAATTAAAACAACGTACAAGCAAATTATTGTAAAACTGTACAAATAACTGCGAATGTAGTTAAAATAACATAAATAAAAATTATTAATTTAATAAAAACAAATTTATGTAAATACTCTTAACTTAATTTTTCCATAATAATTTAAAATTGAGAAATCAAAATTTACACCTAATATCATTTTTATTGTTCACTATATTGTTATAGATGTCCGTCTGTGAGGGATGAAATATTGTTTTTCTCTCCAGTTAGAAAGGGATAAAAATATAAGAGAACTGAAAGAAAATACATGCAATATATTTTAATATTCCCGTAAATAAATTTATATTTTATATTATAAAACTTTCCTTAATATTTTAATAATTCAATAAAATACAAGGTTGGTTACCGAAACGAATAACGGTAAGGGTAACGGTAACAGTACCGGATTTTGTTTGTTTCGGTAACGGTAAGGGTAACGGTATTAAATACTGTTTCGGTAACGGTATACCGTTATCGAAACAGCAATACCGGTACGTACCGGTATTAAAAATTATGTTAAAAACATATAAAAACAAATAAAAACATGTCATATTTTTAAATTTAAGTACTGCAAATACAGATTTTAAGGTATAAATTTAATGCTGGTAGTTTTAACGTGCGTGCCGATAGCCAGGCAAAAGATATCCACGAATTTTTTAAAACCAGGTGGCAACATTAACATTTTAACAGCTGTTCTAGTAGTTCTTCCAAATGAGATATTTTGGTGTGTGGGAGGGGTTTCATCGAATTTATTTTAATTAACACATGTATTGGGTAAAAACTATTCGGTAACTTTTTTTGCAAGGTAATTTTTTGGAATCATGTGTCCAATAGATTTCATTTGACATACCGCACTAGTACCGTCGAAGCCTAGTTGTTCCAGAATCTTTCCAGGAATTCCATTATGGTTTCCCTGATTTGTCCAAAAACTATTCGGTAACTTTTTTGGCATGGTAATTTTTTGGAATCATGTGTCCAATAGATTTCATTTGACATACCGCACTAGTACCGTCGAAGCCTATTTGTTCCAGAATCTTTCCAGGAATCCCATTATGGCCACTAAATAGGTTTTCCTGATTTGTCCAAAAACTATTCGGTAACTTTTTTTGCAAGGCAATTTTTTGGAATCATGTGTCCAATAGATTTCATTTGACATACCGCACTAGTACCGTCGAAGCCTACTTGTTCCAGAATCTTTCCAGGAATCCCATTATGGCCACTAAATAGGTTTTCCTGTTTTGTCCAAAAACTATTCGGTAACTTTTTTTGCAAGGTAATTTTTTGGAATCATCTATCCAATAACTTTCATTTGACATACCCCTCTAGTACGGTCGGAGCTTAGGTGTTTCATAATCTACCCTAATATTAGCATCTATCGTTACCCAATACGTGTGCTGTAATATTTTTTTTTGTATGTATTTATACTATTTATAAAATATTTAATTAAAATAAATGCTTCTTGTCATTCCAATTCGATGAAACCCCTCCCACACACCAAAATATCTCATTTGGAAGAACTACTAGAACAGCTGTTAAAATGTTAATGTTGCCACCTGGTTTTAAAATATTCATGGATATCTTTTGCCTGGCTATCGGCACGCACGTCAAATTTACACGAAAAAAAAGTCTGGGCTTCTTCGTGCAAGAAGAACAAGAATATTACTCTCTCATGACAGCTCTCATTTACCCAATTGTGTAGTAAGAAAACGCTTTTTGGTAAAATTGGGATCCCGCGGGATCCCAATGTTGAGTACCCGAACATAGCTAATATTGGTTGTTTATCCACCAAAGTTGTGAATTTAATTGAAAATATTTATGGAAACACCAGATCTGCAGTTTGGACTGGTAATGAAGTATCAGAATATTTTAAAACATATTCTGGTGTAAGACAAGGATGTATTTTGTCTCCTCTGTTGTTTACTTTGTATTTAAACGATTTGCACAATGTTCTAGATAGGTGAATTGAATGTGCGTTTACTCCTATATGCTGACGATATTGTACTGTTAGCAAATAATCAGTGTGTTCGTTTACTCAAATTTCTTACGTAGGTTGTTGTTGTTGTTGTAGCAACGCCTCCTACAATAAATATGTAAGCATATATATGATTAATCTTCTTCTTCATCTTGTTCTGCTGACTCAGCTAGATCCAGACCCAGGAACCGGGCCGCCTCCACCGGGTGGGTCCATAGTGACGTGGGATCTAGGTGAGTCGGGTTTGCCGTGCAGCCAAAGAGGTGGTTTACGTCGTGGGGACCTCTCTGGCATGCGGGACATGTGTTCGGGATGGTGGGCTCGATCCGAGACCAATATGAATTAAGGCGTGAACACCATCCCGAACGCAATTGCGCGAGGAGAACTCTCGTAGATCGTGGGAGAGTCCTCTCCTCGTTCTCCGCAATAGGTGGGGGCGACCTCCAAGAACGATATTCATCCGGTAAGAATTGATGGCGTCATTTACCGTGTCCCGATGAATATCGTTTATACCTGCCCTATAGGATGCTTCGTCCAGCGGATCTCTCATATAACGCTGGACCGTGCCCTCAAAGATACGAAGGTCCTTTCTGACATGCCTCGGGGGGGGGGGGGGGATCCACCTCTGTAAGATGTTGATTCGGGTGGTTCCTCCGATGACATCCCAGCAGGAACTGCTTCGAGAGCATTTGGCAGTGTTCCTTTACTGTTAGGACCTTCGTTTCCTCGTGAAGATGTTGAACCGAGGACATTTGTAGGCATCCTGTAATTGTCATGAGGGCAGAGTTTTGGTAGGTTTGGAGCTTTCTCCACTGGGTATCGCTGACTCTAGGCGACCACACTGGCGCAGCATAATTAACCACTGACCGACCAATTGTTTTGTAGGTTGCCAACAAGGTTTCTTTGTCCGTACCCCAAGAGCTGCCGGCTAGCGACTTGAGGACCTTGTTCCTACTCTGCATCTTGTTGCAAATTGCAGTGGTGTGCGCTGAGGACATGAACAGGCAAGTGGTAAAAAGAGTCGCCGAGGATTTTGCAGGGGAGAGCTGCATATTCCTTCCAGTGAAGAAATTCGTAAGATCATGAAGATAACTGTTCAACCTACCGCATAAGCCATCAATGTCGTGACCCGTCGCCAGTATCATACAGTCGTCGGCATAAGAAATCAATTCCACCCCTTCTGGTGGTGCCGGGAGTTTCGAAACGTAGAAATTAAACAATATCGGGGAGAGAACTCCACCCTGAGGAACTCCTTGTTTAATCCTACGAGGTTTGGATCTTTTGTTACGAAACTCCACAAACGACTGGCGACCACACAGATAATTCGCTATCCACCTCTTCGTACCATTTGAGAGACTGGATTCGGCGATGTCTCTGAAGAGGGTCGCGTGGCTGACCGTATCAAATGCCTTCGATAGGTCAAGCGCCACTAGAACCGTCCTTTCGGCTCTGATTTAGACCGCTGGTTATCTGTGTGGCAATGGCGGTTAAAGCTGTTGTTGTGCTGTGCTGCTTCCGGAATCCATGCTGGTGCTGGGCAAGCTGAAAATGCCGTGTGAGACTGGGGAGGAGTAGAGCCTCAAGTATCTTAGCGACCGGTGACAGTAGGGAGATTGGTCTGTACGATACTCCCTGGTTCGCATCCTTTCCCGGCTTCAAAAGTGGTACCACCCTGCCCATCTTCCAGACCTCGGGTATTATTAGGGTGGATAGGGAAAGGTTAAAGACCTTTGTCAGGTACTCTACTCCTGGCATCTCCAGTTTTTTGATCATCAGCATGGAAATTCCGTCGGGTCCTAGAGCTCTAGATGGTTTGGCTCTTTTGATGGCTTCGGCAACCTCTGTTGACGTAAAAGCTAATGGCTCGTCATTGACTCGGAGTTCGTGGATTTTCCTCACGACACTCCTTTTCGCCTTGTCTCTCTCGGGGTGCTCTATAAACTGCCGGCTAAAATAGCTCGCGCACCTCTTCGGGTCCGATATCGTCCTGTCGGCAAATGAGATCGATACCCTGTCGTCCCTTTTGGACGGGTTCAAAAGAGCTTTGACCGTTGACCATAGCTTGCTGGCTCCGGTGCTGAGGTTGCATGTTTTCAGATGATCTACCCATTTGTTCCGTTTATGCTCGTTGACCAACTTGCTGATCTCCCGGTTGAGTTCGTTGATCCTGGGGTCGCTGGGGTTGGTCGAACGAAGCTCGTCCCGCTCATCTGCGAGTTCTGCCGCTTCGGCTGGGAAATTTGGTCTGATGTTGGCGATCCTTCCAGCCGGATTGAAGCGAGCAGCCGCTGCGTTGACGATTTCACGGAACTTCCTTTCCGCGGAGCGCATATCGGTTGGGGTGGGTAGGTCACTGAATTTGCGGTTGGTGAACTCTCTGAACGCTAACCAGTTAGCTTTCTTGTGGTTAATGTACGTGTGGCGTTCAGAGACGATGAAGTCATTTGGTCTATCGAGCGCGATAACTATAGGAAGGTGGTCTGAGGCCAACGATATAATCGGCCGCCAGGAGGCGTAATTTATCAGACCTGCACTCGAAATTGTTATGTCTGGCGAGCTAGTGCAACTTCCTACAATTCTGGTGGGGGCGTCCTCATTCAGTGTGCTGAATGTGGAGTTCCGCCAAGGCTATCCCTCTCTGGTCTTCCCCCAGATTGAAGTGCCAGAGCTCATGGTGTGCGTTAAAGTCGCCCATCACCATGCGGCTATCACCCACCAGAAGGAATCTGATGTCCGGGTGATATCCTGCGGGGCAGCTGGCCACTGGCGGAATATACACATTGTACAGTTCGATCTCGGCAGCTCCTGACCTTACTGCTATACCTTGATGTTCCATGTATACGTCACGTACGTTAGGGTCAGGCGAGATCATTCTGTACTGCACGGTGTTGTCGATAATGAATGCGAGGCCCCCGCCTCCGCGTGCGGTCCTTGCGCAGAATGTTGTAATTACTACAACTCTGGAGTCTACAGGTGGCATTGAGTTTAGTTTCCTGGACCGCAGCGACCATGACTTTGTGGAGCTGCATGAATCGGGTTATCTCCGTGATCTTACCTTGGAGGCCGTTGCAGTTAAACTGCATAAGTGTTATCACCTCAGGTCGGGGGACAGCCACATGTGGTGTTAGTTGTGGTGTCTGCTGTTGGTGTTGTTGCTGTGGTTGTTGCTGTTGGGACGAGATCGGGGTCATCACGACCGGAGATGTCAAGGCCGACGATGTCGCCGACGTTGACAACTCCGATGACGATGAGCTGTTACGTTGGCCTATACAGCATGGGGCCACGTAATTACCGCCCCAGTCCCTATGGGTTCTTAACCCACTGCAGTTTCTACTGCTGTCCTTCCTGAGGTGAACCCACTGATTGCAGATGTTACACCTGACTGATGTTCCGCCAGAGTGTAACCGGTCCTGGCAAACCGAGCAGAACCATGGTCCTGGATTTTGTTCGATTCCGGCACGGACCAAAAGGATATGGAGCAAGTTCGCCGGATAAAGTTGCTCCAGGTTAGAAAAAAGAAGAGGGCATACATACGTATTGTTGGTTTGTTGAGTTGGCACTCCTTGGTCGAGGCTTGTTGGGCTCCGAGTCGTTCCGGTATGAAGAACCGAGTGCCGCGGGAACGTCTTACGTAGGTAAACGAACACGCTTATTATGAATGTAATGAAAAAAATTATAGCTACACTCTTAAAATTACATAGTTGATGATCACTATATTTTCAACTATGTCATAGGTGAAATAACCCTCACTATGGCATAGTGAACATGAAGTAATGAAAAGTGACTAGGTTCGTTTTATAGCTGCAAATCAACTATGGATAAAGTTAATGACAACGATTTGATATATGGAATTTAAAAAAATAGGTAAATAACACTAAAAATAATAAAATATTTTTAAAATTAAAATAGTTATTACTGATTACCAAATCGTTATTTTGAGTAAAAAATCAAGCATGGGTATTAATTACCATGTAAATTAATTCAATGGTTGTTGTTGATGACCTATATTTCGTTTTTCTTCCTAAAAAGTTAAAAATTATGCTTTATTTTTGAATTGTTTTATTAAAATTGTGTAATAATCGTCGTATACCGCCATTGGCACGTGATTTTACATAAAAAAGTTTTCAATAAAATACCAAACATTTTCACATTGAAATTGGTGACTTAAACAAAATACCTTAACAATTTTAAAATAAAATTAGCGTTTCTAATATAATTTGTTTTAACTTCAATATTAAAATACTTTACAAAGTGTAAATTTAAGTCTAAAGTTTTAAAAATAGTAGGGAACATTTCGTCGCTTTATACCATGAAGATATTTTTAAGATTCAGCATTAATATCAGCTTCTGATCTAACTTTTACCACAAAGCTATTTATTGAGTCAATTATTGTTGGCGTTCACTTCTTCTCGTTAATTTTGCTTGTTGACGATGGCTGCAAGACATCGTGCCGCATCCCTTTCATCTGGAAAGTAAACACAAAAAGATTAATATCTCATTTTAACATTGATGGTAACCGAAACGATGCGGTTATCGGTAAGGGTAACGCTATTTTAGATTATTTCGGTAACGCTATTTCATTTATTTCGGTATCGGTATTTTAAGTATAACGGTTTTTCAGTTATTTCGGTAACGGTATTTTAAGGATAACGGTATTCAGTTATTTCGATGCATCTCGGAATTTTTTTTACAAAAAACAAACGAGATTAAAAACAGAACCAATTTACCAACTTAAAATACGAAAAATACTCAATAAACACGTGCACTTACCAAAAGCAGAAAGAAAATTAAAAATAACGGTAACGGTATTTTAGATGTAACGGTATTTGATTTATTTCGGTAACGGTATTTTAAGGGTATCGATATTTCATTTATTTCGGTATCGGTATTTTAAGGATAACGGTATTTCAGTTATTTCGGTAACGGTATTTTAGCGGTATTGCATACCAACCCTGTATTTTAATAATAAAAAAGTAAAATGAGTATCTCCTTCTACACATTTTTGTAAATTTTTTAAAGTTACTTTATTCTTTGCCAATTGCCTCCACATACAATAACATAAAATTGTCCCAGTTGTTATCATATAGTTTCCAGTTTAAATTTCTTCAAAATCTTCGTTAATCTATCGAGTAAAAAACAGGATAATATATTTAAATCAACTAGGGCCTAAAATACAGTAATTATTTTAGCCAATTTGGGCATTAAACACTCATAATAATACATGCATAAAAATACGAAATTGTTGTCTTTCGTAAAATAAACCATTTTTAGTTTATTTCATGGATGGAATTAGCTTGCTGCTCCGGCTCTTGCTCATTAAAAAAAAATGAGCGAGCCCAAAAGTTTGGGTCGGTGTTTTGAATAAGCGGTCTTTGAAATTGGTATTATAGTCCTTAGATTACGAATTATAAAAAACACTTAAAAAATTGCAAACTCTGTAAAACTCTTAATCAGCGATTTACATTTTGCAAACAATATGTTGATGAGACAATTTTAGCGGCTAGTTGCAAAAATAAAATTTTTTGCATCAGTATATTTGTTTGTAGAATGTAAATCGCTGATTAAGTTTTTTTAATTTCTTTTTTGTACCATAAAGTCTTTTTTTCACGTTCCGTGATTATTTTAAAATTTTTTGTGTGGTTTTTTTAAATTCATAATCTCGGGGCTACAATATCAATTTCATACACAAAAGTTTATTGCTTAGTTTGCAAAAAAAAAAATATAGAGAAGCATTTTTTTTTGCTTTTCAAAATTTACATAAGGTGATTGCATTAAACGATATTACAAATCCAATATAAAAAAATATAAATTATACACCTTACCATCCACACAAATTTTGATATCTTCTTTTGTCATATGTTCTTTAAATAAATTTTGAAATTCTTCGTTTATAGTCCTTAGCACGTATAAAATAAAATACATACATGGTCACTTAAAGAACTCAATCCAGTATTATATGACGGCAGTATAATATTTGAATCAGAATTTATCTAAGTTTATTATTAAAACGCTTTTTAATATGATATAAATGAAAAAATAATGTTAAATACTTACTTGATCGCGTAGTTCGTGCGTCTCCAACTGGCAGTGATATCTATGTGTATTGTATTACAAAATTTTGCAGGACATTTTATCCAACAGCATCCCCATGTCCAAATCCATGTACGTACTTCAGATAGCCTATCAAATCTTTAGTTTTTATATATTTGTTGATTCACTTCTAGCATTTATGCATTTTTTTGATTTATTTAAAAATGTTCCACTAATTATTGTTTTTCTCTTTGACAATATTTGTTTAATATTTCTATAGTAATTTCAAAATCGACTATGGAAAAAGTTGTAGCTAATAACGAAACCAATAGCTGTTAATGATTATAATAGTCGATTCAAGAAAAATTCAAATTGACTATGTATTTTGTTGACTATGTCACTATGTAATTTTTTGGGTGTATGTTAGAAAACTATTGGCATATGTGGAACATGGAAGTAAACCTATCCAAATCTGAGATGGTGTTTAGACAAGGTGGGCGGTTGTCAAGACAAGAAAATTTTGTTTACAAAGAGCAACAAGTCAAAATTGTTAATGAATATTGTTTCCTAGGGAAAATCCTAACTCCGCAACTTTAATTCTCAAAGCATATAAATAAACGTAATATTCTAGCCAAAAGTAGTATAAAAGCCACCTGGCAAAACTTTCTAAATAAATCCACAATCTCAATAGAATCGAAATGGCGGCTATTCCAGTCTGTATATAGATCTATACAGTCTTATGGAGCACAAATTTGGGGATATAGCCAATTTGATGAAGTAGATAAACTACAAAGGTATTTCATCTAAGGATTTGCGATTAATCGATTAATCAAACAGTATGATTAATCAGTTAATTGATTAATTGAAAATTTGATTAATCAGAATTACACTCAGGGAATTATGTAGGTAAAATCAATTGCAAATAACAGTTAAAATAACTGCATTTGCACTTAAAAAGGTGTAGACTACATTTGCAGTTAAACTAACTGCAATATGAAGTAATTTTTAACTGTTAAAAATCAACTGACAAATGTAGTAAAAACAACTACAAATGCAATTGAAACAACATACATGCAAATTATTGTAAAACTGTACAAACAACTTGCAAATGTAGTTAAAAAAAAACATAAATAAAATTTTTTTTTTTTTAATTATTAATTTAATAAAAAAAAACAAATTTATGTAAACACTATTAACTTAATTTTATTCTATAATAAATTTAAAATTGAGAAATCAAAATTTACACTTAATGTCACTTTTTTTCACTATTAAGATATTGTTGTACATGTCCGTCTGTGAGGGATGAAATATGCTGTTGTTTGGCTTCCTTTTTTTTCTTCAGGTAGAAGGGGATGAGAATATAAAAGAACTGAAAGAAAATAAATACAATATTTTTTTAACATTCCCCGTAAATAAATTTATATTATAAAACTTACCTTATTATTTTAGTAATTTAATAAAAAATATATAACCTTTTCCGTATTACGCGTGCTCACTCTTTGGCGTTGTTTTATGACTAAGGCAAGAGAAAACATGTTAAACTCATATTCTTTCACTAGAAATTTCTAAACAAGTGATTCATACACATACTTCTGTTTGCTTCGTGTGTGTGCATACACACTTGAAAATTTAAGTATTTGTAAATAAAATTCAAAATAACTGCATAAAATAAATGTTACTACAATGTAGTAATTTTTGTAGTTTGTTTAAAAAAATAACTGTCAAAAACATTGAAAAATTTTGCTCTAAGTAAATTAACTACAATTGTAGTTAAAATAACTACACCCGCATTACTACATAAATAACTGTCATGTAGTAACTGCAGAACTTTTCTGAGTGTATGATTAATTGAATAATTTCAATTTTGATTAATCAGAACTTGAATAATTTTAATTAATATCGAAAAAATGCTTAAAAATAGAAAAATTACAGCAAGTTTGTCTTTGTTTTGTGGCGATGCCTTATATAGCTCCAAATAAAGGAAATCAGACAGACTATTCGCTCACTGGTCACACTTGATCAATGTCCATTCTTAAGTTTCATGTGTCTGTATTGAACTGGAGTTCAAAGGCGTCTTCAACAGAGAAAAACAGGATTTTATTCAATTATTTCTAAATTTGATTAATCAAAATCATGATTAATCAATTAATCATTATTTTGAATAATCGAAATAACTGATTAATCGATTAATCACGTGTTTGATTAATCAAAATTGCTGAATAATGGATTAATTGATTAATCAGAATTTTGATTAATCAGGAAGTTTGATTAATCGCACATCCCTAATTTCATCGAAAGAATATTGAGGCTGCCCGATTTCATACCAAATTATGCAATATCGTTAGAAACAAATTCAGAAGATAATCATTTCTATACCCTCAATTTGCACCTTAACTACATTTTCAACAAAATCTTTAAATACAAAGATACCAGACTACCACATAAACTTTCCTTAATGATATTACACAAAAACATATTTTGGGCTAAGGAACTCAATGATTTAGGTTCGGATTTCAACATATCATTTGATTACGTGAACAATGTTCACTGAACATGCATAGACAAGAATGGATTATAAGAATAAACTCGTATTCTACTCGTAAACTGTGTAAACCTGTGAGTTTAATGTCAAACTCTATACGTAAAATATATGGTTTGTATTTATAGAAGGTTTACAAGGAATTTATATGAAAACCCCTATTATAATATTATAATTAATTTTTTTTATTATGAATTAACATAATAAGTACTTTTTTCAAAAACTGCTATTTTTCTTCATCAGGATACTCTCCTGACAAATACTTCACAGAGCTTTTGCTTTCAAAAACCTCTACACTTTCAGGAATGAAAAGACGATCGTTTCGGGGATTTTCCAGGTCCCCTTCATCAGTTTTCTTTAGAAAGTGGTGGCAGTAGTGCAATGCAATTTGAAGTATCAAAATCGCATATTAAATGTAGTCTGCTACATCAACAAAATGCGAATGGAGCAAACAATAAAATATGTTTTCGTAGTCTTCTGCAAAGCATAACCCACAATAGAAATATTATGATATTATTATGGCCTCGAACTAAATTAATAAATTTCTAATTAATCAATTAAAAAGTCAAAAAACAACTATTTTTATTTTTTAAATAAAAATTAAAAACCAATATTTTTTCAATTTTAATTAAAAAAATTTTTATTGATAAAATATATGTAAGTTTAAATCAAATTTGATCTAATTATATATGGTGCACCAGATCTGCCTAGATCTAATTACATATCAAACTTGTCAATAATTAGATCATCTACAACCAGATCTAAAGAATTCTGGTCAGATCTGATCTTTTTACGTGGGATATGAATTGTTTATTGTTTTAGGGAGTATATTATTTTCAATGAAATCACATCACACATATCATACAAATTTTAACAGATAACTCTTATACAATATTACGCATACATAAATAAAAAAATTCGATCAGCTTGCAAATCTTGAGATTTTTACAATCAAATTCTGTCATTGTGCTTTTAGTAGTTCATCTTATTTTGTATTGTTCTCCATCAAATCCTGCATTCAATAATTTAATTTTAACAATTATTTTTAGTAACACTTACGAAAATTGAAATTAAAAACATTTGTATACTTGTTTTATGCGGTATGCAAAATCATTTTACAAAACTGCACGACAATTACGATTTTTATGTGCAAATGCTGTTAAACATAATAAGAGGTTTTCATATAAACTCATAAATTCATTGTAAACCTTGTATAAATACAAACCATATTTTTTATGTATGGAATTTGACATTAAACTCATAAACATACCAGATTTACAACGTTTACGAGTAGAATACGAGTTAATACGAAAACCCCTAATAATTCTTATAACTACCCAGTCAGAAATCGCCAGTGGTACAAAAAATCAAGCACTGGCATACCATTGGGTAACCACGGTGCTAAAAATAAATGACTGGCGGAACACTCATTTGGGACGCTTTGCCAGCGTTTACAAATGCGTTTTGCCAGTATTTGTTTTACAAAAATTTCGGTGGTTTATAAAAAAAACCACTGGCAAAGATAGGCTTAGCGTGCTATGCCAAGGTTTGCAACCAGTGGTTATCCAGTACTACCTAGTCAGAAATTGCCAGCGGTATAAAAGTCTATTCAGTGGTAGAGCAATAATTTTATAAAAATGCTGACGCTTCGTTAAAAAAGGTTTGTAGTCAGAAGGTTCCGAGTTCAAATCCGGTTGAAGGAAAAAACATTTTTTTTTGATTCTATTTAATTTAAATTTTTTTTGTTTTATAAAATTCTTTTTTTTTTTTTTTGTTTGCGGAAAAGCTCCTTTAAGACCAACTTTTGTTTCTGCTTTCCTAAACAATTTCACTGGAATTCAAGTTGAAATTAATTTCAATTCCAGCCCTGTTTTCTAGATTCAAGGCTTGAATACAACTTTCATTACATTTTATTTCAATAGCATACTCCAGCAAAAGGGAAACAAAAATTCAAGTTTGAAATATTTTTGTTAAATATACAAATTTTAGAAATTGAAATGTACTTTACTTCAGGCAAAATTTAAAGCACTTGCATTTTTAAAACCTATGTGCTTATTGGGATATTAGTTCCAAAAAATTGTTTGCCAGTGGTAGCGTTTTAGCACAGCCAGTAGTTGTCCAGCTGTTCTCACTCATTTATGTATGTGTTTAGCCACCAAGTATTATATGTCTCGTTAGGTGAGTAGGTAGAGCTGTCATCTGCTAATCTGAGGTCTGGATTCAAACCACGGTACAAAGGTTTAAAAGGCTTAATTCTTTCATTCACTTTTTAAAAATTAATGAAATTTGGGTTAAATTTCATTCCCTAATAGCATTCTTATGGAATTAATTCGATAGCTTAATTCCCTATAGCTTAAAATTATATGAATTCATTCTATTTTGATTGAATTCTAACTGAATGAAACCCAATTTATCTGAATTCATTTAATAAAACAGTGAATGAAAAATTATTTGTTTTCATTCACTTAATCAAATGAAAAATTTTAATTTGTATGTAATTGCTGAAATATTAGCATAATACAATGAAAAACGTTTAAAATTCATCTAACAGAAATAAAGAGTATCGTATGCTTTGTTACAGATTGTATGCTTTGGTTTTGATTATATGTTAGTTTCAAACTACACTGCACTAAGTGAATGGTAATAAAATTTCTTCATTCAATTAGTAAAATGGTGAATGAACATGCGATTTGAATGATTCAAGTTAGGAATTCATTCAATTCATATTAAAGCTTTGGGAATGAAGCTTATGAATGAATTCTTTACGAATGGTTTAAGGGAATGGTACATGAATCGTTTTAAAATCTGAATTTAATTTTTAGTGAATTAAGCTTAAATTGAATTAAGTTTTTCGAAGCTCTGCCACGGTAGGACCAAAAAAAATACATATGAACTTTTTTTGAATTTTATTTTTGAAAATATATTTCCAGACCACCTATTTACTGGTTTTGCCAACGTTAAAAAAAATTATTTCTCCAGTGCTTTTCCGGCGCATTTTGAACAGCCAGTCCTTTTGTCTAATGAAGTCATCATTTTGGGAATGGGAAAGCACTTTTTGACAGTACTTGTACCACCTGTTAAAGTGCTTTGCCATCGCTTTCCCATTTATATTTTTATGACTGAGTAACTTACTTGAAAACTTGAATGTATTGAATCTGTAACGAATCATTTATTAGAGCCTTCTTGAATTGTTCGTAAAACATTCAGATTTCCCAATTTTCAGTCATTTTCGATTTACTTTTTAGACGAAATAATTTCCCTTATTTAAATGAGCAATTCATGTTTCTTTTTGGTAGACTCAATTTCAAAAAAGTGTCACATACGTATTTAAAATTGTTTTGAGCCCAATAAAAAAGGATCCGAAATCAATCTTTTTTAGTCTTTTAACGGTGGGTTTCATACTGAAGGTTTTAGAGTTAACTAATAGGTAACCCGAAAATTTGCTGTTGTTTTGTACAAATTTTTTTTGACATTTTGTTTTGATAAATAGTTAAGTTGAAGTTAACCCTACAATATGCGACCCATCGTAAGATAAACAATTTTTGAGGGTTCCAAAACTTGCTGGCTGGGATTACTAAAAATTATAAGTTCAAATATTTGTTTCAATAATTTAATAGTTGCCATGAGTTCGCATATGTTGAACTAAATATATTTTAAGTTTAAAAGCTTTCGTACATAAATTGCATGCATAATTTCGAACATCGGAATGCATTACCGAATGACTTTTTAATGCTCTTTTGGTGATAAACCCCTTGTTACATACTTTACAAATGTATGAACGTATATTCATATGTGAATTCATATGATCATCGTAACGATTCTTTGAATAATAGCCTTTGGAACATATGCTACATATATGAGAGAAAAGTTTTTCGTGGCACTTTTGGTGCGTTTTTAAAGTAAACGAATGACGATATTTGGCTCCACAAGTTTCGCAACAAAACGGTTGGTCACCAGTATGTGATAGCATATGCGTTTTAAGATCTTTAAGATTTAAGTATTTCTTATCACACTCCTTGCAAACAAATTCAAGATCTTCGAAATGGCGTTTGGCATGGGTGGTATACGAAGCAACTGTTTTGAATTCTTTATTGCACTGAGAACATTTCAATGGCATTGAGCCATCATGTTGAGATTTATGTACTTGAAAATTTAACGGTTTGGAATATAGTCGATTGCATTTAGAACAAAGAAAAGGTCCCTCGTGATCACACAAAAAGTTCAAGTGCTCATAGTAATCAAGTGCATTGTTGGCTTTTGTTTTACTGACATCTTTTTTCTGAGTATCTCCAAATTTAATAGGTTTTCTCTTGTAATAAGTAATATTTGATCGGCGACGTTTTTCTCTGGAAAAATAGTTATGAATAGTACGTATATATTCTTTCAAAATATTTTTAGTTATCGTTAGATCCATTTTTAATGCCAACATGTTTAACATTCCGTTGTAAGCATCTTCGCGCTTATTTGAACAGGTATATTCTATGAGATTTGTATTCCACAGATGAAAAAACTCCTGATATATTTTGAATATTTTGATTATTTGTTCTGGCAATAAATCTGGCAGTTGAGAATCCAATTTTTCCAATTGTATTATCTCGTTGGGTCTTAAAAAATATAAATCTTCAAAATACCAACTACGTTTATATAGCTTTCTATTTTTATCTTTTCCTTCATGGTCTTGCAGTCTTTTATAGTTCTCGTTATGTGTTCGACAAATATGTCCAATAATTTCCACCACTTCATCTAATGTTAGATTTAAATTTATTTTGTTATTTAGGTTGTGGGTAATTTCTTGATAAAATTGTGGTTTTTTATCTTTAAAACGATAATATGGAGAGTCCTTGTTCCACAAGTCCGGTTGATTCTTATACAGTTCAACTAAAGTTCTGACATTTGTTTTAGATTTCATAAACTTATCTACCAAAGGTGAGAATTTACTTATACGTTTTGCTGTTGTTTTTATAATTGTCTGAAAAAAAAAAACGAAATTAAATTTTAATTAACACTGTTCCAATACTTAAACAATCAACTGTTCTGAAATTTGTTAATAAATTTGGTATAGGCTGATTAAATTACTCTTATTTACGATTTTTTATTTATTTATTTATTTCTTTATTTCTTTGTTTCTTTATTTCTTTCTTTCTTTATTTATTTATTTGTTTATTTATTTATTTATTTATTATATTTATTTATCCTTTATTTACAAGTTATAGACCATTCACATGAACGAGATTACTAATCTCCTCGTTTTTGGTTCTTTATTCTTTTACCATATAATGTCAAAAAATTACGCTATGTGGTAATAGAATAAAGAACAAAAATGAGGCGATTTAGTTATCTCGTTTATGTGAATAGCGTATTATATTTTCCATGATATTCACATTTGTGTCTTATCAACTACAAAAAAATATGGTGATAATTATGGATCTTCTAAACAAATGGCCCAATCGGATAAAAATGTTCACAAGAACTGAACAGAAAGATCTAGACTTTTAGAAAGGGTGTGCTACAGGGTGTCAAAGGTGACCATTAGAGTGGTCCAAAAAAAAAAAAAGTTGGAATTTTCATGCTCCACAACCCTACAAATATGCCACTTTGAAAAAAATGTGGTCTGATCAAAAAAATCACCAAAAAAGTTTTGTTTAGAGGTAGCACATCGTAATTGAAGTTTCGAGGTTGTACTGGTTCTATTATTTTTAATTAATTAAAAATAAGGGAAAAAATGAGAAAAATTAAATATAATTATTATGATCGCGACATATCAAATCTAATATATTTTTAGGTGTACATTATGAATATGAAATCAAAATTGAAATCGGAGTTGCGGATTTCGCGAAATTTGAAAATTTCATACAAAATATGATCAACTTCGTTCAGGATGTTTTCTTATATTTACCAAGACGAAAATTTCGTTTTTGCATTAATATATATCTGTGGAATGTCCCATTATGTGAGATAGGGTTTTTGGTAGCAATAAAATTATAACAATCTAAATAATAGCGAAATATTAAAAAATGTCAAATTTAAAATTAATTTGCAAGGATATCTGTTATCCTTTTTAAAATTAAAATCAGTGTTATATATAATGAAGGTCCTTGGTAAGTAAATTGCAAAAGTATAACAAATTGCATTTTTCGATAACACCGTTTACAGGTAATTAGGAAAATATCTCAAAAAACTTGAGTTTTTTTGAATTTTCAAAAACCGCGAATAATTCATAAACCACAAATTTTTTTAAGTTTCGATTGCTGATTCATAATCTGCGTTAAAATAAAGATCAGATTTGAGAAATTTGAGCATACAAGGCAAAAACAAGTTGAATTTTTAATTACATCTTTTCGGAAAATTTCGAAAATTTGACTAAAATATGTATTTTTTTGTATAAATTTAAAAAAACCGCGAATTACTTAAAAGTTAGTTAATTTTTTTAATTATTGAATTCAATTTCCTTATATTCACATTAATTAAGACCAGATTTAAAAAAAATTGTTAAATAAGAGCGTACAAGTTAACAAATAATTAAATTTAAAGTCAACCCTACTTTTTGTATAAATTTTTCTAGAGATAAATTACTAATTCTTAAAAGACAACTTTTTGTGCTACCTCTAAATAACAGCCGATTTAGCTGAAACTTGGCACAGAGAGTTTTTAGACATTAAGGAATAGGGGTAACATTGTGGAGATCGCGAATTCCAACTTTCATGTTTTTTGGACCACTCTAGTGACCATCTTAGGTATTTAAAAGTTTTATGGTCGTAGAACTTTTACAAATGTAAACCGATTTTGCTGGTTTTAGACATTTTGTAATCTAGGTTACAAGATAAAAACATGATTCAAGTACTATAGTAGCTCTTATAGTTTAAAAACTATTTAACTTTGAATTTCAAAATCTAAATTTTTTTAACTGAGTTTTTTCGTTTTTTTGAGTTTTTCACTATCAGAAAAAATTTTTTTGAAATTTTGTTGCGTCGTTGCCATGACCTTTCTAAATTTCAGAATTTCATTTTCCAACAATACAGTTATTTAAGAGCCAGTGTTCATTATAACACAACACACACATCGTCATCGTTATTTATTGTTAATTATTGTGGCTATTTGATTTTGTTTTGACCTAAGTTTCCTCTGAATAATAAATAATTTTCGCAATTATTTATTTTTTATATAAGCTCCTAATAAGCATTCGCATCAAAGGGGGCTTTTATTTTGAAGATTTTTACATTAATAAAAAATATTGTGTTTTATTTTCACGCCAAAAAATTTGCGTAGTTGGATAGTTGACGAAATTCTTGGTTGATATGAATTTTATTTAAAATAACTGCACTAATTAAAAAAAACTATTGTTTTGGATGTTTAACAATTTTATAATTGCCCTGTAAGTAGCAATTCAAATATAAAATTTCAAAATGTTTCAAAACCAAACTTCATTAAAAGGAAACAATATGTCATATGAAATCAAAAAAGCCGTAAATTACATTTAAACAATTTTACAGGAGAAGCAAAAAACTTAATAAAATGAAAAATAAACAAAATTTTTTCAACATTTTTTTCAGGTTAAGCTTATTTTTAGTTATCGAATTAGTATTTGAAGAAAAATTTCCAATTTTTGCATTATTTACAGAGCTACGAAACTTACGCCTTCGAGTGGTGGATAAATTCGCCACGAAAGGCAAGGAGATGGTTCAGAAAATTGTACAGAATTTTAACGTAATGTTTGTTTTTTCATTTTGTCACTTGTTTTAAGTTGGCGTGGCTTTTAACGAAAAATTAGCGATATCAACCTTTTATCAAATTACATAGTAAAATTTAGGCAGTACTGATCGGTTCTGTACAAACTGTATATTTTTGGAAATCCTATAAAATTTCCTTAAGTCTTGCATTATTTTTATCTACAAATAGTCGCCAGACTTAAAAGTGCAGCACTTTAAACATGACCAAATTTTTCTTTGTTTTTAGCGATTTTTAATAAAGTTAACAGCACTGACATTTTAAAGTGAATAGTTTTATGCTTTTCTTACCACAATATAACAAATCAGTCAACATTTTTTTTTATGTTATATAAAAAGCATTTCATGTTAAAATTTCAGTGTTGTTAACTTTCTTTTAAAATCGCTAAAAACAAAGAAAAATTTGGTCATTTTTAACTCATATTCTCCTGAATTAAGAAATAATTGTGCCAAGTGTTTGCACGATTTGCTACTGAGGGCCGTAGGAACACGAAACTGTGGTTGAAATTATTCTATCTTATATAGATCCGTAGTTATTGCCTGTCGTCATATGACGACGCTAGGAGAATATGTGTACAATTGTTACAAAAAAAATTCAAAAAATTGTTAAGAATAATAGGAATATTTATTAAAGACTACATTTTTCCATTAAAGGTATAGAAAATTATCAATATTTTCCAAAAGAAATTCAAATATACTTCAATTTCTTAAATAAACTAACATTATTTCATTGAATAGCGAAACTTTTTTTTCAAAGCACTGTCATTTCTTAACCCCTAATTATTTTTCAAAAATTACTTTCAAATTGAAAACCTACATACATATATTGGCTTTAATTTCTATGATTTTTATTTTAATTATTTGCATATTTTCTATTATTTTTTTAATGATTTTCAAAGTAACTCAATTCGGCGTAACTCCCCAAACCTGGGGTAAATTCGCCAAAAGAGCTAGATACAATTTCAACAAAAAAATTTGTTAATACAACAAAGTCAATCTTTTAATGACTGAAATAAATAATTTATAATAAGTTCTTTAAGATATGTGATTCTTTTTAATCAATAAATCTCTACTACATTAAAAAAAATAATTTAAAACTATAATATGATTCTTCAAAATTAAAAAAACTGAATAATTAATATAAATTAAAGAATGAACACGATTGTTCTAATTTACTACTAAACATTTTTTAAATATATAGAAAAGTCTTATAGAGCATTTTAGGCAGGGATGCACCACCTCTTTGTAGCTCCAGGGGCCATCTGGTGATTGTGCCCCACAGACAGGCACTAACATAAAATTAATATTTTTTTCACACTTTTTAAGCATTTATTAAAATCAAATTATTATTTTTCGAAACCTTAGGATCGTAGGTCTAAGATAATGAACAATTATTTTCTTATCACACGATTTGAGGAAGTTATTGCAAATTGTAGTTGCTTCCTATTATTTGTTTGGCACCCCAAAAAACACAAAAACACGTCTGTCTGCGACCAGACATCAAAGTGGATGTCAAGGAAAGGTAATTGAAAAATGCACAAAATATATTTTTTCCAATTTTTTATCTCCCTTAATAGCGGAGAAAAATGGGATTAGTGTATGTGCCCCACTGGCGAAGGATCCCCCCTCTACCCTACTGCCTAAATTTTACTATTTAATTTGATAAAAGCTTGATATCGGTAATTTTTCGTTAAAAGCCACGCCCACTTAAAACAAGTGACAAAATGAAACGGTCCAGAGCACCGTAAAAAATGTATTAAATTTGCAAAATTCTAAACTATATCCACTCAGCGATGATTTACTACTGTAGAAATTTTTACTGGATGGCGTTCGTTAACACAAATACTCAGTAAACAGAGAGAATGAAGTGACAGTTCTATGATGAGAATTTCTAAGTCTTCTTCTTTTTCTTGCAAATTTTTACTGGATACATTTTTGCCAGTAAGAATTTGCAAGTAGGAAAAAACATGATTCGAAAACACATGTTCGTTTATTGAAAACAGAAAAAAAATATTTTACAATTATGTTATTTTATGGAAATTCAAAGCAAGGAAATTATGGGAAATATAAGAAAACCTTCTAAAAAGTTTCTGCTTAAGATTTAAATCAAAAAATATCGTCTTCCATAGCAACCAGCTAAAATTTATTTGTATATTTGGTGTTGTAATCAGCTGTGTCTACAAACTTGCAAATTGTTGCAAATTTTCTGTTCGCGTACATGTTTGGGAAAATTTCATTTTGTACTGAGTAATTTTACTGGACTTGACTGAGAAAAGTAATCGAATGGACCTTATGATATGTAAGTTTGACCTTTCAATCACAAATATCTTCATACAAAAGAGTCAAAAATTTGTTTTTTTTTTTATAGAATATCCTTGAAAATAGGACATATCAGGATATGCTTGAACAGATTGGCTCATATGAATAAAAAATACATATTACTAATAGGGGGAAATACAGGGCTTTTTAAGCAATTACTTCACAAATCTAGTCTGCTTGAGAGTAGACTAGAAATTTAATTTTTTAATTTTGGTTTACATTTCATGCTATTCTACCAGCCAATTGGTAAATTTGGAGTTAAAAGCCATTCCTAAGCCCAAAGTAATTACTTCGAAGTAATTGCTAAGTATTATTCATATGACCCATTATATATACCGCCCAGCAAAATCTTTCATTACCAAATAATTGGTTATACTTAATAGATTTTCATAGCTCCGCACAACTTATTTTTTGGCGTTTAAACTCATTATTTTTGTTTGACGTGGTCGCTTTTATAAGTAGTCACGCTTAACCGCTCACTTACGAAAAAATGAGAAATAAGTAGTTATGAGATTTTGAATAATAAGCGGTTACACACATGGTTACAAAATGTTTAATTATAAGTGGTTATCCGATTGCTTACTTGATTCTTAAAAATAAGGAGTTATGCAAATACTATTAGACTAAGGAAATACATTCAGAAAAATTTAAGTTTTCTCTAGTGTGTAATTTTAGGACTCGTCCTTAAAATTTAAACATAAACATATTTACATACATATAATAAAAAAATTTAACTGTGTAAAAAGTACTTATTTAAACTAATACGAGTAAGTCATTATTTTATATTTAGAAACAATGAATACAACAGGCCGTTATTAGGAAGTCATTATTTTATATTATAAAATAATGCTAAAGGTAATGATATATCATTTTTGGTAATGCAGATAGTAATGAGGTGTCATTACCCATATTTTGCTGGGCGCTGGGCGTGCCTCTAAAAAACCATTCATATGATACCCATATTGAGTATGTTTTCTTCTGCTAAGATGCAAATTTCGTACAAAAACTAAAAAAAAGACCTTTTTTAAAAATGGTCCAGTTCGTGAGATCTCATTGCTAGACCCGAAATATTTTGGGAATCATCATAAAACAAACCAAGTTTTATTTTGAGGGGGGCACTTTTTTACTTTTTTTCTGTCCACATAAGGTGAGTCGCTCTAATATACATGGGTGAAATAAAAAATGTGATAAGTTTTTGGGTCAAATTTGTGAGAAGCAAAGTGTTAATATTTCGGTTTTTTCTTAATGAAATCAGTAAGTTTAGTCATTATAAACTTAATTGCAAAAAATCTCTTCTACAAGATGTCGCAATAACTTTTTTTTGCATAATTTTAATATTTTTTGTGGTAACCGAGTTTACATTTCCACAACCAAAAGCTATAACAAAAAAAATTGCGTAAGAATTTTCTTCAATTTATTAGTTTTTCGTATTTGGGATTTCAGCATGCTTTTCAATAATATACAATTTGTGTTTATCAAATTGGCGGTTTCGCGAATAAAAATACAATTCATTTCGCGAAAAGAATTTTTTTTTGTTATTTTGTATTTTTGGTCCTTTCAAATGCTTTTCAAAAATATAAAATTTTTTAAAATCCAATTAGCAGTTGCGAAGTTACAAAATATATTAAATTAATATATTAAAAACATAACATTTCGCGATTAAAAAATTCTTAAATTGTGTGATGTCAGTAATGGCTCGAAATATCGATTGCAAACCAATGAAATGCAAAATTAATCGTTTTTCGCTCCAGCAGTTTAAGGTAAAAAACTGATCTTTTTTGATTTGACGCAAAATTATTAGTTGAATCATCTTTTGAAGCATAAATATTAGTTGAATCACCTCTGTTTATGGTTATTTTAAAATATTTTAAACATTTACCTACATTTATTTGAATGCAATCTGATGCAAACAATTTTGGTTACGGAGTTTACAGTAACGGAGGTTACATTTGGTTACTTTTTTCTTTTTCTTTCAGAAACGCCTTGTCAGAATATTCTTTCCGAAACAAAATCGTATGATGCCTACAAGGTGAATCCAAATATGCCATTGTTTTTTTACTTGTTAAATAGTTTGGTGTAAAAAATTAGGAACGGAGTTTACAACATTTTTAAAAATTTTATTAAAGACATCCTTTTTCATCTCCAGAATGTTACATGCTGCAGAAAAACTTCAAGTCTGTTATACTAGATGATTGTATATAGTCTAACGATCATTTGAGTATAAATAACATTATACTTTTCGCAATATAATTAATAGATAACTCCAAAATTCTGGTGTATGCATTTTTATCAAAAATTATGACGAAAAATCGTTACAGAGTTGAAGTCGTGTTAGCATAAATATACGAAAAAGTTTGTAAAATGTATTAATTTTTATTAAAAGAGTTACTTTTGCTCTTCATAAAAATTCTGACAGTTAATGTTTAGCTTCATTGGTTATTAAAATATAAGCTATTAAAGTTGAAAAACCTTATGAGTTACTGGTTACGGAGTTTTCATTTGGCCTATAAAATGGGTCACAAATTTTATGTGCGTTCCTGTACGTTACCGCGAGTACCCGCGGGAACCCAAAACAGCACAAACAACAACAATTTACACGCAATTTTGAGTACGGGAACGACTTTGGGCTAGTTTGTGTAACTTCGGTAAAGTACGGGAACAGATATTTTATGTAATAACCAAAAATTGGTCAGATTGTTATAAATTTTGTAAAACAGGTGACAATGCGCTGATATGGGCAAATCTCCGAAACCGGGCGATTCCATGTTCCTCAGGATTTAAACCATTTTAATAACAATATATAATATTTTTGATGGTATCAGCATTTTCGAGGCAACGAATTTAATCAGGCGAACATCTTAAATTTTAATATTTATACTGCTAATGTGCTCTACTCAATTAAAAACTACCCTAATTTACCCTAATTTTGCTTGTAACTTTCAAGAGTTTTTCGACTCTTTTGTGGTTATAACTTTTTCAGCATAAAAGGAAATCGCCCAAAACCTTTGGTGGATAATAATTATAATGTTAGAAAATCTCCCACTTGTTGAAAAAAATAGGTGCCCTCAATTGGGAACAAATGGTAGTTCTTTAAAATCTGCAACTCTGTTTTTTGAATAAAGAGTAATTTCAGACATTTTTAATTTTTGCGCTTTCAGCCTCAATGCAATTGAAAATTTTTTGATACTGACATATAACTGACAAGTAAACAAAAAAATTAAGATCAAATAAATAAAGAAAATATGGCAATAATAATCTCTTCGCCTCTATACGTGAACAACTTGAAATTTGATATTTTTTGAAGGACACATCCGCAGTTTGAGAAATAATTAGTTGCAGTCCTGCGTGATCGGTATATATCGGTGATACAATTATTGTGTAAGTGCTAAATGGATCGTACTATTAGTTTGGTGTCCAGACCCATTTTAGGTTAAATTTTGTAGCTTTTCATGGATTTTTGGAGCTAAAAGTGATGTACAAACCAAACGGATAATCCGATCGTTTTAGCACTTACACACAACAATATTAATTGCGATATATGTATATCATATAAGCCAGATTTCACCCATTAATTTTTTATCTGTGGATGTGCTGGACAATTTAAAGTTGGATTTTTAGCGTATTGTACAGCGAAAATTGATGTAAAGCCTAAAAATAAAATCCGATCTATTTAGCACTTTCACATAATGACAGCTACGATAAGATCTACCGTTCCAGATAGATTGGACTCCATAATTCTTAAAACTGTGAATGTGCCTTCAATTTGAATTTAACCTTTTAGCGAATTTTGGAGAAAGATATGTTGTAGAGAAAACGAAATTCGTCCGATCCGTTTAGCATTTTCAGATAATAATAGTAATAAAGATACGGCTATGGACATATAAATGGCACATTTTACCATGAATTCTTTCTTATGCTACTATATTGCAAATACTATTAACAACAAACAAGTTTTTGTTTTTTTCCAAAGGTTTATTATGAACATTTAATATTGCTGTAAACTTTAGTTGAAATTCATTAATGTAAATAAAAACTTATCATTATGAAAAAAAAACCCATTGAAATGAGCTGGATACATAAATGGCACAATCCTAAAAAAAGAGAAGAAATGGTTTTAATATTGCATTTGTTAAATTTTTTGGTATGTACAAATATTTTACCGTTAATATTTAGTGCTGTGGCCTTTTTTCTGATGACAGCATTGCACTTGCGACCCATACTTTCCACTGGTTTTTAGCATTTTGGCATATCAAGGTTCCTGTGCGACCACAGTTCCTCCATATTTTTGTAATTTTTCTTGGCGATTTCAACCTTGACTTCGTTCCACAGGTTCTCTATTGGATTTAAGTCAGGGCTCTGGGCTGGCCAATCCAAAACATCAATCTTCTCCGCACAAAACCATTTTATTAGTGTTTGGGGTCATTATATTGCATGAATTTCCATTTTATTGGCATGGAGTTGAAGGCATATGGCTCCATATGGTTTTTTAAAATATCTAAATACTGAAACTTATCCATTTTTCCATTGATTTTTATAAGCGGACCTACGCCATGCCAAGAAAATGCACCCCAAACCATCCTCTTCCATGTTTTACCGTCTTCTGAGTGAACCGAGGATTAAACTCTTGGCCTTTAGGACGACGAACAAAGATTCTGCCATCTGGTCCTCTCCTGTTAAATTTTGTTTCGTCACTCCATAACACGTTTTTCCAAAAATTAATGGGATTTTCCTTATGGGTTCTGACGAAGCTTAGTCGTTTTGAAATATTTTTTTTTTTTGGGAGAAGGGGCTTTTTTCAGAAAATGCGCCCAAACAAATTTGCCTCGTTTAGTCTTCTTCTCACAAGTCTGCTTGATATTTCCATGTTAAAATTTTCATTAATATCCGATGCTATCTGCCTTGATTGGATCAATTTTCACCATTCGTACTATAGCTGCATCAGTACGCTCATCTGTTTTTCGTGGCCTTGGCTTCCGAATTTTACCCTTAGTCAATATATCGGGATCCTCAACACAAGAATTAATTGCATTGTAGACTTTTTTGCGAGAAATTTGCATTATCTCAGCAATTTCCGCTACTTTTTTTCCATTTTCATACATTTTCCATGATCCCATTTTAAAAAATTTTTAACTTTTTATATTTATTTTTGAACTACGAAATATATTTATTGCTTTGAACTAAATCTACACGACTACTGCCTATTTTAAGTAAATTGTGCCATTTATATGTCCACTTTAAATCAGCATTGTTGACGCAAAAATGATAACGGTAAATAATAAGCAAAACATAATGGAATATTTGAGCACTATTAAGACAAACATTTCTTTCAACAACAATCAGAAGATATAAAACTTGCATTTTTAAATATATTTAGTTGGAAAATACTTAAATTTATGCGCAATTTAAATTTGTGCCATTTATGTGTCCATAGCTGTATGTACCATTCAAGACATATTTGATCCCATAATTCTTTAAACCGTGGATGTGCCATTCAATTTTGTGCTGCAGTTTTGAGGGAAATTTATATGCCCGAGTAAGAAAGTTCATATATAACAATATATTTTTTAATACAAAAATACACATTAAGATATAGTAATATAAAATAGCTTTGCATCCATATGTATTCATATATTATAATACCTTTCTAATATTTCCCGAAATTTTCTTATGTATAACCATATAAAATCATATATCAAAAAATGTGTTAATGTTAATGATACACATAACTATATATGTATAATCAGATATGGTTGATCCCATAAATTGAGGTTTAATGTACAATAAGATATAACCCAATACATAATCACATATAAACCCAAATCGAAGAAATTTTCTAAGTTATTTTAGATATAATTTAATATAAACCTTTATCAAAAAAATTTCTAAGTTGTTTTACATATAACTTTATCAGAGCATCGAAAAACTTAATTCAATTTAAGCTTAATTCACGAAAAATTAAATTCAGATTTTAAAAATATTCATGTACCATTCCCTTAAACCATTCTTAAAGAATTCATTCATAAGCTTCATTCACAAAGCTTTAATATGAATCGAATGAATTCCTAACTTGAATCATTCAAATCGCATGTTCATTCACCATTTTACTAATTGAATGAAGAAATTTTATTACCATTCACTTAGTGCAGTGTAGTTTGAAACTAACATATAATCAAAACCAAAGCATACAAGCTGTAACAAAGCATACGATACTATTTATTTCTGTTAGATGAATTTTAAACGTTTTTCATTGTATTATGCTAATATTTCAGCAATTACATGCAAATTAAAATTTTTCATTTGATTAAGTGAATGAAAACAAATCAGTTTTCATTCACCTTTTTATTAAATGAATTCAAGTAAATTGGTTTTCATTCAGTTAGAATTCAATCAAAATAGAATGAATTCATATAATTTAAAGCTATAGGGAATTAAGCTATCGAATTAATTCCAAAAGAATGCTATTAGGGAATGAAATTTAACCCAAATTTCATTAATTTTTAAAAACTGAATGAAAGAATTAAGCCTTTTAAACCTTTGAACTTTATATGATAAATTATCAAAAATATTTTCTAAGTTATTTTAGATAAAACTTTATACATATAATCTATATTCCAAAACATTTTCTAAGTCATTTTATATATAAATTAAGATAAATCTTAAATATACCCAAGTAAAAAAAAATGATATGGAGCCATATGAAGTTATATTTAATTATATATAATCTTTTATGTAATTAGATATAATTATATCCGAAAAATGAGAACGTCTTATTGTATCATATTGTACAATTTGATACAATTTTATGCAATTGTATCCGAATTTTGTCCTCATCCAATTACATCACATTATATCTTTTTGTATAAAATTATATAAAATGTTATAAAAGTGGACATAGTTTGATACAATTATATCTAAATATTAACCTTATACTTTTTATCATATTATATAGGACCATATCTAACAATATACATACAAAAATAATTTTTTTAAATAAAAAAAATTTTTCAATTACTTGTAATTGTAATTGTTCTTTTTTGAATTGCAATTACAAATAATCGGCCTGATTACGAGTGTCGAATTTGTAGTCGAAATTTTCGACTCCATACAAAATGATTTTGTATATAATGGAAATTATAAAGAAATGAAACTCTGATGCTGGATTTTTTTAAATCTGAGTGCTATATATGGTAAATCCAATTGAAAAATTGTTCAAAAGTTGCGTTTTTAGTGAATTTTCAGCAAATTCGACTTAGTTTCGACTACGACACTCGTAATAAGGCCGAATATGTAATTATAGATGAGTTTTTTTTTTCAATTACAATTACATGTAATTGTGTAATTGCATGTGTAATTAATTACAAAATGTAATGATTAACCCCAGGCCTGCTGGAGATCTTATAATTTCGATAAATCTTCCATTACTTTTATCCAGATTTATCATGACAGTGCAATAAACATGAAAAAAAAATTTATTTTAATTTAGTAATTATACCCTACACCACTATGTGGTCAGGGTATTATAAGTTTGTGCTGATATTTGTAACACCAAAAAATATTGGTCGTAGACCCACCTTATAGTATACCGATCGGTTCAGAATTTTTTTTTATTTCGATTTAACGATGTCCGTCTGTCCGTCCGTCCGTCTGTCTGTCCATGCAATCTTGTGCGCACTCTACAGGTCGCAACTATTAAGATATTTTGTTGAAATTTGGTACGCAGACCTATGTTGGCCCAAGGACGAACAAGTTTGATTTTGGTGAACATCGGTCCATGTTTAGACCTAGTGCCCATATAAGGGTCCTACCAAAATTATATTGTTTATACGCTGCAGGTCGTAAATATTAAGATATTTAGACGAAATTTGGTACACAGACCTATGTTAAGCCAATAACGTAGCCTATTGATTTTGGTGAACATCGGTTCATGTTTAGACCTAGTGCCCATATAAGGGTCCTACCAAAATTATACTGTTTATACGCTGCAGGTCGTAAATATTAAGATATTTTGATGAAATTTGGTACACAGACCTACATTGGCCCAATAACGCAGCCTATTGATTTTGGTGAACATCGGTCCATGTTTAGACCTAGTGCCCATATAAGGGTCCTACCAAAATTATATTGTTTATACGCTGCAGGTCGTAAATATTAAGATATTTTGACGCAATTTGGTACACAGACCTATGTTAAGCCAATAACGTAGCCTATTGATTTTGGTGTACATCGGTCCATGTTTAGACCTAGTGCCCATATAAGGGTCCTACCAAAATATAACTGTTTATACGCTGCAGGTCGTAAATATTAAGATATTTTGATGAAATTTAGTACACAGACCTATATTGGCCCAATAACGCAGCCTATTGATTTTGGTGAACATCGGTCCATGTTTAGACCTAGTGTCCATATAGGGGTCCTACCAAAATTATATTGTTTATACGCTGCAGGTCGTAAATATTAAGATATTTTGACGAAATTTGGTACACAGACCTATGTTAAGCCAATAACGTAGCCTATTGATTTTGGTGAACATCGGTCCATGTTTAGACCTAGTGCCCATATAAGGGTCCTACCAAAATTGGCTTGGTTACAAACTGCAGGTCGCAAATATTAAGATATTTTAATGAAATTTGGTGCGCTGACTCACATTATAGAAAATTTTGACACAAGCCCCATTTTAACCCATTCGAATTTCGGATCCAAACAATACACTAGACTGGTGTAGGGTATTGTATAGTCGGCATGCCCGACTTTAACCTTTTTACTCGTTTTAAAATAAAGTTAACAACACTGAAATTTTAAAGTTAATAGGATTATGATATACAACCAAGATATAAGAAATCAGTCAAGTGTACGTTATAGTATAGAGAATTTCGTCTTAAAGCTTCAGTGTTGTTAATGTTATAGGTGCGGTGCGTAAGCCATTTTTGACTCATGCTCAACAAAAAAAAAAAACCAAAAAAAAAAACAAATTACTCACACACGAGCATTTCGTTTTTTACTCAGCACACATGATTATATTAACTTATTAAACTTACAATCAGAAAATTCTCACGCAAAACAGTAAAAATTACTAAAAACATATGATGCAAAAAATAAACTCATACACGAATCAATCACGGGTTATTCTTACTCACGCTCACGCACGAATCACTTAAGTATAGTACACCGAAAAAATTTCTCAGTTGTTGGCTACTAAATTTTCAACTGAGTCTCAGGTGAAATACCCCTTACTGAGTATCAGTTAAAAAAATTAATTTTAAATAACTAAATTGTCAGTTGAAAATTGTATCAACAAATTTAGCTATGAAGTTAGTTAAAAAGAACGTATTTTTAGTTAACATGTAAAAAATTTTCCACATAGTAATTGGCGACTAAGAAATTAAAAAAAATTATACTCAAATTTGCATAAATTTTGCTAATAATAACATTTGTTTCGCATAAATTGTTATAACTTTTTATTAATTTTTAGTGAAAATGTGATGACAACATTAAAACATTTGACAAAAATCGTCCTTAAGCATTCACCGTAAGTGGTACGAACAGGCAAACAGGTTCTGATTATTTTAGTTGAGCTTCTGTTAATCCGTCTATCATTCTGTGAAGTTCGAGTCTTGAACCTCTAATAAAGATTTATTCCTTTTGTCTGTAAAAAGTGAAAAATTGAAATGTTTGTAAAATATACATATAAGCAAATAATAAAAACTTATCTTTAAATATTTTCTTCCATCTTGACTCTTATTTGAAACAAATAGTGGACCAATGTGCATTTCTCTTACCAAATTCCGGAAAAATTAAAAATTTGTTTTCATATTTGTTTATTTTTAAAATTTTTTTTGACAATTTGTATTTACAGGGTAACAGGAAAACTGTTGAAATATTAGTTGGTAACGATTATTTCAGTTAATTCAGAAATTTTCGATTGTAACTGAGAAATTATTTAACTGAACAACTGAGAAATTTTATCGGTGTAATTATTACTCACGATCACGTGTGAATAACGTGACTCACGAACATTTCGTGTCACGCGCCAATCCCTAGTAATTACTAAATCTAAAACTAGTTCAAAACCATTGATAACATCCCAATAAGCACGTAGGTTTTAAAAATTCAAGTGCTTTAAATTTTGCTTGAAGTAAAGTATATTTCAAATTCTAGCACTTGTTTTTTTAACAAAAATATTTCAAACTTGAATTTTTGTTTGCCTTTTGCTGGAGTATGCTATTGAAATAAAATGTAATAAAAGTTGAATTCAAGCCTTGAAACTGGAAAACAGGGCTGGAATTGATGATTTCAACTTGAATTCCAGTGAAAATGTTTATAGGGATGGAACCAAATATAATACAATACGGTTTTATATGGACCTTATATATTTTTATATAAAATCACTTTGAAAAAATTGCCTATGTGGGATGATATATAATTATAGATGATTTTATAAAGAACGTTATCTCTGAACTGAACTGACTGAATGACTGACTCAACATCGCCCAGCCCAAACCGCTGAAGCTAGGAAGTTGAAATTTGGTATGTAGGTTCCTCTTTCGGCGTAGACGTCCGCTAAGACGGGATTTTTGGAAATTCCTACCGGAACGGGCAAAATGGGGGAAAGTCTCCCCCTTGACGGCCTGCCAAAACCCCTTTGGCTAGAAAGCTGAAATTTTAGATATGTATTCCTTGGAGTAGGGGCTAACTTTTCTAGAAAGTACTTTCAAGAATTTTGGACAGGGACGTTGTAAAAATGGGGGTTAAAAAGGGGAAAAGAGCCCCCCTGACGGCCTGCCCAAACCGCTGGAGGTAGGAAGTTGAAATTTGGTATAAAGGTTCCTCCACTATCGTAGACATCCACCAACACGGGATTTTTTTTGGAAATTTTTACAGGGAGGGGCAAAAAGGGGAAAAGTCTCCCCCTTGACGGCCTGCTCAAACTGCTGGAGCTATGAAGTTGAAATTTGGTATGTAGGTTCCTCGACCGGTGTAGACGTCCGTTGAGATGGCATTTTGGGAAATTCTTATCGGGAGGAGCAAAAAGGGGACAAAAAAAGTACCTTTTTCCAAATAAGTACCTTTTTCCAAAAAAAAGTACCTTTTTCCAAAAAAAGTACCTTTTTCCAAAAAAAAGTACCTTTTTCCAAAAAAAGTACCTTTTTCCAAAAAAAAGTACCTTTTTCCAAAAAAAGTACCTTTTTCCAAAAAAAGTACCTTTTTCCAAAAAAAGTAACTTTTTCCAAAAAAAGTACCTTTTTCCAAAAAAAAGTACCTTTTTCCAAAAAAAGTACCTTTTTCCAAAAAAAGTACCTTTTTCCAAAAAAAGTACCTTTTTCCAAAAAAAAGTACCTTTTTCAAAAAAAGTACCTTTTTCCAAAACAAGTACCTTTTTCCAAAAAAAGTACCTTTTTCCAAAAAAGTACCTTTTTCCAAAAAAGTACCTTTTTCCAAAAAAGTACCTTTTCCAAAAAAAAGTACCTTTATCCAAAAAAAGTACCTTTTTCCAAAAAAAAGTACCTTTTTCCAAAAAAAGTACCTTTTTCCAAAAAAATTACCTTTTTCCACAAAAAGTACCTTTTTCCAAAAAAAATACCTTTTTCCAAAAAAAAGTACCTTTTTCCAAAAAAAAGTACCTTTTTCCAAAAAAAAGTACCTTTTTCCAAAAAAAGTACCTTGTTCCAAAAAAAGTACCTTTTTCCAAAAAAAGTACCTTTTTCCAAAAAAAGTACCTTTTCCGAATAAAGTACCTTTTTCGAAAAAAAGTACCTTTTCCGAATAAAGTACCTTTTTCGAAAAAAAGTACCTTTTTCGAAAAAAAGTACCTTTTTACAAAAAAAGGACCTTTTTCCAAAAAAAAGTTCCTTTTTCCAAAAAAGTACCTTTTTCAAAAAAGTACATTTTTCCAAAAAAGTATCTTTTTCCAAAAAAGTACCTTTTTCCACAAAAAGTACCTTTTTCCAAAAAAAGTACCTTTTTCCAAAAAAAGTACCTTTTTCCAAAAAAAATACATTTTTCCAAAAAAAAAACCTTTTTCCAAAAAAATACCTTTTCCAAAAAAGGACCCTTTCCCAAAAAAAGGACCTTTTTCCAAAAAAAAAAAAATTTTTCTAAAAATAACTTTTTCAAAAAAAGTACCTTCTTCCATAAAGTACTTTGTAAAAATAAAGTATCTTTCTCCAAAAAATTTCGGTTTTTCTAAAAAATTCTATTTAAAAAAATATAATTTTACAAAAAGTACTATTTTTCCTCCCCCCACGGATACTCCACTAAAACAAGGTTTCTTGATATTCGGCATAGACGTCCGCTAAGACGGGATTTTTGGAAATACCTACCGGAATTCCCAAATATATTCGGCATAGACGTCCCCATAGACGGTCTCACAAATTGGAAAAGTGTCCCCATTAACTGCCTGCCCAAACTACTGGAGATAAGAAGTTGAAATTTGGCATAAAGATACCTCCACTGTAGTAGACATCGACTAAGTTTGTATTTTTGGAATTCCCTACAGGATATCCCAAAAGGGGGATGTTTTCCCCTTGACGGCCTGCCCAAACTGCTGAAACTATGTAGCCGAAATTCGGTATGTGAGTTCCTCCTTCTGTGTAGGCGTCCGCTTAAACGGAATTTCAAAAATTCCTATCGGGAGGGAGATAAGGGGAAAAGTATTCTCCTTGACGTCCTGCCCAATCCCTTCTGGCCAACCTAAAATTTTAAATATGTATTCCCTGGAGTAGGACTAACTCACCGGCAACGTAATTTTTCTATTTTGGAACAGGAACATAGTAAAAATGTGGGTTAAAAGGGAAAAATGTCCCCAATAATGGCCTGCCCAAACCGCTGAGGCAATGAAGTTGAAATTTGGTATGAATGTTCCTCATCCATCGCAGACAGCCGCGTAGATCGAATTTTTGTAAATTTCTAAAGGGAGGGGCAAAAAGAAGAAAGCCACCCCTTGGTGGCCTGTAAAAACCTCTTCGGCTAGAAACCTGAAATTTAAAATGTGGGTCCCTGGCTAACTTATTAGAAAGATAGTATTTTGAATTTTGGACAGGGTCGTTATAAAATAGGGGCTCAAAAAGGAAAGTGGCCCCTTAACGACCTGTCCAAACTGCTGGAACTAGGAAGCTGAAATTCGGTACTTAGGTTTCTCTTCCAGCCTAATTCCAACCGGGAGGTACAAAAAAAGAAAAAGAGTCCCACTTGACAGCCGGCTCAAACTGCTGGAACTCGGAAGCTGAAATTCCCTGTCGATGGATTTTCGGAAATTCCTACCCAGAGGGGCACAAATAGTAAAAGTTGGCTAGAATCCTGAAATGTAAAACATATGTTCCTTGGAGTATGGGCTCACTTATCGGGAAGGTGCTTTGTGGAATTTTGGACAGGGACATTGCAAAAATGGGGATTAATGAAGCGAAAAGTGCCGCTTAAAGGCCTGCCCAACTGCTGGAGGTAGGAAGTTGAAATTTGGTACTAAAGTTCCTCCTCTATTGTAGACATCCGCTAAGATGAGATTTATGGAAATTTCCACAGGTAGGGTCAAAAACAGGAAAAGTCTCCCCCTTAACGGCCTGGCCAAACTGCTGGAACTAGGGAGCTTAAATTCGGTATTTGGGTTCTTTTTCCAACGTAGACGTCCTCTAAGACGGAATTTTCGGAAATTCATACCAGGAGGGGTAAAAAAGGAAAAAACTTTCCTCCTGAAGGCCTGGCTAAACTGCTGGGTATAGAGACCTAAAATTATGTATGTAGTAGATTCCTCCTCCAACGCAGACGTCCTCTAAGACGGAATTTTTGGAAATTCCTACCGGGAGGGGTGAAAACGGAATAATTCTCCCCCTTGATGGCCTAACCGAACCCTTCGGGTAGAAACCTGTAATCTATAATATGTTTTCCTTGGAGTATGGGCCAACTTATCGACAAGGCATTTTTAGGACTTTGGACAGGAACGTGGTAAAAATGGTGGTTCAAAAGGGGAAAATTGCCCCCCCCCCCCTTAACGTCAGCGTCTTTGGCTAAAAACCTAAAACTTAAAGAACAAGTGGGAACACTAAAATTAAGAAACTAAATAAGAAACGAGTGGAATTGAAACACTACACAAGTGGAACGAAATGGATATAAACTTTGAACGAGTGGACTTGAAATTATAGACAATGGAAATGGATTGGAAGAGGGAACGAAATGGAATGGACTATAGAACGAAATGGAATGAGGAGCGAGATGGCAAAGAATGGGTAACGAGTGGAATAAAAACACTGCAGTTAAAAGAGGAATGGAACGGAGAAAGTGCAAAGAAATGGAATGGAAAGCGAAGCGACTGATATCAATATCGATACACAAGACAGTAGGAACGAAATGGAATGAAACGGGGAACGAGTGGAGTTGGAATAACAGATAATGGCAACGAAATGCCATTATCTGTTTTTAGTGTTCCATGGAGTTGCATTGGAACACTAAAATTGTTAAACAAAATGGAATGGAATTTGAATGACTCAAACTGCCGGAGTTTGGTACTTGAAATTTCGCGTGCGATTGAGGCAAGATTATATATATTTGGGATTTTTACTGGGAGGAACAAAAAGGGGTGAAGAACCCCTTTTAATTACCTGTTCCAACACTATCCACGGAATATGAAACCTATGCAGCATTTAAACAAATTTTCTAAAAGAGAAACCCTTAGAAAATTAATGGAACTTATATATTCTGATATTTAAACTGCAGGTAACGAAGCACCGGTGGAAGAAACCGACGCAGTAAATTTTCCAACTGAATTTGTGAATTTACTTGAATTGCCAGGTCTACTTTTACATAAACTGGAATTAAAAAAAAAACTTTAAGGCACGCTAACAACGTAGCGGGCTTTGCCCGCTGTTTTTAATATTATAAAATGCTTTCCAACCCTGCTTTCATTATTTATTTTCATTCAAAACACAAATGAACAAAACTACTTACGGATCTATCTACCTAAGTTCGCACTTTACCAAATTATCTTAACATACACACGTATATTGCAATTTATTATGGATTCATTACTAACAATCCACTTTCATGAGAAAAAGTGATCAAATATTTATTTATTTTAAACCCATTGTTGTGCAGAATTATTTATTTGTGGTGGCAGGGTGAAGGCTTTTATTATAAAAACTGTACTTTAAATAAAAAACGAATTAAACTAAACTTTAAGGCACGCTAACAACGTAGCGTGTAAGTTATATATGGGTTCATATTCGTCAATATATAATCATAACTAACACAAATTATAAAAGATTTATTATATGGATCCACATAGTTTTATATTATTATGTATAGTGTCATACTAAATTATATATAAACGTACATGTAATTATGTCTTTTATATGTTACTTTATGTACTTATATATAGCACGCTAGTAAGTTATATATGGGTTCATATTCGTCAATATATAATCATAACTAACACAAATTATAAAAGATTTCTTATATGGATCCACATAGTTTTATATTATTATGTATAGTGTCATACTAAATTATATATAAACGTACATGTAATTATGTCTTTTATATGTTACTTTATGTACTTATATATAGCACATACATATATATGTAGGCCAATATGTAATAATATAAAATCACATGTCTCCATATTAAAACCTTTGAGGAAAAAATATCTAACATATGACTATATAAAAGTATATCTGCTTGAATTTAAAAGCATATGTGGCCATATGTAACTATAAGTTACTATATGCAATTACATAGAATAATATATGATTATATCAAAACTTTTTTACTCGGGATAATTTAAAATATTTTCTGAGTCAATTTTTGATAAAAATTTATATAATTTAAAATCAGAAAAAATTTCGAAAGGAAAATATTTTTTATGTCAGTTTTTCAATTCAAACATATTTCAAAATCCAACATATTTTGGGTATAAATCTTGAAATCTAATTGTATTAAATAGTATATAACTATATCAGATTGGATATAATACGATTCAATTAGATGTGCCCAATTTTGGGATGGCATTGCATCAGAGTATATGCAATTGTATAATATTAGATTGAATTGTATCTAAAATAATACAATCTGATATAATTTTATAGACCCATTTTGCGGATCAGATTATATAAACACTTATATGATTATTTTATATTCTTATATATAAGATATATAAACTTTTTTACTCGGGTGTTGATAATAAAATAAATAAAAACTACTAATACTTTATGTAAAGTTTTTTTCAATTTTTATTGCATTTTATTGTTTTCAATATTTCGATCTAAGTTTTAGATCATCTTCTGGAAACTTTAAAACAAAATTAAATTTTGTTGAGTTGCAACTCCTCAACTTCACTGACAGTTTTTGTTTTTATTTTTTAAATTCATTTTCTATTAAATTTTGTAGATAACCAAAATGTGCCAAATATTAGCGGTTGCATAGATCGGTTGTGCCATTGTACCAATCAATCTTAGATTGTGCCAAAAATCCCATCACTGATGTGAAAATACGTATAATTTCAGTTTGCAAATCGGCACAAATAAGACATATTTATTCGCATTTAAAAGTTGTTTATGATTTTATTCAATTAATTCTTACAAAAAACCAAGTTTCTTTTGCTTATTTCTTCATTTAATTAAAATTTTTAATTTATTTTCACAATTGTTTTTTGTTTATATTTGCATCAGCTGTTTTACCAAAGTTTACCCGAAGAAAAAGACTGGGTAAATTTTGGTAAAAAGAGAAATACTAATACACTGTCATTAGCGCTCTCATTTACCCAATTCTCGAGTACGGGAACGCGTTTGGGTAAATTTCGGTATCTTTGGGTACGTACGGGAACGCACAGAATAGCTTAGCGGTAGAGCAAACGTGAGGTCACAAGTTCGATACACGGTGGCGGCAATAAAAACTTTTGTAAAATAAAAAATATATTTTTTTTGTGAAGAATTTTTTTAACTTTTCACTTGTTCAAAAAGTATTGAAAAAATGTTGAAGTGGGAGTACTTCTCTCCTATGATAACTCAATGTTAAAATCATTAGCATCTCTTTTTTGCTGGGTCCTTTAATGCAATTAATGTATATCCCGATAAAAATAAATTTAAAAAAGGGAAGCTTTTGGTTGTTGTTAAAAATTGTATTATCTTATGTGGACTCGCTTTTTAAAATACCTCCGAATGCCATACGGGTTTAACTCAAAACCACGAAAAATGTTATACCCGCCTATTCCAGAAAACCACAGATTTCAGTTTAAAAAAATTTGATGACAAAACTAATGAATATTTTTAATTTGTTTATAAAAAATGAGATTTTTAACTTACTTCATCTTCAGAGTCAGTATAACCAGAAGAAAATTCAACTGAATGTTCTTCAAAATTCTTACGACAATCTTCGACATGTTTATTTAAGGCTTCTTGCTCAGCTAACTCATCTTTCACAGATAATATATCATAAGTTCCTATTTTTGAGTCAATTAAAGGATCCTCCTAAAAATTTTAATACTTTTAATGCGATGCTAAACATTGAGAATATTCACGATTGCTGTTCAAAATAATATTTAGAACATTTAATCGATCGTGAATATCTACCCCGCATCTGTAATACAAACCATTTCCTGGTCGTTTTCTTCCAATTTTATTTCCAAAATTTCCGATGCACAAATTTCTTTAGACACTTTTTCCAGTTTAACATTTGTTTCATCAACACGCTCTCTTGCAGTGAGGTCATCTTTAAAATGTTCCTGGAGGTGTATAACTAATGGTTCCAAAAGAAAATGAATTTCTCCACATACAAAACACTTGAATATAAATTGATTCTGGTAATTTTTTAAAGGTGATTTTAAGATTTCGCCACATTTAATGTAACCAATATAATCTTGAGTACTTCTGATTTTGGTTCCCATATTTTAAATATTATTATTATTATAAAAAGAAAAACTTTTAAACACACATATGTCCTTATGCTAAAAAATTTTTTCTATGAACTATAGTTCATAAAACTATAGGTAAAACTCGAGCAGGCTTGCCAGATGGTTTTTTTCGTTGTCCCCAAATAAATCCTAAAATATCCCCAACTAGAAAAAATATTGAAAAAAGTAATCGAGTTTATTTAATTTGCTCGAATTTTCAAGATTTTTCAAGGATTCGTAAATTCGAATTTTTCAAGTTTATCTCCACAATCAGGCCTTTAAAAATATAATTCTTTAATTCGACTTTTAAATCTGAATCAATTTTTAACAAATCGATTCGCAAAACTCATTTTATTGATTGAATTATTTCCTACTTCAATTAATCAATATCTTATTCAAAGAATCAGTTTGATTTTTTTTTTATAATAAATACAGAATTTATTTATTTCAAATTACATAACCAAAGCCCTGCGGGCCGTATATGCAAAGGTTTAAAAGGCTTAATTCTTTCATTCACTTTTTAAAAATTAATGAAATTTGGGTTAAATTTCATTCCCTAATAACATTCTTATGGAATTAATTCGATAGCTTAATTCCCTATAGCTTAAAATAATATGAATTCATTCTATTTTGATTGAATTCTAACTGAATGAAACCCAATTTACCTCAATTCATTTAATAAAAAAGTGAATGAAAAATTCATTCACTTAATCAAATGAAAAATTTTAATTTGTATGTAATTGCTGAAATATTAGCATAATACAATGAAAAACGTTTAAAATTCATCTAACAGAAATAAATAGTATCGTATGCTTTGTTACAGCTTGTATGCTTTGGTTTTGATTATATATTAGTTTCAAACTACACTGCACTAAGTGAATGGTAATAAAATTTCTTCATTCAATTAGTAAAATGGTGAATGAACATGCGATTTGAATGATTCAAGTTAGGAATTCATTCAATTCATATTAAAGCTTTGGGAATGAAGCTTATGAATGAATTCTTTATGAATGGTTTAAGGGAATGGTACATGAATCTTTTTAAAATATGAATTTAATTTTTCGTGAATTAAGCTTAAATTGAATTAAGTTTTTCGAAGCTATGCATATATGATTAATAAAAGCTTTGATTCTTTCCATAAAATCAAGCTAATTGATTCAATTTTAGCAAATTAATTTAACAAAAAATGTTTGCCTTGATTTATAGTCCGCGAATCATATCATAAAACGACAAATTTAATCGAATCAAAATTCATTCAACTCAAATTTGAATAATCTCATCCTAACTTTATTCAATTTATTTCATTGGTAGCATACAGGAGAGAAACTTTAAACCAAGGTTGGTTACCGTTATCGCTAAAATACCGTTTCAAATTGAATACCGTTACCGTTATCGATACCTCTAAAAAAAAATTCTAAATACCGTTATCGTTACCGATACCGTTATTTTTATGGGTAGGTACCGGTATTTTACCGGTATTTATTATTTTATATAAAAATTGCAATTTTTTTATTTTATAATCTTGAGTGTTTTTTTACAAAAAATTTATAGATAATAATTTTACTTATTAAAACTACTACAATTTATAGCTTAAAATCTGTATTTTCAGTACTTAAAATTAAAAATATGCCATGTTTTTACTTGTGTTTATATGTTTTAACATAATTTTTAATACCGGTACGTACCGGTATTGCTGTTTCGATAACGGTATACCGTTACCGAAACAGTCTTAAATGCCGTTACCTTTACCGTTACCTAAACAAACGAAATCTGATACCGTTACCCTTACCGTTATTCGATGTTTTCTTTGTTTTGTTTTTAAATACAATTTTTCTATATTTTCCTTTGGTTTCTTTAAATTTTTGTTTTTGAATTATATTTGTATGTTTTTATTTGTCATTCTCACAAAAAAAATATATTTTTAAAATCAACAACAACAAATGTATCACTAATTGATCAAAGGTAGCAAACATTTTCTACGCTACCAAAATATGACAGCGCTACCTGAGCGGTTAGTGATCAGGTCGTTCAGCAGATAGTTGTACAACTGTTGTAGAACTGTTGACTATTAAAGTGTATCTGCCGAACACACCCATTGTTTTAAAGTGATAATAGGCTTGCCAGACGTTCTGTTTTCAGCAGTACGCGTACTTTTTTTTACTGATTGTACTGCTTAGAGTTGTGAAATTTCGGAATTTTTTGAGTACTCAATACTACTCAATACTTTTCAATTGAGTAATCGATACTACTCAATACTTTTAACGGTTTTTTTAATTTAAAAATAAAAATGTTATGAATTCGTATTTATTAGGAAAAATTATCACAATTCACATACACGTGTTAAATAACTATTGTTATTTACATTTAAATTAATTTAAAACATTTTAAATAAATTAATTAAATAATTTTTCCCAAAAATTCGTTACAAATTTCTTTGCTTCACAAATAGTTGTATTTTCAGAGCTGTATTTTTAGAGTACTATTTTTAGAGTTGTATTTTTATACGAAAAATACACATTTCTACGGAAAATTGCATCTTTAAAAGTATTGAGTAGTACCGTTGTAGTATTGAGTACTCAAAAAAACAGTTAGGTTGTTCATAAGGGGTGTGCTATCTGTTGTATCGTTGTATCGTCCTAACAAAAAACAGAGTTGTTAAAATTTTTATTTGTGTTTAACAACGATTTTCTATTCAGTTTTCTATCGGTTAGCACACTCAAACATAGGACACTAAACATACGTAAAAATGTTGTATCGTGCTATTCTCAAATGTTGTATTTTTTCAATTTAATTTTTAACAACTCTGTTTTTTGTTAGGACGATACAACGATACAACAAATAGTACACCCCTTGTGAAAACCCTTAGTCAGTATTGAGTACTCAGTACCGGAATACTCAATACTTTTACAACTCTAGTACTGCTTTCTGCATAACTCCCAAAGAAGTACGCAAAAGTACTTTTTTCTAATCTCTGTACTAAAGACGTGCACTTGTATATCTTAAAGTATTGACAAAACAAATATACCATGTACGTATCTGTTACATGTATTGGTATAACCCCCCGTTTCCACATGCAAGTATATGGTTGCAAGTTGAGAATACGTATTATCAGCGAAAATTTCGAAAATTACCGAAAAAACATGAAAATGTTGCATGTGTCCACACAACTTGCTGCAAGTTAATTTTTAAAATGTCGTCAAAGGCATAGGTTGTCACTAAATAGCACTCCAGTATTGCCAAGTATTCAATATTCTAACAAAGCTGGGAAAAAATTTGTTCTTAACAATTTTTTTTTTTTTCAAAAACCTTTAAAATTGATATTTTAAATTACCATTAAGATATGTCGTTATGTTCTTTTCTACTTTTTTTTTACAAAAAAATACAAAATCAGTTGCATTACAACTTTTACTTTACCAAATACTAGTAAATTAATAGAAAACATTACTAGGCAACACTGTTTTCTTTATTCTGTCATTTCACTTGCCGCAAGTAACAAAAATCCACTGTCTTCAAAATTTACTTGCAAGTTGAGTCGCAAGTCGTATAAGTGTGATTGTATTAGTGAAAAAGTGTGAGTGTATTGAGTTTTTCGGACTTGCACGTGGAAACGGGGGGTAAATAAGAGAAGAAGTGCAACTGATATTGTATGCTTTTGTTTCAACGCACTCACTCTATTCATAAAAACAATACCAGTTATTTCTTGTTTTGCATTGAGTGAGGCAAATTTATTTTGAGTTCCCGGGATCCCGCAAGGGAAGTAAATTAGAAAATATTTTTAATAATTTAAAAATTTCTATGAAGACTATCTTAAAGACCTTAAATTTTTAAGTTCGTGAAAAAGCTCAGGCCGTAAGTGGTTTTCTTGGAATTTCTTGGAATTTTCGTAGTGGGAAAGAATTTAATTTATATTAGAAATTATATGTCTAATTATATATTAAAAAAAATTAAATAAAAACTAATTTTTAGACAAAAAAAAACTTGTCCGTCAAAAAAAAAAACTAAAAAACGATATAAAAAATAATTTTACTAAATTGATAAAATATATTTTTTAAGTTCCTTTTAGTGCCTTTTTTAAAAGCCACTTAAAGGTACTTAAAATGTTCGACGCAGTACACAAATTAATCAGTGTGTTCTTCTATTCAAAAATCTTACTACATTCATAGAAATAAATCTGTAAAAATAGCAGAAGTTATTAAAAATTAGTTAAAAATGATGCTGCAGAAGAAACTGCTAAAATTAGCAGATTTTTTTTTAAACACTAGTAAAATAAGAACAACAAAATTAAAACTGTTAAATTTATAGAATTTTAGTTATATATTAGTTAACTTTTAGTTAATTGAAAATATCAAACTGCACTGTAAAATCTGCAGAAAAATTTGCTAAATATTATTGTAGTAGACTAAAAATAACAAAAATAAACTGTTATAAATTGTTGGTTTTTAATTTTTATTTAAAAAATAAAAATTGTTTTTTTTTCGATCTTTTTAATTGATAAATTTCTAAATAATAAACTGTTATATCTACAAAATTTTTGCTATTTTTAAGCTAAATTTAGTTGACTGCAAATAGCAGTCTATTCTGCTAAAATCAGCAGAAATATTTGCTAAAAAATTGTAAACGGCTGTTTTCAAAAGGCTCAAATTTTAATTGCCTTAAAAAAAACGAAAAAAAACTTCGAAAATTTTAAATTTTTTGTGATTTTTTAGGCTACTAATTATTTAGCAAAATTTTTTTTGCTGATTTAAGCAGGTTAATTTGCCATTTTCCATTAACAAAAATTTAGCTCAAATATAATTAAAATTCTAAATTTAGTAGCGGGTACTAATTTTTTCTACTAATTTTATAGTACTACAGATCGGCAGACATGTGTTGCTAAAATTAGCAAAAAATACCGCTGGCCTCAAAACAGTTAAATTTCCCGTAATAACAGCAAAATTTTCAGTAGCCATTACAGACTTTTTTGGTTGAGTGTAGGGTTCGTCCGAGGTGAACGAATTAGACAGGTTGATCTTAGATTTATTTTCTCTATTAAATATCTAAATTTCATAATAATATGAGAATATAGCTTGGAAATAAATGCACTATTCAGAGTTTTGTATAAAAACTACTGTTTCCAATTATTCGACATAGGCGGTTAACCGGTTATTGCATTATTCGAAAAATCACTAAAACTGATTAACCGGTTGTTCGGGTCGGTTATTCGAGAAAATTGGCGATTAATCGTTTAAAGCAAAATTAATGTATTTCCTTAACTTTTTATCAACAAAGTCACTAACAGCTTCCTGTATTTGTTAAATATCAACATGATGTATGAACACGATGTATTTAAAAAAAAATTCAAATTTATAAGCAAAAATAGAAAAACAAAAATCACCTGTTTTGTAGTGTTTTTTGCTCTATCTCTAGCAGTTTTCTTTCGCGTATAAATGTACCTTAAGGTTGAAAGTTTCGGAATCTGAGATTATCTAAATTGAAACATTTATTATACTAATAGAAAATTTTATTTAAAAATATAGCTGAAGCTATTAAAAATTAGTTAAAAAAGACAAAAAAAACTGCTGAAACTAGATTTTTTTCTTAAAATTAGTAAGTTAAAAACAGCATAACTCAAGGTAGATTTTCTATTTATTTACGATTTTTTTTAATCTGTAAAACTTTGGATACAAAACTTCTTTGAATGCAAATTGAATCAATACTACAATAAATATAATATTGCATTTAAAAAAACTATTACCCAAAGTTCTTCCTCCTCCTCTGAAGAAATAAAAAAAAATTTAATTCCATTTGAGTAAAATATTAGTTAATTGATAATATCAATTTAATCCACAAAAATTTGCAAAAAAAAATTTGTGAATAGTAAAGTTGGTAGACTAATTAATATCATAAACAATTGTTAAATTTCTCAGTCTTTTTTCCGTTTTTAAGGGCCGTTGACAATAAACAAAGTTATCCAAAGTTTGAGCTAACATACGCACAGGGATCTTTATTATTCCAGTTTTAATGAAAATTTCCACTAAACTAATGAAGTTTTCTTAACAAAATTAATGGAAAGCTTCATAAAAATTATGAATCTTTTTCATAAAATTTATCAATTTAATGAAAAATTCATAAATATAATGTAGACATTTCTCTCAGTGTACAGTTACAAATGTCAATTTCCATTTAAATTTGAATTTTTTAGCTTTAATTTTGTGTTAACTTTAGGTTATTTCGTCATTGATAATGTCACAAATGCGTATAAAAATTTAAATTCAGTGAAAGGGTTATTTCAGAAAATTCCAAATATAATTCATAATTGTCTAAAAATGTTATGAAATTCTCCAAAAATATTTTTAAATTCCCCAAAAATGATTAAAATTGTCCAAATATATTTTTAAATTGTCTAAAAAGGTTTCCAAATTGTCTAAAATGTCTCAAAATTATCCAAAAATGTTTTAAATTTTTCCAAAAATGTTTTTAATTTGTCCAAAAATCATTCAAAATTGTCCAAAAATGTTTTAAAATTGTTCAAAAATTTTTCAAAATTGTCCAAATGCTATTTAAAATTAGCTAAAAACGTTTCATATTTGTCCAACTGCATTTCAGAATTGTCCAAAATGCATTTTAAAATTTTCAAAATGTATTTCAAAATTATACAAAGATATTTTAAAATATGTATTACAAATATATTTTAAAATATTTTATTTGTATTTAAGAAAATTCTATTTGTATTTGAAAATTGTGCAAATACATTTCAAAATTATTCATTTGTATTTAAAAATTTTAAATCTGTATTTCAAAATTGTGCAAATGCATTTTAAATAATTCCAATTGTATTTCAAAATTCTCTAAATGTATTTCAGAAATTTCCAAGTGTATTTGAAAAGAAATTTTACAAATGTATTTAATAAAATTCTAATTGCATTTTAAATTTTTCGAAATGTATTTCAGAAATTTTTATTTTAAAAGCATATTTACTAACGTACATGTCTCATAATTCCTATAAAATTTTCATTACGAAAGAGAAAACATGTAAAAATGCTTTTAAATAAAAATAAAAATTTCTGAAATACATTTGGAAAAATTTGAAATGCAATTAGAATTTTATTAAATATGTACATTTGGAAAATTTTGGAAAAAAATAGAGTCTTTTTAAATACATTTGGAAATTTCTGAACATTTGGAGAATTTTGAAATACAAATGGAATTTTTTTTAAATGCAATTTTACAATTTTAAAATACAAGTGAATAATTTTGAAATGTATTTGGACAACTTTAAAATACAAATAGAATTTTCTTAAATACAAATAAAATATATTAAAATATATTTGTGCCTATGTTTCTTGTAATTTTTAGCCAAAGTTAAGAAAATTATGAAGTTTTGGGGAAAAAATAAGGGATAAATTCCATATCAAAATTGTAACCGGTTAATCGACCTGTTTTAACCGATTATTCGGATCGAATAATTATTTGAGTTTTGAATTATTTGTTTCGACATTAACCGAAATAGAGGCGATTAATCGAGGAATCGGTTAATCGATTAACCGAATTGGAAACACTAATAAAAACATGGCGATTTTGATAGGATAAGCATGGGATAAGCTACCAGGATTATTTAATTTTGAAAATTTTATTAGAAGGCAAGGAATCATTTTTAAGTTTTTTTTTGTGTGAAAAAATTGTAAGCATAAAGCCAAAAGTGTTTTTTAGGATTAAGAGTGTGAGAATGGGCAAATAAACAGCAGAAAATTAATGGGTCGCTTGCCCACCCCAGAAAAATGGTCTAGGTACGCCTATGCAACTTACCCTTCTTATATCAGCAAAAAATTATCACAGAAAGGAGCAACTATTACTTCTATTAATTTATTGTTATATTTAAGTTAAATTTAGTTTAATGCATATAATATTCTATTTTGCTGAAATTAGCGGAAATTTTTGCTGAAAAATTGTTGAATATTAATTTCAGATTGGGAGATTTTCAATTTATTTTACAAAATAAAGTATACTATTAAGGAAAAAATTCTCCAAAAAAAATTTAAAAATTAGTTTTTAGTTAAGTTATTATTAGAAAATGGGACTTTATGCAAATATATATTTGCAAGAAAATGGCATCGAATTGGTAATATTTATTTAGCTAGAAGTGCATATTTTTGCATATTTTGCTATAAGTGCATATTTTAATATATATTGTAGCTTATCATGTTTTATTGCATATTATGCCAATAAATGCATATTTTTGCATATGTGACCTTCTCCGAGAAAAGGGACCTAGTGTGTCAAAAAACCTAGTGTGTCAAAAACTTGGGAAAATCGATAAAAATGAGAAAATATCGATTTTCCCAAGTTTTTGACACACTAGGTCCCTTTTCTCGGAGAAGGTCACATATTTTGCTAAAAATAGATGTTACAAATCGTACTTTTGATTCTATCAAAATCTTAGGTTTTTTTGGAAAATTTACTTTTAAAATAATTTTTTTCTTAAATTTATAAACATTTTTTGGATCTTTTAATTCACGGAGACGAAAGTGTTCGATAAATATAGTTACTAACTTTTTGACGATGATATTTAAACTACTTTTAAGATAATAATACTATAGCCTGCTTAACAAAAATAATATTGAAAACGCTGAAATAAATAATAAATTCATGTTTAAAAACTTTGTAATAAAAAATTTCCGATTTTTAATACTTTATGTATATAAAACACGATTTTTACAACATTTCTTGCCCTGGTCATTACTGACGATCTACTTTCATAAGAAAGTTGAGTCAGAAATAGATAAGAATTTTTATTTCAAGTAAAAATGAATTGTTAAAAATAATCTGGGGGGCTAAACTATTTCTGGGGGGTGCTTAGCCCCCCCCCCCCCAGACCGGCCTATTTACACCTACGGTGACAACTCAATGTTAAAATCATTAGTGTTTATGCTAAAAAAGAAGTAAATCTAGATCTTCAATTGTAGTGCTTTTTCTACTGCTTCGGCATCTCTTTTTTTGCTGGGTAACTACATATATATTTTTTAATATCGAAGAAAAACTATTTTCTTTTTTTATATTTGAATTTTTTAATTTTTGTTTAGATTTTACATGTTTATTTTTTAGTACACTTTATTGCTAATTTCAGCAGATTGATTTTAAATTGCAGTTTACAACTATTTACTGAAATTTGGTAGCGCCTAGTAATTATTTATACTAATTTCATTGTACTAAAATTATTGATATTTAGTAAATTTTGCAACAAAAATTTTTAGCATATCAATTTTGAATTGCAGTTTGCTACTATTTTGCTAAAATTTAGTAGCGATTACTAATTTTTTCCACCAATTTTATTGTACTACAAATCAGTATACATACAGCTCAAAACAGTTAAATTAGCCGTAATAACAGCAATTTTTTTTTGCGAAATTTTGTTTCAAAGTTTTTAAAACATTGATTTTTTGCTTTTCCCAACATTATGACAACGTTGAGCAATTGCTGCAAACCAACCTTTTGCCGATGCTTTTAAGTTAGCTTGAAATGTTTTTATCATTCATTTAATTTTTATCTATAACAACGCTATAACAATTTAACATGTGTCTTTATAAAATTTTTCCGAGAAATGGGTCCATATAACTACATAAGTTTACATTAATTCAATTATAATTTGATAATATCAGATATAAATGCATCCGAAAAATGGCGCCCTACAATTTGATTCGATTTTATACAGTTGTATAAAATTATATCTGAACTAATAATTCTCTGGAAAAATTACCTTAAAAAATATAAGTTGTTTTGCCTAAAGCCCAAATTAGTTTGGAAGTATCGTAAAAAAAGTAACGTATCATTCTCATAATGAATAAAAACAGTATAAAAAATAAAAATATTGTATTTTTTATCTTTTTCTTGTGCATAGAATTAAATGTCAAGTAATAAAATAGAAAATTTCTATTTTCAACAGAACTTTTTTACGATTTTACTTGACAACAGTTTCAGTGCATAGAAAAAAGATAAAAGTATATTTCTATATTATTTTAACACATTGAATTGATTACAGATACGTTTTTTACTTTACGATTAGACTAATGAAGCCTTAAAGAATATTTGAAAAAAAACTTAGAAGTTATTGTTTTTATCGAATTAGAAAAAGGAGTTTTAAATTTCAAACTTAATTCAAATCTTAAATCAAGTAGAAATAATTTATTTCGTCAAAATGATTTAAGAATTCGCCTATCTTTACAACACATTTGGCGATTCCCCTTCTCATAATTTCTGATACGCTGAACAGAGCTCAACAAAAGTAATTTTGAGCGCCCTAATGTGTACCTTTAGACCATAGACTACACAGATATCTTACTCTTCTTCTTTTGTCAACAAACGCATTTTTTGACACAAATTCAAATATTTTTTGTATGTCCAACACATTCTCATGAGAAACGTGCACTGACAGCGAATGTCAAAGAGGAGAACATCTATGTAATCTATGCTTTAGAAAATGTCCCTATAGAATTCTCAAAATATAAGATTTTCTTTATTCATCGCTTTAATTTAGTTTATTTTTATTAGTAAATAATAAATAAAATTTGAGATATTAGTGTTAATATTTAGAATTTTAAATACTATCTTCGATCCTTAAATTGTTACCATGAGTTCGCATATGTTGAAGAACACCGATTTTAAGTTTAAATGTTTTACCGCACAATTCGCATGCATGTTTTCGTACATCTTCATGTGTGACCCAATGATTTTTCAATGTTTTTCTAGTAATGAATCCTTTACCACATATATTACAAATATGCGAACGTATATTCAAATGTGAATTCATATGATTATCATAATTTTGCTTTGAATAAAAACCTTTAGAACAAATATTGCACGTATGAGTAAAACTTTTTTTATGTTGTCTTAGGTGTTTTTTTAAACTTGATGAATGGCGATATGCAGTACCACAAATTTCACAACAATACGGCCTGGCACCAGTATGGGTTAACATATGGATCTTTAAATCGGTACTGTTTATAAATTTCTTGTTGCATTCCTTGCATACATATTCAAGATCTTCAAAATGACGTTTTGCATGCGTAGTATAAGAGGACACTGTCTTGAATTCTTTGTTGCATTGAGAACATTTCAATGGCATCAATCCATCATGTTGTGATTTGTGAATTTTAAAACACAATGGTTTTGTATATATACGTTTACATTCGGAACAAGTAAAAGGACGTTCATGATCATATAAAAATAACATGTGTTCGTAATAATCAGTTGTATTACTTTCCGAGTTTTTCTTGACACTTTTATTAGAATTATTTAGTTTTGAACGTTTTTCTTTGGTAAAATAATTATGAATAGTATGCAAGTAATCTACTAATACGTTTTTAGAAACCTTTAGATTCATATTCGTTTCCAATATCTTCAACATTTCGTTGTGAGCATCATGACGTTTATTTGTACAGATATATTCTATGAGATTTGTATCCCAAAGATGGGGAAAACATTGATATATTTTTAATATTTTTATAATTTGTTCTGGCATTAAATCTGGCAGTTGGGAATCTAATTTATCTAATTGAATGGTTTCTTTGGGCCTTAAAAAATGTAGTATGTCATAATACCAACAACGTTTATATTTCTTGCCATTATTATGCTGTTTTTCTAGTCTTCTATAATTATTTCCATGAACGCGATAAATACGTGATATAATTTCTGTCACTACATCCAATGTGATATTTAAATTAAGCTTATTATTAAGGTCATCAGTAATTTCTTGTAAAAATTGTGTCCTTTTATCTCTAAAAAAATAATGCGGAGCATCTTTATTCCATAGATTAGGTTCTTTTTTATATAATTCAATTATATATGTTACATTTGTTTTCGATTTCATAAACTTTTCAGCCAAAGGTGATAAATTTGATATAGTCTTTGTAGATTCTTTTATCTGAAAATATAAAATACCTTTTAGTATATTTAGCGTATTTCAAATAGGAAAACATTTAGGAATAGAGAACAGGGCATTATAAAGTGGCCACGGGTCCCTGCGTTGATAAATATTCTATTCCCGATTAAAGAAATTTCTATGAGTCTTTATTAGTATTTCCAGTTCCGTTAATCGACTAACCGATTTTAGATTAATCGCCTCTATATCGGTTAATGTTGAAACAAATACTAAAATAATTTAAAACTCGAATAATCGGTTAAAATAGGTGGAATAACCACGATTTCCTTTATTTTTTCCCAGCACTTCCTAATTTTCCTAACTTACAAGGAAAGACTCTCAACACGAACCGGCAGATGTTAATGAGCTTTGGATATGTTGTAGAGGAGAAAAATTTAAAGCACACGTATTTTTTTAGCTGCCCAATCTCATATTTCAGGGTAAAAAAATGGGGTCAAAAATGGCCCAATTTTTCGTTTTTTTTTTGGTTTATTTCATATTTGTTCCAAAGTAAGTATAGGAAATTTTGCTGTCGTACGAAAGATATTTCAGAGGCTTATTTGTACACCGATAAAACATGCTCAAGCACGCTTATTTGTTTATGGCATAACACAAAACACAAACTCACACAAATATTTAAGTGAGGGGGTGTTTCGGCTTTTTTGATATTCGGTCTACTTCGGATTTGAGACGAATTTTCCCGAAGGTCTATATTTTTAAAGATTTGGGAACCCCTGACTACTTAATATATCGTCGGCTTGCCTGAAAGTAATGCTATGCTTTTTTTAATAGATTTTCAGGAGAGCGAAAAAACTGTTAAAAAATATCCTTTTAAGATATTTTATTGACATCATATGCCTTAATACCTTAGTTAATGAGGCCATTAATCATTAAGGCATATGATGCCAATAAAATATCTTAAAAGGCTATTTTTTTACAGCTTTTTCGCTCTCCTCAAATTTTGTTAAAAATAACATAGCACTACTGCAGGCAAGCCGACGATATGCAATATGGGTATCAAACAGTGTTGCCGTTTTAGCATATTTTCTGCTAGATTTAGCAGATTGAGTTGGGCAATTGCATATTTTTTTTTGTAAAAATATGCTAACTGCTTTTTAGCATATTCTGTTGGACAAAAGCAGATTTTTAGCATATTTTGTTTTATTTAATAAAAGCATCCCAAGAAACATTTTAACGGACTCTCCGGCACGTACGGATTCATGAATCCGGCTTTTACGGATGCTTGTACGTATACGGAACATTAACGGACCGTATAAATGGATTTTCGAACACAATACGTTTTAACTCCGTATTGGTGTATCCGTTTCCGTACCTTTAAATACGGATTTCATCGGTTTGTTTACAAAATAAAAAATTTTTGTAAAGTCGGTGCAAATATTATTATAATGGGAATATATGGAGAATATGCAATAGAGGGAATTCTTTCTATCACACCATTAATCAAACAACATCAAGTAACAAGGTAAGATTTATGAAACTTAATGTTTCACAATGTTTTGTGTATAACATCCCGAGTAAAAATAGTTATATAGGAAATTATATAATTTAATATGGACTAATATGTTTATATATAGTCAAGTGTAACACTATATCTTTGCGGATATAATTATGTATAGCTTTGAGTTTTTCAAAAATTTCTTATATGATGTCATATATAGATCAGTATAAATATACATGTCCCCATATATATTTATATGTGCCATATCTATTTACATATGCTATGACAATTTTAATACATCGTCATATATAATTAAAAATGGCTTTATCGGAAATTATATAAAGTTTTATATAGCTCAATGTTCCTTTTTTTTCTAAGTTGTTTTAGATACCCGAGTAAAAATAGTTATATAGGAAATTATATAATTTAATATGGACCAATATGTTTATATATAGTCAAATGTGACACTATATCTTTGTGGATATAATTATGTATAGCTTTGAGTTTTCCAAAAATGTCTTATATGATGTCATATATAGCCCTAGTAAAAATGATTTTTATATATTCATATATGATTTTTATACAATCATTTATGATTTTATACAATTATAACTTGTCGAGTATTGTGAAACATATATTTTTATATGATTACATCAAAAGATATTTAATTATATAAAATTATATTAACCAGATCCACCATTTTTCGGATCAGATAATATATTTTTTATATAATTATATTAACCCATACATGATTTGATCCGGAAAATGGTGGATCTGGTTAATATAATTTTATATAATTAAATATCTTTTGATATAATCATATAAAAATATATGTTTCACAATACTCGACAAGTTATAATTGTATAAAACCATAAATGATTATATAAAAATCATATCTGATTATATAAAAATCATTTTTACTAGGGAGATCAGTAGAAATATATATGTCCCCATATATATTAATATATACCATATTTAGTTACATATGCTATGACAATTTTAATACAGCGTCATATATAATTAAAAATGGCTTTATCGCTAAACATATAAAGTCTTATATAGCTCAACGTTAAATTTTTTTTAAGTTGTTTTAGATATCTTTAAGTATAGCTCAATGTAAAAAAAAAATTCTATGTTTTTCTGAGATATATTTATGTATGTATGATTTCAAAATATAAAAGGCGTACTCATTATAACTCGTAAATTCCTTGTAAACCTTGTATAAATACAAGCCATATTTTTTATGTATGGAATTTGACAATAAACTCATAAACATACCAGGTTTACACAGTTTACGGGTAGAATACAAGTTTATATGAGAAGGCTTAAAATGCTTGGTTACAATTATGTACAACTACTTCTAAATACTTAATTCATAAATGCTTTATAAAGTTATGAAACAAATTCTGTATGGAAAATTTGTTTTTTCACCTCCTATAATTTTATAAAACATTAATTAGAAATTTATTAATTCAGTTCGAGGCCAATTTCCTTATTATGAGTTAACATAATTTCTAATTAATCAATTAAAAAGGTCAAAAAAAAAAAACAATTTTTATTTTTTAAATAAAAATTAAAAACCAGCATTTTATAAAACATTTATGAATTTACACATTAAAGTTTTATTTAAATTTTTAATTCTTAACTTAAGGGTGTTATTTTTTAGTACCTTTTAATAGTTTTTGTTTTGATCCTGAAATATAATGCTTTATATAACTATGTCTTTCTACATCAAATTAGATATGATTATATCGGGTCAAAATCCGGATAAGATTCTATATGATTTAATATATTTAGATCTTATCCGATATAATTTTATCCACCATTTTTCGGATCATAGCATATTTCCAATTATATTAAATTAGATATCATTACATATGACATCATATTATTTTTTTACTCGGGTATGTTTAAGTATAGCGCAATGTAAAAAAAATTCTATGTTTTTTTGAGATATATTTATGTATGATTTCAAAATATAAAAGGCGTACTCATTATAACTCCTAAATTCCTTGTAAACCTTGTATAAATACAAGCCATATTTTTATGTATGGAATTTGACATTAAACTCATAAACATACCAGGTTTACACAGTTTACGGGTAGAATACAAGTTTATATGAGAAGGATTGGTTACAATTATGTACAACTTCATCTAAATTTTTATTTAAATTTTTAATTCTTAACTTGAGGGTGTTATTTTTCAGTACTTTTTAATAGTTTTTGTTTTGATCTTGAAGTATGAAGCGTTATAAAATTATGTCTTTCTACATCAAATTAGATATAATTATATCGGGTCAAAATCCGGATAAGATTCTATATGATTCAATATATTTAGATCTTATCCGATATAATTTTCTCCACAATTTTTCGGATCATAGCATATCTCCATATATATTAAATAAGATATCATTACATATAACATCATATTATTTTTTTTATCCGGGATGTGAGAATTTGCATCGTGTGCACAGTAGGGATACCGATCCCGAAATCCCGATCCCGAAAATCCCGGGATTTTCGGGATTTAGAAATCCCGAAATCCCGGGATTGGTCTTGAAAAAATCCCGGGATTTCCGATTTCATTATTTGCCATATTTTATCTCTTTTTGTATTTTTTTATTGTTATATTCGACCTAAATCACATAAATGTAATATCTTATTAAATGTTATTAAAAAACTAATTTTTCCCATTCATAAATGAATGCTTCACTTGCCAAATCGATTAACTCCATTTTCTGAACTTTATAAAATTTTGATTTCAAACCCCTTTATTGACTAACTGTGAAATATTCAAAACAAATTTCTCTTATAAGAAATATTAACACTACTTAATTACAAAATCTATAATTTAACGGGAATTTTAAAAAACAGTATATAATATTTTTTCATTTTTCTCACTAATACTCATTTATTTTTCTATATGGAGTTAATCGATTTAGCAATTGAATCATTCAAATAATTGATTACGGATTAAATAAATCTGAATAAAAACATTAATAATTTAAAAACTTTTATTCAGCTGTGAAACTTTTGAAAATCATAATTCAGGTTTATTTAATCTCTTAAAGGACATGTTTTTATTTATTTTATTGATGATTTGCTAAAATCATAACTTCATGCAAAATAATTTTGCCGACTAAAAACAGCAAATTCTTGTTAAATTAGAAAAATCTAACAATCTGCCTTTCTGAAATCAGCTGAGGTATGTGCTTAATATTTTATGTTAGTTGATTTAAAAAAAAAACTAATAGTCACTAAATATTTCTGATGATTTTAGCAGAGTAGTTTGTATTTGCATTCAATTAATTTTAGCCAAATATAACTAACAATTTGCAGTGTTTTAGTAAAAACTTTTAGTTAAAAAGTTTCGTTAGAGGTAAATTGTGATTTGCAATTTGCTTAAATTTAACTCATAAGTATAGTTTTAATCGCGGAACTTTTTTGCTTATTTTTAGTAGCTTTTTCTGCTATTTTTACATACTTATTTCTATGAGTGTAGTTTCTGTTTAAAGCCAGATTCACAATGCTGTAGTACTCCACTCTGAGTGGAGTTTGTTCCTTTCTTTTTTGCACTTACATAGTTTTTATCTCTATTTTACACACTGCACTCTGAAGCGTTGAGTACTCCAGCATTGTGAATGCGGCTTAATTTGTTTATTTCTTCATACTGCAAGAAATAATAAGTACACTCAAAAAAATAAGTTAGTAGAAAAATTAGTAAAACGTCTTGTATATCAAGTGTACTAGTTTTCAGCAATTTTTTTGTTGAAATTCCGTTTTCAGCAAAAATTTTAGTTATATTTTTTTTAGCACTAAACTAATTTTGAACTAATGTTTTACTAATTTAATTTGCTACAAAATTTGTGCTGATAACCGCATTCATAGCGTGGACGACAACCAGATAGACAAGATGTAGATGTCACAGCTTGTCTGGAAACGGAAATGACAAAAAAAGAAAAACAACTCTACACATATTCTATATTTAAATTTTCAACAAATAAATTAACTAAAATAAAAGTTTTTAGAGTTTTTTTCAGTCTACTAATATTCAGCAAAAAGTTTAGTGATTTTAGCAAGGATTTTTTTCATTTGCAGTCGACTAAGTGTTAGCAAAACTTTTGCTGAAGATTACTATTTTTTTGGTAAAAATCAGCTCGCTGATTTTCACCAAACCTTTTGCTGAAATTACCAACTTTTTTGCAAGCACGCTCCTGACTAAAAATTTGCTGACACAGCAACATTTTTTGCTGACTTTACTGAATTGTTTTTGAGTGTACATTTTAAATGAATTATTTTAATTTGTAGGATTTATTTCAGCTATTTATTTTTAAAATTAAAAATATGATAAAACAAAAAAATCCCGAAACCCCGAAAAATCCCGATATCCCGAAAAATCCCGGGATCCCGATAAATCCCGGGATCCCGAAAAATCCCGGAATCCCGGGATTTCAATTTTTAAAATCCCGAATCCCGGGATTTGTAAAAACCAGTCCCGTTCGGCATCCCTAGTGCACAGTCAATTAAACCATAACTAATTTATTGCCTCTATTCCATATAGATGTTGGATTTTACTCCGGGTCCCTAAACGCTGGATAGATAGGTAAACCGAGCTAGATGTGCTAAATATTATAATTATAAATAATAATTATTAATGAATTTATAAAAAAGAAAAAAAAGTACTTTGTATTGAAAATAATAAACATATGGTCTATTTTTTTGAAAAAATCGGTAGGATATGAACAAGGAAATACTCCGTTATTACACGACATATCGGTCCGGAAACGGTCCGGCATTGACGGACTATCAGCGGACTAGTCCGTTTTTTACATGACATAACGGTCCGTAAACGGTCCGTCATTGACGGACTTTAAACGGACTTGTCCGTTTTTAACACGCCATACCGGTCCGTATACGGTCCGTCATTGACGGATTTTCAACGGATTCGAATCAGTTTCGATGTTCCTTATGTTTGTAAATTGGATGAACTAATTAATGCTCTTGGTTCTGGTTTATTTGATGTAGTGGGAATAACAGAAACTTGGTTAAAAGAAGATGTTTCTTCTAATTTGGTTTCCTATACTGGTTATGTTATTTGTCGTAATTAGGGTTTGGGATTTCTCGGACTTTTTTATTTCCCGGGAAACGGGAATGGAAAAATTTGATTTTTGAACAAAATTGTTAATGAAAACCACCTATATAAGTAATTTTTGTTAAAAAAAAACACTATTTCAGTACAAATGCAGTCTGTGTAGTGAGAATTCAAAGTAAAAATATCAGAATATTGAACATTTGATTTCACATAAATTACTCGCAGCTCTGCCAAATGAATTGCATGACTCCAGCAGAAAGCACCTACTACTGGTCTGTCAGAAACAAACCGTTTCATCACACTTGGCCCATTAGATATGGTGGCCACAATGTTATTTTCCAAAGATAAATAAAACTCTTCTAGTCTTATTTCTACAATTCTTCGTATTTCATCAGCATTACATCTTCCTGATATATAAACCAACCCCAGGTTATAAAGTGAATTATTTCCGTTTATACATATGTTCAAATATCTCTTTTGTGATATTCTTGTCCATTCATCTAAGATTATAGTAAATCTCCTATTGTCAGAAATATTGCTCGATATTTCTCTTATCATGATATCTTTTACATGATTGTAGTAATTTAATATAATGTTCTTTACTAGTATCTAGTTATGGTGCGGAATGACTGCGGCTAATTTGGATACCATTTCAGGAAATGTTTGCCCTACCATTAAACCTTGCCTATTCAGCTTACACTTTTTTCTCCGGGTACTTTGCTAATTTTAGCTGAAACGTTATTCTTGTTGTTGTTTTCTTCAAGAGAAGTTGCATGACCATCAATTTTTTTTTTTTTTTGTGAACCAAATTTAGATCTCGGATAACCAAATTTAGATACCACCGTTAACCATTAGTCTTTTCACATTTATTAATGAAAACATTACTTACAAAGTTATTGACCCTTAATATAAAGGAGTATTTTAAATTTAAAGTCAACTTTATTTTTAATCAAACGGTTTTGTTCATTTTGTGTATGTTTATGAAAACCTTACAAAAATATTTATATTTTAATTGGTTGAAAATAAATTAACCAATCAGATGGCTCCAAAAATAAACCAAGTCAAGGTATACTAACACCCAATATTTTAACTAAAGTCGACTTTACCTAAATTATACATTTGAAAAATTTAGATAGTAAGGGCGATTATTTGTAAGAAACAAAGCTTCTTTTCATATTTCTTTTAAACATTTTACCAAGTTTTTAGGTTTTACTAATTAAATTTTGAATAAGTTATGCGAAAAATCTTTGAAAAATGCTCCTAATTACTTGGCAAAGATTTTATTTGTGTGTCAAATAAATGTATTCTCTTTTAAAAGATTTTAACAATGACATTTTTGTTATGGTATTTAAAATGTTTTTTATGACTAAAATTATAAAATCCTATTCGAAACAAAAACAATTTAAAAAATTTAATATTTTTAAAATTTCCCGTTTTCCCGGGAAAAATATATTATTTTCCCGGGAATTCCCGGCAAACTTTTCCCGGGAATTCCCGAACCCCAAACCCTAGTCGTAATGATCACCCCAATCGAAGGGATGGTGGAGTTGCTTTTTATTTATCTAAAAAGATAAAGTTTAGGGTTATTCACATAGGTGATGACTATGGAATTGTTGAGTCTTTGTTTGTTGAGGTTAAGAGCTTTGGCCGCAAGATTTTGATTGGTGTTGCTTACCTTCCTCGCGGTTCGAGAAATGATTTTGAGACTTTTGAGCGAAAAGTTTCAGACATTTTAGTTCAATACTCTGAAATAATTATTATTGGGGATTTTAACAATAATATGTTTAATACTACTTGTGCATATCGTATGAGGGAAATGTGTAGTAGACTGAATCTTATTTGCCATCATAACTCACTACCGACTCATATAAACGCTAGATCGGGTAGCACTTCCTTACTTGATGTTTTTCTTTTGTCTCCTTCTATGTCTGTTGGTCTGTCTGGTCAAGTACAAATTTCTGGCTTATCACGCCATTCGTTTATTTATGCATCGTTTGACATGAACGTGACACGTACACTCATAAAAAAAGTTAGTACAAAAGTCTGTTAAACGCGTTCTAATTCAGTTGAACTAATTTTTCCTGTTGTTTTCGTTTAAATCCGTTGTTTAGCTAAAGTTGTTAGTTATCCAATTTCACCACAAAAACATATTTGTGCTGTACTTGAACTAATTTTTCCTCCTGATATTTAGCTATTTTTTTATAAACGATTTTGACACTATATCAGCTAATATAGATAAATTTGTTGGCAACTTTTTTAATATTTGTGGTTTCAAAAGAAAACGATAGGGGCGCTAGTGTATAGCGATTGATGGTGCTTGATGGCGCTTGATGGTGAGGTGTGTATCAAGGTACCAAACCGGCGGCGGCGGCGCAACCAAAACAACTACGGCGGTGGCGGCGTTTATGTATATAAACCGGCGGCGGCTGGATTGACGGCTCGAATTGTTTTCTATGCACTGTTTATAACAGAGCTTTGAAAATTTAATTCTTTTCTGATTCAATCTGCTTAAGACCTGTTAACTTATCTCAAAATAAACTGAGTTTAGTGCTTAACCATAGTTACCAGTTAGTTAGCCATACAAAATATATGAAAAAGCAATTGTTGTTGTCGACCCAGTTCTGATTAATCTCTAAAATAAGAAAAATAAATTTAAAAAAATGGCGGCGCGAAAAAAATTCGGCGGCTCTTGTTTTGGTCGGCTGCCCTTTTGATCCGAAGCGAGTCGTTTGAAACGACGGCGCGCCGCCGATTTTGCGCCGATCGGCTTGGTACTCTGGTGTGTATTGGTGAGCTTGCCGACCAATCCAATTAGAAAATTTCTAGTAAGGGTCTTTTAATGTGTGTGATGAGCAGTGTTGCCAATTTAGCATATTTAATGCTAGATTTAGCATTTTTTTAATTCATTTAGCATGAAAAAAATGCATCTAGCATATGGCATTTTTTTCAGCATTTTTCCAACAAAATTTAGCATATTTTTAGCATTTTTTACAGTTTTATTTTCTTTTTTTTTTTAGAATATTCTACATTAATTTGAATTTAAATGTAATATGAAAAAGAAATATTTTTTTTTACTTTTAGAGTAAGTACTAGGAACTATTTTTATACGTACACGTTAATTACACTGTGTAGTATCAAATTTTAACAAGCTGGGAACCGTACTGGTAAAGCTAATTCGAGTACGCTGAATTCAATGGTGATAGCAGTTTTTCAAATTTAGCACTCGTATTCGCGATCAGAGAAACAAGCCAGCCGCCGTGAGCCGTTTAAGCCGCCGCCGCCGGTCATTTTTGCTTCAGCCGCCGCCGCCGATTTTTTTCGGCTTATTTCGGCTGGAAGTATCAATTTTCAAATATAAAAAATTTTAAAATAAATATATATTTTTAAAAAAAATTTACTAATTCATTAAACTTGAACCAAAGGTTTAAAAGGCTTAATTCTTTCATTCACTTTTTAAAAATTAAATTTAAAAATTTAATTTAATTTAAATTTAAAAATTTAATTTAATTTAAATTTTTCATTATTTAAAAGTTTATAACACTTCTTATTCACATATTAAAGACATTTTTGAGTAAAAACTGCTTTAAGTACCATTTTTCAACAATCTAGCGATAAAATCGCTAAATATTTACACTGTTTATAATCTATGTTTATAATATATTTTCTGGCGATTTTTGGGTCTGATCTAGCCATTTATTTTGAAAATTTGTTGGCAACACTGCATTTTATATTGAAATCAACAACAAATTATTACTTATTAAGTAGTAAACAAAGGGATTAATATTCTGCTATACTAATCCTCTGCTGTTACAGCAGAATGGATAGTAGCAGCGAGCAGTGTTGCCAACTCTTGAAGGCAGGAAAGCACCGTGAGCATTTAAAAAACGGGTAAAAAGGGTAAAAATTTACCAAAAATGGGGTAAAAAAGCACGATAATAATTTTTTGAAAAATTTAAGTCAAGATTTTAAAAACACATTTTAGCTTTGTAAAATCGTGTAAAAAAGGTTAAAAAAATTACCAAAAAAGGGGTAAAAAAGCACCAAACTAATATTTCAAAATTTGAAAGTTTAAATATAACGAAGTTGTTATTTAAAAGTGTACTACAAACATTGTGCAAAAATGTATTTTTTGTATATTTCGCATAGAAAAATTGAAAAAAGGAGAACAAATACCAAAAATATAAACTGTACAAAAAGCACTAAAAGCACTGTCAGTAATCTGAAAAAGCACTGTAAATACCCGCTTTTTATAAACGGGTATTTGTAAAAAATCACCGGGTACGGGAAGGAAAAAAGCACTAAAAAATACCCGAAAAGCACTGAAATGGCAACACTGGCAGCGAGTCTACTGAAGAAAGCGATATTGTCTGGTACACTCAAAAAAATAAGTTAGTAGAAAAATTAGTAAAACGTCTTGTATATCAAGTGTACTAGTTTTCAGCAATTTTTTTGTTAAAATTCCGTTTTCAGCAAAAATTTTAGTTATATTTTTTTAGCACTAAACTAATTTTGAACTAATGTTTTACTAATTTATTTTGCTACAAAAATTGTGCTGATAACCACATTCATAGCGTGGACGACAACCAGATAGACAAGATGTAGATGTCGCAACTCGTCTGGAAACGGAAATGACATAAAAATAAAAACAACTGTACACATATTCTATATTTAAATTTTCAACAAATAAATTAACTAAAGTAAAATTTCGCTACAAGTTTTTTGAGTTTTTTTCAGTCTACTAATATTCAGCAAAAAGTTTAGTGATTTTAGCAAGGATTTTTTTCATTTGCAGTCGACTAAGTGTTAGCAAAACTTTTGCTGAAGATTACTATTTTTTTGGTAGAAATCAGCTCGCTGATTTTCAGCAAACCTTTTGCTGAAATTACCAACTTTTTTGCAAGCACGCTCCTGACTAAAAATTTGCTGACACAGCAACATTTTTTGCTGACTTTACTGACTTTTTTTTTTGAGTGTAGACAGTCGTTGAAAACAAAATAACGAAACGACGACAAAATCGATCACCAGAATTAGTTAAGCATGCAATCAAAATAACAAAAACTACCAACAATGATGATTAGGGCAAGGAATTCCATGCAAATGCATGTTATTTCTCGACAGTCCAAAACTAATATGGACTAAGCATTTATCTGACTCATCAAATTTAGAACAAACTGGCATCGATTTGTAGATGCATATTTTGACATAAATGCATGTTTTTGCATATTTCGACTTTAAATGCATATTTGGTGGCTTTTTAATGCATATTTTGTGCTTTTTAATGCATATTTGTGCATATTTTCAGTAGCATTTTTTATTTTGTAAAAAAATATAAAAAATTGATACGTTTTCATATTTTGATTCAATCAAAACAAAAATTTTTAAAACTTTATTGACCAATGGGAAATCTTCGAGTTCTGTGTCTGTTTGCAAAATAACTAACTTAAATATATTTTTAAGTTTTAAAGTGCATTATTTTTGCAAAAATTATAGTTTTTAGTGAATATTTCATATATTGTGAGTGCATATTTTTCTTTTTTAACCGCATATTTTTCATTTTTAAGTGCATGAAATTCCTTGCCCTAATGATGATATACCAGGTACCTACTGGTATATCATCATTAGGGCAAATGTTTCAGATATAAGAGCGATGATGAATAACTTTTCAAAAATAGTAAACCTTGAAGATTATTCGTACAAATCTTTGAGAGATGGTCAGGTAACATAGAGGTTACACGATAAATTTTTTCCTTTCAAGTTTTAATACACTCACACTTTTTTACTAACACACTCACATTTTAAAAATTAAACAGTAACTTGATATCAATTTTTGCTTTCAAGTTTTGAGAAAACTTGACGGTCAATTTTTAAACAGCTGATCAAATTTCTTGTAAATTTGTTTTTCTTTTTACAAATATTGTGCCGCAATAAAACACGATTGATAAAATACGGAATGTGAATATTCCGGTATATCAACGAAATGATTTAAAAATAAAAATAAATAAAAAACCAATTTCTGTTGACATGAAAATGTCTGTGGAAGATGTGAAGAAAAAAATAAAGTCTTTTCGAACAGCCTACAGTGCGGAAACAGCCCACAGAGGCGAGCAATTTTAGTTCTTTCCTTGACGACGGCATCTTGAAAGCAAAATTGACTATTAAGTTGCATGCAGCCTACGTCACAGCTTCAAGTTTAACTGAATTTGACAAGCTGTATGTGTTATCAACTTGAAACCAAAATCTTGATCATGTAACCTCACTGTAAGAGTAATGCCAAAAAACGTAAAGGCATATAGAGTGATAGTAAAATAGCTATCTTTCGTAAAAAAACTTAACGTTTTCAAATCACATTACAAAATGTTGTTTTCAGCCGATCAAGCCGCCGCCGCCGCCGATTATTTGGTTGCGCCGCCGCCGCCGATTTTTATCCGGCTCAACCTCAATCGCCGCCGCCGCCGCCGATTTTTTGCTTGCGCCGCCGCCGCCGATTATTTTGGTCGGCTTGTTTCTCTGTTCGCGATATCCGCAATTAAAAATTTTGACGGGTACTAAAAAAATTTAATTTTTATATTTCTGGGATCATTTTTAATTATAAATTTATCAAATTTGATTAAATATGTAAAACATTAAGGAAGCTGAACTTTTTTTATAGATTTTTTTTCGCAAAAACATTTTTTTCTGCAAATAAAATGTATGTGTTATGTTATTTTGTGTATATTCAATAGGGTTTAGAAAAATATTTAATAGAGTTAAGAAAAAAAAATTCTTTCGAAAAAAAAACAAAAATCGGGAAAAAAATGTTTTTGGGGAAAAAATAGCGAAAAATTGTATTTAACAGGGTTGGATTGATTGAAATTCAAAAATGATACCAAAAGTATAAAAAATATTGCTTTATGGTACTTTAATATTAAAATTTTAAATCGGCATGCCCGGCGTTAACTTTTTTACTCGTTTTACTTTTTGTTGTTGTTATGGTGAAGGACTGATTTTGCACAAAATACTCCAATTTTTGGTAAAAAAAAAAAATAATAATTTAAAGAATAGAGTTTAAAATAGAATTAATATAATTGCAAAATGTTGATAAGGTTCGTTTTTAATCTTTGCAATTTTTATGGATTTTTTTAGGTTTGGGTCATAGAGGGTAATGTGGATAGCGTTTGTGATAAATTCCTATCTTTTAAGAATTTCAGTGAATTTTGATTTTTTTTACTGTAACACCTGTACACTTTTCATTTAATCATACCAAAAATCTTACAACGTCAACCAACACCACAAAAAGTATTAACCCTGATCGCGAAAATTTTTTTTTAAGAATTTCATGCAGGTAAGCCCAAAGATGCAGAAATTTGAAAACGGTAAACAGAGAGTGGAATAAAAACCATTAAATTAATTTGGAGTAGATAAATTAAGGCTGAATGGGAAATTCATATTACACGCCAAAGTATTACATATTACAACCTATTTTAGAAATAAAACATTTTGAGGTACTTTTGTTTATCCGCCTTTAATTTTTGAGATAACATATTTTCAGTGACACGTTTGGGAAATCAAATAATAATAAATTTATTTTAACCCTTAAATGCATGGTGTAGCTATTTGGCAACATACCGGTTTTTTAATAAAAAAAAACCCTTGATGCAGAAAACTGCATTTTTGGGCATTAGAGGCCCCTTCTTGGTTTTGATCTGTATATTTGTGAAAAATCTAAAACACGCGTTTTTTTACAAAAAGTGTAATATTCAAAAATATTTGTTTAAATATTTAAAGTGGTATTCTCGCAATAAAATTCAGTTTGGCGACAATAAATGTATAAATTACAGTTTATAGATTTTTTTTGTTTTTTTTTCATACACGTTAAAATAGTCGCAATTTAGATATTTGGCAAAAAACCATATTTCTCAATAAAAATCACCTTTTTTTAAAAATATTTTTTTAGAAATCATATATGAAAAAATGGTTAAAATCGAAGAGATCATGCATTTAAGGGTTAAAGGATTTTTGAACTTTTTTACAAGAATTAACTTTTGAGTTGTTTTTAATTTTTCTTTTATATAATTTTAGTTAATAAAATGAACTGAATTTATAATTAGAGATGACTTATTTTCAGTATAATTGTAAAAAGTCACTAAAATAGTATTTTTTTAAACAAATTGAAACATTTTTTTATAAAATTTTTTTAGCATATTTTTTCTAGCATATTTTTTTAGTTTTTAGCATTTTTTAGCATTTTTATGCAAAAAATCTAGCATTTTTTCTTAAATAAGTTTTGGCAACACTGACCAGTACCCACTTACCTTCTGTATTATTTTAAAACATATAAAATGAGTTACTGATAATGACTTATTTTTATCATTATTTCAAATAGAAAATAATTTTTTAGATTTTTTTGAAAATTTTTTGAAATCTATTTTTAGACTCAATATTTTTTAAACACTGGTAAGGATATATGTAACCACATATTTTTTGATTTTTTGTATGTTGGCGAGTAAGCTTACTTGTGTGCAGCAGGTCAATTGTGTTTTTATCTATTAAATATTACATGTCGATATAGCTCAGATGGTAGATCTGTTGACTGGCAATCTGTAGACCCAGGTTCGATTTCCGCACCAGCAAATTTTATTAAAAAAAAAAAAAATACAATAAAAAATATTTTTTTTTATATAATTTATTTTTTAGAAAATCTATTTTTAGACTCATTATTTTTGTCAGTACTGGTAAGCACATAGGTAACGATATATTTTTTGATTTTTCGTATGCTGGTGTGTAACGACAACTCATTATTTTTCGCGACATCGCCATATAAAGGTAATAAGAAAGGTAATAATAAAAGTATGTAGTTACATAACCACATATCTGGTAATGATTTTCTACACTGGGATACTCAGTAATTAATTAGAGTTGTAGATTCTCGATTCTTTTGAATACTCGATATTACTTAATACTTGTATTTCCTTTCTAAAAGAGTTGTATTTACATATACCCAGCAAAAACAAACATTACCGAGTAAGTAGCACACAAAGAGTTTCACTACTTACCAGACTAATTACTCGCAACATTACTTTTGTTCGCGATGTCCAAAAATTCATGGGTGGTCATTACCCTCTCGCTTACAAAAAAAAAGTGCGAATAACGAGTTACCCATAGTGAAAGAATAAGTCGTTACTCACAAAGATAAAATAAGTGGTAGTTATATATTGTTATATATAATGTGATTGGGTTATATCTGACGGTGAATAGATTCACATTAAGACACATATCATTATATACAAAAACATCTGATATTATTTTTTCAATGAATTTGTTGTACGGTAATTTATGTTATTACATATCCCCAAATCTGACTCCATATATAACTATATAAGCCATATAAAACTAATCAAAATATATGTAGTGACCGATATGATTATATGGTTCGATACTAAGTTATATAACACTGTATGTATCGTCATACTAAAAATATATTTCTTGTAATTTTATATAACTTTCTATATGATCTCGTACAAATTAATATAAATTAAGAGTTAATTTATCCACAGCCAAATAATTTTCACGTGATTTTTTTTGCATATTAAATTAAATTAAAAATGATGCAAACGATTTAGATTAGATTTTTATTTTATGTTATAAAATTTGTGCCTTTAAAATTATTTAAGCTATAGAAATTTCAATATCAATTTAAAGCCGGTATGCATAAAAAGTATTAGACAAAATTATATAAAATCAGATATTTTTATATAGAATTATATGTAATTTGATGTCCTGGATATGGACAAATCTCGGATCAAACTATATCAAATTATATCTAATTTGATATAATTAGACACAAGTAGATGACCCATTTTTCGGATCAAGTTGTATGTCGTTGTATATGGGAACTTATCAAATAAGATATAATTATATATGACACCGTATTAAGATTTTTTACCCGGGTACTCAGAAGTTAGGAAATAAGTGGTTACATACCTCGGAAAATTTTCTATTCAGTTAAAAAAGTCTTCGAAACAATTTAATAAATAAAATAGTAATATAAAAAAAGACTAAATCAGTACTTATTTAATAAATTAATAAAGTTATTACTTTGCAAGAATATATAAGTACTTCTATAACTTATTACCAGTAAGTCATTATTTTATCATGGCAAAATTGTGCATATATTTGGAAAAATACAAATAGAAATGTATAGAATAGCTTATATTCGATAGTGAGTACTCAGAAATAAAACGCATGTCATTGAGTATTCAGTACCCAAATAATAAATACTTTTACAACTCGATAATATAAGAAATGTAAACAAAACAAATAGAAAAAAATAAATTCTTATTTTAATAAAAATCAACAGAAACAAAAGAAATTGTGGTTTTGACTGAAATTAATTCTATAATTTAGTGAAATTTGAGTTAAATGTAGCATCATTATCCTCCAATAGCTGCAGTCTTCGTCCGTCCAAAAAACTAAAAATTTTATCTTTAAATTACTCATTCCTAATCAGAAAGGTTTAATATATAAATATTAACCCCAAAATTCATAAACGCTTTGTAAAACTATAGGACGTTTATTGAACAGAATTTGTATGAAAATTTGGTTTTGTAAACCTGTTATAACTTTACAAAGCGTTTATGAATTGAGGAGTAAAGTTGTATCTTATCCAGAGTTAATAAATATTTTGTTAAATTTTTGGTTAGGTCACAAATATTTTTCATTTAAAATAATAACCAAACAGCTGTTAACGAGATAATGAAAACCCCTTTTAACCTTGATTTATTTTGATTAGTTTTCAAATCTAATTCCTAAATCGCTTACAAAACTTGATGTGAACGGGGTATTAAGAAAATACGCAAAACGATTGCTATTTTGCTATCGTGTATTTTCAATCGTTTTGAATGATTTTGTGCTTATGGAAACCAAATTAACTGTCAAAATAACAATTTCGAAAAAATGATTACAAAAACTTCAGCTACGTGAGTGAAGCAACACTATCGTCAAAACGATATCGTCAGACTAAAATCGTCCTATGGAATTCGGGCACTGGTTTTCGCTACTGCCTTTGGTAATGATTAGTGTTACCAATGCTTTGATTAAATATCATCGGTGATGCTAACTATTATATAGAAGTAACGATTTTTTGTAAATCAAATTACTTTTTATTGAAAAAATATTGAAGTTTATATATATGAGCGTTTAGCTTTGATAGTAACTTTATTTTTCTGCAGTTGGAACATATCACCTCAATTGACCCTTAAAGTTTGTTAAAGTTCTTTCTTTATTCGTTTTAAGTAATTAAGTCTTGGTTGGTTTTGAGAAAATAATCGTTACTTTTATTGTATAAAAACCACTAAGCATAACTGATTTTTAAAAAATTATTTTATTTGTATGTATATGTGGTGCTTATTCATGTGTGGGTTATCAAATTACTCTTGTTTTGTATATTTTTTTTTTATTCTATTTAATAATTTTTTGCTTTATAAAAGAGTTTATTAAACTTTGTATAGTGACCCATAGTTAGTCATTATTTGTATTACATATATGTTGCAACATTCTGGATTTTTTTTTTTGCAATTTATAATCTCTTGCTTAATGTTTTATTATCTAGTCTGTTTTTTCATAGAATGGGGACAAAACGGAAGTGTTTTTGTTTTTTTATATTTTCTTCTGTCTTGATTAAATTAAGCGGGTTTTCAGTGGTGGTTATGTTTTTTTCCTCAAGGAAACTGTGGTATTTATAACTTGTATGGCTTCTCCAAGAACTTAGAGTGGAGTATTAAAAGAATAAAAGCAAACAAATATGTATTCTTTAAGTATTTAGCTTAAGCCTTTGTTTTGTGATTTTAAAAATATTGAATTACCAGATAATACCACATTCTAGATTTAATAAGTCTTTTAGTCACACTTTGTATAGATTTTTTCTTGCAAACTAAAAATTTAAGGGTCAGTTTTATCGTCAGAACTAGTACCGAATTTCTTCTAAAATTTTACTTAAGTCAGAAGTTCTCAAACAAAATTTCTAACTTAATAAAATTTAAGACAAAAATCGTTCTTAGTTCTAGCTATAAAACTGGCGCTAAGTATTATTTTTTAATTTAAGAAACAAATATTCCGAAAATTTAAATACTAAATTAAAATAATGGTTTAATTTAACTTTCAAAAGTTTTTTACAATTCCCTTAATAAATTCATGAAATTAAATTAAATTTATTGTTAGTTTATTCAAGCTGATTTTTTTTTCTTTTTGCAAAATATTCACAAGAAACTTTACGAAATTTATTAAAGTTTAATGATTTCATGTAACTAGAAACCTGATTTACCGTTTGTTTAATTTTATAAATTTTTTGTTTGTGTCGATCAAGTGAAGTTCGAATAATGTTAGCTCCAGTGTTGCCAATTTAGCATATTTAATGCTAGATTTAGCATTTTTTTAATTCATTTAGCATGAAAAAAATGCATCTAGCATATGGCATTTTTTTCAGCATTTTTCCAACAAAATTTAGCATATTTTTAGCATTTTTTACAGTTTTATTTTCTTTTTTTTTTTAGAATATTCTACATTAATTTGAATTTAAATGTAATATGAAAAAGAAATATTTTTTTTTACTTTTAGAGTAAGTACTAGGAACTATTTTTATACGTACACGTTAATTACACTGTGTAGTATCAAATTTTAACAAGCTGGGAACCGTACTGGTAAAGCTAATTCGAGTACGCTGAATTCAATGGTGATAGCAGTTTTTCAAATTTAGCACTCGTATTCGCGATATCCGCAATTAAAAATTTTGACGGGTACTAAAAAAATTTAATTTTTATATTTCTGGGATCATTTTTAATTATAAATTTATCAAATTTGATTAAATATGTAAAACATTAAGGAAGCTGAAATTTTTTTATAGATTTTTTTTCGCAAAAACATTTTTTTCTGCAAATAAAATGTATGTGTTATGTTATTTTGTGTATATTCAATAGGGTTTAGAAAAATATTTAATAGAGTTAAGAAAAAAAAATTCTTTCGAAAAAAAAACAAAAATCGGGAAAAAAATGTTTTTGGGGAAAAAATAGCGAAAAATTGTATTTAACAGGGTTGGATTGATTGAAATTCAAAAATGATACCAAAAGTATAAAAAATATTGCTTTATGGTACTTTAATATTAAAATTTTAAATCGGCATGCCCGGCGTTAACTTTTTTACTCGTTTTACTTTTTGTTGTTGTTATGGTGAAGGACTGATTTTGCACAAAATACTCCAATTTTTGGTAAAAAAAAAAAATAATAATTTAAAGAATAGAGTTTAAAATAGAATTAATATAATTGCAAAATGTTGATAAGGTTCGTTTTTAATCTTTGCAATTTTTATGGATTTTTTTAGGTTTGGGTCATAGAGGGTAATGTGGATAGCGTTTGTGATAAATTCCTATCTTTTAAGAATTTCAGTGAATTTTGATTTTTTTTACTGTAACACCTGTACACTTTTCATTTAATCATACCAAAAATCTTACAACGTCAACCAACACCACAAAAAGTATTAACCCTGATCGCGAAAATTTTTTTTTAAGAATTTCATGCAGGTAAGCCCAAAGATGCAGAAATTTGAAAACGGTAAACAGAGAGTGGAATAAAAACCATTAAATTAATTTGGAGTAGATAAATTAAGGCTGAATGGGAAATTCATATTACACGCCAAAGTATTACATATTACAACCTATTTTAGAAATAAAACATTTTGAGGTACTTTTGTTTATCCGCCTTTAATTTTTGAGATAACATATTTTCAGTGACACGTTTGGGAAATCAAATAATAATAAATTTATTTTAACCCTTAAATGCATGGTGTAGCTATTTGGCAACATACCGGTTTTTTAATAAAAAAAAACCCTTGATGCAGAAAACTGCATTTTTGGGCATTAGAGGCCCCTTCTTGGTTTTGATCTGTATATTTGTGAAAAATCTAAAACACGCGTTTTTTTACAAAAAGTGTAATATTCAAAAATATTTGTTTAAATATTTAAAGTGGTATTCTCGCAATAAAATTCAGTTTGGCGACAATAAATGTATAAATTACAGTTTATAGATTTTTTTTGTTTTTTTTTCATACACGTTAAAATAGTCGCAATTTAGATATTTGGCAAAAAACCATATTTCTCAATAAAAATCACCTTTTTTTAAAAATATTTTTTTAGAAATCATATATGAAAAAATGGTTAAAATCGAAGAGATCATGCATTTAAGGGTTAAAGGATTTTTGAACTTTTTTACAAGAATTAACTTTTGAGTTGTTTTTAATTTTTCTTTTATATAATTTTAGTTAATAAAATGAACTGAATTTATAATTAGAGATGACTTATTTTCAGTATAATTGTAAAAAGTCACTAAAATAGTATTTTTTTAAACAAATTGAAACATTTTTTTATAAAATTTTTTTAGCATATTTTTTCTAGCATATTTTTTTAGTTTTTAGCATTTTTTAGCATTTTTATGCAAAAAATCTAGCATTTTTTCTTAAATAAGTTTTGGCAACACTGGTGATGAGTCATCACTGATGACGCTTGCTAATACAAATAAAAATAATATGGCGTGTTAAGAAAGTTCTAGTAAATAAAATAATATGACAAGAGCATCCCGAGTAAAAAAGTTTTGATATAATCATATATTATTTTATGTAATTAAATATAGTAACTTATAGTTAGATATGGCCACATATGCTTTTAAATTGAAGCATATAGACTTTTATATAGTCATATATTAAATATTTTTTCCTCAAAGGTTTTAATATTGAGACATATGTGATTTTATATTATTACATTCTTGCCTACATATAAGTGTATGTGCTATATATAAGTACACAAAGTAATATATAAAAGATATAATTACATATACGTTTATATATAATTTAGTATGACACCATACATAATAATATAAAACTATATATGGAGCCATTTAAGAAATATTATATAATAGGTGTTATATATTATTATATATTGACGCATATGAACCCATATATAACTTAGTATGGTTTCATATCTACAATATTTCATGATTTCTTTTATATATAACGATATAACGTTCTTTATAAAATCATCTATAATTATATATCATCCCACATTAGCAATTTTTTCAAAGTGATTTTATATAAAAATATATGTATAAGGTCCTTTTAAAACCGTATTGTATTAAATGTGGTTCCATATTAAAAATGATTTTGAACTAGTTTTAGATTTTGTAATTACTAGGGATTGGCGCATGACACGAACGTGAGTGAAGTTATTCACAAGTGATCGTGAGTAATAATTACTATACCAAAGTAATTCGCCCGTGAGCGTGAGAATATATAATTCGTACGTGAGCGTGAGTAAGAATATATATCCCGTGCATGATTCGTGTGTGAGTTTATTTTTTGCATCATATGTTTTTAGTAATTTTTACTGTTTTGCGTGAGAATTTTCTGATTGTAAGTTTTTAATATACTCATGTCTGCGTGAGTAAGACACGAAATGCTCGTGCGTGAGTAATTTGTTTTTGTTTAGGAGCGTGAGTCAAAATGGCTAACGCGCCCATAAAATTAACAATACTGCAGCTTTAATATGGAATTCTCTATACTATAACGCACACTTGACTGAACTCTTATATCTTGGTTGTATATCACAATCCTTTAAGTTAAAAATTTAAGTGTTGTTAATCTTATTTTAAAATAACTAAAAACAAAGAAAAATTTGTTCATGTTTAATGCACTGTCATGGTAAATCTGGATAAAAGTAATGGAAGATTTATCGAAATTATAGGATATCCAGTAGACCTGGGGGTTAATCATTACATTTTGTAATTAATTACACATTCATTTACACAATTACATGTAATTGTAATTGAAAAAAACTCAATTACAATTACAAATTATTTGTAATTGTAATTCAAAAAAGAACAATTACAAGTAATTTGTAATTTGAAAAATGTCAATTACATTTTTTGGGAAAATAAATAATGACAAAAAGCACAAGTTAGGGGTAATCCCAACATGACGTATTCTTTTTATACGCATCCATGCCTATGCAACCTATCCCAGTCAGATTTTTCTACAAAAGTTTAACAAAAAACACTTTTTAATTCTAAATGTAATTGAAATCACTTTTAATTACAATTACTAGTAATTTGTAATTGAAAATTTTCAATTACAATTACTTGTAATTTCAATTACAAATTACAAGCAATTGTAATTGAAATCGCTCAGGTCTAGGGTTTTTCTTTTCCCGGACTTTTTCATTTCCCGGGACAGCGGGATTTTTTCCAGAATTTCCCGGGATCCCGGGAATTCCCGCTCGTTAGGAAATAAATCCGACATATGTTCTACTTGAAAAACTCGATTTCTATTAAAACACCGTCCGACAAAATTCATTTTTTGGTAGTACCCATGAAAAAATCTACTTAATATATTCTGAAAGGAATTCTAACATGATATTGTCATATTAGATTTTATTTGTTGTTTCAAAAAGGTTGATGATTTTCATGATAGATAATACAATTGTTTCGTGGGAATCACCCCAACTCATCAGTTGTCCGCAATAAGAAAACTATGACTGGAACATACAAACCGAGACATTACATAAGGTACAAAAATTCAACGTGACGAGAAACAACAAATAAAACCTAAATGACATCATATTCAAATTTGGACTTGAGGTAGAAGAATATTCTAACTAAATATATGAAAATATAGAAAGTCCGGAAAAAACATTTTTTGTATTTTTTAATGCAAAAATTAAAATAATTGTATTCTTAGAAATATATTAACTAAATATTAATTTGCGGTTTAAACGGTTAAACGAATTGATATAGATATATTGGAATTGTTAAGTGGTACAAACTGGTGTCGGACCAGTTTTATAGTCAGAACTAATATCGATTTTATTGCTTAAATATTTCTTAAATATGGAATTTAAAAATTTCTATTTCTAGATATTTTGTTTCTATGAAGATTTTCAGAAGTATTCGTCTAGAATTATTTTCATTAAAAAGTGTAAAAGTGAGTATTTTTCACACCAATATTTAGGTAAATTCGCCTAAATACTTTTATAAAAATATTCACCAAATTAATATTAGATAGTTTTTTAACTTAAATTGGTATTTTTTGAATAGAAATTTTTTATGCCACAACTACTTAAAAAGAAATTATTTAATTTTCATAGTTGCATTTTAAATTAACATATAAAAAATCAAAAATAATTTGAAAAAGCATCTGAATTGAAATAAAGCAAATGCAATTGAAATTTAAATTTAAATGAAATTATTTGAGGTAAAAAACTAAAAATCAGTTAAAAATACGAAAATTTTACTAATTTTTTTAGTTTTAATGCACAGGTATTTGTAGGTATTTGAAACTGAAATACTGATGTTGAAATGTTGTATATATTCCTTTATTTGAACAAATATCATCATTTTAAAGAAAAAAAAAAATTTCGAACCACGAGTAGGTACTTTTGTTGGTAAATAAAATTTGTATTGGGTTTAACTGATAAAATTTGTATTCGGTTTAACTAAACAAAATCAACTGACATCCAAAAACAATTTGGCCAAAATAATATTTTTTATACTAATTCAGTTTATTAAATTTTAAATCCTATCTTTATTATAAATATTTTTTATATAAATTAATTTCAAAAAAATCAATGCTTTAAATTTAAATAAAGCTTCAAAAATTGCTTATATTCTAGCTAAATCTTCTATAAAAGAATAAAAAAAATCCCGGGAAATACCGCACAAAATTCCCGGGATTGCGGGATCGAAAAAAGGGCGGTATTCCCATAAACCCTACTCAGGTCTGATCTCCAGATATTGTATATCTTTTTTTATTTAAAAATATAATTTTGTATATTGTTAGATATGGTCATATATATTATGGTAAAAATATAGGGTTAATATTTAGGTATAATTGTATCAAACTATGTCCACTTTTATAACATTTTATATAATTTTATACAAAAAGATATAATTTTATGTAATTGGATGAGGACAAAATTCGGATACAATTGTATCATATTGTATCGAATTGTATCAAATTGTACCAAATTGTATACAATTCGATACAATATGATACAATAAGACGTTCTCATTTTTCGGATATAATTATATCTAATTACATAGAAGATTATATATAATTAAATATAACTTTATATGGCTCCATATCATTTTTTTTACTTGGGATGTTTTCTTTTGTTTCTGTTAGTCAGCAAAGGAACGCAAAAGAAAACGGAGGTATACTGGACATTAACATTTCGCAGTTAAAATTGTTAAAAAAAATAATAGAGGTTTGTTTTATAATTAAACTATATTTATTTACGGGAATACTATTAAATATGTTATTGTTTTTCTTTTATTTCAGTCCTTTAACATTTTCATCTGAATTCTACCAGGTAGAAGAAAAAAAGGTACCAAATAAAGGAACGCAAAAGAAAGCGGAGATATACTGGACATTTCGCAGTTAAAATTGTTTTAAAAAAATAAAATAACAAGGTTTGTTTTAAAATATAAACTATATTTATTTACGGGAATACTATTAAATATGTTGTTTTTCTTTTATTTCAGCCCTTTTTCCAAATTCAACCTACCGCTGACACACATATTGGAAAGAAAATACAAGTGATATTTAGTGCAAATAGTGTTTTTGGATTGTGTATTTATTCAAAAATAAAATTAACAATATTTACGTTAATTTATTTTTATTCAATTAATAACAAAAAGTGATTGTAATTTTAGCAGCATGTTTTGCAGATTTCAACTGACCCACCCGGGTAAAAATCTTAATATGGTGTTGTACATAATTATATCTTTTATGATAAATCCCCATATACAACGACATACTAATTGATCCGAAAAATGGGTCATCTACATGTGTCAAATTATATCAAATTAGATATAATTTGATACAGTTTGATCCGAGATTTGTCGATATCCAGGACATCAAATTATATCTAATTCGATATAAAAATATCTGATTTTATAAAATTTTGTCTGATAGCAGGCATACTTTTTATGCTACCAGCTATTAAATTGAGATTGAAATGTCTATGGTTTTAACAATTTTGAAGACCCAAATTTTAAAACATAAAATAAAAATTTATTTGAATACTTTTGTCTTCTAAATCGTACGCATCATTTTTTAATATGATTTTACATGCAAAAACATCACGTGGAAATTATTTGGCTATGGAGTAATTAACTCTGAATTTGCAGATAACTAAATTTGATGTTAAACTATATATTAATTTGTATGCGATTATATAGAAAGTTATAAAAAATTAAAATATATTTTTAGTACGACGACACATACAGTGTTATAAAACTTAGTATCAAATCATATATAATCATATGGATCACTACATATAATTTGATTAGTTTTATAAGGCTTATGTAGTTATATATGGAGTCAGATTTGGGGATATGTAATAATATCAATTACCGTACAAAAAATTCGTTGAAAAAATAATATCAGATGTAGTTGTATATAATGATATGTGTCTTAATGTTACTCCATTCATTGTCAGATATAGCCCAATCACATTATATGTGACAATATATAACTATTTTTACTCGGACACTTTCATTTCTATTAAACGAACATTCTTCTAAATTTTTTAATGTTAACTGAATTTTTGACCTGTTTATAACTAACTAGAATTTAGCAGAAAACATGTGCTGATTTCAGCTGAGTAATTTTCATTTCCATTAAACAACATTTCTTATAAATTATAGTATTTGAACTAACTTTTTTACCTAAAATTTAGGTAACCTAAATTTAGCAGACCATGATTCTCAACATCATTGAAATTTCTGCTGGCGCAAATTCAGGTACTATTTCCTGTTATTTTAGTAGAATTTTTAACTATTTGTACGGGCTTTTTTTTATGAGTGTACTTATGTATGAGATAGATTGTCATCCTAAGACCATTAAATTAAAAAAAAATATTTAAGAGGTTTAAAAGTAGTGTAGTAGTGCACTTAAGTTTAAAAAAGAAGAAAATTGTAGTATTCACTTTAAAATAAAAGGTAAGTTTTATAGTCAGAACTACCCGGGTAAAAATCTTAATATGGTGCAACATATAATTATATCTTATTTGACAAGTCCCCATATACAACGACATACAACTTGATCCGAAAAATGGGTCATCTACTTGTTTCTAATTATATCAAATTAGATATAATTTGATACAGTTTGATCCGAGATTTGTCCATATCCAGGACGTCAAATTACATCTAATTCGATATAAAACGAGTAAAAAGGTTAAAGTCGGGCATGCCGACTATACAATACCCTACACCAGTCTGGTGTATTGTTTGGATCCGAAATTCGAATGGGTTAAAATGGGGCTTATGTCAAAATTTTCTATAATGTGAGTCAGCGCACCAAATTTCATTCAAATATCTTAATATTTGCGACCTGCAGTTTGTAACCAAGCCAATTTTGGGGGGACCCTTATATGGGCACTAGTTCTAAACATGGACCGATGTTCACCAAAATCAATAGGCTTCGTCCTTGGGCCAACATAGGTCTATGTACCAAATTTCATCAAAATAGCTTAATATTTGCGACCTGCAGCGTATAAACAATATAATTTTGGGGGGACCCTTATATGGGCACTAGTTCTAAACATGGACCGATGTTCACCAAAATCAATAGGCTTCGTCCTTGGGCCAACATAGGTCTATGTACCAAATTTCATCAAAATATCATAATATTTGCGACCTGCAGGGTATAAACATTATAATTTTGGTAGGACCCTTATATGGGCACTAGGTCTAAACATGGACCGATGTTTACCAAAATCAATAGGCTGCGTTATTGGCCCAATGTAGGTCTGTGTACCAAATTTCATCAAAATATCTTAATATTTACGACCTGCAGCGTATAAACAGTATAATTTTGATAGGACCCTTATATGGGCACTAGGTCTAAACATGGACCGATGTTCACCAAAATCAATAGGCTGCATTATTGGGCCAATATAGGTCTGTGTACCAAATTTCATCAAAATATCTTAATATTTACGACCTGCAGCATATAAACAGTATAATTTTGGTAGGACCCTTATATGGGCACTAGGTCTAAACATGGACCGATGTTCACCAAAATCAATAGGCTGCGTTATTGGGCCAATATAGGTCTGTGTACCAAATTTCGTCAAAATATCTTAATATTTACGACCTGCAGCGTATAAACAGTATAATTTTGGTAGGACCCTTATATGGGCACTAGGTCTAAACATGGACCGATGTTCACCAAAATCAATAGGCTGCATTATTGGGCCAATATAGGTCTGTGTACCAAATTTCATCAAAATATCTTAATATTTACGACCTGCAGCATATAAACAGTATAATTTTGGTAGGACCCTTATATGGGCACTAGGTCTAAACATGGACCGATGTTCAAAAAAATCAAACTTGTTCGTCCTTGGGCCAACATAGGTCTGCGTACCAAATTTCATCAAAATATCTTAAAAGGTGCGACCTGTAGAGTGCGCACAAGATTGCATGGACAGACAGACAGACGGACGGACGGACAGACGGACATTGTTAAATCGAAATAAAAAAAAATTCTGAACCGATCGGTATACTATAAGGTGGGTCTACGACCAATATTTTTTGGTGTTACAAACATCAGCACAAACTTATAATACCCTGACCACATAGTGGTGTAGGGTATAAATATGTGATTTTATAAACATTGTCTAATAGTAAATATACTTTTTATGCATACCGGCTATTAAATTGATATTGAAATTTCTATAGCTTGAACAATTTTAAAGGCCCAAATTTTATAACATAAAATAAAAATTAATTAGAAATTTATTAATTCAGTTCGAGGCCAATATCCTTATTACACGGAGGAAAAGACGTTTTTGTATATGTTTGGAGGTAATCAATGTATGTTTACAAACTACCATATATGTATTTGCAGTATACTTCCAATTATATTGTTTTTATAGTTACTTTACATATATTTCCCGGTAATAATTATATTTGTGGGATACAATTAACATATATTTGGAAAAACGGCGAATTTCCATTCTTGATACATATAAAGTTGTATGTAACCATTATAACTTTTGTAGTTGGTAATAATCGTTTAGTTTAGCTAGACTGCATCTAGCCAGAAAATTTAGTGATATTTTTCCTTTATTTATTAATTTTATTGTGAAAGATGTAAAAAAATAAAATAAATTAGTATAAATAAAACATAAAATTGTGTTAAAAAGAAAAAAATTTATTTAATTGTGTATATTAAAGTATTAACTTATTATAAGTGTTTTAAATTGATATTTGTTAATAAGAATAAATAAAAAATAAATGAAGAGATTGTAGTTATTGTTTTTCAATGAAATATTTGTATTAGATGTAAAATTCAATGTGATTTATAATATATTTAGTTACTAAATAATCGCCAAACAGTAGATGTATTAATTTTACTTTTTATGTTTTTCCATTAAAATATTGATAAATTTGGAGAGTAGAATAAATACGCCTATTGTTTGGCATATATTAATAATTGCTTTATAACTAAATATATTATTTATATATAGTAATTGCATGGAAACATAATTTATTTATGACACACATATTATATGTTTGCTGCCAAACATATAATTTTTGTCGATAGCTTCATTTCATCCAAACATTATATATTTACAGGCAAATATAATATATTTGCTTGCAAACATAATATATTTGCATGCAAATAAATATTGTTTCTAGTAAAAAACACGGCGAATATGTTTAACAATTTCTCCAAATATATATATATTACCAGCAAAAATATGTTTGGGACAGGCCGTTTTTTTTCAGCGTGTATGAATTAACATAATAAGTACTTTTTTCAGAAACTGCTATTTTTCTTCATCAGGATATTCTCCTAACAAATACTTCACAGAGTTTTTGCTTTCAAAAACCTCTACACTTTCAGAAATGAAAAGACGATCGTTTCGGGGATTTTCCAGGTCCCCTTCTTCAGTTTTCTTTAAAAAGTGGTGGCAATATGCAAATTGAAACATCAAAATTTCATATTAAACGTAGTCTACTACATCAACGAAATGAGAATGGAGCAAACAATAAAATATGTTTTCGAAGTCTCTGCAAAGACATAACCAACAATAGAAATATTATGAAAGTTTTCTGTTTTTATATTTCGAACCGTCGGTACATGTCTTTGCAGAGACTTCGAAAACATATTTTATTGTTTGCTTCATTCGCATTTCGTTGATGTAGTAGACTACGTTAATCACGCAGTTACTCGGAATGTCGTTCTTTTAATATTTTTGTACTATTCTTTCTTGCAAACTTCATTGTGCACAGTAATACATGTTTTTTTCAATAACAGTGACTTGCTTTCACACTCTTCTGAATAAAATGTCTCCTTCTATCATGTCTTTGTTACCGGTCGCAACTATTCTTCTTTTAAGGCCCAGTTTTTAGGAAGTGGATTATCTTTAAACTTAGTTTAACGCAGTTTGTAACTGGAATACTGCTTTTAAAATGTGGTTTATTTTGTTTTATTTCAATAAAGAAATAAATTATACTCAAGAAAAAGTTTTTCCGACAAATTTTTGTTAATAAAATTTGAAATGGCTGACAAAATTCGTTTTCGGTTTAACTAAACCAAGTTTAACTGACATCTTAAAAACTCGCCATAAATATTATTTCGTTTATTTATCAGAAAATCGCAGTCTTTTCCATAGAAAAACGGTGATTACGATCACAGTTTACAAGTACAACGATTTGCAAATCACATTCACTGAGAAAAATGTTACTGAAAAATCGCCGAATCGCCCATCTCTATTACAAACCCGTGATCACGGTCACTGTTTAAAAGAACGGTGATTTGAAAATCACGATCACTGGTAGCAGCGTTATTCAAAAATCACCGGATCGCTCATCTCTAATTGCCACCACTTTCTAAAGAAAACTGAAGAAGGGGACCTGGAAAATCCCCGAAACTATCGTCTTTTTATTCCTGAAAGTGTAGAGGTTTTTGAAAGCAAAAACTCTGTGAAGTATTTGTTAGGAGAATATCCTGATGAAGAAAAATAGCAGTTTTTGAAAAAAGTACTTATTATGTTAATTCATAATAAGGAAATTGGCCTCGAACTGAATTAATAAATTTCTAATTAATCAATAAAAAGGTCGAAAAAACAATTTTTATTTTTTGAATAAAAATTAAAAACCAACATAAAATAAAAATTTTAATGCTTTTGTCTTCTAAATCGTACGCATCATTTTTTAATATAATTTTATATGCAAAAAAATCACGTGAAAATTATTTAGCTGTGGAGAAATTAACTCTTAATTTATATTAATTTGTATGAGATCATATAGAAAGTTATATAAAATTACAAGAATATATTTTTAGTATGACGATACATACAGTGTTATATAACTTAGTATCGAACCATATATAATCATATCGGTCACTACATATATTTTGATTAGTTTTATATGGCTTATGTAGTTATATATGGAGTCAGATGTGGGGATATGTAATAACATCAATTAACGTACAAAAAATTCATTGAAAAAATAATATAAGATGTAGTTGTATATAATGATATGTGTCTTAATGTGACTCCATTCACCGTCAGATATAACCCAATCACATTATATATAACAATATATAAGTATTTTTACTCGGGTAAGCACGATTCTTTTCTTAAACATATCTTAGGTTGCGTTTACACCTGCATCGAAATCCCGAGATTTCGCTATTCACCACTCTGAAAAAACAATGAGGAAAAGCATATAAATGTATAATTTTTAATAAAACACACATAGTTAGCTATAATAAATACATTTTTATAAAAATTTAACGTTTATATGCTTTCCTTCATTGTTTTTTGAGAGTGGTGAATAGCGAAATCTCGGGATTTCGATGCAAGTGTAAACGCAACCTTAAGTAATTTCGTTTGAAATCTATCTTCGTTCTGACAACAAAACTGACCCTAAATACTAATTTTTCGGTAAAATGCCTCAAAACACTTGTTTAATTGCAAAAAATTGTTAATAGTTTCATATTAATTCTGCAAAAAAGCTCATTATAAAAAAATTTTGAGAATTATCTCTTGAAAAAATGTAGAATCTCTCAGGTTTCCTGCACAAAAGAGATTCTTGAATCCAAGAATGTCAAATTCTAAAATGTATGTTTACTAAATTATTCATGTTTTCCATTATAGCATTATTTGAAAAAAATGTTTTTTGGTCCTTGTATCCGCGCCTGGATATGACAATAGATCTGGCATATCTCATTATGTATAGCATATATGGGTGATATCTAATTGTATAAAAGACAATACATATATACAAATATATGGTTATATAAGGTACCACCTAAGAGACATACATATATGGCTAATCAACACGACATATATATTCACATATTATAAGATAAACCAAGATATTACTACACTCATAAAAAAAAGTTAGTACAAAAGTCTGTTAAACGCGTTCTAATTCAGTTGAACTAATTTTTCCTGTTGTTTTCGTTTAAATCCGTTGTTTAGCTAAAGTTTTTAGTTATCCAATTTCATCACAAAAACATATTTGTGCTGTACTTGAACTAATTTTTCCTCCTGATATTTAGCTATTTTTTTATAAACGATTTTGACAATATATCAGCTAATATAGATAAATTTGTTGGCAACTTTTTAATATTTGTGGTTTCAAAAGAAAACGATAGGGGTGCTAGTGTATAGTGAGTGATTGATGGTGCTTGATGGTGAGGTGTGTATCAGGGTTCCAAGCCGACCCAAAATTTTCGGCGGCGGCGGCGCAACCAAAACAACTACGGCGGCGGCGGCGTTTATGTATATAAACCGGCGGCGGCTGGATTGACGGCTCGAATTGTTTTCTATGCACTGTTAATAACATAGCTTTGAAAAATTAATTCTTTTCTGATTGAATCCGCTTAAGACCTGTTAACTTATCTCAAAATAAACTGAGTTTAGTGCTTAACCATAGTTACCAGTTAGTTAGCCATACAAAATATATGAAAAAGCAATTGTCGTTGTCGACCCAGTTCTGATTAATCTCTAAAATAAGAAAAATAAATTAAGAAAAATGGCGGCGGGAAAAAAATTCGGCGGCTCTTGTTTTGGTCGGCTGCCCTTTTGAGCCGAAGCGAGTCGTTTGAAACGGCGGCGGCTAATAAAGCATAAAAGTGGTCGGCGGCGGCGCGGCTCCGATTTTGCGCCGGTCGGCTTGGTACTCTGGTGTGTAGAAAATTTCTAGTAAGTGTATTTTAATGTGTGTGATGAGTCATCACTGATGACGCTTACTAATACAAATAAAAATAATATGGCGTGTTAAGAAAGTTCTAGTAAATAAAATAATATGACAAGAGCATCTTTTCTTTTGTTTCTGTTAGTCAGCAAAGGAACGCAAAAGAAAACGGAGGTATACTGGACTTTAACATTTCGCAGTTAAAATTGTTAAAAAAAAATAATAGAGGTTTGTTTTATAATATAAACTATATTTATTTACGGGAATACTATTAAATATGTTATTGTTTTTATTTCAGCCCTTTAACATTTTCATCTGAATTCTACCAGGTAGACGAAAAAAAGGAACCTAATAAAGGAACGCAAAAGAAAGCGGAGGTATACTGGACATTAACATTTCGCAGTTAAAATTGTTTTAAAAAAATAAAATAATAAAGTTTGTTTTATAATATAAACTATATTTATTTACGGGAATACTATTAAATATGTTATTGTTTTTTATTATTTCAGCCCTTTAACGTTTTCATCTAAATTCAACCTACCGCTGAAAATACGAATATTTTATATTTTATTTGGATAGGGCTTACTCTTCAGTATATGCTCAGAAAATATCAAAATTCGAAGAAATAAAATTTACACATGTTTTTTTTAATATATTTTAGTCACAAAGTAATATTCTATGCATTAAATTTGTACACAAAATTTTTTGGGAGCGTTTTTTATCATTGCCTTTATTATAAATCTTATTTCGCATAATAAAGCAGAACAAAAAAAAAACTACATCTAAATATGCAAGAATTGCACACAGTCTTTAAAGAAAATCCAATGACGATTCTCCGATGGTGGGCGAAGCCATGTTATATGAGGCAGGTACTGATGGCTTTTTATAAGCCATAAAAGTAATCAACGTATATAAAAAATAAAAAAACAAATACAAAACAAATTAAAAAATGTACGCAATAAAAGATTTTGACCGAAATTAAATGTCTAATAAGTTCTCTACCATCGTTTTTAAGAATATTTGGGTTATAATATAAAATGCTCTTTATCCGATTCTGTACATGTAGAAAACTATTGGAATACTGATAATCAGGGCAAGGACTTTCATGCACTAAAAAATCGAAAATATGCGCTTAAAATATGCACTATAAAATGGAAAATATGCACTTAAATATGCATTTATAACGAAATATGCACTAAAAGCCAAAAAATATATGCAATTAAAAATAAATGTTTTTTTTTTAATCATATTTATTAAAAACTAACATAAACGTAAAAATCCAGGTATTGGTTACAATAAACTTGTTCGTTTACTTACTACAAGTTACTATTTACTACAGCTGGAAAAATTCAATACAAAAAGTAAATAAAACTTTGCAATTGTAGTAAAAGTAGTAAGAAATTCGAGTAAACAAACACACTGAATATGTCTTCAAATACACATACTTAAATATATTTTTGTGTGTGGCATTTTACCTGAAAAAAACTTTATTATAAAATAGAACTTAAATATGTGTAGGTACTATAAAATCGTACTTACTTTCGTAACTCAAAGAAAAAAGTGGCAGAAATTAATGCTCGGGGACAAGTTTCCTTAAAATAATTTTTATAAAATTTTTCAACTTTCTTTTTGTCAGCAATAACACCCGAAAACGTTAATTTAAAATTACATCTATAAAAAATGTGTTAGTGGATGACAACATATTGTATACTATGTGTTTCTCGTTCTAGTGTCGTTTAGTGTTATATTACCAACAGAGCTTCCAAATAATTAATTCTTTAGATTTTTTTTTAGTTTTAAAGTATGAATTCTTAAATCGAATTTCATATTTAAAAATATTAAGAAATATGCAATAATGCGCAAAATATGCAAAAATATGCAATAAAAATCATAAAATATGCAATAAAATATGCACTTAAAAGCAAAATATGCAAAAATATGCATTTATAACAAGATATGCAAAAATATGCAACAACAAATCGATGCCATTTTTTTGCAAATTCTTTGATTCGGAAAAGTATTTGGTCAAATTCATTTTTGGGCCACTAACTACAAACATGCATTTGCATGAAAGTCCTTGCCCTGCTGATAATTATTACAACTTGTTTTATAAATACTTTTTAATATTTTATATTGTGAATCTAAGAAGTTTTGGAATTTGTTATAAAATAAAATTGAAAATATTTTTCTGTCAGTTCTCAATAAAACATAAAATAATTTCTACAAAATGTTTTCAAAAGATGAAATAAAATCTACCGTCACCAATCTAAATGCAGCTAATTATTCAGTATGGAAGGTTAAAATGGAATTAATTTTAATCAAAGAAAATCTGTGGGATGTGGTTTCAATACAAAGACCTGCAGAGCCGAATGCCATATGGTTAAAGAAGGACGGGCAGGCAAGAGCATGTATTGGGCTCATGGTAGAAGACGAACAACTGGTTCATTTTAAAGATGCGACAAATGCAAGCGATTATTGGAAACACAAGTGAAAAGATTTTAGTCAAATGTGTTCTTTACGTACCGTCGATTGAATATAATCTACTTTCTGTCAGGAAGTTGACTGAAAAAGGCTTTTGAAGAACAAAATATGCAAAGTTATGAGAAACAACCAGACTATCGCCCTTGGTGATTCGGTGAATTATCTCAACAGGCTAAGGGTAAGACACAATAAAATAAATATAGTGAATAACAAACACAATGGGTGCGTGCACGAATGGCATAGAAAGATGGGCCATCGTGATTTAAATGTTGTAAAAAAGATGCTAAAAAATTCTAATATCAAAGTTAATGATTGTGCTGATGAATCCGAATGCGAAATATGCTTTAGTGGTAAGATGTCTAGAAAATCGTTTCCCCAAAAATCAGGTGAGCAATCTAAAAGTATTCTCGATTTGGTGCATACTGATGTAGCAGTGATGAATGAGACTACTCCCAGTAGTTATCGTTACTTTGTGACGTTTATCGACGATTACAGTCGATATTGTGTGATTTATTTGTTGAGAAACAAGAGTGATGTTTCTGAAAAGCTAAAGGAGTACTTTCATTTTGTTAAAACTAAATTTAATAAAGTTGCCAAAATTTTAAGATCAGATCGTGGTGGTGAATACCTTGGTAATAACGTTAAATGTTTTCTAAAAATAATGGGTACACAACAACAATTTACTGCACCATACACCCCGCAACAAAATGGTGTTGCAGAAAGGAGAAATCGTTATCTGGTTGAAATGGTAAGATGTATGCTTGCAGATGCCAATCTGTCGTGAAAACTTTGGGGAGAAGCAGTATTAACAGCGAATTTTATACAAAATCGAATCGAAACCAGATCCAACAATAATATTCCCTTTGAAATCTGGGAAGGCAAGAAGGTCGATATAAATCAGTTTGAGTTGTTTGGATCGGAAGCTCATGTTCTAATACCTGGTCAGAAGCTGAAGAAATTAGATCAGAAAACAGAAGTGTTGCTCTTTATGGGATATTCGGAGGAAACAAAAGCTCTGCGTTTTTTAAACAAAGAGAAAATGAAAATTGTTATACGTCGGGACTACAAAATAGTAAAATCAAAACCAAAAATAATCGAATCTGTACATGATATTAAGATACCAAAACATATTTCAAGAAGTAAGCAAAAATGAAGTAGAAGAAATTGATGAAATTTCAACATTTAACGAAATACCCATATTTAATGATGATGAATATTATTCGGCTGATGACGAAGTTCTAATTCAAATTGAAGACGAAGATAACATATCTGTATCTAGTGATAGCAGTGACATAACGGTAATTCCACTATTATCTGAAACTAATGATTTAACACTCATTGCAGATGAACAAATTCCTCTGAGAAGATCCAATCGTCCGAACTTGGGGGTGCTTCCTCAACGATATGTTAATATGGTAAAAGTTGTTGAACCAACTACTTTTAAATAAGCTCTGGAATGTACTAAGGAAATGGGATCGAAGCTATGAACGAAGAAATGAAATCGTTAAATAGTAACAAAACTTGGAAGGTGGTGCCACTCCCTGAAGGTCGAAAAGCTATTGGGTGTAAGTGGATTTACAAAATTAAACATAATGCAAATGGTAAAATTGTGAAGTACAAAGCACGGTTGGTTGCACAGGGCTTTAGCCAAAAATATGGTGTAGATTACGACGAAGTGTTTGCTCCGGTTGTCAGACAATCAACTCTACGTATGTTTCTTACAATGGCAGGTTTCAAGAACTACAAAGTCAAGCATTATGACATTAAAACTGTATTTTTTAATGGTGAGCTTGAAGAGATTATATACATGCGACAGCCACCTGGATATGAAATTAAAAACAATAAAAATAAAATGCTCGTATGCAAGCTACAAAAAAGTTTGTATAGTCTTAAGCAAGCAGCGCGATGCTGGAATTCAAAACTTTTTGATGTACTCAAACAGGAAGGGTTTGTACAGGGAATTTCTGATCCTTGTCTGCTAAAGCTACAACTTGAAAATGGTTACGTTTTTATTCTTATTTATGTGGATGATATCTTGGTAACAGCAAAGAACGATAAAGATTTTGAAATGGTGGAGAAAATTCTGCAAAACAATTTTGAACTTACAAATTTGGGAGAAGTCAATTTCTATCTAGGAGTCAAAACTGAGAGTTAATGAAAACAACCTATATAAGTAATTTTTGTTAAAAAAAACACTATTTCAGTACAAATGCAGTCTGTGTAGTGAGAATTCAAAGTAAAAAATATCAGAATGTTGAACATTTGATTTCACATAAATTACTCGCAGCACTTCCAAATGAATTGCATGATTCCAGCAGAAAGCACCTACTACTGGACTGTCGGAAACAAACCGAAGACAAATAAAACTCTTCTAGTCTTATTTCTACAATTCTTCTTATTTCATCAGCATTACATCTTCCTGATATATAAACCAACCCCAGGTTATAAAATGAATTATTTCCGTTTATACATATGTTCAAATATCTCTTTTGTGATATTCTTGTCCATTCATCTAAGATTATAGTAAATCTCCTATTGTTAGAAATATTGCTCGATATTTCTTTTATCATGATATCTTTTACATGATTATAGTAATTTAATATAATGTTCTTTACATCGGTTTCATTTTTTTGCAATGCCATGTTTTTATTATAAAAACTTTTTCGAATAAACGAAGATCTAGTTATGGTGCGGATTGACTGCGGCTAATTTGGATACCATTTCAGGAAATGTTTGCCCTACCATAAAAAATTTAATGCCTATTCAGCTTACACTTTTTTCTTCGGGTACTTTGCTAATTTTAGCTGAAACGTTATTCTTGTTGTTGTTTTCTTCAAGAGAAGTTGCATGACCATCAATTTTTTATTTTTTGTGAACCAAATTTAGATGTCGGATAACCAAATTTAGATACCACCGTTAACCAGTCTTTTCTTTTCACATTTATTAATGAAAACGTTACTTATAAAATTATTGACCCTTAATATAAAGGAGTATTTTAAATTTAAAGTCGACTTTATTTTTAATCAAACGGTTTTGTTCATTTTGTGTATGAAAACCTTACAAAAATGTTTATATTTTCAAATATTTTGATTGGTTGAAAATAAATTAACCAATCAGAATGCTCCAAAAATAAACCAAGTCAAGGTATACTGCCACCCAATATTTTAACTAAAGTCGACTTTACCTAAATTATACATTTAAAAAATTTAGATAGTAAGGGCGATTATTTGTAAGAAACAAAGCTTTTTTTCATATTTCTTTTAAACATTTTACCAAGTTTTTAGGTTTTACTACTTAAATTTTGAAAAAGTTATGCGAAAAATCTTTATTAGTTGAAATGCTCCTAATTACTTGGCAAAGATTTTATTTGTGTGTCAAATAAATGTATTCCCTTTTAAAAGATTTTAACAATGTCATTTTTGTTTTTGTATTTAAAATGTTTTTTATGACTAAAATTAAAAAAATCCTATTCGAAACAAAAACAATTTAAAAAATTTAAAATTTTTAAAATTTCCCGTTTTCCCGGGAAAAATATATTATTTTCCCGGGAATTCCCGGCAAACTTTTCCCCAAACCCTAATGTGGACACTAAGTACCACTTTGTACGTGATCTTAAAAACAAGCACATTATTAAATTGTCATATTGTCCTACCGAAGACATGCAAGCAGATATATTAACTAAACCTCTGACACACGTTAAATTTTCAAAATTTAGGAGTTTGTTACAATTGTATTAATTAAGGAAGGGTATTGGAATACTGATAATTATTACAACTTGTTTTGTAAATACTTTCTAATATTTTATATTGTGAATCTAAAAAGTTTTGGAATTTGTTATAAAATAAAATTGAAATTATTTTTCTGTCAGTTCTCAATAAAACATAAAATAATAATAATAATAAATTTTGTTCATACACGGTTTTTTGAAATTTTGCTGTTTTCTTAGCGTAAAATTAATTTTAAACTTTGAACGCGTTTTCCCACAACCCTGAGTTCAAAATTGGTTGCCACTGTACAGCCAAGGCGGGTTAACCGATTTCTATTCGGGGTTTTTTCTTTCGTAGCCAACAACAAACTCTAGTCCTTATCGTGGCCCTTTTTTTGAATTTTTGTCAAATGAATTTTATATCTCCGAGCGAATGTGTTTTTTCTTGCCTTTTTGGAATTTTTAAGTTTGTGTGGTAACTTTGTTAAAAAAAAATAATAAAATAAAAATCGTGCCACGATAAGGACTAGAGAATTTATCTGGAATTAAGAATCACTTTACATTTTTATTTTCCGATAATTAATGAAGGCTGCACAGTGGCAGCCGATTTTGCCTTTTTTAAAAAAGGCCAGTAATGAAGTGGCAACTCTGGCGATTTTGGCTGGGGAAATATAAAACTGATATTAGCTCTGTTCCACGTACGTTACCGCGGGTGCCCGCGGGAACCCAATCTTACCAAAAAGCGTTTCTATTGTTAAAAATTGGGTAAATGAGAGCGTTGATGAGAAAATAATTTGTTTCTCATTTTACCAGAAGTTACCCGTACTTTTTTTTCGGGTAAAATGGTAAAACTGTCAAATCACTTGTTGTTTATAAATCAGCTGTTTTAAATTTATAAAAATAATTAAAATAATATTAACAAAACTTGTAAACATTAGGTTTGTTCCACGTAATTCTGGGCAAAGTCTGGTAAAATGAGAGTAAACAAATAAATATCTCAAAAAATGGTAAAATTGCTCACAATACCTGTAACGCACAAAACCACATTTCAAGCCCAAAAATTAACGTCAAACTTATTCATATAAACAAAAGCTATTTTTAAGAATAAAATATCGAAGGGAATAAAGAAAAAATGTTGGAACGTGGTATTTGTTACCGATATTAATTATTGTTTACAAGTTTTGTTAATATTTAAATTATTTTTACAAATTTAAAACAGCTGATTTATAAACAACTAGTGATTTGACATTTTTACCATTTTACCCGCAAAAAAAGTACGGATAACTTCTGGTAAAAAGAGAAACAAATTATTCTCTCATCAACGCTCTCATTTACCCAATTTTTAACAATAGAAACGCTTTTTGGTAAGATTGGGTTCCCGCGGGTACCCGCGGTAACGTACGTGGAACAGAGCTATTAATTAATATCGTTAAAAAATACCGCGTTCTAACACTTTCTCTTTATTCCCTTCGATATTTTACTGTTAAAAATAGCTTTTGTTTATATGAATAACTTTGACGTTTATTTTTGGGCTTGAAATGTGGTTTTGTGCGTTCCCGGTATTGTGTGCAATTTTACCATTTTTTGAGATAATTATTTGTTTACTCTCATTTTACCAGACTTTACCTAGAATTACGTGGAACAAACCTATTTTTGAAACTACTAAAATAACATGGTTTTTAAATAAAAGAAATTTAATAAAAACCTTTTATTTGTTAGTTTTTCAATTTTTTTGTTTCTCTTTTAATTTTCATTCGTATTATTTTCTGATATTAAATTAATAGGCTGTTTCATATATTTGTGCTTTTATTGTGGATTTATTAAATCCAGTTTTTTTTTTTTTTATTTAATAAATCCCCATTTTTGTATGAAAAATTCTAAATCCAGGTGATTAAAAAAACCCTAAATATATTAGTTTGAAAGCAGGTGTATTAAAATAAAGAAAACTTAATTGAAAATATCATAATTATTAATGAAAACGTTACTTATAAAATTATTGGCCCTTAATATAAAGGATTGTTTTTATCGGTGATTTTCGGCGGTTGAAATGACGGAGATATTATCGTAAGTTAAATTTTAACATAATTTGTATACAAATAAAATGCATTTAGCTTCTTTTCAATGACTTGATATGACTTTATGTACATATTTATATAGGTAAAAACAGACAAAAAGCAGATTTAGCGTTCATAAACGTTTCAAAATGTCATCGCATTATTTGACAAAGCAGTGTTGCCATGCAGTATTGCTTTGCATTGTAAACCCATATGTTTGCAGTGTTGCTTTGCATTACTCCGTTTATGAAGTCAGCTAAAGTTTGTAGGCTAGTTGCAAAAAAAATTGCGAAAAAATGTAGCGGAAAAAAAATTTGCAAAAAAGAAAATTTTCACATCAGTATATTTGTTTGGAGAACAAATATCGCTGATTAAGTTTTTTAATTAATGTTTTATGCAATTTTTAAGTGTGTGTGTGTTTTTTTTAAATCATAATCTGGGGACTTCATAAAACAAAGTTTGAAGCATAGTTGCAGAAAAAAAATCGCGAAAAAAAAATTTGCAAAGAGGAACAATTTTGCACCATTGTATTTGTTGAGAGAATTCAAATCGCTGATTTGATTTTTAAACAATTTTTTGTATTATAAAGCCATTTTTCGCGTTCCGCCATTATTTTGTAATATTTTAAATGTGGTTTTTTTAAATCACAATTTATGGACTATAATACCAATTTCATACACCAAAGTTTGGTGTTTAGTTTGCAAAATGTAAATCGCGGATTAAGTTTTTTAATGCATATTTTCAGATAATCAAAATAGCTCAGGTCCAGTAGAGATGCCAATTGATTCCATATTTATAAAACATCCAATATAAAGCAATCTATCCATCCCCTTTTTTTATAAACAAATGCTTTTTTGCCAAATTGTAATTATTTTTTAAGGCATTAGTGCGATTTCATTAGCACTAGTATTACAAATTCCAATGTCATAAGATTTCAGTAGCATTAAATGGTAATGAAATTTTTTTGGCATTAGCATTAGTCAGCTAATGCTAATGAAATTTCAATGCCAATGAAAAAATCCCAAGTATGGAAATGAATAAATATTATTCTTCCATTCTGCCCTAACATAATTCCACTATTTTCACAGATAAAAATAGTTTGTAAATACAATTAAACTTTTTGTAAATACAATTAAACTTTTAATTGAAATTGCGCTTATAATTGCTTTTGTGAATACAAACAACATGTTTGTTACTTGATTGTTGAATTTATTTCAATTAAAGAGCCAACAACCACAATTGTTGAAATTCAAAGCAAATTTTGACAAACGTTGTTGCCATATCCAAAAAACTAGTTTGTTGAAAATATCGAACTTGTTGATTTTAATTTATTTTTTAATTAAAAAATACCCTTTGAATAAAAAATACATATTTTTTACAATTTATTTGAACTAAACAGAGAAAACACTAATAAAAAATGTAACACATAAAAAAAACACAGAGTAGCTTTGCTCGTTGTTTTTGTCATCACCGTTCTTAGCATTTCTGGCCGAAACTTTCTGAACTTTGGACGTTTTAAACCCAACGTTTGCTTTAACTATGTGCACAAAAGTTTCCGAAAATTGCACGCGCAGTGCCACTTCGTGGCCAGAAAGTTTTGCATTCGTCCTGAATAGCTTCTTATTTTTGGTCTCGTTCCTGTGTCCTTTTGCCCTTGTTGTGTGTGAACTTTTTGACCACTCTGGAAACACATATAAGCCCACAATGGATTGTTTTGAACAGCCTCAATTTTTTATCTGCACTTTGGTTCTCCATTACCACTCGAATTTGACACGCCAATGTATTATGAAATCTAACATATTTCTCAAAAATATTTTCATTGAAAAAAATTATTTTAATTTATATTACACATGTGTATAACCGAGTTGTGTCGTTTATAAACGAAGTAGTTTAATTCAACTATTCACTTTTTTAATGATATGAACTTATCATCATTATTCGGCCTTGCAACAATTGTTTTATCATATATCATAGTTCAATCACTAAACAAAAAAGAACGAATTGAACGAACTAGTTTAATTACTCGAATTGATAATAATGAGCGAGTCAGCAAAGAACCTGTTGGGTTTCAACAAAAACGTTTGCTAATTTTTAACAAACAGGTTTGATTGAAAAAATAGTTCGAAACTTGTCATATCAATAAAATATTTAATTGATTGAATTAAAAATGTTGTTGAAACGGAAACTGAATTTTAACAATTATTTTTGTCACTTAAAATTTGGTGATATTTTTATCTGTGTTGGATTTTTAGTGATTTTATGAAACAGGGGAAAAACTACCTAAAACCTAAAACGAATTCACAAATAAATACAAATGTTTTTTTATGTTTTAAGTGGTAGTTCCTGAGTCTTTTGATATCCTCCGTGTTTTTAAAAATGTCACCATTTTTTTTTGCATTTTTTTTTTACAAGACATAAACCGAAAACTATAGTACCATAGTACTTAGCAAGTACCTATAGTACTTAACAAGTAACATAGTACTTAGCAATTACCAAATGTACTTAGCAAGTACCATAGTACTTAACAAGTATCCGTAGTACTTAACAAGTACCATAGTACTTAGCAAGTACCCGTAGTACTTAACAAGTACCATAGTAAAAAAAACATCGACATTTTACAACTCTACAGTAATAAGGCCATCATTATAAATTTGCTGAAGCCGCAGATCTATGATTGAAATTTTAGCTTTAAATTCATTAAAGAATCCGAAAACCGTTGGAGGACAATTTTCCCCAGACATATTTCGAAGGCGAATACCATGTCGTCATTTGAATTTTGCAAGTCAACCATCGTTAGCTTAAAATCAACGTTTTCATTAAACGATGCATTAAGTTACAATGCTATAATTTGCAACACTTAAATTCTTATGTTGAAGAAGTTTATTTCGCAAAATTTTAACTTAATTAAAATTTTGAACTTTAATTGACATTTTAAAGTTGACGGCAGTTATTTTTTTAAATCTATTTTTGAGTTGAAGAAATAATATATTTTTTGTTACTATAGAATTATTTATTTAGTTTGATTTTACGACTTTCAAGGCGTAATAGCAATTAAAGCATATCGACATTGAAAGCAGGTGACATTTATAGAACTTTTTGTGTATAAGCAAAGGTAAGGCACCAACCTCTGTTAACGAAAGTCTTGATTGGTCTGTTTTAAACGATAAAATATGTTAACATTGCAACAAATTTTATTAACATATTTCTTTGGTTCACGGTGTTATAGCACGCAAGCGACTTACATAGAGCCTTAACAATACATTTTAATTGTTAAGTTTTATATATTTGCATTTAGTGAAAAGAAGAATTCATATTTGGGTCATAGTCCAGGAGATTCAATGGGATCCAATTCTTTATTTCCTTCCCTTTTTCAATGGGAACTGTAATTGAAGTATTTTTAAAATTTGTACGAATAATTAAAAAATATGTAAATAATCGTAAATTAATAAAGTATGTGAATGAAATGAACTATTTTGTTTTTTTAGAGATAAAAAATGGAATCTCTAATAAATTCGTAATTTACAAACAAATGCATTTACAAAGAAAAAAAACAACATTATATATACATTTTTTAAAGTTGTTTTAAAGCACATATATCCGAAACAGAAAAAGATTAATTTAACAGAAATCTAATTAATTTTCAGAATATTAAAGTGTACTATTTTTTCATATTTTTTTTTTTTTGTAATTTTAACAAATAAAGCAAAGCATCGACGTTTTACAACTCTACAGTAATAAGTCCATCATTATAAATTTGCTCAAGCCGCAGTTCTATGATTGAAATTTTAACTTTAAATTCATTAAAGAATCCGAGAAGCGTTGGAGGACAGTTTTTCCCCAGACATATTTCGCCATTTAAATTTTGCAAGGCAACCATCGTTTGCTGAAAATCAACGTTTTTATTAAACGATGCATTAAGTTCCAATGCTTTAATTTGCAATACGTGATTAGTTAAATTCTTATTTTGAATAAGTTCATTTACCAAATTTTAACTTTAATTAAAATTTGGAACTTTAATTGGCAAAATCCTCTTGACATTTGAAAGTTGACGGCAGTCATATTTTTTAAGATCTATTTTTGAGTTAAAGAAATAATATATTTTTAGTAACTATAGAATTATTTATGTAATTTGATTTTACCGGGATATACATTAATTGCATTAAAGGAAAAAAATGCTAAAATCCCAAACGTATTTAACAAGTTGTGAAAAATAATCCGCTGTAGGCATGTCCCTATCCGGATTTCATTCTTGCCTAAGGAAATCGTCAGGGGACGACGTTTTTAGAATTTCTGGAAATATTTGTTAAGTTAAATTACAAACTCAATGAGAATTTCTTGTTCTCGTCTAGGATCGTTATTAAACATTTAAATTATCAAAGAAAAAACAAAAACAACAACAGAAAATTTTCCACAATTTGCTTTTTCATCTTCCAATGTACTACTCTGGAAAATTTTCTAAATAATTAGACAAAATACAGCTAGTGTTATTTACAGCTAAAAACGAAATTATTTGACTACTGGGTTTCATAGTCAAATACGTCTTCAACATTTGTTGTGCTATATCGCCTAAATAAAGCGATAAATTAAAATTTTATATTATTTTTAAGATTGAAAATTAAAACTTTCCATACAAAACTTAAATGAAATTAAAAAAATTCAAATTTTATATGTCAGAAGCTCTTTTCGAATTAACTATATCCGTTAACTTATAAAAAAACTCAAAGTGCATAAAAAAGTTTTAAACAACTATTTACTTTTCGTGTGCACGTTAACTTTCAACGAGGATAATTATCAACTCTGAAAACTCTACCGGAACTATCATAAACTGTTTGAAATTTGTTTGTACTCCAATCGGTTTAACGTAGATTTGCTTTAACTACTTAACGAAATATAGCTAATGTTATGATTGTGTCGATACCAGAGGCCAGATTCCCGCAGTCGTGAGCGTTCGAAATGGTTAAAAATTAACGTTTTTAATGGCAAATAAAAGAACACGAATAACTCTTCATATAATTTTTTTTATATTTGCAATATGGGACCGAAATGATACACCCCTAACCGAGTTTAAATCTTTTTAATGCTTTAAGTAATATTTGCTATCGAAAAACCTCGATCACGACTGCTGTAATCGGCCCCCGGTCTCAATTTTTTTTTTTTAAGTTTTCAAAATATTGAGTGGTGGACGGTATTTAGTGTGCTAATGACCCGAAATAATGAAAAAGTTATATCTCTAGGCCATTTAATTTGTACAAATATTCATCAATTATAATTGTTCACCATTTATAATTGGTTGTTTTAAGGCAATGGTGAGCGTTTCATTACCACTGGCAAGTCAATGTCAATTAAGAAAAGTCATTGGGATTGAATTGTAATTAAATTTATTGGCATTGGCATCATATAGTGTCAATTAAATTTCAATGCCAATAAAAAATGTCCAAATATTATGACAGCCGTTTATTATTTGGTAACGCTAGGGATCCAAGAGGTCATTCGATGTCTTATCGGTTTAGCCCTTATTTAATATTACATATGCAATTTTATTCCACTTACTTCATCTTCATTTGAATCACTTTCATCAGATGGTTGAAATTCTTCTGAACTATCAAAATAAACCTCTTCAAATTCGTCATGCTGTTCTATTTCGGAAGTATTATTGTTTCGTGACTCCTCTTTTAGAGTATTAACATTATCATTTTCATTTTTTACTCCAGTTAGCGGATCCTTCTGAAAAATTTACTACCACATATATTTACATATTACAAATATTTTCTTGAATACAAACCATTTCAACGTTGTCTTCTTCTAATTTAATCTCCAAGTTTTCCGATGGAACAATTTCATTTATTAAATTTTCCTGCTTTCTTGACCTTGTTCCAATACGATCTCTTGGTGTGAAGACACCTTTGCAATTTTCCTGTATGTGTATAATAAACGATTCTAAAAGGAAATGTATATCCTCACACTGAAAACACTTTAAAATAAATGGAATTTGGTAATTTTTTATAGGTGATTTTAGAATTTCACCACATTTAACGTAGCCACTATAATCTTGCATATTTAGTATTTTGGTTGCCATTTTTGTCAAGTTAAATATTAATTGGAAATATTCTCCTGCTAAATTTTTGACGAATTAAACAAATATAGATAGAATTATGTGGGGTATGTTCATTTCTAAATTTTATTGTTTGGGTTTTCTTCTTTTAATACATTCACATCAAAGTGCCAACCCACATTTTACACGCAGACAATTTATTGATACACTACACAAAATATATTTGCCAAAAAAGCTAAAGCCGAGATTTCGATATTCACCACTCTGAAAAAACAGTGAAGATATGCGTATAGACTTGAATTTCTTGGAAAATATATTTATTAGTAGAGTTGTGAAATTTCGGTATTTTTTGAGTACTCAATACTACTCAATACTTTTCAATTAAGTACTCGATACTACTCAATACTTTTAACGGTTTTTTTAATTTAAAAATAAAAATGTTATGAATTCGTATTTATTATGAAAAATTATCACAATTCACATACACGTGTTAAATAACTATTGTTATTTACATTTTAATTAATTTAAAACATTTTAAATAAATTAATTAAATCATTTTTCCCAAAAATTCGTTACAAATTTCTTTGCTTCACAAATAGAGTTGTATTTTCAGAGCTGTATTTTTAGAGTACTATTTTTAGAGTTGTATTTTTATACGAAAAATACACATTTCTACGGAAAATTGCATCTTTAAAAGTATTGAGTAGTACCGTTTTAGTATTGAGTACTCAAAAAAAAAGTCAGTATTGAGTACTCAGTACCGGAATACTCAATACTTTTACAACTCTATTTATTAGAACTAAATATGTGTACTTTATTCAAAATTGAACATCTATAAGCTTTCCTTCATTGGTTTTTCAGAGTGGTGAATATCGAAATCTCGAGATTTCGGTGCAGATTTAAACGCAGCTTAGGTTGCGTTTACATTGCATCGTTACCTAAGGTTGCGTTTACACTTGCATCGAAATCCCGAGATTTCGCTATTCACCACTATCAAAAAACAATGAAGGAAAGCATATGAATGTTAAATTTTTAGAAAATGTATTTATTAGAGCTATGTTTGCTTTTTTAAAATTTGTACATTTATATGCTTTTCTTCATTGTTTTTTCAGAGTGGTGAATAGCGAAATCTCGGGATTTCGATGCAAGTGTAAACGCAACCTTAAACAATATTTTTTTAAAAAGCCCACACACAAAAAATTCCTGTAGGAAAGACGATGAAGGCATACTTACTAAAATTTTATTACCTAAGTGCTATGTAATTATACAATTACATACATAATTTCCAAGTTAACCCTGCAAACATTTGGAAGATATCTTCCCAGAAGATAATAAAGCGATATCTTATATTTTTCGTATTAATGAAAATAATCAAGTAGTATTTTGAAATTGTCTTCCTTTTATCATTTGGAAGATATTTTGGAGATATTTCGAAAAACCAACTCCAAAATTGTGTTTTTTGTCAAAATTTTTTATGATAATATTGCGGCAATATCACTTTTTTATCATCTGGAAGATAAACACAATTCGTTTCAAATTTTTCAAAATGTTGGAAAAAATAATACAAAATTTGTACAAAAAACAATTATAAGAAATATGGGAAACAAATTTGTTGAAAAATGAGGATTAGTGCGCGGAAAAAACCGGGTATGATGGCAACAAGATAATTAATGTTTTTGTCAATGAATTATGTCTCCAGATATTCTTTTTCAGAGTTAAATTTAATAATGAAAAATATAAATCGTTTAGTTTAGCGATATCGCCGATTTATCATTCAGAAGTATCGCTTTCGTATTGTTTGGGGGTATCGCTATAGATATGACATTTACTCCCGAAAGGGGGATCTTCCGCAATAAGAATATGATTATTGCCGCAATAAAGTTTTTCTTCGAGGCGATACGATTGCGAAACCTTTTCGTATTTTAATTTTTGCAGGGATTGAACTCCAACAAACTGCAACACGTTCACAAAAACAATTTTATTTCAAAGAGTTTACATAAAAATAAAAAATACTTTAGAAGTCTATTTTAAACAACTTGTTTTAATAAAATCACCACAATCCCAATAAACAATTTTGCTGGAATTCAAGTTGAAATCAAGCGTAATTCCAGTCACATTTTTTAATTTCAAGCCTTGATATATACTTGATTTACACAGTAATTCAATAGCATACTCCAGCAAAAAGGGACACTGGAATATCAGTCGAACATAACACTGTAAATATGCTTGAATTCAAGCCTTGAATAACAAACAACACACTAAAAACTAGTGTTTCCAATTATTCGACATAGGCGGTTAGCCGGTTAATGCATTATTCGAAAAATCACTAAAATTAATTAACTGGTTATTCGGGTCGGTTAATCGAGAAAATTGGCGATTAATCGATTAATCGTTTAATGCAAAATTAATGTATTTTCCTAACTTTTTATCAATAAAAACACAAAGAGATGACTTTTTTTAATATTAAAAAATAGAAGAGGTTTTTACATTGAGCCATCAATATAAAAAATGTTAAGCTCTATTTGAAAATACCAATTTACTCTGCAAAAATTAGCAAAAAATTTTGCTGAATATTAGTAGTCTGAGACTATCATAAATAATTGTTAAATTCTCAGTATTTTCGCTTTTTAAGGGCCCTTAACAAAAACAAGTAATATACGCAGAGAGAATTTAATTGGACGAGTTTTAATGCAAGTTTTCACTAAACTAATAAAGTTTTCTTCACAAAGTTAATGCAAAACAAATTTTACTAAAAAGGTTTTTCATTTTTAAATAAAAAATACGAAATTTTTCATAAAACTGTATTAATTCAACGAAAAGTTTAGTAAAGTCAGAGCTTTGAAGAATTAATTCCTTTTTGAATGAATTCACTACCAATCGAATTCAATTTTCTCTAGAATTGAATGAATTCCTTTTCTTAAGTAATTCACTGAATTCGTTCAAATGAACGCGTTCATCAAACAACAAATTCAAAGAATTAATTCAATTGCAATAGTTCTTTTTATTAAATCAAATGAATTAATTCACTGGTGAACGCGTTCAATTTTATAAATCGAACGGAAAAAAAAGTGAATTAATTCCTTATTGAATTAATTCACTACTGAATTGGTTCAATTTCATTTTCGTTCAGTGAATAAAAAAAAATAAAATTACGTTCAGTGAATTAAAAAAAAAATAATAAGTTCACTGAATTGAAAAAAAATAAAATAAGTTCACTGAATTGAAAAAAAATATAATAAGTTCACTGAATTCAAACTTGTTTTCTGCCGTTCAGTAGAAGAAAACAATAACGTACAAATACAATTTTTAAATAAGCAATTTTGCAGCGTGTGCTAGTAAAAATAAACAAATTAGAAACCGGATGCTGTTTATCAACCTACATGATTCAAAAATAAAGCCTTTTACTATTAAAAATAAAAACTAAGCTTTTATAGATAAATTTGGAAAAAAAATATAACTATTAATTTTTCAAACCAGTTATATAGTTATATTTTTTTCCAAATGTATCTATATCTGTAAAGTTTTTATTTTTAATAGTAAAAGGCTTTATTTTTGAATCATGTAGGTTGATAAACAGCATCCGGTTTCTAATTTGCTTATTTTTACTAGCACACGCTGTAAAATTGCTTATTTTAAAATTTTATTTGTACATTATTGTTTTCTTCTACTGAACGGCAGAAAACAGGCTTTGAATTCAGTGAACTTATTTTATTTTTTTTCAATTCAGTGAACTTATTTTATTTTTTTTTTCAATTCAGTGAACTTATTATTTTTTTTTTTAATTCACTGAACGTAATTCTATTTTTTCTTAATTCACTGAACGTAATTTTATTTTTTTTTAATTCACTGAACGAAAATGAAATTGAACGAATTCAGTAGTGAATTAATTCAGTAAGGAATTAATTCACTTTTTTTCCGTTCGATTTATAAAATTGAACGTGTTCACCAGTGAATTAATTCATTTGATTTAATAAAAAGAACTATTGCAATTGAATTAATTCGGAACAAAATAAATCGAACGAAAGCAAATATGAATTAATTCCATTCAATATATGGTACTTAGTGAATTAATTCATCGAATTTTTAATTCAGAATTGAAAAATTGAATTAAGGAATTAATTCTTCAAAGCTCTGAGTAAAGTGTTGTTTTAAACGCCCTGTAGACAGCTGCAGTTAATATTAGCTGTATGTTGTCTCATGCATATCAACGTTAACGGTGGGTCTCATACTGCAGGTTTAAACTTAGGTTAATAGTTAACCCAAAAATTTGTTGTTGTTTTTACATTTTTTTGACATTTTATTTTTAGTTAAGTTAAAGTTAAACCCACAGTATGAGACCCACCATAACATAAACAAATTTTATTAATTATAACCACCCAAATTTATTTAATTATAATATTTCAATAATGCACTATATTTTATAAATCATATTGCACAAAAAAATCACAAAGTTTGGCAAAGATTTTAATTTTTTCAAATTTTATATTTTACTCTATAAATTTCCGTTGTTTTTTGATTTTTATTTTAAAACTTTTTATAAAAGTTACAGAATGATTTTTTTGAAAAAATTAAGCAGTAACTTTTTTATTTGATAATAAAATTAAAAATTTACCTAAATTGAATGCCGGAAGGTGATGGAATATACATATTTACTCACTTTAAATCACTGTTCAATCTTTTATTAACACTAGTTGACATCATCAGGATATTATAATTGTTGAAGTCATTGGTTCTATGGCTTTTGATTTGTATTCTTAATTGTTATTTTTTGATAAAGAAAAAAAATCACAAAATAACTTTTATTATTTTTGAAAAAATAAAAATCGTGTTTGGATTGTTTTTGTTTGAATTTAAAATAAAAATCAAACAGAGCAAATAAACAGAAAATTAAAAATACTCAAACAAGAAATAATTGTAAAACAATCACTTTTTTGAATAAAAGTTATAACTGTTACGTCCCTGGTTATAATCGAACGTATGTCAGCAAAAGTTTTTAGAAAGTAACGCGAATAAGTTACGTTAGATGTGAAAATGTATTAACGTTGAGTTTTCAATGTCGATAATTATCCGTGTTGAAAGTTAACGTGCATACGAAAAGTAGTATGTTAGCTTTCGTCTTAAACGCATTTTTAAGCACTTTGAGTTTTTTTTATGAGTTAACGGATACAGTTAAGTCGAAAACACAGCTAATGTAATTAATTAACTAATGTATAATTACAATTAACTTAATTACAATTACAACTACATTAACTAAAAATCTACAATAAAATAGGCAATTTTATCAATTTTAATTAATAAATTTGAGGTTAAGAAGAGTAAAAATTTTTCTCTAAAAATAAACACATTATAATTTTCAAATCAGGCTAGATCTAGTTTCTGCATTTTTTTTTGTATGGACAGGCGTCGTCAGAGATTTTTCATTAAATTGTATTACTTATTTATATGTTTTTATTGTCAGATTGTCTCTATGATAATTTTTTTCAACAACCCGTCGGTTGTATAAATCCAACACATGCTCTCACATTACAAACGTAACTATACTAGAGTGCGACAGCTTAACCATCTCACCCAAGTAAGACCTTGAATGCAATGTAACTAATTCGTTGTTTCCTTTCCTATTCAACTTTCTGTTATTGTTTTTACTCAGAAATGATCAACGCAGACACATACAACCATTATATTTTTAGATTTTTGTTTATCTTCCAATCACCTCTGTGTTTCAATGGACGAATTCCACCGAAATTTCACTGAATCAATATAAAAATTCATAAAAAGCATGTAGACAATTCACTCAGTGAGCAGTAACAGATGTCAAATCCCAAACAGATGTATTTGTTCGAACTTTATCACAGATTTCCGAAAGTGAGAGCAGTTTTTCAGCCTTTCAAAATTATACGTTTGCAATAACAAAATTTTAAAAATTAGTACGCAATGTTTTTGTTAAAATAAATATAAATAAAATCATCGACTAGAGGCTGAAAAACTGCTCTCATTTTTGAAAATTATTCTTTTAAAATTTTTCCATTTTAAAAGAATTAAAACAGAAATGAAAAATTGCCTATTGTGTTTCGTAAAGCCTACTCCAACCAGACACATAGTGTTAAAGCATTTTTTACAAATAGAAACTTTGTTATTTTGTTAAAAAATTCAAAAAAATTTGATTAAAAATTAATTGCGATAATGTACAACAAATCCGTTTTAAGTCTCTTAAAACCCATGACGTGTCTCGCTGGTTCAATGTCGACTAGCTTGCTCAAAAAATGGTATCTAAAGGCTTCTCTTTCAATCAATTTAAAACTATTTGATCGTATTTTATTTTTTCTAAGCGTTTCTTGCAATTTTTTAGCCAAAGTTAAGAAAATTATGAAGTTTTGGGAAAAAATAAAGCAAAAAATAACATATTTAAAATGTAACCGGTTAATCGACCTATTTTAACCGATTATTCGGGTCGAATAATTATTCGAGTTTTAAATTATTTGTTTCGACATTAACCGAAATAGAGGCGATTAATCGAGGAATCGGTTAATCGGTTAACCGAATTGGAAACACTACTAAACACCCTTGCATTCAAGCCCTATCTTCAAGCACAAATCAAGCCAAATAAAACACGATAATTGTAATATTTAATGCAATTTATTTGCAGTAATATATATAATTATTTTTTCATACATACATTAACATTTGTATTGTTCTTTTAAAATCCAACATCTTGAGGCGGCGGAAACCAATTTTTTTGTAGTTTCTCCTTCCTCTTTCTGGCAGCGTCAAACGTTTTATTGCTTTTCGTAGCTAAGGAGAAAAGAATAACGTTAGAATAAAGTTTAGGCTCAAAGAAATAGCAATTACTTACATCTTTATTATAATCCATGGAAGAAATTCAGATTCCTTTTATAAAAAAATGTTTTTAAGTTTATTTTTCCAGTATTGACAAGAATAGAAAAACAAATTATTTCAATTTGAATTAACTGGATTTTCACTGGAAAAAAACACTTAAAACAAAGCTGAATTCAAGCATTTTTTACAGCACTTGAATTTTTAGTTTTTCAGTGTTTATTGGGATATTTTTTTAATTTTAATTCTCTTTTAATAACACAATTTTGAGCTTTATTAGGTCTGCTTCTTTACTTTTTGGGTAAAGTTCGGTAAAATGAGAGTTAACAAGAAATACTCTCACGAAGTGACCAAAATGCCGAAAAGTAAACGAACGCAAAAACCATATTTGAAGCCCGAAAAAGAAACTTCAATAGGTTTGTGCATTATAGTTCGTTTTGGTGAGCGCTCTTTCTAGTTCTTGTTCAATTTTTTGTAAAAATCTAGATAGCTTTTCTAGTTAAACTCCTTTTTAAATCAAAAATTTTAATAAAATTTCCTTTTTAGGCATTTCTATTTACAAAAAGGAATACGTACTTTATTAAATTTGGTAAAGATTTTAATATTAAACAAAAGCTTCGATTTACATATTTACCTATTTAACACATTTAAACAAGCGTCTTCAAAAAATTGTCGGTAATTTATGGAGTTGTAACATAACCGATAAACTTTTGCAACTTTTATACTAATTTTTGTAAATGAGAAACATATTTTCTAAATGAATGAAATGAGCGATTGAACTAAAAGAGCTATTAGTTGTGAACTAGGTCTTTGGTTCAAATTAGTGAATAGTTCAATTGAACTAGTTGAACCCAACTGATGATATAACAGCTGATAAAAACAATTTACCCAAATTTACACGAAAAAAAGTCTGGGCTTTTTCGTGCAAGAAGAACAAGAATATTACTCTCTCATGACAGCTCTCATTTACCCAATTGTCCAGTAAGAAAACACTTTTTGGTAAAATTGTGATCCCGCGGGATCCCAATGTTGAGTACCCGAACAGACCTATTCTTCCATGACAGCGTTGCCAGATCAAATTTTGTAATTACAATTACTTTTAATTACAATTACATGTAATTGTAATTGAAATTCCCTAGGTCTACGTGAGCAGAAATGGGCTAAAATCATTACCATTACATTTGCATTACCATTACTTGACGTAATGGTAATGGAGAACTTTTTATCATTACCATGTTTTAACGCAACAGGAATGTTTTTTTTTCATTACCATTGGTTACAAAATGGTAATTGTGCTGACAACGTTGTCTGAACAATAAGAAAACATGAACAATAGTGGTCCACACGATACAAATTCATGGGCGAACAAGAAATTGTTCGTTGGTTGAACAAATCGATGGCTCGTGTAGACTACAAGTTACATCATTGTGATAAGTAATGGTAATGAAATTTCATTTGTCTACCTAGTGTAGAAAAAATGAAAATGATTTTTTGGTGTTACTACCATTGCGTAATGTAATAGGTTAGGTTGAATGAGAGCCCGCCAGAACGGCGAGTTCACTCGGAGGCCATAGGGCCCATTGCGATTCCCTTAATCTTCCCCTCATCCCCATGGAAAGAAATACCACGACCCGAGAAATCTAGAACCATCCCGATCCCCTCAAAAAGTTCGAAGACCAGACAGAGAAACATCGCGTAGACTGTCCAGGTCGTCGAAGAACCTGCATCCCAGATATCTCAGTCGCCGTTCCTTCAATTCCGGACATTCATAAAGCAGATGATGCACTGTCTCTGCCTCCTCGTCCCCACAGCCTCTGCAGTAGTCCGCCTGGGTGTAACCCCAACGCACAGCCATTCGGCCTATCGCGCAGTGTCCTGTTAGAACTCCTACAAGCATTCCAATCGTCCGCTTGCCAAATCCAAGAAAATCTTTGTCATCCCCGGATCAGGCAGTGGCCATAGGGCATATATTACATAGATCTCTTACTCTTTGACATTTGCTGTCAGTGCACGTAACTCATGAGAATGTGTTGGACATACGTTCTGTATCTATACAAAAAATATTTGAATGTATTTGAAAAAATGTGTTTATTGACAAAAGAAGAAGAAGAGTAAGATATCTATGTAATCTATGTCATAGGGTCCGAGATATCCTACAATTGGTCAAGGTTATCCACCTTGCCCTCGTCTCCCTATCTCCCACACCGAATAGCTCCACCAGAGGAAGCAGGACCTCCGTTTGTATAGGGTCCTCAACCGACTCGGAGCCATTCGTAATGTAATGAAAATTGTAAAAACGTTTCATTATATGTAAAGAAAACAAATGATATGAAAATTTTTTTCATTGCAATTACATTTTGTAATGGTAATGAATTTTATTTTAATTTTCATTTTATAGATTCAATCGTAATGAAAACCCGCAATGGTCATTACAAAGAAATTAACTACTCCCATCTCTGACTGTGAGGAGACTCATTGTAAGAGAAATAAAATTGTTTGGATCCCAATATTTTTAATGCAATTGTATATAAAATCTTCTTGGCAATTTTCAAACATTTTGAAAATTAAAAAAAAAATGTGGATAAAGCCCAAATTACTTGAACGTAAATGTAACGTGACGAATCAGCTGATTCAACCAGCTTAATGAGAAACACATAGTGTTGAGAACTAGACGTAAACGAGTCGTAATGTGCCGGACATTTCTGTTGAAAACAGAATTTTTTCTCCGTTTTTACGTGAGAGTGGCAAACAGCTGTTTTTAGTTGCATATCAGCGATGGGATTTGTGGTACAATTGTACCATGTTTGGCACAATCAAAGTGTGATTGGTACACTGGCACATTTTGGTTATTTCCAAAAATTCTATAGAAATCCGGTTTATTTAAAAAAAGACATTTATTGGCAAAAACATTTAAACTTTTTTTTTAATTTTCGTACAAAAACTTGTGTTTAAAACGAACACATAAAATATCATATTTGGAAAGTAAACAAATTAAGTAAATAAAAATCGATTGAATTCACAAATAAATTAAATTTGGCGTAAACTAATTTAATGATTGAGTCAATCAAATGATCTAAATTTTCTACAAATTATTTTCGATTTAAAATGAAATTGAATCCGATTTTCAGTGATAAAATATAATCCACAATAAAATATACACACATATAAAATATACAAATAAAATATACAATAAAATATAATCCACAATGATGAATGAATTTTTATGAAAGTTTTTGCTTGTTATTTTATAAAAAAAATGTAAGTTTTGGTAATATAGGAGTCGAAAATGTACTATTTTTAACCTGGTTGGCACTATTATGAAAACTAAATTTCCCGAGTAAAAATAGTTATATAGGAAATTATATAATTTAATATGGACTAATATGTTTATATATTGTCAAGTCTGATACCATATCTTTGCGGATATAATTATGTATAGCTTTGAGTTTTTCAAAAAATGTTTATATGATGTCATATATAGATCAGTATAAATATATATTTTCCCATATATATTAATATGTACCATATCTAGTTACATATGCTATGAAAATTTTAATACAGCGTCATACATAATTAAAAATGGCTTTATCGGAAAATATATAAAGTTTTATACAGCTCAATGTTAAATTTTTTTTTCTAAGTTGTTTTAGATATGTTCAAGTATAGCGCAATGTAAAATAAAATTCTATGTTTTTTGAGATATATTTATGTATGATTTCAAAATATAAAAGGTTTACTCATTATAACTCTTAAATTCCTTGTATAAATACAAGCCATATTTTTTATGTATGAAATTTGACATTAAACTCATAAACATACCACGATTACACAGTTTGCGGGTAGAATACAAGTTTATATGATAAGGCTTAAAATACTTGGTTATAATTCTGTACAACTTCTTGTAAATACCCAAGTAAAAATGATTTTTATATAATCAGATATGATTTTTATACAATCATTTATGAATTTATACAATTATAACTTGTCGAGTATTGTGAAACATATATTTTTATATGATTATATCAAAAGATATTTAATTATATAAAATTATATTAACCAGATCCACCATTTTTCGGATCAAATAATATATTTTTTATATAATTATATTAACCCATACATGATTTGATCCGAAAAATGGTGGATCTGGTTAATATAATTTTATATAATTAAATATCTTTTGATATAATCATATAAAAATATATGTTTCACAATACTCGACAAGTTATAATTGTATAAAATCATAAATGATTATATAAAAATCATATCTGATTATATAAAAATCATTTTTACTAGGGTACTTAATTTTTATTTAATTTTTGAATTCTTAACTTAAGGGTGTTATTTTTTAGTACTTTTTAATAGTTTTTGTTTGGAACCTGAAATATAAAGCGTTATACAATTATGTCTTTCTATCCCGGGGAAAAATCTTAATATGGTGTCATACATAAGTATATCTTTTTTGATAAATCCCCATATACAACGACATACAACTTGATCCGAAAAATGGGTCATCTACATGTGTGTAATTATATCAAATTAGATATAATTTGATACAGTTTGATCCGAGATTTGTCCATATCCAGGACATCAAATTATATCTAATTTGATATAAAAATATCTGATTTTATAAAACTTTGTCTGATAGTAGGCATACTTTTTATGCATACCAGCTATTAAATTGACATTGAAATATCTATGGTTTTAACAATTTTGAAGACCTAAAATTTAAAACATAAAATAAAAATTTATTTGAATACTTTTGTCTTCTAAATCGTACGCATCATTTTTTTAATATGATTTTACATGCAAAAACATCACGTGAAAATAATTGGGTAGGAAGTAATTAACTCTGAATTTGCAGATAACTAATTTTGATGTTATATTAAATTAAATTATATTTTTAGTACGACGACATATACAGTGTTATAAAAATTAGTATCAAATCATATATAATCATATCGATCACTACATATAATTTGATTAGTTTTATAAGGCTTATGTAGTTATATATGGAGTCAGATTTGGGGATATGTAATAATATCAATTACCTTACAAAAAATTCGTTGAAAAAATAATATCAGATGTAGTTGTATATAATGAAATGTGTCTTAATGTGACTCCATTCATTGTCAGATGTAGCCCAATCACATGATATATGACAATATATAACTATTTTTACTCGGGATGATTCAATATATTTAGATCTTATCCGATATAATTTTATCCACCATTTTTCGAGTATATCTCCAATTATATTAAATGAGATATCATTACATATGACCAGTGTTGCCATTTCAGTGCTTTTCGGGTATTTTTTGGTGCTTTTTTCCTTCCCATACCCGGTGATTTTTTACAAATACCCGTTTAAAAAAAGCGGGTAATTACAGTGCTTTTTCAGATTTCGGGCAGTGCTTTTAGTGCTTTTTGTACAGTTTATATTTTTGGTATTTGTTCTCGTTTTTTTAAATTTTTCTTAAATTTTCTGTCAAAGTTGAACAAATTATACGAACTATACAAAAAATTCATTTTTTTCACAATGTTTGTAGTACAATTTTAAATAGCAACTTCGTTATATTTAAACATGAAAATTTTGAAGTATTAATTTGGTGCTTTTTTACCCCTTTTTGGTTATTTTTTGAACCCTTTTTACACAATTTTACAAAGCTGTAAAATGTGTTTAAATTCTTGACTTAAATTTTTCCAAAAATTAATATCGTGCTTTTTTACCCCATTTTTGGTAAATTTTTACCCTTTTTACCCGTTTTCACAATGCTCACGGTGATTTCCTGCCTTCAAGAGTTGGCAACACTGCATATGACATCATAATAATTTTGATAACCCGAGTAATATCATTCCTTAATAGCACGTTAGATATTTTGAGTAACTTAGCAAAAATAAAATACCACGTTACGACTCGTTCTCGTTACATTTACGTTCTAGTAACGAGACCTTAAAGCCCAGTATTTTGTTCAAAAGAGCGAAAAAATTTGGAACTCAAAAACTATAATCAAAACATTAAAATGCACAAATTTTTTATTGTCTATAAAAAGTTACAATCATAATTAACCTAAATGTCACTTTTTCGCTACATTTTCAAATGGCCCTGTCTATTAAATTGATGCGAAAAAAATTCCACCGCAATTTCGTAACAATTCCACGCAAGCGAAAAATAATTTTTTTTATATGGAGTTTAACAGCTTTTTTCGCAAAAGTACGAACAAAATACCGGGCTTAACCGAGGAAATTCGAAAAAATGTAAGTAAGTTAAAGCACTTGTTAAATGATACTCCAATGACAGTTTGCTTATACATATTTGAAATACTTTTATTGAAATTTATTACATTATAATAATTTTTCGTAATTTTTAAATAAAAAGCAACTATTTAAAATTTATAGGTACGTATATACTAGGGTGTCCCTTATAAAGTGTTTGGTCGATTTTCGACACGCATATCCCCCAATTTTTTTATAAATGGTCCCAAATTAACAAAATCGATTTTTTTTGGAAAACGTTAACCCGTGCCAAGTTGCGGCCGAAAAGGGCCCATTTTGGAAAAAAGTGTATTGTTATTACAAATTCCCAAAATTCTAAAATTTGAAAAATTTAGTATTTTGTTTCATTTTTTGACTTTTGACAAACGTCCAAGGGTTTTTCATTGAATTTTTTTTTTGTTTTATTTAATTTTACTCATTTTTTAATAAAAAATCATACGGTTTTTTTATAATATACATTAATTCGGTAACTCCTTAATAAAATTTAAAGAAACAAAAATTAAATAAAGATATGTTTCTGAATTTTGAACTTACAAAATTTTTTAGATATTTTTATTAATTGCAAAGGAGTAACAGGAGTATATACAGGTTGATTAAATCCAGATAAAAAATTCTGTTCTGTTGAAATTTGCAAAACATGCCGCTAAAATTACAATCACTTTTTATTATTAATTGAACTCTTTTTCAATTAAAAGTAAAAAATAATTGTAAATTTACGTAAATATTGTTAATTTTATTTCCGAATAAATTACACAATCGAAAAACATTACGATATTTGCACTAAACATCACTTTTATTTTTTTCCAATATGTGTACCAAAAATATACGTTTTTTTAAACTAAATGCGTTGGCAACATCAATATCTTCATGTTCTGCTTTCAATAAGGGTATTCACGATGGTACATGTGCATATTTGCAATTTGCTAATTTGCTATGCAAATTGTAACATATCGTGAGCGTCTTTTTTAAGATCAATTGCATATTTGCTTTATGAGCTATTTTGGTCACTGCTGCTAACTTTTTTCCTAAAAATATCGCTAAATCAAACTAAAAATCACTAGAAAATAGCTGAAAATGCTAAAATATCGCTAGATTTGATGAGAAAATAGCTAAATTGGCAACAGTGATTTTGTTTACGTCAAAAGTAAAAATAAATCGTATTTTTGAGAAAATTTGTGAATCATAAAAATAATAATAAAATAAAAAAAAATTTTATGTTAAAAAATCACAAACAATTTTTTTATTTAATATCTTATCATAATATGGCGGCTGATATGTTAAAAACAGATATTTTGTTTAATTTGCAACTTAGCTTATATGCAAAGTGATTTTTGCTAAAGGTTTTTTTATTGCAAATGAAGAAAAATAAAGCAAATTGCAAATACATACATTTTGTTGTTGTGTTGATGCAAACGTTGTTTTTTGCAATCATTTGCAACGTTTGCATCGTTTGCAATACCCATCGTGAGTACCCTTAATACATACATACTGTTGCAAACAAAACAAAGCAGAATCAGCTATATATCGTTTTTTGTTTTTAGCTTCCAGTTTTTCTTGTTACTTTTTTTTTAAGCTGCCAGCAGATAATTGAAACGTGATTTTATTGCTACAGCAGTAAATATTATTTTGTGCTTAAACTGTTTCGGCAGCAGTAGATTTTTTGTGTGGTTTAAGTTATAGCATATAACGAAAAACTTAAACCACTCAAAACAATTGCCGACTCTTTTAGAATAAGTGAAAGTTATTCAATGACTTCTGCTGGTGTTTTTTAAATTATTTAAAGTTGTAGTTAAAGTTAAAAGAAAAACTTCTTAGCGAATGCCAGTCTTTGAATCACTGATAGTCAAAATGATTCAGACATGGAATTTTGACTTCATCGGACATCATTAACCCACTTTAGCCTGGAATCCAAAATGACCCACGAATTTGATAAAAATGCAAAAACGTGTTTTTTTATTATTAATTTTAAAGATTTTTTAAAATGCTTAATTTGGAGATGTCGATTGCGAGTTATCCCTCTAACCGGCCTAAGCTTTTTTGCAATGAAATTTATACCATGTGTTCCTCACGAAAAATAAACAATAAGTTCTGCTACAAAATTTTTTTTCGTTGCCTGCTTTAGGCGATATGGCCCAAAATAGTTTAAGGGTGAATCTTGAAAACTAGCGCATAAAAATTACTAGGTTTAGGCACAAATTATTTCACTTACCAAGAAATAATTGCATTAAAAAAATTACATTTTTTGTGCTGTAACTTAAGAGGATGTAGCGATTTTCGTTTTTCGAAAAATGCGAAATTGAGCGAAAACGTACCAAAACTTCAATATATATTATTCAAACTTATAAGCTTTGCTACCTATACCAAATATATTCTTTTTACCAAATTTCCAAATCCGTCCACTCGTTTTGAAGTTAAGGCGATGTCCTTTAAAGGTATCCTAATGGAATCCTGTGCGTCCTTGGACCAAAGTAAGGAACTTTTTGAATAGCTTAAGCTCCAATCTTACTTCATGGTAACTATCAATTGTTTTAGTCAATTTAAATATGTTTTTAAGATTTTTGAAACTTTTGGTTGTTTTAAAATATTTAATTTTTGAAATTTTACGAAATTTTATCTTTGACACTTTCTCGCTTCCAAACCGTGCATTGTATACAAAAAAATTCTTCACAAAAAATTTTATGAATTTTTTTTTCTGTTGAAAAAGCATAATTTCTTATTATAAAATACCCCTTTGGAGAATTTCTGATCAATTTAATATACCCCGCCTGGAGGCGGGCTTGCCGGTTAGAGGGTTATACCACATAATAGTTGATATTAAAGAAAAAAAATAAATTGGAAAAATGATAATTCGAGTTTGTGTTTTGTTTGCTTATTCTGTCAAAAATTTAACAAAATTTGAATGTTTTCATCAAATTTTACATAGTTTCCGGAAAAATATCACTTAAATTGGTTAGACTGTAATTATTTTTACATTTGTTTAAAAAAAATCTTAAAACCCTTAGTGGCCTGTTTAATAATTTAATAAAAATCTGATAAGTTATCCTGTAAATTTCCTAGTGGGTCTTTTTTTTGTGAAAAGTGAGAACATTAACCCTATATGGATCAAGTTACTCAAAATAATAATTTTTATCAAGTGTAAAATTTTTTTTGTTGTTTATTTAAAGTGATATTTTTCCGAAAATTATTAAAGATGTTATTCTGTAAATTTCGTTTTTGGCCAAAAGTATAAAAGTTTACCCCATAGGGATCATGTTACATAAAACAATTATTTTTATCCAGCTGAGATTTTTTTTTATCAATTTAATGGCTTTACAATCTCGTAGTCATAATTCATATTAAGTTTCATGGGCCTTTTCTGACCCCAGGCCACTAGTATCGTACAGTCGTCGGCGTATGAAAATCAATTCCACCCCTTCTGGTAGAGCCGAGAGTTTCGAAACGTAGAAATTAAACAATATCGGGGAGAGAACTCCACCCTGAGGAACTCCTTATTTAATTCTACGAGGTTTGGACTTTCTGTTTCGAAACTCTACAAACGACTAGCGACCACACAGATAATTCGCTATCAACCTCTTCGTACCATTTGGGAGACTGGATTCGGCGATGTCTCTGAAGAGGGTCGCGTGGCTGACCGTATCAAATGCCTTCGGTAGGTCAAGCGCCACTAGAACCGTCCTTTCGGCTCTGATTTAGACCGCTGGTTATCTGTGTGGCAATGGCGGTTAAAGCTGTTGTTGTACTATGCTGCTTTCGGAATCCATGCCGGTGCTGAGCAAGCTGAAAATGCTGTGTGAGACTGGGGAGGAGTAGAGCCTCAAGTGTCTTAGCGACCGGTTACAGTAGGGAGATAGGTCTGTATGATTCTCCCTGGTTCGCATCCTTTCCTGGCTTCAAAATTGGCACCACCCTGCCCATTTTCCAGACCTCGGGCACAATTAGGGTGGATAAGGAAAGGTTAAAGACCTTTGTCAGGTACTCTACTCCTGGCATCTCCAATTGTTTGATCATCAGCATGGAAATTCCGTCGGGTCCTAGATCTCTAGATGGCTTGGCTCTTTTGATGGCTTCGGCAACCTCTGTTGACGTAAAAGCTAATGGCTCGTCATTGACTCGGAGTTCGTGCAGTTTCCTCACGACACTCCTTTTCGCCTTGTCGCTCTCGGGGTGCTCAATAAACTGCCAGCTAAAAAAGCTCGTGCACCTCTTTGGGTCCGATATCGTTATCGGCAAATGAGATCGATACCCTGTCGTCCTTTCAGAACGGGTTCGAGAGAGCTTTGTCCGTAGACCATAGCTTGCTGGCTCCGGTGCTTAGGTTGCATGTTTTCAAATGATCTACCCATATGTTCCGCTTGTGCTCGTTGACCAACTTGCTGATCTCCCGGTTGAGTTCGTTGATCCTGGGATCGCTGGGGTTGGTCGAACGAAGCTCGTCCCGCTCATCGGCTGGGAAATTTGGTCTGATGTTGGTGATCCTTCCAGCCGGAATGAAACCAGCAGCCGCTGCGTTGACGATTTCACGGAACTTCCTTTCCTTTGGTGAACTCTGAACGCTAATGGTTAATGTACGTGCGGCGTTCAGAGACGATGAAGTCACTTGGTCTATCGAGCGCGATAACTATAGGAAGGTGGTATGAGGCCAACGATATAATCGGCCGCCAGGAGGCGTAAGTTATCAGACCTGCACTCGAAATTGTTATGTCTGGCGAGCTAGTGCAACTTCCTACAATTCTGGTGGGGGCGACCTCATTCAGTGTGCAGAATGTGGAGTCATCGACTTGTTCCGCCAGGGCTATCCCTCTCTAGTCTTCCCCCAGATTGGAGTGCCAGAGCTCATGGTGTGCGTTAAAATCGCCCATCACCATGCGGTTATCACCCACCAGAAGGAATCTGATGTCCGGGTGATATCCTGCGGGGCAGCTGGCCACTGGCGGAATATACACATTGTACAATTCGATCTCGGCAGCTCCTGACCATACTGCTATCCCTTGGTGTTCCATGTATATATCACGTACATTTGGGTTAGGCCAAGGACCATTGAGTATGAGGATGTACAAAAGTGATTTCCACGGATCGAAAAAATAAATTCAAGATTAGATTATTTGGTGGTGACCTTCATACTTTAACTTGCTTGGCATGGAGTCCTTGCCTTGTGTTGCCTTCTGGTAGAGAACCTGCGCTCCCAAGTTTGCCACGTTATTTTTATTAATTGACATTTGTGTTTATATTGTCGTTTAAGTGGATCTTTGTGTAACGTGTTAGTGGCCGAGTGGTTTAAGAGGCTGCCGTTATGCATGTTATTTGCAAGGGCATAGTGTGTGATTCTCGTGCATGGCAATGAAAAATAATTTGTTTAATTTCAAAGTTTTTTTAAGTTATTTATAATGAATTGAAGAAAATGTATTATAATTGATAAATTGTAACATTTTAGAGATTTTAAGAATTTGCTATGTTGCCACGTTTCGTTGAAAACGTAAAATTTCTTGATTATAAAAAATGAAGAAATCAAAATAAATAGTAATATTTCAAAAATTTGTGGTATGAGAAAAAGATATAAAAAGTTAATTTACAATAAGAAGATATATGTAATAGAAATCTTGAAGTATCTGAAATATACTAGAAATATTTTGCAAAAAAAATTTGATATATAAATTTTTGATAAGGCAAATGAGTGAGAAAAAAATGCAGTTTTATATTGGTTTAAAATATTTCATAAAAGTTTTAATTGTAAAAGTTTGCTGGAGATTGTTTTAAAATTATTTTTACATTTATATATAAACTAGCGGGGAAGCCCGCTAGATTTAGCGGCGTTCCTTAGGCCTAGTTTTTGGGATGTCAGTTAAACCGAAAACGAATTTTGTCGTATCGGGTTAGCGTACCTTAAAGTTTAAAATGTAATTTGTTTTGTATAGGAATTAAATATTTTTTATGAAAATAAAATACAATGAGGGGAAATTGTCAAAATTGTATCATCTTTCTTTAATTTGAAAATAATATAAACAGAAAGTGATATTAATGTATGCTCTATAGTCAAACTAAAGAACATTCATTTAATAAAATACAATGTTTTTTATTAATGTAAAAATCTTCAAAATAAAAGCCCCCTTCGATGAGATTGCTTATTAGAGGCTTGTATAAAAAATAAATAATTTCAAAAATTATTATTCAGAGGAAGCTTAGGCAAAGAGTATACATAATAAAGAGATTGGGGGACTCTCTATCACTGAGAAAGCATTTGTTCTATTATGTGCCTTGGAACAGGAACATACTCAAACCAATATCACCCAGCAAACATGGCAACACGAAGAATATTCTGCGAACATATCGCCAGGAAGAAAACATTTATTGCCGGCAATATCAATTTCGTATTCCGGAAGTTTCCTCCGTCGGAAACAACTGTTACACTAAAATAATACTTTCAGGCAATATGAAAGCAATAACTCAAATGGAAGATAAAAGGGATATCGCTAAATAAACTCCCAGTACAATAAAAAAACAAATTAATTTTTTCATTATTAAATTTAAGCCTGAAAAACAATATCTGCATACATAATCCATTGACCAACCTTCAAATTATTTTGATTTCATCTTAGCCGATTTTTCCCGCGCAATTAATCTTAACTTTTCACGAGATATTTTCCTATATATCTTTGTTTGTTTTGTACAAATTTAGTTTTAATTTTTTCCAAATTGATAAAAGATTTCAAACAAATTTGCTTTATCTTCCAAATGATACAAAGATGATATTGCCGAAATATTGTCATAAAAAGTTATGACAAAAGATAAAATTTTTGAATTACTTTTTTCAAAATATCGTCGAATTATCTTCCAAGTGATAAAAGGAAGACAATTTCAAAGTAAATACTACTTGATTATTTTCATTCAAATGAAATATCTTCTAGGAAGGTATCTTTTAAATGTTTGCAGGGTCATTATGTGCGCTCTTTGTATGACCAAAGAATATACATAATAAAGAGATTGGGGGACTCTCTATCACTGAGAAAGCATTTGTTCTATTATGTGCCTTGGAACAGGAACATACTCAAACCAATATCACCCAGCAAACATGGCAACACGAAGAATATTCTCCGAACATATCGCCAGGAAGAAAACATTTATTGCCGGCAATATCAATTTCGTATTCCGGAAGTTTCCTCCGTCGGAAACAACTGTTACACTAAAATAATACTTTCAGGCAATATGAAAGCAATAACTCATATGGAAGATAAAAGGGATATCGCTAAATAAACTCCCAGTACAATAAAAAAACAAATTAATTTTTTCATTATTAAATTTAAGCCTGAAAAACAATATCTGCATACATAATCCATTGACCAACCTTTAAATTATTTTGATTTCATCTTAGCCGATTTTTCCCGCGCAATTAATCTTAACTTTTCACGAGATTTTTTCCTATATATCTTTGTTTGTTTTGTACAAATTTAGTTTTAATTTTTTCCAAATTGATAAAAGATTTCAAACAAATTTGCTTTATCTTCCAAATGATACAAAGATGATATTGCCGAAATATTGTCATAAAAAGTTATGACAAAAGATAAAATTTTTGAATTACTTTTTTCAAAATATCGTCGAATTATCTTCCAAGTGATAAAAGAAAGACAATTTCAAAGTAAATACTACTTGATTATTTTCATTCAAATGAAATATCTTCTAGGAAGGTATCTTTTAAATGTTTGCAGGGTCATTATGTGCGCTCTTTGTATGACTCAAAACATCGATTGTAACCAGGGATGGAAAATAATAATTTAGTTATAAAAATCAAGAATGGAACTATACTATGGAATTATACTATTCCAACAGTATTATAGCCCTAGATTATGAATTTTAAACAACCATACGTAAAAAATTGCAAAATAATACTGGAATGCCAAAAAAGGCTTTGGGGTTCAAAAAATTAATTAAAAGATTTACATTCTGCAAGCGATGCCAAAATGTTCTTCCTTTGCAACTAACCACCAAACTTTGTTTTATGAAATGGGCATTATACTCCGTAGATTATAAATTTAAAAAACCGCACTTAAAAAATTGCAAAATAATAGAGGAACGAGAAAAAAGACTTTGTGGTAGAAAAAAATAATTAAAAGACTCAATCAGCCATCAACAGTCTGCAAATGAATACAATGACGCAAAAATTTTCCTTTTTGCAAATATTTTTTTCGCGATTTATTTTTTTTTTTTTGCAAACTAAGCACCAAACTTTTGTACATAAAATTGGTACCTACTATAGACCCTAGATTATAAATTAAAAAAAATCACACTTAAAAAATTGCAAGATAATCGCGAAAAGCGAAAAAAGGCTTTATGGTACAAAAAATTAATTAAAAAACTTAATCAGCGATTTACATTCTGCAAACAAATATATTGATGAAAAAATTTATCCTTTTTGCAAATTTTATTTTTTGCGATATTTTTTGCAACTAGCCACCAAACTTTGTTGTATGAAATGTGTGTTATAGTCCCTAGGATTTAAATTAAAAAGAAACGTACTTAAAAAATTGCAAAATAAAATCGGAACGCGAAAAAAGACTTTGTGGTACAAAAAATTAATTAGGAAACGTAATCAGCGATTTAGATTCTACAAAAATGCAAAAATGATTCAAAAATTTTCCTTTTTGCAAATTTTATTTTTCGCGATTTTTTTTGGAACTAGCCACCAAACTTTGTTGTCTGAAATGTGTATTATAGCCCCTAGATTATAAATTTAAAAAAACGCACGTAAAGAATTGCAAAATAATAGCGGAATTTGAAAAAAGACTTTATGGTACAAAAATTTAATCCCTAGGTTATAGATTTAAAAAAACCGCACTTAAAAATTGCAAAATAACGGCGGAATTCGAAAAAGGCTTTATGGTACAGAAAATGAATTAAAAGAGGTAATCAGCGATCGACATTCTGCAAGCGAATATATTGTTGCAAAAATTTCGATTTTTGCAAATGTGTTTTTTTTCGCAATTTGTGCTAATATTTGCTAATATCTAAATATTTAATTTTTATGTTTTTTAACGAGCCAAAGAGAAAGCTATTTTTTAGTTACTTACATTTTTAAATATGTAAGAGCGATCGAACATTTTTTGGTATAAGAGCCCGATTAAGTGAGCCTTTTCCATCCCTGATTAACCAGTCGGAGTTCGTTCCTGTTCCAAGCCGCCTAATATTTTTTCAAATAAAAAATATTGAGAGAGTTGCAAGGCCTTTGGCTTAGGTTAAAACAAATTTTCTACTTTTTAAATAAAAATAAAATCAAATAGGCACACTTAATAATTAACAATAAATAACGATGACGATGTGAGAGCTGTGGTGTAATGGTTAGCACGTTGAACTGTTACACATGTGGACATCAATCAACATCAATTTGGAAAATTAATGTGTATGATTTTTGTGTAATATAACAGGGCTATGATATAAACAGCCTCAACAAAAGTTCGCCAACTCACCATCAAATGGCGCGCAACAACTGTTCTAAAATTCAACATCTCGCGCAATTATAGTGTTGCCATATTTTAAGCCTCTCATCTTTCAGCACCTCCTATCTCTTCTTTATCCCCTTTCCAATAAAGCAACAAATTCGAATATGAAGTCCAAATTTCAAATTGTTCAAAAGCTATTGAGACATTTTTGAAATAGAATAGATGTTTTTTCCTTAAAACATTTCCAGGTATAACTTTCAATATTTAAGGTTTGTTTTTTTCGAATTTTGTATAAAGATTCCACACAAATTTAAGCATTTATAAAACTTTTAAGTAGGTATAAATTTAGATTCTTAAAAATTAAGTAGTTATAAAAATGCTACCAAGTCTTAAAAATTCTTCGCTTTTCTCTTTCAAATGTAAACAAAAATATTTATCATAAAAATATTTGAAATTTTAGAATTTTTTATTTCATAAAATATCTGAAACAATAAAAGCTAACAAATGAATTATGCGTTTGTTGGTAAAGGTACAACAGGGCACACAAGATTATTGCTCCATTTCGAGTTCCGGCGAAGTCTTTGTACGAAAACAGCTTTTGTACAAAGGCGACCCAAAATGTTTAAATTTTGTTTGTTTACAAAAAATAAAAGAAAATCAGATAAGTACGGATAGTCGTTTTTTTACAAGTCGTTATAGATATAGGTATAAAATACGAAAAAAACAAACCTTTAAATTTTTACATTGCATATTTTTGCTTTATTCAAAAAACATATATTCCTATAAATTCTACTTTCTAAATAAATTCTTATTCTACAAAAAAAAGGTGAGTGTTATTGCAGTGGTTTAAGGATAATTAAGGGGTGCTGATTTCGAATCTGCAACCAGTTTGTTCAAATTGGCTCTACGTTTTGCGCAATTCGCGATTTAACTTTTTTCAATTTTTCAGCTGATTTTTTCAATAAAAAATTTATAATTTAGTTACTATAGCCTTGGAAAGAAAACGCTTTACACAGTTTAAGCTTAATTATGTGCCCTATTTTTCAAACTTATATCAAAGAGTATACGTAATAAAGAGATTGGGGGACTCTCTATCACTGAGAAAGCATTTGTTCTATTATGTGCCTTGGAACAGGAACATACTCAAACCAATATCACCCAGCAAACATGGCAACACGAAGAATATTCTGCGAACATATCGCCAGGAAGAAAACATTTATTGCCGGCAATATCAATTTCGTATTCCGGAAGTTTCCTCCGTCGGAAACAACTGTTACACTAAAATAATACTTTCAGGCAATATGAAAGCAATAACTCAAATGGAAGATAAAAGGGATATCGCTAAATAAACTCCCAGTACAATAAAAAAACAAATTAATTTTTTCATTATTAAATTTAAGCCTGAAAAACAATATCTGCATACATAATCCATTGACCAACCTTCAAATTATTTTGATTTCATCTTAGCCGATTTTTCCCGCGCAATTAATCTTAACTTTTCACGAGATATTTTCCTATATATCTTTGTTTGTTTTGTACAAATTTAGTTTTAATTTTTTCCAAATTGATAAAAGATTTCAAACAAATTTGCTTTATCTTCCAAATGATACAAAGATGATATTGCCGAAATATTGTCATAAAAAGTTATGACAAAAGATAAAATTTTTGAATTACTTTTTTCAAAATATCGTCGAATTATCTTCCAAGTGATAAAAGGAAGACAATTTCAAAGTAAATACTACTTGATTATTTTCATTCAAATGAAATATCTTCTAGGAAGGTATCTTTTAAATGTTTGCAGGGTCATTATGTGCGCTCTTTGTATGACCAAAGAATATACATAATAAAGAGATTGGGGGACTCTCTATCACTGAGAAAGCATTTGTTCTATTATGTGCCTTGGAACAGGAACATACTCAAACCAATATCACCCAGCAAACATGGCAACACGAAGAATATTCTCCGAACATATCGCCAGGAAGAAAACATTTATTGCCGGCAATATCAATTTCGTATTCCGGAAGTTTCCTCCGTCGGAAACAACTGTTACACTAAAATAATACTTTCAGGCAATATGAAAGCAATAACTCATATGGAAGATAAAAGGGATATCGCTAAATAAACTCCCAGTACAATAAAAAAACAAATTAATTTTTTCATTATTAAATTTAAGCCTGAAAAACAATATCTGCATACATAATCCATTGACCAACCTTTAAATTATTTTGATTTCATCTTAGCCGATTTTTCCCGCGCAATTAATCTTAACTTTTCACGAGATTTTTTCCTATATATCTTTGTTTGTTTTGTACAAATTTAGTTTTAATTTTTTCCAAATTGATAAAAGATTTCAAACAAATTTGCTTAATCTTCCAAATGATACAAAGATGATATTGCCGAAATATTGTCATAAAAAGTTATGACAAAAGATAAAATTTTTGAATTACTTTTTTCAAAATATCGTCGAATTATCTTCCAAGTGATAAAAGAAAGACAATTTCAAAGTAAATACTACTTGATTATTTTCATTCAAATGAAATATCTTCTAGGAAGGTATCTTTTAAATGTTTGCAGGGTCATTATGTGCGCTCTTTGTATGACTCAAAACATCGATTGTAACCAGGGATGGAAAATAATAATTTAGTTATAAAAATCAAGAATGGAACTATACTATGGAATTATACTATTCCAACAGTATTATAGCCCTAGATTATGAATTTTAAACAACCATACGTAAAAAATTGCAAAATAATACTGGAATGCCAAAAAAGGCTTTGGGGTTCAAAAAATTAATTAAAAGATTTACATTCTGCAAGCGATGCCAAAATGTTCTTCCTTTGCAACTAACCACCAAACTTTGTTTTATGAAATGGGCATTATACTCCGTAGATTATAAATTTAAAAAACCGCACTTAAAAAATTGCAAAATAATACAGGAACGAGAAAAAAGACTTTGTGGTAGAAAAAAATAATTAAAAGACTCAATCAGCCATCAACAGTCTGCAAATGAATACAATGACGCAAAAATTTTCCTTTTTGCAAATATTTTTTTCGCGATTTATTTTTTTTTTTTTTGCAAACTAAGCACCAAACTTTTGTACATAAAATTGGTACCTACTATAGACCCTAGATTATAAATTAAAAAAAAATCACACTTAAAAAATTGCAAGATAATCGCGAAAAGCGAAAAAAGGCTTTATGGTACAAAAAATTAATTAAAAAACTTAATCAGCGATTTACATTCTGCATACAAATATATTGATGAAAAAATTTATCCTTTTTGCAAATTTTATTTTTTGCGATATTTTTTGCAACTAGCCACCAAACTTTGTTGTATGAAATGTGTGTTATAGTCCCTAGGATTTAAATTAAAAAGAAACGTACTTAAAAAATTGCAAAATAAAATCGGAACGCGAAAAAAGACTTTGTGGTACAAAAAATTAATTAGGAAACGTAATCAGCGATTTAGATTCTACAAAAATGCAAAAATGATTCAAAAATTTTCCTTTTTGCAAATTTTATTTTTCGCGATTTTTTTTGGAACTAGCCACCAAACTTTGTTGTCTGAAATGTGTATTATAGCCCCTAGATTATAAATTTAAAAAAACGCACGTAAAGAATTGCAAAATAATAGCGGAATTTGAAAAAAGACTTTATGGTACAAAAATTTAAACCCTAGGTTATAGATTTAAAAAAACCGCACTTAAAAATTGCAAAATAACGGCGGAATTCGAAAAAGGCTTTATGGTACAGAAAATGAATTAAAAGAGGTAATCAGCGATCGACATTCTGCAAGCGAATATATTGTTGCAAAAATTTCGCTTTTTGCAAATGTGTTTTTTTTCGCAATTTGTGCTAATATTTGCTAATATCTAAATATTTAATTTTTATGTTTTTTAACGAGCCAAAGAGAAAGCTATTTTTTAGTTACTTACATTTTTAAATATGTAAGAGCGATCGAACATTTTTTGGTATAAGAGCCCGATTAAGTGATCCTTTTCCATCCCTGATTAACCAGTCGGAGTTCGTTCCTGTTCCAAGCCGCCTAATATTTTTTCAAATAAAAAATATTGAGAGAGTTGCAAGGCCTTTGCTTATATGTGTATAAATATCCCTATAAACAATTTCACTGGAATTCAAGTTGAAAACAAGTTCAATTCCAGCCCTGTTTTCCAGTTTCAAGGCTTGAATACAACTTTAATTACATTTTATTTCAATAGCATACTCCAGCAAAAGGGAAACAAATATTCAAGTTTCAAATATTTTTGTTAAATATACAAATGCTAGAATTTGAAATGTGCTTTACTTCAAGCTAAATTTAAAGCACTTGAATTTTTAAAACCTATGTGCTTATTGGGTATCTCAATAACTTTTCTAAATATAGGCCGAGTAATTTATTTCCAACATAACATTAACCACAGATATTTCTATATAAATGTGACATTCATAACTATGGTTAAGCACTAAACTCAGTTTATTTTTAGATAAGTTAACAGGTCATAGTCGCTTAAAATCAAGATTTAAAAATTTTTAAAGGTTTTTTTTTTTAAATTTAAACATAAGTCGAAGTCCGATTTTGAATATCAAAGCCAATTTGTAAAGAAAAAGTTCCAAAATTTTTGTGCATGTCATATTCCGTTAACAAATTATGTGCACTTTTAGAGCTTTTTGTAATTAAATTTAGACTTAAACAAAATTTCCACAAAAAAAAAAAGTGTTTGGGTGTTTCCACAAAAAAAAAAAAGTGTTTCCACAAAAAAAAAAGGTATTTCCACAAAAAAAAAGTGTTTGCACAAAAAAATATGTTTCCACAAGTTTACAAAAAAAAGTTTCCACAACAAAATAAAATTTTCTATAAAAAAAAAGTGTTTCAACAAAAAAAAAGTTACCCAAAAAAAAAAAATTCACTCGAAAAAAAGTTTCCTCACAAAAAAGTTTCCCCAAAAAAAATAAGTTCTCTCAAAAAAAAAGTTTCGACAAAAAAAAAATCCAAAAAAAAAATGTTTCCAAAAAAAAAAAACTTTCCACAACAAAAAAATATTTCACAAAAAAGTTTCCACAAAAAAAAAAAATTTTTACGTTTTCAACGAAACGTGGCAACATAACAAATTCTTAAAATCCCTAAAATGTTATAATTTCTCAAATTTAACACATTTTCTTCTTCTTCATCAATTCATTATAAATAACTTAAAAAAACTTTGAAATTAAAAAAAATATTTTTCATTGCCCTGCACGAGAATCAATCACTATGTCCTTGCAAACAACATGCATAAAGGCAGCCTCTTAAACCACTCGGCCACTAACACGTTACACAAACACCCACTAATCGACAATATAAACACAAATGTCAATTAATAAAAATAACTATAAATAACCAAACTAGACAAACTAGGCAAAAAAGACCGCGGCAAACTAGGGAGCGCAGGTCCTCACCACAAGGCAACACAAGGCAAGAAACCCAGGGCAAGTATGTTAAAGTATGAATGTCACCACCAAATAATCTAATCTTGAATTTATTTTTTCGACCCGTGGAAATCACTTGTACATCCTCATACTCTATGGTCCTTGGTCAGAGCCGACGATGTCGCCGACGTTGACAACTCCGATGACGATGAGCGTCATCAATACAGCATAAGACCACGTAATTTACGTCCCAGTCCCTATGGGTTCTTAACCCACTGCAGTTTCTACTGCTGTCCTTCCTTAAAGTGGGTTAATGATAAAAATTTCATGTCTGAATCGTTTTGACTATACTAAATGAATAAATAAAACAAAATACTAAATTTTTCAAAATTTATAATTTTGGGAATTTTTAATAATAATACACTTTTTTCCAAAATGGGCCATGTTCGGTCGTAACTCGGCACGGGTTAACGTTTTCCAAAAAACAAAAAAAAATCGATTTTGTTAATTTGGGACAATTTGTAAAAAATTTGGGGGTATGCGTGTCGAAAATCGACCAAACACTTCATAAGGGACACCCTAGTATATACTATTTAATTTCATTTTCAAAAATTATTATTTTCAATGACACTTATCATCAATACCTACATTATTACCATGTGTTCGCATATGTTGAAGTACACCAATTTTCAGCTTAAACGTTTTACCACACAAATTACAGGCATGATTTCGTGCATCTTCATGTGTGACCATGTGGGTTTTTAATGCTCTACTAGTAATGAATGCCTTGCTACAGACTTTACAAATAAATTGACGTATACCCAAATGTGAATTTATGTGATCATTATAACGATATTTGGAGTAAAAACCTTTGGAACAAATATGGCATGTATGAGAAATAGCTCCAGCATGACGTCTTTGATGTTTTTTCAAACTATTAACATAACGGAATGAAGCACCACATATTTCACAACAATATGGTTGGGCACCGGTATGTGTCATCAGATGTATCTTTAATTCTTGTTGATTAAAGAATCGCCTTTCACATTCTGTGCATGGATATTCGAAGTCTTCATAATGGCGCTTGGCGTGACTTGTATAAGAAGGTATAGTCTTTAATTCTTTGCTACACTGGGAACATTTAAAAGGTATTGTATTGTCATGCTGAGATTTGTGAATTTTAAAAAGTAGTGGTTTTGAATGTATGCTCTTGCATTCGGGGCAAGTAAATGGTCCTTCGTGATCATACAAAAATAGCAAATGTTCATAGTAATCAGGGACGTTGTTGCTAATACTCTCAGGTTTACTGACTTCTTTTTTGTCAGTAGCATCTTTCGTTTTATTTTGTTTTTCTTTCGAAAAATATTTATGTACCATATTCAAGTATACTTCCAATACATTTTTAGTAATCTTTAAATTCATACTTGTTTCCAGTCTCTTCAACATTTCCATGTGAGCATCATGACGTTTATTCGAACAAATATATTCAATAAGATCTGAGTTCCAAAGATGTGAACATTCCTTATAGATTTCTAGAATTTGGATAACTTGTTCTGATTGTAAATCGGGCAGTTGTGAATCTATTTTTTGCAACTGAATTTTCACTTTGGGTCTCAAGAACTCCAAGAGATCATAATACCAAATTGTTTTATATTTCTTCTCCTTTTTACCCTTTTTCCCGTGCTTTTGTAACCTTTTATAATCATCCCGATGTTTTCGTATAATGTGTGTAATTATTTCTGCCGTTTGTTCCCATGTAAGACTCAATTTTAAGTTTTCATTTAAGCCTTTTGTAAGTTCTTGCAATATCTGTTGTTTTTTCTCTTTATTTCTGTAATGAGGAAAGTCTTTATTCCATAGATTCGGTTTATTTTTATAACCTTCAATTAGTGTTTTAACATTTGTTTCGTTTAATATAAACGTTTCCACAAAAGGCGATGATTCTTTTACAACTCTTTTACGTTTTTTTGTAGATTTATCATTAATCATCTGAAATGAACATAAAGTTAAAATTAAAACAAGTAATGAAAAATATATCAAAAACAGGATTTCTATACTATAACTTGCTTTTTATAAAGTATATCCCAAAATCAAATTACAAAGCGTGAAGTTATGTCAAAAAAGATCTTGCTTACTATATGGGTGATATCAAAAAATGTGATAAAAACCATGTAACCAGCTAATTTCTAATGCATGGATTACATTTGAGTTATATATTTCGATATATATCCGCGCATTGTCACCTGTTTTACAAAATTTATAACAATCTGACCAACTTTTGACTAATACATAAAATTTGTGACCCATTTTATAGGCCAAATGTAAACTCCGTAACCAGTAACTCATAAGGTTTTTTAACTTTAATAGCTTATATTTTAATAACCAATGAAGCTGAACGCTAACTGTAAGAATTTTTATGAAGAGAAAAAGTGACGGTTTTAATAAAAATTAATACATTTTACAAACTTTTTCGTATATCTTTGCTAACACGAGTTCAACTCTGTAACGATTTTTCGTCATAATTTTTGATAAAAATGCATTCACCAGAATTTCGGAGTTATCTGTTAATTATATTGTAAAAAGGATAATGTAATTTATACTCAAATGATCGTTGGACTGTATATAATCATCTAGTATAACAGACTTGAAGTTTTTCTGCAGCATGTAACATTCTCGAGACGAAAATAGATGTCTTTATTAAGATTTGAAGAAATGTTGTAAACCCCGTTCCTAATTTTTACACCAAACTATTTAACGAGTGAGAAAAACAATGGCATATTTGAATTCACCTTGTAGGTATCATACGATTTTGTTTCGGAAAGAAAATTCTAACAAAGCGTTTCTGAGAGAAAACGAAAAAAGTAACCAAATGTAAACTCCGTAACCAAAATTGTTTGCATCGGATTGCATTCAAATAAATGTAGGTAAATGTTTAAAATATTTTAAAATAACCATAAACAGAGGCGATTCAAGTAATATTTATGCGTCAAAAGATGATTCAACTAATAATTTTGCGTCACATCAAATAAAGTTATCAGTTTTTTGCCCTAAACTTCTGGAGCGAAAAACGATTGATTTTGCATATCATTGGTTTGGAATCGATATTTCGAGCCATTACTGACATTAGTTTGACAAATTAAATTTGTTTCACACAATTTAAGAATTTTTAGATCGCGAAATGTTATGTTTTTAATATATTATTTTGTAACTTCGCAACCGCTGATTGGATTTTAGAAAATTTAATATTTTTGAAAAGCATTTAAAGGACCAAAAATACAAAATTAAAACTGGCGAAACCGCCAGTTTGATAAGCACAAATTGTATATTATTGGAAAGCATGTTGAAAACCCAAATACGAAAAACTAATAAATTGAAGAAATTTCGTACGCAATTTTTTTTGTTATATATTTTGCTTGTGGAAATGTAAACTCCGTTACCACAAAAAAAATTAAAATTGTGCAAAAAAAGTTATTGCGACAACTTGTAGAAGAGATTTTTTGCAATTAGGTTTATAATGACTAAAGTTACTGATTCCATTAAAAAAAAAAACCGAAATATTAACACTTTTTGCTTCTCACAAATTTGACCAAAAACTTATCACATTTTTTGATTTCACCCATATATTAAGTGCGTTCCTTTACTTTTTGGGTAAAGTTCGGTAAAATGAGGAACGCACAAAACCACTTTTCGTGCCCAAAAATGCATTTCAAAGAAAATTGTGAAAATGCGTATAATTTTAGTTTGAAAACTCAAATAAATACATATATTTATTTGCATTTTTTTTAATTATTTATTTATTATAATTTAGTCTATGGAACATAATTTCCTTACAGACTATGATTTAAATATATAAAAAAAAAGTATTCAACATATTAATTTTAATGGTGTTCTCTTTTCTGACAAAAATGTTGCATTTTTTTGCACTTTGCTTTTGAATTGCCTTTTTTGTGTTCTATTCTAAATTAAGGGTAATATTCTGAGAGGGCATCGTGTTCTTTTCTAAAAATGTTGTCTAATAAAGTGCAAAAGTGCAACATTTTCCGCCCTCAAAAAATTTACGGGGTAGAGCGTTGCCCTGTTTTTTTTCTTTTCATCAAAGTTATGTGTATATACTGCAATGTTGTTTGCCATCAAACTCGCAACTTGGTGTCCTAGGGGGTACTATCCTGGCTTCTGATGCAGAAGGTCGCAGGTTCAAACCCCGGTTGGACCACAACATTTTTTTTTATATAAAATTTTATTTTTTTTTATAAAATTTAATTTTTTTTATAAATGTGATTTTTTATAATTTTTTTTTATAAAATTTTATTTAGTTTTTTAATAATTTGCTCTGTTTTATTTAGTATTTACTAGTTTTTACGCTACCAATAAATAAAAAAAATTATACAATTTTTTTTAATATGTAGGAAAACTTCTAAATAGAAAAAAGAAAAAGAGAGTAGTATATAAAAATTAATTCACCTTGGCTGGGATTTGAACCTGGCCATCCCGAGCGAAAGGCAAGCATCACAACCACTAGGCTATCATATAGTAGTAGCCAGCGTAAACAATATTGCTTATAAATGAAACAACAATATATACATACACATGTGTTTTGAAAAATGCAAATAAGTGATTTTATGGTTCTATTCTGATTGAAAAAATGTAGCATTTTATTGGGGTGAGGGTAACATTTTTATAATTTTACACTTTAACAAAGCAACATTTTTTTCCAGAAAAGAAAACACCATAAGATGTAGTTTTTGCAAAGAATTTGAATGGCCGCACGCTTACATCAGTCGGCCATAAAGAGGGATCAAAAAGCTTCTGATATGATTCAGCAGAGACTCCAATTTTAATTGAAATTCTGCTTAGTGTATTTAAATCAGTATCATTTTTAACTAATTTAAAACATTTCAAATTATTTTTTTTGAATGTTGGCATGTTTTTCAATATAGTCCAAAACTTGTCCAGCTGTTACTGTAGGCTTAAATGAGGATATATGAGCACACTTTTTACGTGAAATAACCTCTAAATCACTGCTACAATTATCTCCGATAACAAAACTTTTACACTTCGCTTTAGATTTTGAAGTAATCCAACTAGAATTGCTTGCTGGGATACTATTTTCTGCTTGAGAGTTAATATTAGCATTATCATAAATTTTCTCCTTAGCAATATCAGCATAACTAACAGAATTGTCAGATATTTGAGATTTGTTAGCATTTACGGTATGACCAATTATTTCAGAAGTAACAAAAACAGCATCAGCACTTACAGCAGCAACAACAAGCTCAGGGCGTTCCCACGGCACTCGGTTCTACGTACCGGAACGACTCGGAGCCCAACAAGCACCGACCAAGGAATGCCAACTCAACAAACCCACAATACATATGTATGCCCTCTTCTTTTTTTTTCTAACCTGGACCAACTTTATCCGGAGAACTTGCTCCAAATCCTTTTGGTCCGTGCCGGAATCGAACAAAACCCAGGACCATGGTTCTGCTCAGTTAGCCAGGACCGGTTACACTCTGGCGGAACATCAGTCAGGTGTAACATCTGCAGTCAGTGGGTTCACCTCAGGAAGGACAGCAGTAGAAACTGCAGTGGGTTAAGAACCCATAGGGACTGCGACGGAAATTACGTGGCCCCATGCTGTATAGGCCATCGTAACAGCTCATCGTCATCGGAGTTGTCAACGTCGGCAACATCGTCGGCCCTGACATCATCGGTCACGATGACCCCGATCCCGTCCCAACAGCAACAACAACAGCTACACCAGCAGACACCACAACACCACATGTGGCTGTCCCCCGTCCTGAGGTGATAACCCTTATGCAGTTTAACTGCAACGGAGATAACCCGATTTATGCAGCTCCACAAAGTCATTCTCGCTGCGGTTCAAGAAACTAAGCTCAATACCACCTGTAGACTTCAGAGTTGTAGTAATTACAACATTCTGCGCAAGGACCGCACACGGAGCGGAATGTTGCATTCATTATCGACAACACCGTGCAGTACAGAATGATCTCGCCTGACCCAAACGTACGTGACATATACATGGAACACCAAGGTATAGCAGTAAGGTCAGGAGTTGCCAAGATCGAATTGTACAATGTGTATATCCCGCCAGTGGCCAGCTGTCCCGCAGGATATCACCCGGACATCAGATTCCTTCTGGTGGGTGATAACCGCGTGGTAATGGGCGATTTTAACGCACACCATGAGCTCTGGCACTCCAATCTGGGGGAAGACCAGAGAGGGAACAAGTCGATGACTCCACATTCTGCACACTGAATGAGGACGCCCCCACCAGAATTGTAGGAAGTTGCACTAGCTCGCCAGACATAACAATTTCGAGTGCAGGTCTGATAAATTACGCCTCCTGGCGGCCGATTATATCGTTGGCCTCAGAATACCTTCCTATAGTTATCGCGCTCGATAGACCAAGTGACTTCATCGTCTCTGAACGCCGCACGTACATTAACCACAAATTAGCGTTCAGAGAGTTCACCAAACGCAAATTCAGTGACCTACCTACCACAACCGATGTGCGCTACGCGGAAAGGAAGTTCCGTAAAATCGTCAACGCAGCGGCTGCTCGCTTCATTCCGGCTGGAGGGATCACTAACATCAGACCAAATTTCCCAGCCGAAGCGGCAGAACTCGCAGATGAGATGAACGAGTATCGTTCGACCAACCCCAGCGACCCCAGGATCAGCGAACTCAACCGGGAGATCAGCAAGTTGGTCAACAAGCACAAGCGGAACAAATGGGTAGAAAACATGCAACCTCAGCACCGGAGCCAGCAAGCTATGGTCTACGGTCAAAGCTCTCTCGAACCCGTCCAGAAAGGACGACAGGGTATCGATCTCATTTGCCGATAGGACGATATCGGACCCAAACAGGTGCGCGAGCTTTTTTAGCCGGCAGTTTATTGAGCACCCCGAGAGAGACAAGGCGAAAAGGAGTGTCGCGAGGAAACTGCACGAACTCCGAGTAAATGACGAGCCATTAGCTTTTACGTCAACAGAGGTTGCCGAAGCCATCAAAAGAGCCAACCATCTAGAGCTCTAAGACCCGACGGAATTTCCCTGCTGATGATCAAACAACTGGAGATGCCAGGAGTAGAGTACCTGACAAAGGTCTTTAACCTTTCCTTATCCACCTTAATTGTACCCTTATCCACCTTAATTGTGGAAAATGGGCAGGGTGATGCCACTTTTGAAGCCAGGAAAGGATGCGAACCAGGGAGCATCGTACATACCTATCTCCCTACTGTCATCGGTCGCTAAGACACTTGAGGCTCTACTCCTCCCCAGTCTCACACAGCATTTTCAGCTTGCTCAGCACCAGCATGGATTCCGAAAGCAGCACAGTACAACAACAGCTTTAACCGCCATTGCCACACAGATAACCAGCGGTCTAAATCAGAGCCGCCCTTGCGAAAGGACGGTTCTAGTGGCGCTTGACCTATCGAAGGCATTTGATACGGTCAGACACGCGACCCTCTTCAGCAGCGTTGCCAATTTAGCAATTTTATGGCTAGATTTAGCCATTTTTGAACACGTTTAGCCAGAAAAAATTGTATTTAGCCATTAGCCATTATTTTGGCCATTTTTAAAAAATGTTTAGCCATTTTTTGTTTTGTACAAAATATAATTTTTAATTGTGAATTTATAGCTAAATTAAGGAATTTTGCTCAATCTGACAAATTAATTGTATTAAATATGCCAAAATTCAAAATCTTATTTAAAAAATTGTGAAAAATAACCTGTTGAAGGCATGTCGATATCCGGATTTAATTCATTCAAATAAAATTGGACATATAATAAGTAGGGAAAGGAATTTCATGCACTTAAAAATGGAAAATATGCGCCTAAAATATGCGGTTAAAAAAGAAAAATATGCATTAAAAATATAAGAAAAATGCACTAAAAACTATTATTTTTGCAAAAATAATGCACTCTAAAACTTAAAAATGTATTTAAGTTAGTTATTTTTCAAACAGACACAGAACTCGAAGATTTCCCATAGGTCAATAAGGTTTTAAGAATTTTTATTTTGATTGAATCAAAATATGAAAACGTATCAATTTTTTATATTTTTTTACAAAATAAAAAATTATCCTAAAAATGCAAAATATGCACAAATATGTATTAAAAAGCACAAAATATGCATTAAAAAGGCACTAAATATGCATTTAAAGTCAAAATATGCAAAAACTTGCATTTATGACAAAATATGCAAAAATATGCAACTACAAATCGATGCCATTTTGTTCTAAATTTGATGATTCGGATAAATGTTGTCCATATTAGTTTTGGACTATCGAGAAAAAACATGCATTTGCATAAAATTCCTTGCCCTAATAATAAGTATTGATACAAATTTCAAACATCTACTTTGTTTTAAAAGACGAGGGAACAAAAATAAATTTTTTACACTTTGTAAAAGTTCGTTTGAAGAAAAACTCTTTTTTTTTAATTAAAAAATCCAACATTTTTTTTTAATTACATTAAAAATATCAGGATTTTATTATAAAACATACTTAAAGTCAACTGACTACACTTAAAATAATAAGTCAGTAAAAAAATCTGCAAACGGGTTTCAAATTGATTTGAATAATTTTCAGTAATTTAACTTATTTTGAGTGGTAATTTACAAAATTTTTTATAATTAATTTTTAAGAACCCATTCGTCAAATTTTACACAATTTGTTGTTAAAATATAATATTTTCATGTTTCTCCGGTACATGGCGCCAACAATGTATCCGAAGTTTTAAAGGTGGCGATATTCTTTCCCTCCCGATTTTTTAAAATGGCCCATATCTCGAAAACTAACAGAGATAGAGTAAAATGTACGAAAATTTCGACTACACCTAACCATAAAACGTTATTTCTATCCAAAAATGGTCCTTGGTGGGGCCTTGGAAATTTTTAATAAAAATTTTTTATTTAATAAAATGGCCCATGTTTCGAAACTAAGCGAGATAGAGCAAAACGGTCAAAATGAAAACATAATATTCGGTGGCAGAAATGATAAAAATTCTTCGCTATTGAGAGGTCTAAAATTCTTCAAAACTACAAAAAATGCGTTTTTAAGTATCCGCATTTGACTAAGAGATGATTCCCCACTTTTAGGTAATTTTTAATTCCAAAATTTTCATATAAAGACCCGCTGCTCAAAAATTGTCTGACTGTTGGAATGAATGTTGTTGGTAGGTTTGACTGCGTTTAATAAATTTGTAATGAAAATCGGGAGATTCATCTTAAAAATTGTTCAGCCATTTTTTAGCTTTATTTTAGCTATTTTTCCCCAGAAATTTAGCCATTTTTGGTAACCAAGTTCTGGCAACACTGCTCTTCAGAGACATCACCGAATCCAGTCTCCCAAATGGTACGAAGAGGTGGATAGCGAATTATCTGTGTGGTCGCCAGTCGTTTGTGGAGTTTCGAAACAGAGGATCTTAACCTCGTAGAATTAAACAAGGAGTTCCTCAGGGTGGAGTTCTTTCCCCGATATTGTTTAATTTCTACGTTTCAAAACTCCCGGCTCCACCAGAAGGAGTGGAATTGATTTCATACGCCGACGACTGTACGATACTGGCGACGGGTCACGACATTGATGTCTTATGCGGTAGGTTGAACAGTTATCTTCATGATCTTACGAATTTCTTAACTGGAAGGAATATGCAGCTCTCTCCTGCAAAATCCTCGGCGACTCTTTTTACCACTTGGACGAAAGAAGTAAGGCTGGAACTGAATGTAGTAGTCGATGGCGTGCGAATTCCGACACTTAACCACCCCAAAATTCTTGGGGTTACATTCGACAGCCTGTTCATGTCCTCAGCGCATACCACTGCAATTTGCAACAAGATGCAGAGTAGGAACAAGGTCCTCAAGTCGCTAGCCGGCAGCTCTTGGGGTACGGACAAAGAAACCTTGTTGGCAACTTACAAGACAATTGGCCGGTCAGTGGTTAATTATGCTGCGCCAGTGTGGTCACCTAGAGTTAGGGATACCCAGTGGAGAAAGCTCCAAACCTGCCAAAATTCTGCCCTCAGGACAATTACTGGATGCCTACAAATGTCCTCGGTTCAACATCTCCACGAGGAAACGAAGGCAGCATAACTGCCAAATGCTGTCGAAGCAGTTCTTGCATTTATATCGTAAATATGGCCACAGGTCCTGTGCTTACATTTTAACACAAAAAAATTCATATTAATTGAATTTGAAAAATTTTTTATATAAAAAACTGAATGAACAACCGCCAAACTTTAAAGACATTTAGCGAAAAATATGTACCATTGATCGAAAAATAAAGTACGCCATTGTAATCAGCATGTCCGAAATATATGGGTGAAATCAAAAAATGTGATAAGTTTTTGGGCCAAATTTGTGAGAAGCAAAAAGTGTTAATATTTCGGTTTTTTTTTAATGGAATCAGCAACTTTAGTCATTATAAACCTAATTGCAAAAAATCTCTTCTACAAGTTGTCGCAATAACTTTTTTTGCACAATTTTAATTTTTTTTGTGGTAACGGAGTTTACATTTCTGCAAGCAAAGATATAACAAATAAAATTGCGTACGAATTCTCTTCAATTTATTAGTTTTTCGTATTTGGGTTTTTAACATGCTTTCCAATGATATATAATTTGTGTTTATGAAATTGGCGGTTTCGCGAATAAAAATACAATTCATTCCGCGAAAAAAATTTTTTTTTTTATTTTGTATTTTTGGTCCTTTTAAATGCTTTTAAAAAATATAAAATTTTTTAAAATCCAATCAGCGAATGGGGGAAATGTTTTTAGTTGATCTGTTATTTTAAGTAAATGAATGTTATTTTAGTTTGACTCAAGATCATAAATTAATATCACTTTCGGTTTAAATTATTTTCAAATCAAAGAAAGATGATACAATTTTTACAAGTAAATTTTTACAAGTAAATTATTTTGTAACTCCGCGGTTGCGGAGTTACAAAATAATATATTAAAAACCTAACATTTCGCGATCAAAAAATTCTTAATTTGTTTGAAACAAATTTAATTTGTCAAACTAATGTCAGTAATGGCTCGAAATGTCGATTCCAAACCAATGAAATGCAAAATCAATTGTTTTTTGCTGCAGCAGTTTAGGGTAAAAAACTGATAACTTTTTTTGATTTGACGCAAAATTATTAGTTGAATCATCTTTTGACGCATAAATATTAGTTGAATCACCTCCGTTTATGGTTATTTTAAAATATTTTAAACATTTACCTACATTTTTCTGAATGCAATCTGATGCAAACAATTTAGGTTACGGAGTTTACATTTGGATACTTTTTTCGTTTTCTTTCAGAAACGCTTTGTCAGAATTTTCTTTCCGAAACAAAATCGTATGATATCTACAAGGTGAATTCAAATATGCCATTGTTTTTCTTACTCGTTAAATAGTTTGGAGTAAAAATTAGGAACGGAGTTTGGGTACGTTCGAAAATGCATCACTGCGGCATAATAAAAGTAAAACGTTCAAAAATGCAACACTTGACAGCACTGATTAGAGTTTGCTATTCGGTTTTAATCGAAACTGAAACCGTGGTTTTTCAAGCCTCAAAACCGAAACCGAAAACCGACAAAAATAAGTCGGTTTTTAACAATGACTTTAACCAATTAAAATAATTAACTAGATTGCATTCCAGTGTCAAATTAGAATCAGAAAAGACTCATAAAAGAGCCCTAAGACCTTCTGAAATTATAGCTACACTCAAAAAAATAAGTTAGTAGAAAAATTAGTAAAACGTCTTGTATATCAAGTGTACTAGTTTTTAGCAAGTTTTTGCTGAAATTCCGTTTTTAGCTAAAATTTTAGTTATATTTTTTTAGCACTAAACTAATTTTGAACTAATGTTTTACTAATTTATTTTGCTACAAAAATTGTGCTGATAACCGCAATTATAGCGTGGACGACAACCAGATAGACAAATGTAGATGTCGCAGCTTGTCTGGATGTAGTACAGACAACGGAAATGATAAAAAAGAAAAACAACTCTACACAATTTCTATATTTAAATTTTCAGCAAATAAATTAACTAGAGTAAAATTTCGCTACAAGTTTTTTGAATTTTTTTTCAGTCTACTAATATTCAGCAAAAAGTTTAGTGATTTTAGCAAGGATTTTTCTCATTTGCAATCATCTAAGTGTTAGCAAAACTTTTGCTGAAAATTACTATTTTTTTGGTAAAAATCAGCTCGCTGATTTTCAGCAAACCTTTTGCTGAAATTACCAACTTTTTTGCAAGCACGCTCCTGACTAAAAATTTGCTGACACAGCAACATTTTTTGCTGACTTTACTGACTTTTTTTGAGTGTATATGAGGAAGTATTTCTTCACCGATGAAGCCCCTTTCCGAGCGCACTTTTGCGACTCATAAAAGACTCAGAATTATGAGCATTATTGAAAAATTTAGAATTTTCTGAGCTGTTATGAGTCATTTAAGATTAATTTTTAAATTATTTAGAAGTAATGGAAAAATTAAAAAAAAAATGTCGAATACACTCATAAATACGAATCCATTATGTTTCATTTATGACTCGAAAATTTCAGCACTTGAAAATGATCATATTTTTGAGTCTCTTACGATTCATAATTTCTGAGCGCTCAGAAAAATGTTGGCTGCGATATTATTGAATCATTAATTTCGAAAAGGACTCAGCTCCTATTTTACAAAATTTTGTATTTAATTGTAATGAACATTTTCTCCATTAAATATTATTTAATTTTTTATAATTTTTTTTTTGTTATTACGGATAACATAAGTTAATTCAACAAAAAGTCAAGTAGTTTAAGAGATGTTGAGTTTCATATATTCAGTTCGGATTTTCAGAGCGTATTTTTAAAAAAGTACTATTTCGTAGTCCGCGAAATTTATAAAATTTTAACTTTATATTGTTTTAAACAATTTGCTAAAATTTAAACTCGTTAAAAAACAGCTTTAGTAAAAAAAATTTATTTATATTTATATATATTTTCCGTGTTTTTTTCTTCTCTCGAAAAGGTCTAGAAATGGAGTAATTGTCTATATTCGAGTGACAAATTCAATCGAATTTCAATAAATATCTTGAACATATTAAAATATTTAATTCTTATATATATTTAATTAATTTAAAACAATTGTATCAATATCACAAGAAAACCGAAAAATAACCGAAACCGCGGTTTTCATAATTTTAGAAAACCTCCGGTTTTTAGCAAACTCTAGCACTGATTTACGTCAAACGTTTTTTTATGCAAACAATTGGCAGTGTTGCCGCAAATTTCTGCAACTATTGCATCATTTTAATTTCTGATACAATGGTGCGCGTTCTAAATTTTTATGTTAAAATTATTTAATACAAAAAGAAAACTAAATGTTGCTGCATAATGGAAGAGTTAATGGGTCATATGAATAAAACTTAGCAATTACTTCAAAGTAATTACTTTGGGCTTAGGAATGGCTTTTAACTCCAAATTTATCAATTGGCTGGTAGACTACCATGAAATGTAAACGAAAATGAAAAAATTAAATTTCTAGTCTACACCCAAGCAGACTAGATTTGTGAAGTAATTGCTTAAAAAACCCTCTATTTCCCCCTATTAGTATTAGCCATTGGCTCATATGAATAAAAAATAGATATTACTAATAGGGGGAAATAGAGGGTTTTTTAAGCAATTACTTCACAAATCTAGTCTGCTTGGGAGTAGACTAGAAATTTAATTTTTTAATTTTCGTTTACATTTCATGCTATTCTACCAGCCAATTGGTAAATTTGGAGTTAAAAGCCATTCCTAAGCCCAAAGTAATTACTTCGAAGTAATTGCTAAGTTTTATTCATATGACCCAATATATAAAAATTCTTAATAAAAATGTAAATATTGTTTATTTTTTTTTAGCATTTTTTGGATTTTTAATAATCTGAAGGCATTTCATCTTTTTTTAATTCTCTTTTTATTATAACTTAACAAAAAATTGTCATTTTTACCATCAAGATTTTCAATAATATTTGTTAATGTTATTGCGAACATTTTTTTTATTTTTTGCAAAACGTTCTAAAAAGCAAAGTCTGTGCAGTTGTTGAGCAGTAGCAAAGCATCTGCAACAGCTGATCACGCATCAGCAACATAACTGCCGCAGTATTGCACAAATTTGCTGCATTTACGAACGTACCCTTTACAACATTTTTTCAAATCTTATTGAAGACATACTTTTTCATCTCGAGAATGTTACATGCTGCAGAAAAGCTTCAAGTCGATCATTTGAGTATAAATAACATTATACTTTTCGCAATATAAATAATAGATAACCCCAAAATTCTGGTGTATGCATTTTTATGACGAAAAATCGTTACAGAGTTGAAGCCGTGGTAGCTAAGTTATACGAAAAAGTTTGTAAAATGTATTAATTTTTATTAAAAACGGCACTTTTCTTCTTCATAAAAATTTTTACAGTTAGTGTTTAGCTTCATTGGTTATTAAAATATAAGCTATTAAAGTTAAAAAACCTTATGAGTTACTGGTTACGGAGTTTACATTTGGCCTATAAAATTGGTCACAAATTTTATGTATTAACCAAAAATTGGTCAATTGTTTTAAATTTTGTAAAACAGCCCAGTGTAGAAAACCATTACCAGATATGTGGTTATGTAACTACATACTTGGTAATGGTAACTAGTTACTTTTGTGTTTACATTTCTTATTACCTTTATATGGCGATGTCGCGAAAAATATTGAGTTATAGTTACACACCAGCATACGAAAAATCAAAAAATATATCATTACCTATGTGCTTACCAGTACTGACAAAAATAATGAGTCTAAAAATAGATTTTCTAAAAAATAAATTATATAAAAAAAATATTTTTTATTGTATTTTTTTTTTAAATAAAATTTGCTGGTGCGGGAATCGAACCTGGGTCTACAGATTGCCAGTCAATAGCTCTACCATCTGAGCTATATCGACATGTAATATTTAATAGATAAAAACATTATTGACCTGCTGCACACAAGTAAGCTTACTCGCCAACATACAAAAAATCAAAAAATATGTGGTTACAGTGTTTAAAATATATTGAGTCTAAAAATAAATTTCAAAAAATTTTCAAAAAAATATAGAAAATTATTTTCTATTTGAAATAATGATAAAAATAAGTCATTATCAGTAACTCATTATTATATGTTTTAAAATAATGCAGAAGGTAAGTGGGTGTCATTACTGGTAGTCCAAAAACTAATGATATGTCATTACCGTTTCTACACTGGGAGGTGACAATGCGCTGATATATGTCGAAATATTAGTGTTTCCAATTCGGTTAATCGATTAACCGATTCCTCGATTAATCGCCTCTATTTCGGTTAATGTCGAAACAAATAATTTAAAACTCAAATAATTATTCGACCCGAATAATCGGTTAAAATTGGTCGATTAACCGGTTACATTTTTAATATGGAATTTTTCCTTAATTTTTTCCCAAAACTTCACAATTTTCTTAATCTGGGCTACAAAATTACCAGAAAATCTTAGAAAAAACAAATACTAACTAAAATAGCATCAATTTCTTTAAAAATCGTGTGAAATAGGTCCTTAAATACCTTTTTCGAGCAACCGCAAACAAGTCGACATTGTACCATCAGACTCCCAATTTTTAATAAAATTTTGAGCAAATGTTTTAAAAAAATATGTATCAATGTTTCTATTTGTAAAAAAGTCTTAAGAACATAGCAAAAGGCCAAAATGAAGGTGTTTTTTAAAACTTCACAAAACACGCGAAATACACGACTGGCTGGAGGATGCTTTATGAAATAAAATAGACAATTTTGCATTACAAATTTAAACTAATATAAATTATATCTCCATGTCCTTTAAGACAAGGCTGCATTTGTTTTAAAACTGTTAACAATTAACATGCTAATTCTGAAAGAACTTTAACTTTTCTTATTTTTCCTAATAAAGTGTACATACACATCGGTTCAAAACCACATCAATTCTAAAACATGTTCCACTAGAGCAACATTGAACCCGAACCCGTTTCAAGGAATATAAATTCGAATTAAAAAAATAACCTAAAGTTAAAAAATTTTAATTTATATAGAATTTGACTTCTGTAACTGCACACTTAGTGAATTGTCTATATGCTATTGATGAATTTATACACTGATTCAATTAAGTTTCGCTGGAATTCGTCTATTGGAACTTTTAATTGAATTGATGCAATTTTTCATAAAATTTTATGAAGAATTTCATATTATTTATTAAAAATGTCATACACCCAAAAAAGTTGTTTTAGAAAGAGATTCATACAAATTGTGAAGCTTTTTCATAAAATTTAATAAATTTGGCTTTTACTTTTTGAAGAAAACTTCAAAAATCATTACCAGATATGTGGTTATGTAACTACATACTTGGTAATGGTAACTAGTTACTTTTGTTATTACATTTCTTATTACCTTTATATGGCGATGTCGCGAAAAATAATGAGTTGTCGTTACACTCCAGCATACGAAAAATCAAAAAATATATCGTTACCTATGTGCTTACCAGTACTGACAAAAATAATGAGTCTAAAAATAGATTTTCTAAAAAATAAATTATATAAAAAAAAATATTTTTTATTGTATTTTTTTTTAAATAAAATTTGCTGGTGCGGGAATCGAACCTGGGTCTACAGATTGCCAGACAACAGCTCTACCATCTGAGCTATATCGACATGTAATATTTAATAGATAAAAACACAATTGACTTGCTGCACACAAGTAAGCTTACTCGCCAACATACAAAAAATCAAAAAATATGTGGTTACAAATATCCTTACCAGTGTTTAAAAAATATTGAGTCTAAAAATAGATTTAAAAAAATTTTCAAAAAAATCTTAAAAATTATTTTCTATTTGAAATAATAACAAAAATAAGTCATTATCAGTAATATGTCATTACCGTTTCTACACTGGGTAGCTTATTGAAAATTTTGTTTACAGCTCGTCCGATAAAATTCTCTCAGAGTAAGTACGCTCAAACTTTAGGTTATTTTTTTACTGTTAATGGCCTCTAGTAACGAAAAAGATACTGAGAAACAAAGTAAATTGGTATTCTCAATTAACTGAAATTAACCTCAAAGAGAACTCAAATTTTTTTATCGATGACTTTAATGAAAATTTCGTAGCTGTAGGAAGAATCTTATTAAAATTTAAAAAACTTTAGGTATATCATTTCTTTAACCCTTTCAGACACAGCATACACGATTGTGAGATGTGATGTTTTCTCTTAAAATTACAAATATTTTAAATACTAATAGGTTTATTTAGATTAAAAATTTCAGTTATACTTTTAGCTAAATTATATTTCATAAAATATGAATTGACACCAGGAAATTTTAATAGTTTTAGTACCATTTTACCTTAAAGTTATAAAATGAATACATTTTTGCAAGCTAGTTGGGTCTAAAAAAGTTAAATGCAATATTAAATTTTATAGTGTCACTATTGATTAAAAATCACATTCAAAGAAATTTTGTATCTAAGCTTTTCAGGTTTTTAAATTTATTTTCTGAATAAAAAATCTACGTTAAGTAATCGATATGTAACAGTTTTAGGTTTGCTGTTCTTTAAATATTTTGTTAGTTTCAGCAGTTCTTTCTGCCATCTTCAACGAAATTTTAGTAGATTTAGCAACATTTTTACAGACCTTTTTTTTAAAAAAATCTCAGATCCCGAAACTTTTCAACCTTCGAATATGAAAACTTTTTTATTAAATACATCGTATTCATATATGACGTTAATATTTAATGAAAAGAGTCAGCTTTTTGTGTTTTAATTAATAAAAAGTTAATGAAATACCTTAATTTAGCATTAAACGATTAATCGATTAACCGCCAATTTTCTCGAATAACCGACCCGAATAACCGGTTAATCCATTTTAGTGATTTTTCGAATAATGCATTAACCGGTTAACCGCCTATGTCGAATAATTGGAAACACTACGAAATATATAACTCAAATGTAATTCATTAATTAAAAATTAGGTGGTTACACGGTTTTTTTCACATTTTTTGATATCACCCATATGGAATTGATGGTCAGATCTCTATTATTTTTTAATAGTCAAGATTTTGTCATGCAGTGTAATCTATCACAAAATTTCTCCTGTTGTTTTGTAATTTTATGCGCGAATCTTTCCGCGGTTGTCTCGATCAGCACGAAATACTTATTAATAGTTCAAATAATCCACTTTTATTTTATAGACTTACCAAATGGATTAAATTAAATCATCTCGCGTAGTATGCAAAAAGACACAATCATTTTATAGTATTTAGTAGTGTTTCCAAATATTCGACATATGCGGTTAACCGGTTAATGCATTATTCGAAAAATCACTAAAATTGATTAACCGGTTATTCGGGTCGGTTAATCGAGAAAATTGGCGGTTAGTCCATTAATCGTTTAATGCAAAATTAATGTATTTCCTTAACTTTTTATCAATTAAAACACACTTTTCATTAAATATTAACGTTACATACATATAAACACGATGTATTTAATAAAAAAGTTTTCATATTCTAAGGTTGAAAAATTTCGGAATCTGAGATTTTTTAAAAAAGGCCTTTAAAAATGTTGCTTAATCTACTAAAATTTCGTTAAAGATGGCAGAAAGAACTGCTGAAACTAGCAAAATATTAGTAAGCTAAGAACAGCAAACCTAAAACTGTTACATATCGATTACTTAACGTAGATTTTTTGTTCAGAAATAAATTTTTAATCAATACTGACACAATAAAATTTAATATTGCATTTAAAGAAATGCAACCCCCAGAAATAGTTTAGCCCCCCCCCCCAGATTTTTTTTAACATTTCATTTTTACTTGAAATAAAAACTCTTACCCATTTCTGACTAAACTTTCTTATGAAAGTAGATCGTCAGTATTGACCAAGGCAAGAAATGTTGTAAAAATCGTGTTTTATATACTTAAAATATATATTAAAAATCGGAAACTTTTTATTAAAAGTTTTTAAAAATGAATTTATTATTTATCTCAGCGTTTTCAATATTATTTTTGTTAAGTAGGCTATAGTATTATTATCTTAAAAGTAGTTTAAATATCATCGTCAAAAAATTAGTAACTATATTTTCCAACACTTTTGTCTCCGTGAATTAAAAGATCCAAAAAATGTTTATAAATTCAAGGAAAAAAATAAATATGCATTTAGTATGCAATAAAACATGCTAAGTTATATATTAAAATATGCACTTATAGCAAAATATGCAAAAATATGCACTTCTAGCTAAATACATATCGTTGGCTTAGTCGGCAAACCTGTCAAGTCCAATTTTTATGCAAATTGAGTTTTTGATGTAGTATGCTAGTGTAACTCAAAACACATCATTTACAAAAAAAAATGCCATTATGTTGTTTTTTCTTGTTGTTATGCAGTGGTAAGCAATTCCGTCAAGTCCAAAAAAAAAACAAACAAAACATCGAAAACCACATGCTAAGTCCAGCTGAAAACAACACACATTTTGTTTCAACAAATTTCTTCAATAGAATTAAATGCGACTTTTGTTTATTTAAAGACTAACTAAATAATTATTTAGTTATTTTAACTTTTAACGTACCCAGTGTACAATTGGAGTCCGAAAAGGCTCATAAAAGAGCCCTTAGACCTTCTGAAATCATAGATATATGAGGGTGTTTTTCTTCACCGATGAAGCCTCTTTTGAGCGCACTTGTATGACTCATAAGACTCCAAACTATGAGCATTGCTGGAAAATTTTTTTTCTGAGCCATTTATGAGTCATTTGTGACAAATTTTTGAGTAATTTATGAGCATTGAAAAAATTTTGAATACGCTCATAAATAAGAGTCTATTATGTTTCATTTATGACGCTAAGATTTGAGCACTCTGAAAATGTTCGTCTTTCAGAGTCTTTTATAAGTCATAATTTCTGAGCGCTCAGAAAAATGTTGGCTGGGTAACTATTACCAGAGTTCGTATTTGCACACCACGAAGTATTCATTTTTATTCTTTCTTGTATCAACGTACACGAAAGAAAAACTACGAATATGTTTCTTTCTTATTTATGTTCATTTCTTTTACATTACACATCTCATTTTCATGATGGTGTTAGTGAGTGTGTGGTGGCTTTGTTTATTTTCATGATTTGAAAAACGAAATGTAAGCTATTTGCTCTCGTTTTGAATATGAAGCGAAGAAGTTTTTTTCTTTTCTTTTCATGAAAAGAAAGAAATAAGAATTAAAAATGATAATGAAGGTTCAAACGATACTCTTCTTTAATAGTCTCATGAAAGAAATATGAATGAGAAAAAAATTAAACATTCAAAAGATACTTCTCATGAGACTTATGGTGATACTTTTATTATATTTTTTATTTTCACAATTCTTTGAAGAAACCTTCGGGAAGAAAATATTTGATATTTTTATAATACTAGGTTAGTGTGTAAAAATGAAATTTTAAAATAATGATTTTATTGCTGCTTTGTGTATAATTTGCAAAATTTTATAGCATTTGAAGATGCTACACTCAATAAAAACGTCAGTAATTGGTACTGAAAACGTTGCTGTTATTATGGCAAATTTAATTACTTTGAGCCTTGCGGTATTTTTTTTGCTAATTTTACCAACGCATATGTATGTACTGTTTTGTAGTACAATGAAATTATTACAAAAATTTTGCTACAATTGATGTAAATTCTAATGCAAAATTTATTTGCTAAAACTAGCAACAAATTTTATTAATGTTAGTATCACTCAAGGTTGCCAACGCTTGAACTGAAGAAGTGGCTAGATTACGGAGAAAAAATGGATAGAAATGGCTAAAATTGGAAAATAATGCTAAAACCTAATAATTTTAAAATAAATCAGTGATAATAAAGAGTTTTAACACGACTTTCATAAAAGTGGCCTTTAAATTTTAATGTTTTTTCTAAAATATGTTCATTAAAATTTTACAACAAATATGATTTTAAATCGAATGTAAAAATTACATGTGTCTGTAAACCCAAATAAATGTTTCAAAAATTGAAAATTTTGCACTAAAATTTTTAAAATCATAAAAATTCAAGCATTTTTGTTATCTTCATTTAAGTATTCCAAGAAAAAATTCTTCACATATTTGTTTTTTTTGCACACATTCCGTTACTCTACTTGTTTACGTTTAGAAGACGCAAACAGTTTTCAAATAGATACACACATTACAACAATAGCAATAAATGCATAATGATTGGAAAAACCAAAAAATGCAATTATTTTCCGCGAATTTTGTTGCATTTGGGTTTTTTATGAATGGTATGGAATGTGAAAGGGTTAAGAAAGCCTTTAGTTCTAAAGCGATTGTTTGTAATGCAACAAATGACCGCATATTTGCATATCGTCACCTTAAATGCAAACGGACCTAACTACACAAAAATTCGAAATCGAGTTTTTTATTGCTTATTCGTTTTATCAAACTACATGTTTACACAAAATTTTAGGCTTCTAAGATCAAAAATGGCGACTTTATTAAAGAAATTTAAACGGACGTAACTACAAGTGCATGTATTTCTTAATGCAAAAAGACGTAACTACACTCTTGAATGAAAAACATACAAACACATGTAGTGTGTAAGCTTGTGTCAGCGTTGCCACAATGGGAATTCAAAATCTACAAAATTTTGGTTATATTTTAGTACAATACAAATGACAATTTACCCTGCTTAATTCAGAAAAACCTTCTGTGAATATTAGTAGACAAAAAACAGCAACAAAATGCTGTTATATCTCTAAATTTTAGTTATATTTAAGTTAAATTTAGTTGAATGAAAGTAACAATTTTCCAGTTAAAATAACAAAAAAAAATAAAAATAATTGCTTAACAATAGTAGAGTCCTAATTTCAGTGAGTTAAATCGTTATTCATATTAAAAAAATCTACATATGCTATGAAAACTAAAAAATTTATGATGTTTTCACTCGACTAAAACTAAGCAAAAGTTTTTGCTGATTTTAGCAGGGTGAATTGTTATTTTCAGTTAACTAAAACATAGCCAAAACTTTGTTCTTGCTGTTTTTATCTTACTAATATTTAGCAAACCAATTCTGCTAGTTTTGGCAGTTTCTTCTGCAGGGCCTCTTTTATAGAGTTTTTCTTATATTTTTTTAAATTTTAACGTTTTCACTACCGACTTTTTGTTTGCGGATATTACCGTTATTTTGACTTCAGATTCTTGTTAAGGGTCCTCAAATTAGAAAAAATATGTAACATGTTTGCCCCCTCCCCCTCCTATCCACCAAAAATGACGTTCGAAAATCGATTTTTTGGAACTTCTCATCCCCGTTTTGCCCCTTAAACATTCGAATAGCCAAAAATCCTTTGGTTGATTTTCTTTTCGTCATAAAACGAAGCAAATTTCAATTGTCTATCTTCATTAGTTTATGAGAAAAACCAAAACCCCCTTTTCAGGGAGATTATGATGTATTAAAAAAATTAGACTTCATTAACAAATACCACGACTATATCGCTATGTTGAACTGCTTATACATATAATGATTTCTCTTTGAAGGCCAAGAGCCACATCATACAAAAACTTATTGAAGAGAACTTTTTTGGTTATTACAACTCTCCCATTTTTAGAGTCGTTATTTTCTGCTAAATTAGATGCGTTAAAGATATATATTTTGAAAGAGAATATTCCTTTTGGAACTTAAAAAGTTCTCTAATAAGAATAAATTATGATTTCAAAATATTAAGGATATAAAAATTATAATATCATAATTTATGCGCGCTTAGAAATATTTTACTGATTAAAGCCTATTATCTTGTTCACTATATCCAAAAAATTCCGTTATTTCCCCCGAGTCTGTTAAATTTTTCAATAAAATTCTTTTTATTTCCTACAAAATAGCACATTTGAAAATCTATAATTTTTAATGGAGATTGGTAGACATTTTCACAAATTTAAGAAAATATTAAAGGACTACAAAGAGAAAAGAGATGGATCTACCGACATATTTGTTTGTGGCAACAAAAATTCGGTGAATACAATAGAATTTCGGTTGAAACAATATATTTAAATTATGTCAGGAATACATTTGATTGCAACAGGCAATAATTCGGCTACTGCCACCAAACCATTCAGTTGGCAAGAAATTCGGTTGTCACAATGAATTGGTTTTCTCTGTGTATAATAAATTACATCAGAACTTCTAATTTTTTTTAATGAATTATCTGAAAAATCAAATTCACTTCATTTGAATTGGAACTGTCGGAGTTAGTTTTACTTTATTCAACTACCTAAAAAATCTGAAAATATCATTTATCCAATTCATGCATTGAATTCTTTTTTAATTGTGTAAGTCTTCTTGTTTCAGGAAAAAGCGAGTCAAAAGCACGTAACTAACTTAAAAACTTAAATATATGAAAATAAAACAAAAGTTGTTAAAAAATAAATAAATCTCTATACCATAAGTAAAATTTGAAAAAACTGCAAAGAATACTTTATTATTGATTTTATAACGTTTTTTGCTTCTCCTGTAAAAAAAATAAAAGTGTAGTTACGTCCGTTTGCATTTAAGGTGACGATATGTATGTTTACCCTGTAGTTTTTTTATTATTGCAAAACACTAACGGCGGTCTCATACTGCAGGTTTAACTTTACACTTAACTATAAACAAAAGAAAAGGTCAAAAAATTTACACAAAACAACAAAAAATTTTTGGGTTAACTATTAACTAAAGTTTAAACCTGAAGTATGAGACCCACCGTAAATAAAAGCCTAAAAAATAAATTTAAAAAACCATGGATTGTAATCGAAACGAATGCGGTTATCGTTAGAGTAACGCTATTTCGTTTATTTCGGTATCGGTATTTTAAGGATAACGGTATTTGAGTTATTTCGGTAACGGTATTTTAAAGATAACGATATTTGGGTTATTTCGGTAACGGTATTTTAAGGTTAACGGTATTTCAGTTATATCGGTAACGGTTTTTAAGGGTAACGGTAGTCAGTCATTTCGATGCATCCCGTACTTTTTTTTACAAAAAACAAACGAGATTAAAAACAGAACCAATTTATCAACTTAATCGACAAAAAATTCTCAATAACCACGTGAAATTACCAAAAGCAGAAAATTTAAAATAATGGTATTTTAGGGATAACGGTATTTCATTTGTTTCAGTAACGGTATTTTAATGGTATTGATATTTCATTTATTTCGGTATTTCAAGGATAACGGTATTTCTGTTATTTCGGTAATGGTATTTGAAGGATAACGGTATTCCGGGTATTTCGGTAACGGTATTGTAGGGTTTGACGGTAGTCACTTGAAAGGGTTTTGAATCGATAACGGTATTTTAGCGGTACTGCCTGCCAGCCCTGAAAAAAACTACTGTCATCCATAAAGGCTTTCTTTAACTTGTATTAATTATTTCTTTACAAAAAATTATAATTCTATACATTTTTGTTATCACTTTACAATTTTTATTAAGTTAGAATTCCTATTATAACAAAAATATCAAATATTTCCTTCACGAAGATTTCTTGAAAGAATTGTGAAAAAATATATGTATCATAAACTGTATCATGAAAAGTCTCGTGAGAAAGTCTCATGAGAGTCTCATTTAAACATTCTTTGACTTTTCTTCATTCACAGTTTTTTCTTTTCATAAGTAGTATTATATCAACCTTCATTCATTTTATTTTCATTTTTTTTTCTTTCTTTTCAAGTTGTTTAAGTTTCTTATTTCATATCATGAACGAGAAGGGAAGGCATCAGTTACTCACTAACGCTATCATGAAAATGAGATGTGTGTTGTAAAAGAAATGAAATATGAAAATAAAAAGAAACATACCACATTTGTTCTTTCATGAACGTTGATACAAGAAAGCCAAACACAAATAATCTTGATCATGAAAATGAAAAAACAAAATTCACCAAATACGTACTCTGACTATTACTTTTAAATTTTTTCAGGAAAAACATTGTTAATTTATAAATTTTATTAGGCGATTGTCATGAATTCTGCTGACACAAATAAAAATAAAATAAAAAAAAAAGAAAATCTGCTAAGTTCACAAAGTTGAAAGAAAATCTGGTAAGTCCACATTTAAAATAGAAAATTATAAAGAGCAAATCTGCTAAGTCCAAAAAGAGCCTATAAGTCTGCAAACTTTTATTTTGGAATTCTATGATTTTTTGTGGTTAAACAAGATGAACTAAAGAAGAAAACTGCGTTTACAGATTTAAAAAAAGTTAACCCAAAAAAAAGTTAGACAGTTTTTTGTCTCTCCTGAAAAATTAAAAAAACGGACTTGACAGGCTTGCCGACTAACATAGGGGTTACACGATCAATTTTTGCCTTTCAAGTTTCAATACACTCACATTTTTTTACTAACACACTCACATTTTAAAAATTGAACAGCAACTTGATATCAATTTTTGCTTTCAAGTTTTGAGAAAACTTGACGGTCAAGTTTTTAAACAGCTGATCAATTTCTTGTAAATTTGTTTTTCTTTTTACAAATATTGTGCCGCAATAAAACATGATTGATAAAATACGGAATGTGAATATTTCGGTATATCGACGAAATGATTTAAAGTAATCTATGGATTTAAAAATAAATAAAAAAAAATCAATTTCTGCTGACATGAAAATGTCTGTGGAATATGTGAAGAAAAAAATAAAGTCTTTTCGAACAGCCTACAGTGCGGAAACAGCCCACAGAGGCGAGCATTTTTATTTCTTTCCTTGACGACGGCATCTTGAAAGCAAAATTGACTATCAAGTTGCATGCAGCCTACGTCACAGCTTCAAGTTCAACTGAATTTGACAAGCAGTATGTGTTATCAACTTGAAAGCAAAATCTTGATCATGTAACCTCACTGTAAGCCAACGATATTACCAATTCGATGCCATTTTATTGCAAATATGCACTTGCATAAAGTCCCTTTTTCTAATAATAACTTAAGTAAAAACTAATTTTTAAATTTTTTTTTGAGAATTTTTCCCTTAATATACATACTTTATTTTGTAAAATAAATTGAAAATCTCCCAATCTGAAATTAATATTCAACAATTTTTCAGCAAAAATTTCCGCTAATTTCAGCAAAATAGAATATTCTATGCATTTAACTAAATTTAACTTAAATAAAACAAAAAATTTATAGAAGTAGTGGTTGTTCCTTTCTGTGTGTTTTCTACTAATATTCAGATCATTTTTTGCTGATATGAGAAGGGTAAGTTGTCATTTAAAACGAACCAAAATATCACCCAAATATAGCTGAAATTTTTTAGATTTAACAGTTTTATTGTTTTCTGTTATCTAGGGTAGAGGGGGGATCCTTCGCCACTTTTTTTCAAAGCACTGTCTTTTCTTAACCCCTAATTATTTATCAAAAATTACTTTCAAATTGAAAATCTACATATCTTGGCTTTAATTTCTATGATTTCTCTTCTAATTATTTGCATATTTTCTATTATTTTTTTATTGTTTTTCAAAGTAACTCAATTCGGCGTAACTGCCCCAAACCTGGGGTATATTCGCCAAAAGAGCTAGATATAATTTCAACAAAAAAATTTGTTAATACAGCAAAGTCGATCTTTTACTAACTGAAATAAATAATTTATAATGAGTTCTTTAAGATATGTGATTCTTTTTAATCAATAAATATCCACTACATTAAAAAAAAAATAATTTAAAACTATAATATAATTTTTTTTCAAAATTACAAAAAACTGAATAATTAATATAAATTTAAGAATGAACACGATTGTTCTAATTTACTAATAAACATATTTTAAACATATAGAAAAGTCTTATAGAGCATTTTAGGCAGGGATGCACCAACTCTTCGTAGCTCCAGGGGCCATCTGGTGATTGTGCCCCAGAGACAGGCACTAACATAAAATTAATATTTTTTCACACTTTTTAAGCATTTACTAAAATCAAATTATCATTTTCTGAAAGCTTAGGATCATAGGTCCAACATAATGAAAATTTATTTTTTTATCACACGATTTGAGGAAGTTATTGCAAAATGTAGTTGCTTTCAATTATTTTTTTGGCACCCCAAAAAACAAAAACACGTCTGTCTGCGACCACATGTGATATAAATTCGTCAAAGTGGATGTCAAGGAAAGGTAATTGAAAATTGCACAAAATATATTTTTTCCAATTTTTTATCTCCCTTAACATCGGAGAAAAATGGGATTAGTGTATGTGCCCCACTGGCGAAGGATCCCCCCTCTACCCTAACTAAAATTTAATTAGATTCTGCTACAGTCGGGAGTTTTTTCTGCAGGGCCATTTTTAACAAATTTTTAGCAGCTTTTTCTGCTAGTTGTACAGATTTATTTCTATCAGTATATTTGTATTGCTGGTATAAGTCATAAAACAAAGTGCAATTCAAACAAAATGTAAGCCTTAACTTTGATTTCACTTCAATTTTTGTAGTGATTATTGGGTAAAGCTAAAAGCGTAACTTGTCAGAATAGCTATCTGGAGATCGTACAGATGATCGTAAACGAAACAGGAGAACCAAAAATTTAAAAGGCCTATAAAACTTTAGATACTTTTTTTGATAAATTAAAAAAAAAAACAAAATTTTTATAATACGGGGCTATAGCCCCCCCCCCCCCCCCCCCAACAATGGTCTAGCTACGCCGGTGACTACTCGAGATAAGTTAATGGGCCTTAACATAATTCCATATTTATCCATATGAGTTCCTTTCACACATATGGAAAAATGTATTCTTCCAAATATGTTCATATACGAGACCCTTTTGCATAAACGGAATAACATATACTTCCATATTTGTCCATATATGTATGATTGCCCTTCCATATATGAAATAACAGGTGCCTCCATATACATATGGGCAAATCTACATAACCGGGCGATTCCATGTTACTCAGGATTTATACCATTTTAATAATATTTTTGATGGTATCAGCATTTTCGAGGCAACGAATTTAATCAGGCCAACATCTTAAATTTTAATATTTATACTGCTAATGTGCTCTACTCAATTAAAAACTACCCTAATTTACCCTAATTTTGATTGTAACTTTCAAGGGCTTTTCAACTCTTTTGGTTATAACTTTTTCAGCATAAAAGGAAATCACCCAAAACCTTTGGTGGATAATAATTATGATGTTAGAAAATCTCCCACTTGTTGAAAAAAATAGGTGCCCTCAATTGGGAACAAATGGTAGTTCTTTAAAATCTGTAACTGTTTTTTTCTTTTTTTTTTAACGTTTATTTTCACCAAATCTTTATTAATCCTTAAACTATAATAAACACTAGTTAACAATGATAATTATTTATATACATAGCTCGACTAAGGGACTAGTCGAGCTCTCGAGTATTATTTATATTTATAATACATTTTTTTTTTAAATTACATTTTAAATATTGTATGTACTTCAAATGAAGATTAATTTTTGTATTGTTCGTAATGAAAAACTCTGGAAAAACATTACCTATATAGTGATAAAGAGAAAAAAAAATAATGTCTAAGAAGTAAAAACGGAGTTATATAAAAAACATTAATTTATCCACCAATATTTTTTGGTTTTCGATCTTTGCAAAACACAAAGATCTCTATTCGATATACTATTGCTATATCTATATTCTGCTCTGTGATTTGTTGCTATATTTCAATTAACTGCTTTTATATTAGCACGTCTGATTATGTGATAGAAGACTAGGATGCCATTTTCATTTTGGATCATCTTTATTTTATCCAGGTATAAAAAGGCCTCTGGTGGAACAAATTGTTTTTGCAGGGAATTAATTATGTAATCTTCATTTGAATAGTACGGAGCTAATATTAAATTATTTTCACTACATAATGTACATCTTATAATATTATTTCTTATTAAATGTATTATGAAATTGTCTATTCTGATTATATTTGAGGAATTATAGAGTACTTTATTTGATACATATTTTTTGTAGTCGCTTTGTGACGTTCTATAAATTTTAGTACATGTTCTCAAACATTTCCTTTCAAAAACCCTTATCTTTTCCATGTAGGATGTTGAAATATTAAACCAGATTGGGCATGCATATGTTCCCAGCAAAAAAATCCATTACAAAAAAGTTATTTTAAAAGCACTCCGAATAGCATCAACTGATTGTGAAGTAGTTACGATTTAGCTTTAACACTGATTTATTTTACACGTGATGTCCCGTGTTGTCAGTAGTTCAATTTAAGCATTTTGTTAGTAATTTAAGTGATTAAATGATGTTAATAAAAGTATGGTTTTTAGATACACATTTTCATCACATCAATACGAGTACATTTTGTTTGCATTTTTAGAGTGATTTAGAAGTACTCTTTATAATATATAATATAATACATTTTTCAAAGTGATTTAAATATGCTTTTTATAATGTTTAAAATAGCATATTTTAGGGGCAATTTTAATGTTTAGCCTTACAGAGCCAATTTCTGAACCTAACAAAAGCTTCAATTTATTATTATTTTTAGGGCAATATTAAGGAAACACTTATTTTGCATCTGCATCAATTCGATTAAGTCAACATCAGACAAAACCATTTTTTTTTTAATTTTTGTTCAACAGTTTTTAAAATAATTTTGTAACATGTTTGTTATCTATAGATCTTTTGTGAACAGCACAAAAGATCTATATTGGTCGCGGTGCGTAGTGCCTTCGTATCTAATCTAAACATGTTTACTTCAGTCGATAAATTCGAAAAAGCTACGATATTGAATTAAATAAGTTTAATACATTAAGACCGAGTTTTTGGGATGTCAGTTAAACTTGGTTTAGTTAAACCGAAAACGAAAAATAAAATAGATTTTAGAAGCAGTATTCCAGTTATAAACTGCGTTAAACTAAGTTTAAAGATAATCTACATCCTAAAAGCTGGGCCTAAAAGTTATATGTAACCCTCTGATTGATTATTTTTTTAAAAACATTACTCAAGGAATTTTCAGAATATTAAAGCGTACTAGGAAACTATTTTTATTTTCATTTTAACAAATAAAGGAAAGAAAAGCATCGAAATTTTACAACTCTACAGTAATAAGGCCATCATTATAAATTTGCTGAAGCCGCAGATCTGTGATTGAAATTTTAGCTTTAAACTCATTATAGAATCCGAGAACCGTTGGTGGACAGTTTTTCCCCAGACATATTTCGAAGCCGAATTCCATGTTGTCATTTGGATTTTGCAAGTCAAGTTGAAGAAGTTCATTTAGCAAAATTTTAACTTTAATTAAAATTTGGAACTTTAATGGACATTTTAAAGTTGACGGCAGTTATTTTTTTAAATCTATTTTTGAGTTGAAGATATAATATATTTTATGTCACTATAGAATTATTAATTTAGTTTGATTTTACGACTTTAAAGTTGTAATAGCAATTAAAGCATATCGACATTTAAAACAGGTGACATTTATAGAACTTTTTATGTATAGGCAAAGGTAAGGGACCAACCTCTGTTAACGAACCTCTTGATTGGTCTGTTTTAAACGATAAATTGTGTTAACACTGCAACAAATTTTATTAACATATTTCTTTGGTGTACGCGAGCGACTTACATAGAGCCTTAACAATACATTTTAATTGTTAAGTTTTATATATTTGCATTTAGGTAAAAAAAGAATTCATATTTGGGTCATAGTCCAGGAGATTCAATGGGATCCAATTCTTTATTTCCTTCCCTTTTTCAATGGGAACTATAATTGAAGTATCTTTTAAAATATGTACGAATAATTAAAAAATATGTAAATAATCGTAAATTAATAAAGTACGTGAATAAATTTAACTATTTTGTTTTTTTCGAAATAAAAAATGGGAAAAAAAAGAAAAAAACAACATTATATATTCATTTTTGAAAGTTGTTTTAAAGCACATACATTCGAAACAGAAATAGAGCCTTATCGCTCCATTGTAACCAATTTAAAAGTTGTTTGTTTTGAATGACTTGCACATATTTTTGCTGGGTAATAATACATTTTTTAAAAATCAACCAAATTAGAACATTTTATTTTCGGGGTGTCAAGAGAAGTTAAAGCGAATACAGATGATTCATCTGTAAACCCATCCAATCTTTCCCAAATTTTAACCTCACTCACAGTCCACCATGTTGTCCCTTGTTAACGCCTCTTACAACCGAGTATGGGCGGTATAACCCGGTTCTCATGGCATTCGGACTATGAGCCGGGATGATTCGGATTTATACGAGCAAAGATTTCCACTCCGGCTTTTACGAAAATTATTAACAAATTATCTTTTTAAAGGCCTTACAACACATTAAGCACATCTCAGATCATACGATCTCCGAATTTTCAAGGATTTGGTTCGCTATAATATAAAACTGGGTTGTTAATAACAACATACAGATGGCTTATATAAAAAAGGCGTAACACGATTTTTTGTTACTTTACAGGAGAAGGAAAAAACTTAATAAAATCCGTAAAATTTTAGTTACGTCTTTTTTATATTAAGCCATCGATATATAGATGATCACAAATTGCCTGAATGATGTTTACCGAATTGATTCCAAAATTGATAAAAGTTTGTGCATCGACTAAAGTCGGCACGCTGATTTAAATGATGTAATTCTTTGTTGTCGGTCACGCTCCTTTCAAGTGAGCGCGTCTCAATAAGGATTTACTAAAAAAGCTTTACCGCGTGCGCGGCTCTCGGCCGGGCTTAGAGGATTTCAACTCTGTGGTATGTCCGGAGCCGGCTTCGCTGAGTAGAGTTTTCTTGCGTACCTACGCAGCCTTCGGGTTTTCGGCTCTGGGGTATGTCCAACACTGGCTGGTTGGGAAAAAAAGTTTTTGTGCCATTGCCACTCAGAGTGGGCATTTTAGTCGATGGACAAATTTTTATCAGTTTCTGAGCCATTTCGTTAAACACTTATTTAAGCCCAAATTGACTCGTAACTGACGATTAAAATTATATTTTATATAAAAAAGCCATCGATATATAAATGATGACAAATTGCCTGAATGATGTTTACCGAAATGATTCAAAAATTGATAAAAGTTTGTGCATCGACTAAAGTCGGCACGCTGATTTAAATGATGTAATTCTTTGTTGTCGGTCACGCCCCTTTCAAATGAGCGCGTCTCAATAAGAATTTACTGAAAAAGCTTTACCGCATGCGCGTCTCACGGCCGGGCTTAGAGGATTTCAACTCTGTGGTATGTCCGGAGCCGGCGTCGCTGAGTAAAGTTTTCTTGCGTACGCAGCCTTCGGGTTTTCGGCTCTGGGGTATGTCCAACACTGGCTTGTTGGGAAAAAAAAAGTTTTTGTGCCATTGAACTAAGAGTGGGCATTTTAGTCGATGGACAAATTTTTATCAGTTTCTGAGCTATTTCGTTAAACCCTTATTTAAGCCCAAATTGACTCGTAACTGACGATTAAAATTATATTTTATATAAAGATGCTAAATGATAGATAAGTTGTTTGGCATTTTTATCACAAGTTAGAATTTAACTGTCAGTAAAAGTAAGTTATGACTATTGATAGTTGAAATAAACTTCTTCTTAATAATCTGGAATGGTTCTCAGATATTCTGAATTGTTATTTTGCCAAATGGTCCCATCGGATATATATTTTATTCGTTTTATTACTATTGCACCGGAAAACATAACACATAGAATGTTTTAACTTACTTCATCATCATCCGAGTCGCTATCAGCTGGATGATATTCATCTGGACTATCCATAAAAACTTCTTCAAAATCATCATGATGCTCTACGTCAGAGCTTTTATTTAAGTCTTCAAATTCCTCTAACGCCTCTAACTCGTCTTTGACATCTGATCTTAACTTAACAATTTCTTTAACTTCATTTAAAGGATCTTCCTAAAAGTATTTAGTTAAAAGTTTATTACTAATAGTTTCTTTACAAAAAATATAAATACATATACCATTTCAGTAGTATTTCTTTCCTCTAATTTTATAACAAGGTTTTCAGTTGCAAAAATTTCATTTTCGACATTTTCCACTTCTTCCACCTGTTTACTACCATTTCTAGCTCTTGTTTCCATACGGTCTCTTGGTGCAAGTACATCTCTGTAATGCTCACCAATGTGTACAATAAATGATTCTAAAAGAAAATGTATATCCTCACACTCGAAGCACTTTAATATAAAGGGATTTTCATAATTTTTTAAAGGGGATTTTAAAATTTCACCACATTTAACATATCCAATATAGTCTTGCATATTTCTTATTTTTGTTGCCATATTTTATTTATCGAAGGATTAAATAAGGATAAAAACTTTATTCTTCCGGCTCACAAAATCTAAAACCAAACAACTAAACCAAATAAATACATATATATTTTAGCAGTATGTTCAGTGATGAGGTAAATCAGTAGTTTGAAATTTTTAATTTTTCCTTCATTCACGGGAAAGTGATACCATTTTGAAGAATAACATACTCGCGTCCAGTTAACAACGATAGTAAGCAAAGACTTTTTGGTCTGGCAATGCTATAAATTTTTAATTTGGTAGACTTCCCCAAATCCTCCAAATGAAGTTCAATTTGAATGGGAGCAGAGCTTCTGAAGTGTTTAATTCCTCATTCCATTTTCAATTCTGATTATGAAATGATTGAATTTTCAGACTCCAATTCTACATATCGAATAAATTCTTAATTGGTCTCATTCGATTTAATTATCACGACTTCGTTATTCCTATGTGGCACTTTGCTTAAAAAAGTGACACTTCTTTTTTATTTAAATAATAACAAACAAAAAAGCAAAAAAAAACCAACACAAATATCAAATTTTGTTATTTTAATATATTTTCAACTTTTTTTCTTATTTCGCACAGTTTTAAGCAATTTTTGAGTTTTAAAATATAGGCACAGCTGATACTAAACAGATACTAAATATTTGCTCAAGTAATACTAAATTTTAGCGCCCTCTGCTGGACAGTAGTCAGTGATATCAATCGTTAAGCGGCCTATAGACTGTTGTATGCAGGGGTATGGCATCACCAAAAATAAAAGTTATAACGACATCGTTATCACTAGATGGCACTTGTTCAAAAAATTTACAATTTTCTGTTTTTATTTAAATTGAAATAATACCAAACAAAAAAGCAAAGAAAAAAGTAAATCTCAAATTTTATTATTTAAATATATTTTGCGCTTGATTTTTCTTACCCCCCGTTTCCACATGCAAGTAAATGGTTGCAAGTTGAGAATACGTATTATCAGCGAAAATTTCGAAAATTACCGAAAAAACATGAAAATTTTACATGTGTCCACACTACTTGCTGCAAGTTCATTTTTAAAATGTCGTCGGAGGCATAGGTTGTCACTAAATAGCACTGCAGTATTGCCAAGTATTCAATATTCAAACAAAGCTGGGAAAAAATTTGTTCTTAACAATTTTTTTTTTCAAAAATTTTTAAAATTGATATTTTAAATTACCATTAAGATATGCCGTTGTTTTCTTTTTTACTTTTTTTCTACAAATAAATACAAAATCAGTTGCATTACAACTTTTAATTTACCAAATACTTCTAAATTAATAGAAAACATTACTAGGCAACACTGTTTTATTTATTCTGTCATTTCACTATTTACTTGTCTTCATAATTTACTTGCAAGTTGAGCCGCAAGTCGTATAAGTGTGATAGTATTAGTGAAAAAGTGTGAGTGTATTGAGTTTTTCGAACTTGCACTTGCATGTGGAAACGGGGGCTTATTTTGCGCAGTTATCAGCAATTTTTGAGTTTTTAAATATAGGCTCAGCTGATACTAAATAGTTGCTCAAGTGATACTAAATTTCAGCGCCCCCCACCGGTGAGTAGTGTAAGTTTTGATTTCCTATCTCTATAATTAATAGTCTCTGGTTGTATGAATTTGATCACTTGACGGCTTGCCAGGCATATTGGATGGAAAACAAATGAAAAAACTCATCAAACATTGGAGAATTTGAAATTTTCAATTAGTTTCTTTGTGACAAAAAAAGTGATAACGTTAAAAAATAAAATAAAATGCAAAAACAGAAATTCAAAATTGTAATTCAATGAAAAAAATTAATAAAACTGAAGCTTAAAATAGATACAGTGGCAGTGCTGTCAAATTTTGTTCTTGAATTTCGCGAAAACTGTTCAATATTTAAAAACAAATTTTATTTCATTTTGTTTGAAGACTGCTCCCGTTCTGTATTTCTCGTATCGAAATGTTTTCGCAAATATCATATAAAATTCAACCCTTTATTATCATGCATAGTCTGAGTGACAATTAAATTTATTTTAGAACAAATAAGCCAATAAAATACTGCATGCAACGTAATACCCCATTCACAAACAAGTTTTGCGAGCAATTTAGCAATTAGATTTGAAAACTGAGCAAAACTGTTCACATGAGGTGGATGAGTTTTCATTATCTCGTTAACAGCTGTTTCGTTATATTTTGAAAACAAAAAAAACTTATAATCTAACATAAAATTTAACAAAATATTTCAAAAACATAATCGGTATTATTGATGTGAAAAACCTTTTTAAATAGGGATGAACAGTTTAATACTCCATTTAGACCGAGCAAAAACCACCTAGTTTTTGGCTCTTGCTAGTTTTTACTTGTCAAAGCACATATATAAAAAACAGGCAAAAACTAGTTTTGTACAAAAATTAGGTAGTTCTTGCCCAATCTAAATGCAGAGATGAAATTTTTAATTTTTTGGTGAAGTCAAGACTGCAGGTTTTGAAGAGCTGTTTCCATAAAATATCTTCGCCGGAAGTAATAATTACTTCACATTTAACACAATTGTGCTAAAATACAAATTTTAAATTATCTACCATTAACTTTAGTTAATAGTTTACCCAAAAATTTGTTGTTGTTTTGTGTACATTTTTTTGACATTTTCTTTTGTTTATAGTTAAGTTAAACCTACAGTATGAGACCCACCGTTAGTTTTTTTTTTTAATTTTTATTAGAAATTAAAATTAATTATTATTTATATTTTTTTGTTTACATTTACGCCATTCGGAGTATGTTCACTGCAAGCAAAAATGAAAAACTCAACTCTGAACACAAGATATATTGTTGCGAACCCTGACTTTGAAGGGAAAATTGAGGGAATTTATAAATTATCTCTTCAAATTGAAGTGATAATTAATACCCCATTCACATGAACGAGGTTTCAGTTATCTTGATAATTATTACATTATCTCATGTATTATCTCGTGATTCTCCATACAAATTTTCTATCAATAATCACTTCAATTTGACAAGATAATTTATAAACCCCGTCAATTATCTCCTAAAAGTCAAGATTTGAGAGGTGCTTTTTGAGTACTCAATACTTGTTTAGCTGAGTAAAAAAATTTTGGAAAAAATATAACTATTAATTTTTCAAACTAGTTATATAGTTATATTTTTTTTCCAAATTTATCTATATCTGTAAAGTTTTTATTTTTAATAGTAAAAGGCTTTATTTTTGAATCATGTAGGTTGATTTCCATCATCCGGTTTCTTATTTGTTACTAGCACACGCTGTAAAATTGAAATTAAAATTTTATTTGTACATTATTGTTTTCTTCTACTGAACGGCAGAAAACAGGCTTTGAATTCAGTGAACTTATTTTATTTTTTTTCAATTCAGTGAACTTATTTTTTTTTTTTCAATTCATTGAACTTATTATTTTTTTTTTAATTCACTGAATGTAATTTTATTTTTTTTTAATTCAATGAATGAAAATGAAATTGAATGAAGTGGTGAATTAATTCAGTAAGGAATTAATTCACTTTTTTTTCCGTTCGATTTATAAAATTGAACGCGTTCACCGGTGAATTAATTCATTTGATTTAATAAAAAGAACTATTGCAATTGAATTAATTCTTTGAATTTGTTGTTTGATGAACGCATTCAGTTGAATGAACTCAGTGAATTACTTAAGAAAAGGAATTCATTCAATTCTAGAGAAAATTGAATTCGATTGGTAGTGAATTCATTCAAAAAGGAATTAATTCTTCAAAGCTCTGATTACATGTCATTCATTCTTGCAGACTCATGGCGAAAAATAAATGAACATTAAGTTCGTGGTCAAAAAAATACACTTAATTACAATTTTGTGAATATTCAATGTTTACTGTAAATTTTTTTTCTGTAAATAAATGGTATGTATTTGTAATTTTAATAATGTAAAGTAATATAATTATAGTGTCATAAATAAATTTTTTACTTTATTCAATATTTTCAAGAACGTAATTGTTGAAGTTATTGTTTAAACATTAAAATTTATTTTTTCTATTTGTGTTGTTTTTATTTCTTATACACTAAGAAAAAAAAATGTTAAATTCAAGTAGAAACATACTTAAAATGAATGAAAACACTTTTAATTTACAACAAAGTATGATCTTACTTATTCTAAATATTTTTAAAATTAATTTTATCATATTATAATTATTATTTTTTAAATACAAAAATTCTTATTTTAAATCAAAAAATAATTAAATTTAGCATTCCTAGCGTTCCATTCCGTGTGTTTTTAATTGTTGAAAATAAAACAATTAATTTTTTAATAACTTTTTATTAATGAAAACTTAATAATTAAATTAATTGTTTAAAAATTGCAATGCAATATTAACAAAACCATTTTGAATTTATTTCCAATGTAAATAAAGTAAATAAACTTACAAATAAGACGCAACTTTCACGAAGTAAAATACCAAAGATTACGCTCCAGACTGCTCCAAGTTTATAACAGAATTTGTGGCCAAGAACGATGGTTATTGCCCAAGATCAATGCTGCTATCAAGTTAATTCTTTTACAAAACCTGAAATTAAAAATATATACACAACTTATTAATAATATATTTCATTATATATTTCATTGACAGTTGAGTTAAATGTAGCTGCATTATCCTTCCGGACAACAAATTTGTATGCAAACAGATCTTCAATAGCTGCGGTCTTCCTCCGACCAAAAAATCAAAAGTTTCATCTTTAAACTAGGCATCCCTGTTCGAAAAGTTTAAAATATAAATATTAAAGTTGTATTTCATCCAAAGTTAATAAATATTTTATTCCGGCAGTGGAAAATATATGTTTTTTGAAATTTTTGGGTAGGTCGCAAATATTTTTTGTTTACAAAAATAACCAAACAGCTGTTAACAGATAAAAAGTGTGTTTGCGTACCCGAAAATTTTTACAAATTCGTACAAATTTGTACAAGTTTTTACTGGAAGGTGTTTGTTTACACAATTACTCAGTAAGGAGAGAGGAAAAATAGAGGGTAAAGTGACAGTAAGATACCAGAGAATTTACAAGTTTTTACTGGATGAATTTTTGTTAGTAAGAATTTATAAGAAAAAAAACATATGATTGAAGAAACAAAACATTTGTCTAAATAATTTTGAAATAATTTTTTGTAAAAATAAAAAATACTTAAATATAAGCTTATTTACGATGGAAGGAGTAAGTGATCATTTTATTAGGTTTTATTTATTAATCCAATAATTTGAATAGGTTTATTTCGCAATCAGCTATTTTAATAACTGTTGCCAATTTAGCTATTTTCTCGGCAAATCTAGCGATACTTCAACTCGTTTAGCGGGATAAAATATAATTTAGCTATTAGCGGGAAAACTAGCGATTTGTCTCTTTAAGACAGTCTTCACATTTTCTTAGCATTTTTTTACATTTATTTCCTTGACAGAATTTTTGAATCATTATTATTCAGCGATTTATCGGTAAATTTTTATGGAAAACAAAAAAGTTCGAAAAATTTGGCGATGTATCAATAATTTTTTAAGAAAGTTTTAAGAAGTTTGAAAAATATAGATATTTTTGTGAAATTTTTCAACACAACCTAAAAAGTTCGTGCAATTTAGGGATTTATCGCTATTTAATTTTTTTTATAATTTAGATATTTTCTAGTGATTTTTTAGTTTGATTTAGCGATATTTTTAGGGAAGAAGTTGGCAGCATTATTTTACTAATTCTTACAATTTTTCTGTTTGCGTACATTTTTAGATATTTTTCTTTTTGAGAGTATATTTTGCCTTACTCTCTGTAAATTTGTTACTGAGTAATTTTTACTGGACTTTACTGGAAAAGTACCCAAACACACCTAAAGTAATTTTGACTTAGCTGTACAACCAACTTTTGCAAGAATTTTTGTGTAGGTAAGCCAAAAACGCAGCTAAGTCAAATTGTTTACCTGGCTTAATGTGCAGGTATACCAATACAGACTGGAAATCCTATAAAATTTTCCTAAATCCTTTCCTAAAATTTCCCTTTTCCTAAAATCTATAAAAACTTTATATTAATCATATATGGCCCCAGGGCTTTGGTTATTTAATTTGAAGTAAATAAATGCTGTATTTATTAAAAAATATTTTTATCCCTTTGTGGATAAAAATAACGCAAGATTTAAGAAAATTTTATAGGATTTCTGAAAACATGCAGTTTTTATAGATCCAATCAGTGCTCGCTAAATTTTACTATGTAATTTGATAGAAGGTCAATATCACTTATTTTTTATTTAAAGCCACGCCCACTTAAAACAAGTGGCAAAATAAAAAAAACAGACTTCACGTTAAAATTCTGCACAATTTTCTGAACCATATCCTCGCATTTCTAGACGAATTTATCCAATATTTTGAACTTTATAAATAAAGGCAACGAGAAAAAATTAAGAAAAAAGTTGAATGTCCCTATTATATTTTCCACCAATGTATATGAATATTATGATGTCCCTTAAATTACGTATTGTCGATTTTCATTCCATTACTCCCCACAGTTTTCTTGTAGTTGTTTCTAAATATAAGAATTGATTTCTTTTTTTTTTGAAAAACGTTAACCGAATCGCGGACGAAATTGGCCCATTTTTTGAAAAATAGCATTTATATTAAAAATAGCCACTTTAACCCGGAACCGAAAATGATCCATAAATTTAATAAAAAATGCTACAATGTCTCTTTTTTAATTCCTTTAGAAATCTTTTTTTTTATGTTAATTACTGTTTTGGGTGTGGAGCGACTCCTTTCTAGGACATCATCTTTATTTTTTATAAGTCGTTTTGGAACGAAATTGGGGTGTTAGAATTATAATTCGATAATTCCTTATTCAAGGGACACCTAACTATACTGGGCCTCTTCTTGACCCCACCCTTTTAACCCTCACTAATATGAGTGTTCCGATTGCATTTGTTTATTAACGTTGGAAAACTTTTTAAAAATAGTTTCATAAAAATATTAAAGCTTTGTGAAGAAAACTTCATTAAAACTCGTTAAAGAAAATTTTCTGTGTGTTTGTACATATTATATTGTATCATATATGTTAGCTGTTATATTGTATCATATATATCAACTTTAAAACTGATAAAGTAGCTGCAGAAATTGACAAAACTTATCTGAACTTTCACGATAACAGCATTAATTATACCGAAATATTTCTGAGGCCAGATTAGTTTTCAGTGACAAAAAAATCTCTATTCTATTCTGTAAATAACAAAACCTCGACATGTGTCATTATTAAATGTGTTTGTAAAGCTGCTATTACATCTGCATCGAAATTTACCACTGTGAACAAAATGAACAAAAGCATAAAGACGTTTTGAATAAAACAAACAACTATAGTTCCAATATATATATTTTCTTAATACTACATTTACACTTAACCAAAAACTAATAGTTTTTGAAAACTACTTGTGTTTATCTTCATACAAATTTTGAATCAAAATCTAAAAATCGTTAAAAACTACTAGTTTTTCGTTGTAGTTTAAATTGGGTTTTAACCCTATACGCTCTTCTCCATCGAAATCTCGGGATTTCGATACAGATGTAAACGCAGCATAAACAAATTAGTATTAATGGAGATTATAGTATATAAAACTTTGTTACCTTTTCTTTTAATTTGAAAACCAAAAACAAAATACAATAAATATATTAGTTGTTTTTTTATAATCCACAGTTTTTTTCAATGGAATAAAAATGGAAGGATTTGTAAATAAAATCTAAAAAATGGTCTGTTTGTATGACTTACCGATTTTGATAAAATTTGGAAACATTTTGTAGACGTGGCAAAACTATAGAAGTAATGCCTTTCGTTTGATAGACAATCTATCTAGGGTTAATTTAGAAAAGTATTAATAAAACCATAGTCACTTGTATTTAATAACAGTTCCTTGTTTTTGTCTCCTTTAAGGAACATTTATACGCGAGAAAAAACTGTTATAGATACAGAAAAAAATACCTAAATAGCTCTGTGGTGAATGATTTAAGCGATTATTGGGAGGAGAAGATCTTCAGACAACTGCTCATTTCCCACTCCATTATTTTTTACAGTTTTGAAAACAATATAATTATGGAGGGTATCAAAGATTCGGCGTAGCCGAATGTAATGCACTTCTTATATAAAAACGCATTAAAATTATTAAATAAAATTTTAATTATTTATTAAAAAATTTTCTAAAATATTTAGTTTATTTTTTTCAATTACCAGTTTTTATCCATTGTATTTTGGAAACATTGTGTTATTTCTTTTAAACAACGTTCTCTTTGTTTCTTTCTCTCTTCATAGTTCTTTTTTTTCATTTCAAGCTTTGCTTGATAATACTCTTCCTTATAATTCTTACGTCTATGCACTTTACATGGACCGGGCCCTGATTGCAGTGTCTCCACGGATGCAGCTTCCAATGGCTCGACTGGGCCATGTCCCATCTGCAACGTATGCACATTACTTATGATGGGACTATTGCCGAATATTTCCTCCATCTCATTTTGGTATGGTCCAATGCATGGCGAACCCCCCGTTTGCCTGGCATTGTCTTTTGCAGACTTATATGCTCCCAGGAGAGTCCGCATTCTACTCTCTAGGGAGCTTGTAGTTGTAGTTGCATCCTAAAATGAAAATCATAATTAACGTTTATTTAAATTAAACTATCTTGCTAACAAACCGTGATTCCATCTGCTATCATGTCTTCTAACACATGTTGATATGCATGCTTCTTTTTCCTGGCGTGCGAGAATTCATCCTTTCTAGCCAAGTAGCATTAAATAATTTTTTTTAATGTCATTTACGTTATTATCGATAAATTTACACAAAATATTGAAACTTGGCTGCACTGTTATAGGAGTTAGAATTTAACGGCAAAATTTTTTCACGTTAGTAGTTAAAGTTTACTAATGTCATATTTCTATGGCCTAACTTTTAAAAATTACCGCACAAACACAGCTATTGTAGAAATTGTAGTGTTTCCAATTCGATTAATCGATTAACCGATTCCTCGATTAATCGCCTCTATTTCGGTGAATGTCGAAACAAATAATTTAAAACTCAAATAATTATTCGATCCGAATAATCGGCTAAAACAGGTCGATTAACCGGTTACAATTTTAATATGGAATTTTTCCCTTATTTTTTTCCCAAAACTTCATAATTTTCTTAACTTTGGTTAAAAAATTACAAGAAAAGCTTAGAATAAACATCAAATTACAAAAATACCATCAAATTGTTTTAAAATTGAGTGAAAGAGGCCGTTAAGCCTTTAGATACCTTTTTTAATAAAGGTGTTTCTAAAACTACCCAAAATACACGAATGTCTGGCTGGATCAGCGTCGAAGTGCTCTATAGGCTTTAATCAATACAGCAGGCGATTTTTGATTCTGTTCAAGGTTGCATTTTTATTGTATTTATTTTATTTTTTCAAATATGTGTCCCACAACTGTCAACTGACATCTTAATTCTGTAGAAACTCTACATTTTCTCACATCTCCAAAGAAACTGTGTATAATCGATTCAAAACTACATCAATTCTACAACATCTCCAACTACACCATTTTCAGTTTTATTTCAAAATTGTTTAAAAATGTTTTAAAATTATCCAAATATATTTTAAAATTGTCTAAAAAGGTTTCAAAATTGTCTAAAATATTTCAAAATTATCCAGAAATTTTTTTAAATTCTTCCAAAAATATTTTAAAATTGTCCAAAAATCACTCAAAATTGTTCAAAAATGTTTTAGAATTATCCAAATATCTTCCAAAATTGTCCAAATATTGTTTAAAATTGTCTAAAAAACTTTGATATTTGTCTAGAGTTTGCTGTACGGTTTTAACCGAAACCGAAACCGCGGTTTTCGAGGCCTCAAAACCGAAACCGAAAAAAATAAGTCGATTTTTAGCAAATACTTAAAGCAATTAAAATAATTAATTAAATTACATATTATTGAGCCTAGAATTTCGAAAAGGGTTCATCTCTTATTTTACAAAATATTGTATTTAATTATAATGAACAATTTCTCCATTAAATATTACTTTAAAATTTTTTTGTTTTTACTAGTACAGATAATTAGCGTGTTTTTTAATCACCTGAATTTAGAATTTTTCATACAAAAAGTGGATTTATTAAATCCAAAAAAAAGCTGGATTTAATAAATCCATAATAGAAGCACAAATATATGAAACAGCCTATTAATTTAATGTCAGACAAAAATACGAATAAAAATTAAAAGAGAAACAAAAAAATTCAAAAACTAACAAATGAAAGGATTTTATTAAATTTTTTTTTATGAAATATGTTTAGAAAAAAAAACTACACCTCACCAAATACATATTTTTCATCTTGGACATCGAGAAATAGCTGAAATAGAAATGGCAATTTTTCACTCTACAGTAAGTAAGTAATTAAATCCAATTAGTGAATATTAAATATTGCAATGGAATTTTTCAATTGTGTAAAAATATAAATTGAAGTGATAAAACTGAAAAGGCAGACTGGCTATCGCTGTTTTATATTAAATATAATTAAAACTTAAAAGTTAAAGTAAAATCCTTCATCATCGAATGCGATATTAAAAATTAGGGTGAAAGAAGTGTCGGACAGAAAATTCTTTTTAAAATAGGGAGAATCTAACCCCATCTGTTGAGCACTTTTAGAAATACTTTTTGGATTTATTAAATTCAAGTGATTAGAAAAAACGGCTAATATAAGCTGAGGATTATAATTTTAGAAAAAATTGCACCAAAAGTCATGTAGTTTAAGAAATATTGAGTTTCACGTATTCAGTCCAGATTTTCACCGCTTATTTTTCAAAAAGTTTTATTTCGTAGTCCGCGAAACTTATTGTATAAAATTTCAACTTTATATTGTTTTAAACAAATTGCTAAATTTAAACTCTTTAAATACAGTTTAATCTGCCGAAAGAAGAATAAAAAATTTTAACTTATAACAGTTTGCGCGTTTTTTCCTCGGCAATGGTGTTATTGCTTTTATTCGAGTGAGAAATTCAATCGAATTTTAATAAATATCTTGAATGTATTAAAATATTTAATTGTTATACATACATATTAAATTATTTTAAAACAATTCTATTAATATCACAAGAAAACCGAAAAATAACCGAAACCGTGGTTTTTATAATTTTGAAAAACCGAAACCGCGGTTTTCAAAATTTTCGGTTTTTAGCAAACTTTATATTTGTCCAATTGCATTTCCAAATTGTCCAAAATGTATTTTAAAATTTTCAAAATGGATTTCAAAATTACAAATATATTTTAATATATTTTATTTGTACAGTAGACGCTCGCAAATTAGAACCGCTTTGTTTTTGAGGCAATTCTAATTTCTGAATTATTCTAATTTCTGGACGTTTTTTTTCGTTTCGTTTCCAATGATAAAGTGTTTTTTTACGTTTATTTAACATTTTAAATGATACACTTTCACTATTTAATAGAGACTGCCAAATAATATGTACACGCGTATCAAATTTCACAAATAAACTAGCCAAAAATGTACATAAATGCGACAAAAAAAAAAACAAATAGGGAAAAACATATATAATTCGGTGATTCCCCTTTTTAGTTTTACTTTATTCAAACAGAATAAAAATAAATTGGGGATTTCCTGTGTATTCAAATAACCAAAAAAAAAAACGCTCAGAAATTAGAATTTTAAATTCGAATTTCAGAGCGTTTAATGTATTGCAAACATTGATTCTAATTTCTGGACGTTCGAATTACTGAAAGCTCTAATTTGCGAGCGTCTACTGTATTTAAGAAAATTATATTTGTATTTTAAAATTGTTCAAATACATTTCAAAATTATTCACTTGTATTTAAAAATTTTAAATATGTATTTCAGAATTGTAAAATTGCATTCAAAATAATTCCATTTGTATTTCAAAATTCTCCAAATGTATTTCAGAAATTTCCAAATGTATTTAAAAAGACTCTATTTGTATTCCAAAATTTTCCAAATGTATTTAAAAAAATTCCAATTGCATTTCAAATTTTTCCAAATGTATTTCAGAAATTTCTACTTTTATTATAAAAGCATTTTTACAAACATACATGTTTTCTCTTTCATAACGAAAATTTTATAGGAATTATGAGAATTAAGAGAAAGCATGTATGTTTGAAAAAATGCTTTTAAAATAAAAATAGAAATTTCTGAAATACATTTGGAAAAATATACCCCTCAATTCATAAATGCTCTTTAAAGTTATAGCAGGTTAACAAAACGTCATTTTCATACAAAATTTGTTCAATAAACCTCATAAATTTACAAAGCGTTTATGAATTTAGGGGTTAGAATTTTATTAAATACATAAATACAGAAGGGAATGTTAACTCAAACTTTGGATAATTTTTTTTTATTGTCAATGGCTCTTAAAAACGGAAAAAAGACTGAGAAATTTAACAATTGTTTATGATATTCTTTAGTCTACTAACTCTGCTATTCAGAAAATTTTTTTTGCAAATTTTTGTAGAGTAAATTGGTATTTTCATTTAACTAATATTTTACTCAAATGGAACTAAATTTCTTTTTATTTCTTCAGGGGAGGAGGAAGAACTTTGGATAATAATTTTTTTAAATGCAATATTATATTTATTGTAGTATTGATTAAATTTGCATTCAAAGAAATTTTGTATCCAAAGTTTTACAGATTAAAAAAAAATTTCGTAAGAAGTAAAAAATCTACCTTGAGTTATGCTATTTTTAACTTAGGTACTAATATTTATAAAAAAATCTCCTAGTTTCAGCAGTTTCTTTTTGCCATTTTTAACAATTTTTAATAGCTTCAGCTGTATTTTACATACATTTTTCTATTAGTATAAGAAATGTTTCAATTTAGATAAACTCAGATTCCGAAACTTTTCAACCTTAAGGTACATTTACACGCGAGAGAAAACTGCTAGAGATGGAGCAAAAACACTCCAAAATAGCTAAACTCATTCAAAATAGAGCTAATTAGAGGTGATTTTTGTTTTATATCTAGCATTTTCTCTCCAGTGTAGATGTGTATTTTTAATTTGAAAATTTTTTTTAAATACATCGTGTTCATGTGTCATGTTGATATTTAACAAAAAACAGGAATCTGTTAGTGTTTTTGTTGGTAAAAAGTTAAGGAAATACATTAATTTTGTTTTAAACGATTAGTCGATTAATCGCCAACTTTCTCGAATAACCGACCCGAATAACCGATTAATCAGTTTTAGTGATTTTTCGAATAATGCAATAACCGGTTAACCGCCTATGTCGAATAATTGGAAACAGTAAGAAATTGTAAAGTGATGCCAAGTTTACACGACAAGAAGTGTCAGTTAAAAATGTTGTTTGTGTGGTAACGATAACTGCTAGCGCAGATGGTTTGCCACACAGACGCAGCTTATGTATAATTTAAAATAATACACTAAAAAATAAAACTTAAAATTTTAAAATTCAGTCTCTTAAATTTGTGAGAATTAAAACTAAATAATAAAAACAAAATAATTAACAAAAATGTTAATACTGAAAAAAAACAAACAAAAACTAAAAGAACAAATAGCAATTGTAGTATATGTCAGGGATGATAAAGTTAGTACCTACTATAGATAAAGTTGGTACTTTTTGTGGTACTATTGGATAGAGTTGTAAAAGTATTGAGTATTCCGGTACTGAGTACTCAATACTGCCTTTTTTTTGAGTACTCAATACTAGAGTTGTAAAAGTATTGAGTATTCCGGTACTGAGTACTCAATACTGACTGTTTTTTTGACTGTACTCAATACTAAAACGGTACTACTCAATACTTTTAAAGATGCAATTTTCCGTAGAAATGTGTATTTTTCGTATAAAAATACAACTCTAAAAATAGTACTTTAAAAATACAGCTCTGAAAATATAACTCTATTTGTGAAGCAAAGAAATTTGTAAAGAATTTTTGGGAAAAATTATTTAATTAATTTATTTAAAATGTTTTAAATTAATTAAAATTTAAATAACAATAGTTATTTAACACGTGTATGTGAATTGTGATAATTTTTCCTAATAAATACGAATTCATAACATTTTTATTTTTAAATTAAAAAAACCGTTAAAAGTATTGAGTAGTATCCAGTACTCAATTGAAAAGTATTGAGTAGTATTGAGTACTCAAAAAATACCGAAATTTCACAACTCTACTCAATACTAAAACGGTACTACTCAATACTTTTAAAGATGCAATTTTCCGTATAAATGTGTATTTTTCGTATGAAAATACAACTCTATTTGTGAAGCAAAGAAATTTGTAACGGATTTTTAGGAAAAATTATTTAATTAATTTATATAAAATGTTTTAAATAAATTAAAATGTAAGTAACAACAATTATTTAACACGTATATGTGAATTGTTATTATTTTTTGTAATAAATACGAATTCATAACATTTTTATTTTAAATTCAAAAAAATCGTCAAAAGTATTGAGTAGTATCGAGTACTCAATTAAAAAGTATTGAGTAGTATTGAGTACTCAAAAAGTATCGAAATTTCACAACTCTACTATTGGAACCTCAAAAGCAGGGGTATGGCATCACCAAAAAAATAAGTTATAAAAAAATCGTTATCACTAGATGGCACTTTGTTCAAAAAACTGACAATTTTCTTTTTTTATTTAAATTTAAATAATAACAAACAAAAAAACAAACGGATATCTCAAATTTTATTATTTGAATATATTCCGGGCTTGTTTTTTCTTTATTTTGAGCAGTTTTCAGCAGTTTTTCAGTTTTTAAATATAGGCTCAACTGATATTAGGCTGATATTAAATAGCTGCTCAGGTAATATTAAATTACAGCGCCCTCTATCGGTGAGTAGTGTAAGTTTTGATTTCCTATCTCTATAATTAATTGTCTCTGCTCAAAAGTACTATGGTACTCCTCTGACTCATTTAGTACCATTTACACATTTTCCGATTTTTAAATTTTTTGTACTTTTTTAATTTTCATAGATATTGGCTCATATGAATAAAAAATAGATATTACTAATAGGGGGAAATACAGGGTTTTTTAAGCAATTACTTCACAAATCTAGTCTGCTTGGGAGTAGACTAGAAATTTAATTTTTTAATTTTCGTTTACATTTCATGCTATTCTACCAGCCAATTGGTAAATTTGAAGTTAAAAGCCATTCCTAAGCCCAAAGTAATTACTTCGAAGTAATTGCTAAGTTTTATTCATATGACCCATTATTGTTTATAGCGAACACATCAAATATCGGAGTTTTAAATAAAAAAATACTTATGTTGAAAATATTTAAAATATTAGATATTACTATTGAAAACACAAGTTAAACACAAAAAAAATATTCTTTCGCATTTTTAATTAAAATACGTATACAAGACACTAGCAAAGTGTTTTGCCCCATCAAAACTCATACAGAATTCACTCATTCAATTTTCAATTCTGAATGATTAAATACCTAAACCCTATTTCGAATAATCGAATGAATTCTTAATCCACCTAATTCAATCATTAAATTCATTTGATTTGATTGTCAATCAATGTGTTCATTCGAAAATAATCTTATGACATTCACAAGGTGGAATAGACCCGAAAATACACTCAGGGAATTATGTAGGTAAAATCAACTGCAAATGACAGTTAAAATAACTGCATTTGCACTTAAAAAGGTGTAGACTACATTTGCAGTTAAATTAACTGCAATATGAAGTTATTTTTAACTGTTAAAAATCAACTGACAAATGTAGTAAAAACAACTACAAATGCAATTGAAACAACATACATGCAAATTATTGTAAAACTGTACAAACAACTGCAAATGTAATTAAAAAACATAAATAAAAATTATTTTAAAAATTATTAATTTAATAAAAAACAAATTTATGTAAACACTCCTAACTTAATTTTATTCTATTTAAAATTGAGAAATCAAAATTTACACTAATGTCACTTTTATTTTTCACTAGTAAGATATTGTTGTAGATGTCCGTCTGTGAGGGATGAAATATGGCGTTGTTTGGCTTCCTTTTTTTCTCCAGGTAGAAAGAGATGAGAATATAAAAGAACTGAAAGAAAATAAATACAATAATTTTTAATAATACCGTAAATAAATTTATATTATAAAACTTACCTTATTATTTTAATAACTTAATAAAAAATATATAAACTTTTCCGTATTACGCGTCCTCACTCTTTGGCGTTGTTTTATGACTAAGACAAGAGAAATCATGTTCTACTCATATTCTTTCACTAGAAATTTCTTATATTTTCAAGTGCACACACACTTGAAAATATAAGTATTTGTAAAAAAAATTCAAAATAACTGCATAAAATAAATGTTACTACAATGTGGTAGTTTTTGTAGTTAGTTTGAAAAAATAACTGTCAAAAACATTGAAATATTTTGCTCTAAGTAAATTAACTACAATTGTAGTTAAAATAACTACAACCGCATTACTACACAAATAACTGTCATGTAGTAACTGCAGAACTTTTCTGAGTGTACCTTTAAAATAATATTCGCTTTTATACTGCATTTAGACTGAGCAAAAGCTACTTAGTTTTTGGCCGTTGCTAGTTTTTACTTGTCAAAACGCACACATAAAAACAAAAACTAGGTAGTTTTTGCTCAGTCTAAATTCAGTATAAAACGTAGTTGAATACGGTTTTCAGGGACTTTAAATTCTGAACCCTACACTGACAGAAATAAACCTGTAAAAATAGCAGAAAAGGGCAAGTAGCGAAAAAATAGACTTACAAAAGAAACTTCTGAGATTAGCAGATTTTTTTCCTAAATACTAGTAAGATAAAAACAGCAAAAATAAAACTGGTAAATTTACAAAATTTTAGTTAGTTACTTTTAGTTTATTGAAAATAACAAATTATACTGCAGAAAATATTAATATTAGTAGACTAAAAATAGCAAAAATAAACTGTTATATCTACAAAATTTTTGTTATTTTTAAGTTAAATTTAGTTAAATGAAAATAGCAGTCTATCCCGTCAACGGAAATAGTTGCTAAAAATAATAAACTGCTGGTTTCAGAAGCCTAGATTTTTATTCTTATTAAAGTAATTTAAAAAAAGCTTTAAAGATTTTATTTTTTTTTTGATTTTTTAGTCTACTAATTATTATTTATTTCTGATTTTAGCAGGTTAAGTCGTTATTTTCTGTTAACTAAAATTTACTCAAATATAACTAAAATTTTGTATATGTATTTAATAGTTTCGTTTTTGCTGTTCTTATCTTACTAATATTTTACAAAAGTAAACTGATTGCATTTTTTATGCAAGGTAATATTTAATTAATTTTTAGTAGTTTTAACTAAAATTTTTACGTTTCTCTATTGCTGTATGAGTTAGATATGTTATAACAGAACTCTTTATTTTTTATGAGTTTTTATTTGTTAATTTATAATATAGTTGTGAAATTTCGACTCTTTTTGAGTACTCAATACTACTCAATACTTTTTAATTGAGTACTCGATACTACTCAATACTTTTAACGATTTTTTTGAATTTAAAATAAAAATGTTATGAATTCGTATTTATTACGAAAAATAATAACAATTCACATATACGTGTTAAATAATTGTTGTTACTTACATTTTAATTTATTTAAAACATTTTATATAAATTAATTAAATAATTTTTCCTAAAAATCCGTTACAAATTTCTTTGCTTCACAAATAGAGTTGTATTTTTAGAGCACTATTTTAAGAGTTGTATTTGCATACGAAAAATACACATTTATACGGAAAATTGCATCTTTAAAAGTATTGAGTAGTACCGTTTTAGTATTGAGTACTCAAAAAAATAGGCAGTATTGAGTACTCAGTACCGGAATACTCAATACTTTTACAACTCTAATTTATAATGAAAAAAAAAATTAAATGAAAAAATTTTTTGGTACTATAGAGGTCAAAAAAGTACTATTTTTTAAGCTAGCTGGTACTATTTTAAAAACCCCATTTATCATCCCTGGTTTATGTTAGTAAAGTACTACCATAACAACTTAAGGTTCGTACAGGTAATTGATATTCATATATATAATTTTCAATTTGTTATTAGTTCCGTAAAAATTATTTGATTTAAAAAATGTTGGCTTTTCGGAAAGCCTATATTAAGGGCTCTCTAAAACAGTCAAAACCTTAAAGTAATGTGTTTGCGTTCACGCATACGCAGTTATTTAACCTGATTTTTCAATGAACTAAAAAAGTTACCCTTTAAGTTTCATACTTTCATAGAAATTTAAATATTTTTATTGTTATAGAAAAAATTTCCTCAATAGAACCATGGTTCAATGAAAATCGGTAACAAATGAATTTAAACAAATTTCTGTATAGAATTGTATTATCTTGTTTTTGTGAAATATCATCGAATTTGTGTTATTTATAATCATTTAAGGTGCTTTCACAATGGTGGAGTGACTCTACTCTGCAGCACAGATTAAAATGTTAACTGTTCGAAATGCAGAGTAGAGTTACTTCAAAACTTATTTGACATTTTAGTACTTACTTCATATTTTCGCCACTTTTTTGCCATAATTTTTACCGTTTTTAATTAAAATAGTTTTTTTATTTTAAATCATACCGAAAACACCACAAATTTTATATTTATTTATTATATTTTGTTATTATTTTTTTTAATTTGTTGACACTTAGATATGTGAACAAATTAGAGATGTGTTTTTTTGGGTATATTTGTCATGTTAAACAGTTAACAGACCAATGTTAACTCCAGAGTCAAACAAGTTTTACTCTGGAGTGGAATAACAAGAGATAGCGCAATACAAAAATGTGTTAGTATGAAAGAGAAAAAAATAAAATTTGCTACAGATTGGAGTACTCCGTCATTGTAAACGCACCTTTATCCTCAACTTTAACATTTCGACACTAAAAATATCAATGATAAGCTAAAAACAGCAGGCACTTTTTCAAAAGTTATTGTGTTAAATGTACTAATAAAGGTATTTACAACTAAAAATGATTTTGTTTGTTTTTTTTCGAAAATTTATATTTAGCTGGACAAATTTTATTTTAGCTGGACATTGGACAAGAATAAAAAAGCTGACAGTCCAGCCCGTCTGGCAACCCTACTTCAACCGTATGTGAGCCAGTGTTGCCACTTTTTGAATAATTATTCAAAAACGGGACTGTTTTCACATTCGTTGGATAATTTTTGAATAATGACATTTTTGTATAGTTTTTGTGTAATTTCACTTTTAACAGAAATTTCCGTAAATTTTTAAAAGTTAATAAAAATTAGTCGATATTTACACGAAACGGGTTTGTCTGGGAAACCTTTACCAGAAATCTCCAGTTTTTGGTGAATTACTTTTGTAAATTTTTTCAACACTAAACCCAATTTAGAAGAAATAAAAATGGTGCTATTTATTCTTTTTATGTTTTGTTTAAAATATCGTCTTTTGTTTATTTTTTGCGAAAATAATTGACAAGCTTCTTTTAAAAATTCTCTTGATTTGAAAGACCATTTAAAAATGCAGCGAAAGAGTGGGAAAATTTTACTTCGTTATGATTGTTATTTTCTAATCTCTGAACTATTTTGCTGTAGTTAACATGATACTGGGCTTTGACCAGACAAAAATTTTATTAACGCAGCAAGTTGGAGCTGAATCAAAATATTTTAGAATTCCGTAAATCCAACATGTTTTAGACTTCAACAGAATCGTATGAAATTAAAAAAATATATCGGGAATTTTTTGTGAAAATGTTATATTTTTATTTTCCAAAAGAAAATTTGTTGATATACATACTGCAAAGATATGTCATGCCTTGCTATCAGTAATTTCAAAATTAAAGAAAACAAGCAAAATTTTACAAATATGGAATTTTTACAATTTTTGCTGTCTTGCCGACATTTAAAGCTAGGATTAAACCGGACTTTGTCATCACAATAGGAACGCCTTGGACAATCTTCTCCAGCTTTTTGTTATTAAATCCCAGCTTTGAACTCAGAAAAAAATTGGTTAAATTTAAATAAAAATGGTTAAAATTTGAGGGGTATAGGAGAGAATAATTATCAAGTAGGTAATATTTTTGCATGCAACGCATCTGAATAAAAAACATAAATACTGTTTACCATTTTTTTATATTAAAATTTAAAAGCACGCCATTTTAAGCCTTAAAAAAGTTATTACATTGAAATTCCCTTTAGTTAATAGAATAATTTGTTATATCTTTCAGAAAAATTGGCCTGGATTTGCTTTTGTAGAAAGCAAAAACCCAGACCAGGTTATTGCAAAAATGCAAAATTTTAGTTCAAAAATGCAAATAACTTTTGCACTTTACAGGTGACAAAAATGCTGTCTTTATAAATCAGTTTATAAATAGAAAGATGGCAAAACTTTGGAGTCGAAATTTACAGTGAGAAATTTCATATGAGTCCAAAATATTTTTATTATTCCCCACTCTCATCAGGAGAGTTTATTTTATGTATAATATACATACTAGACCTGGGGGATTTCAATTAATTGAAATAATATAAAAAATTATAATTTTTTTGTGTAATTTCATACGATTTTGGATGTGAATGGGGTATAATCCTCTAATTACTAGGGCAAGGAATTCATGCAAATGCATTTTTTTCCTCGATAGTCCAAAACTGGTATGGACTAATGTGTATATTCATAAATGCTTTATAAAATTATTGGAGGCTTATGAAACAAATTTTGTGTGAAAAATTTGTTTTGTAAGCCTCCTATAACTTTATAAAGCATTTACGAATTTACACATAAATATTTATCCGAATCATCAAATTTAGAACAAAATGGCATCGATTTGTAGTTGCATATTTTGACTTCAAATGCATATTTGGTGCCTTTTTAATGCGTATTTTGGGCTTTTTAATGCATGTTTGTAAATATTTTTAATTTTTAGGAGCATTTTTTTTATTTGTAGAAAAATATAAAAAATTCATACGTTTTCATATTTTGATTTAATCAAAATATTAATTTTTTTCTCATTATTTTTAAAAATATTATAAAAAATTCATACGTTTTCATATTTTGATTTAATCAAAATATTAATTTTTTTCTCATTATTTTTAAAAATATTATAAAAACCTCGTTGACCTATGGAAAAGCTTCGAGCTCTGCGTCTGTTTGCAAAACAGCTAACTTAAATATATTTTTTTAAAAGTTTTAAAGTGCATTATTTTTGCAAAAATAATAGTTTTTAATGCATAAACCTTGTTGACCTATGGAAAAGCTTCGAGCTCTGCGTCTGTTTGCAAAATAGCTAACTTAAATATATTTTTTTAAAAGTTTTAAAGTGCATTATTTTTGCAAAAATAATAGTTTTTAATGCATACACTCACAAAAGTCTGTCGGTAGAATCTACTGAAAATGACACTTAAAACAAAGGTATATGCAATTAAAAAGGCGACAAAGGTATTTACTTTTAAAATAACTAAAACTTTTGTTATTTTTAACTGTTGAAAAATAACTAACAAATGCATTAAAAATAACTACCAATGTCGTAAAATTAACTGATAAATTTTTACTACAAAAATTTCAAAACAACTGACAAAATCGGTAAAAACTACTGTTTTTTACAACCAATTCTTTTTGTTTAGAAAAGTATATTTTAATAAAAATAACAATTTTTTTCTTTCGATTGTGAAAATATGTGTAATTACTGCAGCCTATTTAAAATTTGAAGTAAAAATTCCAAACGGTTCTCCAGTTATTATGCTTTTATGCATTGGAGACACAATACAAGTTTATGATTATTATTTGCAAACTAAACGCAGAAAACAAAAAATGAATAATTGCCGTAGTACTTCTGTAAAATACAACTTCAAAAGTTTTCTGCTAAGTTACACAATTCTTTAATTGAAATATAATATTTTCGAAGACAATTTATAAAAGAAAAAACTTAGGTAACTTAACATATTTTGAAGTACGTGAAAATGAAATAGATCAGAAACTAAGGCAAGTTGACAAAAGCCATAATTTGATAAATCTACATGTATTTTTTTACTAACCTACAAAATATACTTTTGAAGTTGTATTTTACCTAAGTACTTCGATGATTATACACTTTTTATTTTTTCCATATAGGATTATATCAATAATAAATATATATAAACTAAACAAGAATTTTTAAAATTCAAAAAAATTTAACGAAATTTTTTATTTTTTAAATAACTAACAAAGACAACTGTTTACTGGAAAATTACTGTTTTAGTAGTTATTATGATAATGATAATAAAATCAACTGTTACGAAATTACAGTCCTTTTCGATAGTTGTTTTCTTAAATAGCCGTCATAGCTATTGTTTAGCAGTTTTCTATAGAAAAACAAATGTAATTTTGGTTAAAAACAACTATTGATTACTACATAAACAACTATCATAAAGTAACTGTCAAACTTTTTTGACTGTATTTGTCTTTTTAGGCGCACATTTTCTATTTTGAAGTGCATGACATTACTTGCCCAATTATATATTTTACAGATTGTTTATTTTTTAGTACACTTTTTTTGGTAATTTCAGCTGATTGATTTTAAATTACAGTTTACAACAACTAACTGAAATTTAGTAGCTGCAACTAATTATTTACACTAATTTCATTATACTAAAATTATTGATATTTAGTAAGTTTTTTAACTGATTTAAGCAAATCGATTTTGAATTGCAGTTTACAACAATATTGCTAAAATTTAGTAGCGACTACTAATTTTTTCTACTAATTTTGTTATACTACAGATTAGCAGACATGTGTTGCCAAAATTAGCAAAAAATACCGCTGGGCTCAAAACAATTAACTTTCCCGTAATAACAGCAACATTTTCAGTAGCCATTACAGACTTTTTTTGGTTGAGTGTACCTTTTTATGCATTGGAGATATAATAAAATTTTCTGAGTTTTATTTCTAAACTAACCCCTCAATTCATAAATGCTTTGTAAAGTTATAGCAGGTTTACAAAACGTCATTATACCCTACACCACTACGTGGTCAGGGTATGTTTAGGCCTAGTGCCCACATAAGGGTCCCCGCAAAATTATATTGTTTACATGCTGCAGGTCGCAAATATTAAGATATTTTGATGAAATTTGGTACACCGACCTATATCAGCCCAAGGACGAAGCCTGTTGATTTTGGTTATCAGCGGTCCATGTTTAGACGTAGTGACCATATAAGGGTGCCCCAAAATTATATTGTTTATACGCTGCAGGTCGCAAATACCAAGATATTTTGATGACATTTGGTACACAGGCCTACGTTGGCCCAAGGACGAAGCCTATTGATTCTGGTGAACATCGGTCCATGTTTAGACCTAGTGCCCATATATGGGTCCCCCCAAAATTATATTGTTTATACGGCGAAGGTCGCAAATATTAAGATATTTTGATGAAATTTGGTACACCGACCTATATCAGCCCAAGGACGAAGCCTATTGATTTTGGTTAAAACTGGTCCATGTTTAGAACTAGTGCCCATATAAGGGTCCTCCCAAAATTGGCTTGGTTACAAACTGCAGGTCGCAAATATTCAGATATTTTAATAAAATTTGGTTCGCTGACTCACATTATAGAAAATTTTGACACAAGTCCCATTTTAACCCATTCGAATTTCGGATCCAAACATTAGTTGGCTTTTACATACAACACAATATATCAAAAATACCTCTGCTTATCACAGTTCTTTTTTCAATACATTTTTTTCTGCTTCTCCAATGACCAAACAAAGGGCTTTTATGCTTGCCTTTGCTAGTGTCATTGTTGTTATATTCCCTCACTTTTTTTAGATTTTATGTAGTGCAAGTTGCTTGGTGTTTTGTTTGTTGTTGGCTTAGTTAGTGTTGAAGGCATAGCACTGGTCACTGACTAACCTAATCACCAACAAACAAGATACCCGGCACTTGTACTTGCGTAAATAATGTTTGGTTTATAATTTCAATTATTGTAATGACAGGAAGATTTCGCATTGACTTCTGCAATATACGCGGACTGAGGGCGAACTTCTTCTCTGTATATGCTCACATTCGATTTCATCGGCCGGATGTTTTCGCCTTATGTGAGACCCAGGTGTGTGGGGATGCTGATCCACAGGATTTCTATATACCTGGTTATCAACTCCTATCCATTTTCATTTTCCATCAGGGCCTTGCAATGTACATTCGCAACGATGTTGTGTACCAGTATCAGCAACATTTAAACTGTAATGATGCAGAATTTAACACACTTTGGATTAAGTTCAAGATCAGGTCACACATCTTGCATTTCGGGTTCTTATACAGACGACGAATACCCTTAATGGCTTCGATGTCCTTTCTGAATCCATCGCTAGAATTCTAGGTAGTTGGGAGTAGTGAAATCGTCGTTGCTGGCGATTTTAATATTCACAACACTTCCTGGCTTCGCCATTCGAGCCACACAACTCCCGAGGGCCTTTATGTTGAGCTGTTTGCCGCGCACAACCACCTGGCGCAATTAGTGAACGAACCAACGCACATTCCGTGTGTTGAAAGTGAACATCAAAATACTCTTGATCTTTTCCTTACTTCTCATCCGGACAAGTATGAAATAAGAACACTTGCACCTCTCGGCAATTCGGATCATTGTACCATTTCCGCATCTTTTTCGTTCTTCGACCTTCGAAACGTTTCGGCAACAGCTGCGAAACGTTCAATTTTTATTTACGAAAAAGCACGTTGGGCTGAGCTCAACGAATTTTTCCAGCACTTTAATTGGAAACTCTGTTTCCTCGACGACAACGTTGATGCCGCGACGAAAATGGTAGAACATGTTATATTGCTTGGAATGAAATCTTTCATTCCTCCGAAGCAAATTTCGGTTAAACCAAAAGATAAATGTTGGTTTAACCAGACTTGCAGAAACGCAGTCAGATCCAGAGAGTTAGCGTTCAAAAATTGGCGTGATAATAAGAACGACAATACTGATCTGCTTCGCAAACGGGCGAGATATGAATGTTCCAAAGTACTTAGTCGTGAAAAGTTTCTTTACGAAAAACGTCTTCGTACTAAAGTTCTTTCTGCTCCTCGGGGTAGCAAGAGCTTTTGGGCATTCGTTAAAAGAGTAAAGGATAATTCTAGTTCAGCTATCCCAACTCTTATAAAGGATGATCAAATATTCACTGAACCGGTTGATAAGGCAAACCTTTTAGCTGAGATGTTTGCAGGTAATTCATCCCTGCCGGAAAGCGATCAACCACTGCCAGAACTTGAAAGAGTATCCAGTACTATGCCTAAGACATTCTTCCGAGCTGGTGCAGTTAAAAGGGTTCTTGCTGACCTCAACATAAATAAGTCATCGGGACCGGATGACATACCCGCACTGGTGCTGAAACAGTGCTCTTCGACGCTAGCTCGTCCATTGGCTAACCTTTTTAGCGCTTCTTACCATACGGGAATTTTCCCCTCTTGCTGGAAGGTTGCCAATGTTCAGCCAATCCCTAAAAAGGGTGCGGCTAATAACCCTTAAAATAACCGCCCAATCGCAATATGCTCTGCGCTCTCAAAGGTGATGGAGAGTATGCTTAACTACCATTTCGTGAATTATCTAGAGTCCAACTCACTTCTTAATGACCGACAATATGGCTTCCGTAGGAATCGTTCTACGGGAGACCTGTTAGCGTTCCTCTCGGAACGTTGGAGTCAGTCCATTCACCGTTTTGGTGAGAGAAAAGTGGTTGCTCTGGATATTTCTAAGGCCTTTGATCGTGTATGGCACGGGGCGCTTGTATCGAAGCTTATTGCCTTTGGTGTGGGTAATGACTTCGCTCGTTTTATTTCGAACTTTCTCAGAGATCGCACTATTCGTGTTGTTATAGATGGGATCTCATCCGACGAGTTTCAGCTTAATTCAGGGGTACCGCAGGGTTCTGTTCTTTCTCCTTCCCTATTTCTTATCTTTCTTAATGATCTTCTTGGTCAAACTTTCAACCCTATCTACTCTTTCGCAGATTGCAATCGTAGGCCAAGCCCTGAGGAGATTGGGGGCAAAAGGCAGATTATGAATAACACACTAAATCGTGACCTCTCTGCAATCTCTGAGTGGGGTCATGCGAACAAGGTGGATTTTAATGCGCGTAAGACCCAATGTTGTATGTTGACCCATAGGGCTGCGGGGTCAACACTGCCATCTGTACATATGGGTGATATCGATATTGAGGAATCGAATACTCTTGATGTTCTGGGCATGATAATTCAGTGTGATGTCCGATGGAATAAGCATGTTTTTCAGGTGTCGAAAGAAGCATTCAAGTGTCTAGGTTTTTTACGTCGGTGCAAGAAGTACTTCACTCCATCCGATTTACTCACTATTTATACCACCTATATCCGACCGAAGGTGGAATACAACTCCCATATATGGGCAGGAGCTTCGAAGTCTATTTTGGAGCTTCTGGACCGTGTGCAAAGGAGGGCGTCGGCGCTTATCAATGACAGTAGAGTATCCAGCTCTATTGACTCATTGGAGCATCGTCGGAATGTGGGTTGTGTAACCCTGTTCTATCGATATTACCATGGGAAGTGCTCTGTTGAGATAAGTGAACTTATCCCCAAAGCCCAGTCGGCATGGACGACTTTAACCTTTTGACTCGTTTTCATACAAAATTTGTTCAAAAAACCTATAATTTTACAAAGCGTTTATGAATTTAGAGGTAAGAATATATCAATAATAAAAAATATAAACTAAACAAGAATTCTAAAAAATCAACGAATTCTTGTAAATAAAATTTCCTTAAAGTTGTTAAATTAGTACATTTTTTTCCAAGTTTAACACTCGGTGTTGAAAAATTAGTAAATGTTTTGCTGAAATCAGCAACGAAAATTAGTAAAAAAAAAATCCGTAATTTGTAATAAGAGAATAGCAAAAATTATTACTGAAAAACAAAATTGTACTAAAAATCAGTACAAAAGTAGTAAAGTGCGATTGATAACTGTTTACCAATTTTTTTAAATTTTTACTGCAAAAATTTCAAAACAACTGACAAAATCAGTAAAAACTACTGTTTTTTACAGTCAATTCTTTTTGATTATAAAAGTATGACGCAATTGATTAAGAACTGTAGATTTTTATCAAAAACTACAATGGAAAATCATGTCGCTTAAGCTTTTTTGGCGTTCATGGCTCGATATATGTATGTGAATTTCATCATTAACCCTGTATACACAACCATACAAAACCACCTAAAATTTTGATGTATTGTGTTATGCCATAAACAAATAAGCATGTTGAAGCAATAGGCCTCTGAATCACCTTTCGTCTGACACCAAATTTTCCTATATACTCAACCAAAAAAGTGTGTAATGGCTACTGAAAATTTTGTCGTTATTACGGGAAATTTAACTGTTTTGAGCCCAGTGGTATTTTTTGCTAATTTTAGCAACACATGTCTGCTTATCGGCAGTACAACAAAATTAGCACAAAAATTTAGTAGCCGCTACTAAATGTTAGCGAAATTGTTGTAAACTGCAATTCAAAATTGATTTGCTAAAATCAGTTAAAAAATTTAATAACTATCAATAATTTTACTACAATGAAATTACCCAAGAAACTTTTTTACGGACTCTCCGACACGTACGGAATCATGAATCCGTTCTTTACGGAGCGTTTACGGGCCGTAATACACGTATCCGTCGAAGCTGGTACGTAAACGGAGCATTAACGGACCGTATAACCGTTTTTTCGAAAACTATAAGTTTTGACCATAGTATGTTTTGACTCCGTTTTGCTGTATCCGTTTCCATGCCGTTGAATACTGACTTCACCGTTTTTCATCAGTTTTGATTCCGTAACAAACGGTGTTGTTTATTGGTTTTTTTTTACAAAATACAAATAATTAATAAAAAATAATTTAATAAAAGACAGCACTAACATCGTGCGACCCTTCCGTTAATTGTAAATGTATGTGCTTGAAGTGCGAAAACAGTAATCTGAAGTACTTTTACGCGGTTTATCGAAAAGTACTTTTTACAACATGAAAGCGTGCATCAACACAACCAGCATACATCAACAAAGCACTTCATGTGTCATTTATTAGATGGTAAATATTTAAGTAATTCGAAAGGTGTTTTCACGATGTGAATGCCATCGTGTGGCCATGGTGCAAAATGAAATGCTTACTGGCTGCCGCTAATAGTTTTGGTGAGAGACAGTACGGAAATTTGCATCATGTGCCATTGTGATTACCACCAGTTTAACCTAATCTAATTAGTTTTTTGTTTTTATCAGGTACTAAATTTTATATAAGGCCAAAACTGCATGCAACGCGATGATGGATGGAGATAAAATCTGCGCCGGGGAGGAATGGGATACATATATATATATATATATTCTGTTATTTTCTTTATTGTAATAAATCTATAAAAAATATAATATGTACTTCTCAAAATTAATGGAAAATGGGATAAATTTAGGTAAATATTGTGACGACTCATACCCTCTTCTACGCCTGCCTCTTAGGAGAAGGTGCTACTTTTAACTTCCGACCGTGCTCAGGGAAAATGGGGTGAGATTCTTTTCTCCTTCGAGGAAGCATAAGAGTCGACGACATAAAAAAAAAGTAGCAAATTCAAAAAAAAATATTTCGGTGATTACAGGGTAACATTATGGATGGTGGCTGTAGGGTACACTATGGTGGAAGTTGTGACCCTAGTCTTAACCCGCCCTACCATGCCGACTATAGGGTAGTTTTCAGTCGGCCCAATTAAGAAGTACTTCACCTTTCATAAAACCAAAATAAAAGAAACAATTACAAATAGTTTATATAACATTTAGTAAAAACTTAAGTACAATTTCCTCTATATTTAAGTTTAAAATGATTATTGATGGAATTATATAAACATTTAATTAATAACGATTTTATTAATAGAAAGAGTGAAAACTTTTTGAACAAAGGTTTATTTATATTTTATATGGTAACCCTAATACCATATTTCTGTAATAAAAGTGGAGAATTTATGAAGACTGAGTATCTAAGCGATACTCTATAATTGATTTAAAATTTAAAGGTGTCAGAATGAATAAGATTATTGGAGAAATAAATAAAATTAAAATTTGCAAGCTTACATTAATCATCCATTTCATGTCGACTGGCGCCTGTAGACTGAAGAATTTGCTGTTTGAAATAAAATAAAAATAAAAGTGAAAAGTGTGATCGAATTTGATTAAGTATATATATATCACTCTCAGGGAGAGTAGGTTAAAGTCTCCAATTGAGCCATTTGTGTGTGAGTGGTTTATAAAATAGAGTAAATTATTATATGGTCTTATTCACGGACGTATATGCAAAAATGAGTGTTGAGTGAATGAATGGAACGTTTGTGTATATGATTAGGGTAACCATTATAATTATTATTTAAAGTTAAGAACAAAAAAAATAAAAAGAATTTATGAAGAATTAAATATTTAAGAAGATTGATGAATAAAAAAACAAACTTAAACTATTTCTTGACAAAATTAGAAAACACCATATAAAAAAATATGTCATTTCAAATTTAACGTTACTCTAGAATTTTAATATTTTGCGACACACCCTAATGATGAGTATTTTTATACTTTCTTCAAATTTGTATATAAATTTTGAGTGAGTTTTATTACATAAGTAGTTATCACTGAAGACCAAAATTTTAAGTGAGAATAATTTACAAACCAAATCAAAATTAAAGGTATACGACATCTCAGCGACCGAATTTCCCCTTGAGCAACTTCGAACCATGGATAAAACAATACAAGCAGTATCTGCTGATTTACCATTTGACGTTAGATTTTAATTGTTGTTGTAAACTGTTCTGCCATTCTGATCTTTATCATGTTGGTACCTTGCCTTGTGCTGCTATATTGATTCTGTGGCTTATTTTGATTTAATCCACTGGCATCTTTCTTGGTGTTAATTAAAATTGGTAATAATGAACATGCTTTTTATAGCTTAAACTAATGTATTTTAGTTTTGGATAATTTTTAAAAGTGTCCACGGGGTTTTATCACGTAACTTTGTAATTTTATTAACACATTCAAAGATTTAGTCAAAAATCCAAAATTTCTGTTTTTTTTTTTTTTATTTAAATAATAAAATCAATCCCAAAAAAAACACAAAACAATTGCCCCCTTATTTTAAAATTTCTTTTCTATCCTCAAGAAAATTTTTGATTCCAACGACAATTAATTTTCAAGAGCAATTCTGATTGAAATTAAAATTTTCAAAGATACCCAAATCGACTACAATTAGTGATGACAAAATTTGTACACTCAACCAAAAGCGTGTTTCAAATCGACCTCACAAAACAGATTAAAACCCAAGTCCACTGCAGGGATTAATCTGAAAAAGGCGATTTACAGTTTCCCTTTATATTCAAAATAAACAAAAAATATTGTTATAAACACCATTACCTACACTGCAGAGTTTAATCTGAAAAAGGCGACTTAAAAGTATTACCCGTATACCAAATTGATAGTAAGTGGATTTATACCACCCCAAAATCTTCCAAAATAGCTATCATCAACTATTTCGTAAACTCAAATATAATAAAAAAATTCTATTCCCAAATCTGTCCAAAATTTAACAAAAGAGGAACTGCAAAAATTTTTTTTTTTTTTTTTAAATTTTCCACCTCAATTTCACGATATTCTCTACTAAGATGGAAGGTCAAATAAGAAATGAATTACACATTACTAGAAATTTTCTAAACAAAATTTCACAACACAATTTAAAACAAAGCCAAGTGCAAAAAAAAAAAAAAATTACAAAGAAGAACTCTGTAAAACACTTAACACCAACAAAATTCTAAAATTCGAAATTTACATGTAATTAACCCACTCTAGACAGTGAAGCTTTCTTTAACAAACAAAACAATTCATAACAATGAATTGATCAACCACCAACTTAATTTAAAAATGTAGAAATACAAAAAAAATTATCAAATAATAAACAGAGTTTTCCAGCCCTGGTATGGATTCCCCTGACCACAATCAAAAGGAAAACTATCCACCAGACTAAACCAGTTGACTGAAATCCCATCTCTGGTGTAGATTCTTTCGAATCCCGCTACCAAGCTAAACCAGAAATGGGAAATAGAAAAAGAACATCTAGTAGTTGATTGTTAGGTCTGGACCCGATACTCACCAAGTTCCAGCAAATCCTAAAAATACGAAAACTAAACGAAAGAAATAGAAAGACAGGAAAGAATTTGAAGTAGAAGGAGGGATGAATTGTGGAGGATGAATTCCGATACACACCAGAAACATGTCGCACCACGAACCCAAGCCCTGACAGATATGTAAATGAAATGAAGATCATTAGTAGGACTAATAAACGAAATTTATTCATTTATAAGTTTCCATACCAAAAAATCCATGAATCAAATTACAAAAGAAAAGAAAACTAAAACAAACAAAAAAAATATCACACAGTAATGACCACCATATACAAAAGATGTTATGATTTCATGGGCATCAGCCACTGGATGGAAAAACGATAGAAATTTTAAACTTACGCGTACTGATGCCCCACGTTGGGCGCCATTTATGTGACGACTCATACCCTCTTCTACGCCTGCCTCTTAGGAGAAGGTGCTACTTTTAACTTCCGACCGTGCTCAGGGAAAATGGGGTGAGATTCTTTTCTCCTTCGAGGAAGCATAAGAGTCGACGACATAAAAAAAAAGTAGCAAATTCAAAAAAAAATATTTCGGTGATTACAGGGTAACATCATGGATGGTGGTTGTAGGGTACACTATGGTGGAAGTTGTGACCCTAGTCTTAACCCGCCCTACCATGCCGACTATAGAGTAGTTTTCAGTCGGCCCAATTAAGAAGTACTTCACCTTTCATAAAACCAAAATAAAAGAAACAATTACAAATAGTTTATATAACATTTAGTAAAAACTTAAGTACAATTTCCTCTATATTTAAGTTTAAAATGATTATTGATGGAATTATATAAACATTTAATTAATAACGATTTTATTAATAGAAAGAGTGAAAACTTTTTGAACAAAGGTTTATTTATATTTTATATGGTAACCCTAATACCATATTTCTGTAATAAAAGTGGAGAATTTATGAAGACTGAGTATCTAAGCGATACTCTATAATTGATTTAAAATTTAAAGGTGTCAGAATGAATAAGATTATTGGAGAAATAAATAAAATTAAAATTTGCAAGCTTACATTAATCATCCATTTCATGTCGACTGGCGCATGTAGACTGAAGAATTTGCTGTTTGAAATAAAATAAAAATAAAAGTGAAAAGTGTGATTGAATTTGATTAAGTATATATATATCACTCTCAGGGAGAGTAGGTTAAAGTCTCCAATTGAGCCATTTGTGTGTGAGTGGTTTATAAAATAGAGTAAATTATTATATGGTCTTATTCACGGACGTATATGCAAAAATGAGTGTTGAGTGAATGAATGGAACGTTTGTGTATATGATTAGGGTAACCATTATAATTATTATTTAAAGTTAAGAACAAAAAAAATAAAAAGAATTTATGAAGAATTAAATATTTAAGAAGATTGATGAATAAAAAAACAAACTTAAACTATTTCTTGACAAAATTAGAAAACACCATATAAAAAAATATGTCATTTCAAATTTAACGTTACTCTAGAATTTTAATATTTTGCGACACACCCTAATGATGAGTATTTTTATACTTTCTTCAAATTTGTATATAAATTTTGAGTGAGTTTTATAACATAAGTAGTTATCACTGAAGACCAAAATTTTAAGTGAGAATAATTTACAAACCAAATCAAAATTAAAGGTATACGACATCTCAGCGACCGAATTTCCCCTTGAGCAACTTCGAACCATGGATAAAACAATACAAGCAGTATCTGCTGATTTACCATTTGACGTTAGATTTTAATTGTTGTTGTAAACTGTTCTGCCATTCTGATCTTTATCATGTTGGTACCTTGCCTTGTGCTGCTATATTGATTCTGTGGCTTATTTTGATTTAATCCACTGGCATCTTTCTTGGTGTTAATTAAAATTGGTAATAATGAACATGCTTTTTATAGCTTAAACTAATGTATTTTAGTTTTGGATAATTTTTAAAAGTGTCCACGGGGTTTTATCACGTAACTTTGTAATTTTATTAACACATTCAAAGATTTAGTCAAAAATCCAAAATTTCTGTTTTTTTTTTTATTTAAATAATAAAATCAATCCCAAAAAAAACACAAAACAATTGCCCCCTTATTTTAAAATTTCTTTTCTATCCTCAAGAAAATTTTTGATTCCAACGACAATTAATTTTCAAAAGCAATTCTGATTGAAATTAAAATTTTCAAAGATACCCAAATCGACTACAATTAGTGATGACAAAATTTGTACACTCAACCAAAAGCGTGTTTCAAATCGACCTCACAATATATAATGCCGTTTTTCTTAAAACAAAACGGTACGAATATGGATCCGTTTTTCCACGACATAACGGTCCGGAAACGGTCCGGCATTGACGAACTTTTAACGGACTAGTCCGTTTTTAACATGACATATCGGTCCGTAAACGGTCCGTCATTGACGGATTTTCAACGGATTCGAATCAGTTTCGATGTTCCTTAAGTTCCGTTTTCTGGTCCGTATACGGATCCATAAAACGGTACGAAAACGGAGTTGGATTCCGTTTATGACGGACCGAAAACTGTGCGTAAACGGAACGAATTGTTTGTTGGGTAGTATAAATAATTAGTACACGCTACTAAATTTCAGTAAATTGTTGTAAACTACAATTTAAAATCAATCTGCTGAAATTAGCAAAAAGTTGTACTAAAAAATAAAAAGGCTGTAAAATCTAAAAAAAAAGTTAAAATCAAATTTATACTGAATTTAGACCAAGCAAAAACCAGCTGGTTTGTGTACAAAACTAAATTACGAAAGCAGTCATTTACACTGATTATTTTGTTTTTCTTTGTCACAACACTTTTTTACTACACACTTTTCTTTCTTTTTTTATTGTTAAATTAATACAAAAAAAAATTTAATACATTTAAAAAAGAATAACAATACACAATTTCAAACTAAACTAGAAATATTCTTAAGGCACATTTACACGCGAGAGAAAACTGCTAGAGATATAGTAAAAAACACCTCTAAATAGCCCTATTCTGTATGATTTAAGCTAATTAGGGTTGCTTTTTGCTATATTTCTAGCAGATTTCTCTCGCGTGCATATGCGCCTTTAAAGAGTAGTTTACATTATAGGATTGAATAATATGATCTGTCAAAAAAAACATGTGCTTAAGATTATTTTGGAAGTCATAAGATTTATTGGATTTCTCATTTTTAGACTTTTTTCAAAAAATCGTTCTCTCTCATAAGATTTGCACACACAAAGTCATCTCTGTTGAGTTAGCTCTCTCACATTTAAAGTCTTTAAGATTTTAATTAGGATTATATTCCCAATGTTATGATTTCTTTTACTTAAAATCATATGACTCAATCCTATAATGCTCTTAAAAAAGTAAAAAATATTTTTTGACACTTGCTTTACTCTTATATTGTATCGAAAATTAATTATAAATGATACCGGGTATATCAAAAATGCACATTTCAGATATTTTTACTTGATTTTTGGCAAAAACCAGTTGGAATCTTGTTTTCAGTTTGTATGAAAATTGTATGGCAAAACTATATAAATTTTGTAGTTTTCGGCTCAAAAACTAAAAATCGCCAAAAACTACTAGTTTTTGCCCAGTCTAAATACACTATTAATAAAAAAAAATATTTTTTTTTAGAAAAATTAGTAAAACGTCTTGTATATTAAGGATACTACTTTTCAGCAAAAGTTTTAGTTATATTTTTTCAGCACTAAACTAATTTTGAACTAGTGTTTTACTAATTCATTTTGCTACAAAAATTGTGCTGATAAACGCAATTATAGCGCGGACGACAATCAGATAGACAATAAACACGTGCACAGATACAACTACTTGTACAAGTTTCGGTATGTCTACTGATGTGAATACGTATTGATAAGTAGTTTAGTGTTTCTGGTATAGTTGATATTGTTATTCTTTCTAGTAGATTGTGTATAAATGAATGAGCGTAATATATTTGTTTTTCTATGGTATGCTCAAACAAATAAAACAGATAATGAAGAGTGTACAATAGATACTTATTGTACGCAGCCAATAAATATATTGTGAAAATTTCGACCAAATCAACCCCTGTCTTCCTTCGACCTCTTTTTCACTAATTTTATTTAAATTAAATACAATTTTTTGTTTTAATTGAATTTTATTAATTTTTAAATACAAATTTCACAACAAATTTAATCTTTAGTCACTTGATTATTTGTTTCCACAACAATTACTTGAAAATATTTGTGGTACAATAAGTATTTGAGAACAAGAAACAAATAAATGATTCACTCTTATTCAATAGGGAAAAAAATTTCAAAAAATAAAATTTCAATGAATTTCCTTTACGCAATAATTCGTTAACATTATGCGGATAATTCATTAAAATCATGCAGACAACTCACTGAATGTGTGATTGCAGACCCCTACGTACACCTAAGGGGCCTAGAGACGATTCTTTGGATGGCCAGTTCCCTACTTGGGTCACCCGGTAGGGTAGTTAGATCATCGATGAACCCTAAAATGTTAAATTTACCGGTTCCTTCATCCATTGCAAAACCCTGCTAACAAATTGAACAAAGAAATCACACACGTTCTAACAACAGAAAACTAAAATCGAAAAAACCCCAGCACCCGTGCAAATATTAAGATATCCCCTAACGATCAACCAACCCGTATAGATGAACCTGGAGACATTAACAAATTTTTTAGCGAAATACAGTTTAATGAAGAATAAATTATTTTATATTATTACTAGCGGCCGCAGCCCGCTACGTTGTTAGCGTGCCTTAAAGGTTAAGGGGGGGGGGGCTGCGCCCCCCACAATTTTTTATTAAATTCGTTTTTTTATTTAAAGTTTTTTTATTTAAAGCCTTCACCCAGCCACCACAAATAAATAATTCTGCACAACAATGGGTTTAAAATAAATAAATATTTGATCACTTTTTCTCATGAAAGTGGATTGTTAGTAATGAATCCATAATAAATTGCAATATACGTGTGTATGTTAAGATAATTTGGTAAAGTGCGAACTTAGGTAGATAGACCCGTAAGTAGTTTTGTTCATTTGTGTTTTGATTGAAAATAAATAACGTAAAGCAGGGTTGGAAAGCATTTTATAATATTAAAAATAGCGGGCAAAGCCCGCTACGTTGTTAGCGTGTCTTAAAGTTTTTTTTTAATTCCAGTTTATGTAAAGGTAGACCTGGCAATTCAAGTAAATTCACAAATTCAGTTGGAAAATTTACTGCGTCGCTTTCTTCCACCGGTACTTCGTTACATGAAGTTTAAATATCGGAATATATAAGTTCCATTCCTTTTCTAAGGTTTTTTCTCTTTTAGAAAATTTGTTTAACTTTTTGGAGAGTAAGTTTCAATGCTACATAAGTTTCATAGTCCGTGGATAGTGTTTGAATAGGTAATTCACTCTTCCAATCCATTTGCATTCTCTATAATTTCAATTCTACTCGTTCAACGTTTATATCCATTTCATTCCACTTGTGTAGTGTTTCATTCCACTCGTTTCCTATTTAGTTTCTTAATTTTAGTATTTCATATACACTTGTTCTTTAAGTTTTAGGTTTCTAGCTAAAGACGCAGACGTTAAGGGGGGGGGGCAATTTTCCCCTTTTGAACCACCATTTTTACCACGTTCCTGTCCAAAGTCCTAGAAATGCCTTGTCGATAAGTTAGCCCATACTCCAAGGAAAACATATTATATATTACAGGTTTCTAGCCGAAGGGTTCGGTTAGGCTATCAAGGGGGAGAATTATTCCGTTTTTACCCCTCCCGGTAAATTGCAATATACGTGTGTATGTTAAGATAATTTGGTAAAGTGCGAACTTAGGTAGATAGACCCGTAAGTAGTTTTGTTCATTTGTGTTTTGATTGAAAATAAATAACGTAAAGCAGGGTTGGAAAGCATTTTATAATATTAAAAATAGCGGGCAAAGCCCGCTACGTTGTTAGCGTGTCTTAAAGTTTTTTTTTAATTCCAGTTTATGTAAAGGTAGACCTGGCAATTCAAGTAAATTCACAAATTCAGTTGGAAAATTTACTGCGTCGCTTTCTTCCACCGGTGCTTCGTTACATGAAGTTTAAATATCGGAATATATAAGTTCCATTCCTTTTCTAAGGTTTTTTCTCTTTTAGAAAATTTGTTTAACTTTTTGGAGAGTAAGTTTCAATGCTACATAAGTTTCATAGTCCGTGGATAGTGTTTGAACAGGTAATTCCCTCTTCCAATCCATTTGCATTCTCTATAATTTCAATTCTACTCGTTCAACGTTTATATCCATTTCATTCCACTTGTGTAGTGTTTCATTCCACTCGTTTCCTATTTAGTTTCTTAATTTTAGTATTTCATATACACTTGTTCTTTAAGTTTTAGGTTTCTAGCTAAAGACGCAGACGTTAAGGGGGGGGGGGGCAATTTTCCCCTTTTGAACCACCATTTTTACCACGTTCCTGTCCAAAGTCCTAGAAATGCCTTGTCGATAAGTTAGCCCATACTCCAAGGAAAACATATTATATATTACAGGTTTCTAGCCGAAGGGTTCGGTTAGGCCATCAAGGGGGAGAATTATTCCGTTTTTACCCCTCCCGGTAGGAATTTCCAAAAATTCCGTCTTAGAGGACGTCTGCGTTGGAGGAGGAACCTACTACATACATAATTTTAGGTCTCTATATCCAGCAGTTTGGCCAGGCCGTCAAGGGGGAAGTTTTTTCCCTTTTTACCCCTCCCGGTATGAATTTCCAAAAATACCATCTTAAGGGACGTCAACGTTGGAGAAGGAACCCAAATACCGAATTTAAGCTCCCTTGTTCCAGCAGTTTGGCCAGGCCGTTAAGGGGGAGACTTTTCCTGTTTTTGACCCTACCTGTAGAAATGTCTAAAAATCTCATCTTAGCGGATGTCTATAATAGGGGAGGAACTTTAATACCAAATTTCAACTTCCTACCTCCAGCGGTTTGGGCAGGCCTTTAAGCGGCACTTTTCGCTTCATTAATCCCCATTTTTGCAATGTCCCTGTCCAAAAAGCACCTTCCCGGTCCAAAAAGCCCATACTCCAAGTAACATATGTTTTACATTTCGGGTTTCTAGCCAACTTTTACTATTTCTGCCCCTCTCGGTAGGAATTTCCGAAAATCCATCAACAGGGAATTTCAGCTTCCTAGTTCCAGCAGTTTGAGCAGGCTGTCAAGGGGGACACTTTTTCTTTTTTTTGTCCCTCCCGGTTGGAATTAGGCTGGAAGAGGAACCTAAGTACCGAATTTCAGCTTCCTAGTTGCAGCAGTTTGGACAGGTCGTTAAGGGGCAACTTTCCCTTTTTGAGCCCCCATTTTATAACGACCCTGTCCAAAATTCAAAAAAGTATCTTTCTAATAAGTTAGCCCTTACTCCAGGGACCCACATTTTAATCTTCAGGTTTCTAGCCGAAGGGGTTTTTACCGGCCCCCAAGGTGAGGCTTTTCTTCTTTTTGCCCCTCCCTTTAGGAATTTACAAAATTTCCATCTTCGCGGCTATCTGCGATGGATGAGGAACATTCATACCAAATTTCAACTGCATTGCCTAAGCGGTTTGGGCAGGCCGTTATTGGGGACATTTTTCCCTTTCAACCACCATTTTTATTATGTTGCTGTTCCAAAATAGAAAAATTACGTTGCCGGTGAGTTAGTCCTACTCCAAGGAATGCAAATTTAAAATTTTAGGTTGGCTAAAAGGGATTGGGCAAGCCGTCAGGAGGATACTTTTACCTTATTTCACCTCCCGATAGGAATTTCAAAAATTCCGTCTAAGCGGACGCCTACACAGAAGGAGGAACTCACATACCGAGTTTCCTTTTGGGATATCCTGTAGGGAATTCCAAAAATACAAACTTAGTCGATGTCTACTACAGTGGAGGAACCTTTATACCAAATTTCAACTTCTTACCTCCAGTGGTTTGGGCAGGCACTTTTCCAATTTGTGAGACTGTTTATGTGGAGACTTTTCCCCTTTTTGCCCGTTCCGGTAGGAATTTCCAAAAATCCCGTCTTAGCGCACGTCTATGTCGAATATCAAGAAACCTTGTTTTAGTGGAGATATCCGTGGGGGAGGGAAAAAAGTAGTTTTTTTGAAATTATATATTATTTTAAATGGTACTTTTTGGAAAAACGAAATTTTTTTGAAAAAGATACTTTGTTTTTACAAAGTACTTTATTTGTACTTTTTTTGGAAAAGGTATTTTTTTTAATAAGGTGTTTTTTTTGGAAAAATGTATGTTTTTTGGAAAAAGGTACTTTTTTTGGAAAAGGTACATACTTCTTTTGGAAAAGGAACATTTTTTTAGGAAAAGGTACGTTTTTTTGGGAAAAGGTACTTTTTTTTGGAAAAGGTACTTTTTTTTGGAAAAATGTACTTTTTTTTGAAAAAAGGTACTTTTTTGGAAAAAGGAATTTTTTTTGGAAAAAGGTACTTTTTTGGAAAAAGGTACTTTTTTTGGAAAAAGGTACTTTTTTTGGAAAAAGGTACTTTTTTTGGAAAAGGTACTTTTTTTTTGGAAAAGGTACATTTTTTTAGAAAAAGGTACATTTTTTGGAAAAAGGTACTTTTTTTAAAAAAGGTACTTTTTTTTGGAAAAATGTACTTTTTTTTGGAAAAAGGTACTTTTTTGGAAAAAGGAATTTTTTTTGGAAAAAGGTACTTTTTTTGGAAAAAGGTACTTTTTTTGGAAAAGGTATTTTTTTTAATAAGGTGTTTTTTTTGGAAAAATGTATGTTTTTTGGAAAAAGGTACTTTTTTTGGAAAAGGTACTTCTTTTGGAAAAGGAACATTTTTTTAGAAAAAGGTACTTTTTTTTGGGAAAAGGTACTTTTTTTTGGAAAAGGTACTTTTTTTGAAAAAGGTATTTTTTTGAAAAAATGTATGTTTTTAGGGAAAAGGAAAATTTTTTTAGAAAAAGGGACTTTTTTTGGGAAAAGGTACTTTTTTTGGAAAAAGGTACTTTTTTTGGAAAAAGGTACTTTTTTTGGAAAAAGGTACTTTTTTTGGAAAAAGGTACTTTTTTTGGAAAAAGGTACTTTTTTTGGAAAAAGGTACTTTTTTTGGAAAAAGGTACTTTTTTTGGAAAAAGGTACTTTTTTTGGAAAAAGGTATTTTTTTTGGAAAAAGGTACTTTTTTTGGAAAAAGGTACTTTTTTGGAAAAAGGTACTTTTTTTGGAAAAAGGTGCTTTTTTTGGAAAAAGGTATTTTTTTTGGAAAAAGGTACTTTTTTTGGAAAAAGGTACTTTTTTTGGAAAAAGGTACTTTTTTTGGAAAAAGGTACTTTTTTTGGAAAAAGGTACGTTTTTTGGAAAAAGGTACTTTTTTTTTGAAAAAGGTACTTTTTTTGGAAAAAGGTACTTTTTTTTGGAAAAAGGTACTTTTTTTTGGAAAAAGGTACTTTTTTTTGGAAAAAGGTACTTTTTTGGAAAAAGGTACTTTTTTGGGAAAAAGGGACTTTTTTTGGAAAGAGGTACTTTTTTGGATAAATGAATTTTTTTTGGAAAAAGGTACTTTTTTTTTGAAAAGGTACTTTCTTTGGAAAAAGGTACTTTTTTTGGAAAAAGGTAATTTTTTTGGAAAAGGGTACTTTTTTTTGGAAAAAGGTACTTTTGTGTCCCCTTTTTGCCCCTCCCGATGAGAATTTCCAAAAATGCCGTCTCAACGGACGTCTACACCGGTCGAGGAACCTACATACCAAATTTCAACTTCATAGCTCCAGTAGTTTGAGCAGGCCGTCAAGGGGGAGACTTTGTCTACGATAGTGGAGGAACCTTTATACCAAATTTCAACTTCCTACCTCCAGCGGTTTGGGCAGGCCGTGAAGGGGGGCCTTTTTCCCCTTTTTAACCCCCATTTTTACAACGTCCCTGTCCAAAATTCCAGAAAGTACTTTCCAGAAAAGTTAGCCCATACTCCAAGGAACGCATATCTTAAATTTCAGCTTTCTAGCCAAAGGGGTTTTGGCAGGCAGCCAAGGGGGAGACTTTTCCCCTTTTGCCCGTTCCGGTAGGAATTTCCAAAAATCCCGTCTTAGCGGACGTCTACGCCGAAAGAGGAACCTACATACCAAATTTCAACTTCCTAGCTTCAGCGGTTTGGGCTGGGCGATGTTGAGTCAGTCAGTCAGTCACGTTATTCTTTTATATATAGAGATTATTATTCAATTATACTTTAAATCCCATTTTATTATAATTTTTTTTATTTACGGTATAATTTTAAAACTTGTCATTTGTCAATTTTATTTAATTGCATTATTATTTTTGCTTATATTTATGAAAAACAACTGTTTTTTATCAGTAATTCTTAACCGTAGCGTTGGTGATACAGATATTGATTCTAATAATTTTAAATATGAATATTTTAAATGGAAATAGATCTGATTCCACAGGTGGTACAGCAAACATGGTTCCAGTTTTGTCCAGGCAAAAGAGTGGTTTGAAAATTTGTCACATAAATGCTCAAAGCCTTGTGAATAAAATCGATGAATTTAGATATATTTTTGAAAACTCAGGTATTGACATTATTTCAGTGGCTGAAACCTGGTTTAACTCATCTGTAACAGACAGTTTAGTCTCACTAAATGGTTATAACTTATATAGAGCAGACAGGAAAAAACATGCGGGAGGAGTTGCCATTTATATAAGAAGAGGATTTATGTGTAAGGTAAAATGCCGATCAGATGATACTGATGCGATGGAACATATAGTGAGGGAAGGAAATTGCTTATTGGTAGTGTTTATAGGCCTAACTGTAATGTCAATTTAAGTAATTTCACTAACGTGCTTGAAACCATTAGTATATCCTACAATGATATCATCATAGCAGGGGATTTTAACTCAAATATTTTAATTGAATCCAGATTGACCGATATAATGAAATCCTTTGGTCTTACTCCCACGAACACTCACATGCCCACTCACTACACTGCCAATAATAGCATATTAATTGATATGTTTTTTGTGGCTGATGAATCCAATGTTCTCTTTTATAATCAGCTGTCAGCTTCTTGTTTCTCAAAACATGATCTGATATTTATGATCTATGATATTTCACTAACTGAAAGTGGGGAAAGTATCACATATAAGGATATTAAGCACACGAATTTTGAGTATCTGCAAGAGGAGTTCAATAAAATTAATTGGAGTTATATATATCACGTAGTTTCGGTTGATGATCAGTGGCTTTTTTAGAAGAAAACCTGATGTATCTTTATAATGCTTCAGTTCCTTCTAAAATAAAGAAATTAGGCAATAATCAAAAGCCATGGTTCTCTGCGGAAATTCGGCATTTAATGAATGAACGTGACAATTTGTATTCGCTTTGGAAACGCAATAGAACCTTGGAACTTCAAAGAGATTATCGCATCGCCAGGAATAGAGTAACCAAATCCATAAGGGATGCCAAATCAAAGTTTTATGCGGACAAATTTTCCAAATCAATACAAAGCAAACGAACATGGCAAACCATTCGTGAGATTGGAATTGGAAGGGCAAATACCGCAATGGATAACTCCATAGAAAACCCGGATGATATTAATGAAAAATTTATTAATATTCCCATGCCACAAGCTAATCATCAATACTATGACAGTCTTAATGCTAACAATGTACAATTTGATAGTTTTACATTTGAATGTGTTAATCATATGGATGTTGTCTCAAGTTATTTATCAATAAAATCGAATGCTACTGGAGTTGATGGAATTCATCCCGCTTTTATAAAAATACTTCGCCCGTTACTTCTTCCATTTATTACCTTTATATTTAATCAGATTATTACTAAAAGTACGTTCCCTTCAAGATGGGAAAAGGCCAAAGTCTTGCCAGTACCAAAATCTAAAACTGAATACAGACCAATAGCCATCTTACCGTATCTATTAATTTGCTTATAAAGAAGTCTCTTTATAAGCAAATTAACCGCTATATTAGTGACAAAAATTTACTATTAAAAACAAAAACTGGAAAAATTATGAATTTTTCTTAACACGGACTATGATGTATGACTAGGGATTTCATAAGACCCATTATTAATCCGGAGATGGCTCCCGTACCTCCCTCTCATCTCCACGTAGCTTTAGGTGGGAATTAACACTGCCTATTGACTTTATAGGAATTTTTGCCTTGAAAATGTTATTGAGAAAAAATCGCGTTTATCAATTGGATTTTCTTGAGCGATAGAATATATAAAATTGGTTGACAAATCCACGTTTCGGTAGGTATCTCTCTCAGGTCCTGTGGATGTGTTGATTATGTTTTATTGACGGTTTTTAGGGATTATTTTAATTTTGTCAATTTATTGGTGACGTCCATTCATTGGTTTTTTGCAGTGAGGGATTTTCGCGTGTTTTGTGGGATTTTTTGGGGTGCTGATTTTTGGCATTTTGATTTTGTTTCTTATACTGCCTGGATTGGGCTGTATTCCTTAGCTTTGGGTGTATTGTGTTATGGGGATGTGGCCGATGGAATTTTTTGAGTGTAGGATCCGCGGAGTGGATTGGGATTGTCACTGGGATAGGGCGGAGGTGATGGGGTTATTGGACTGATTTCACGGGGTAGGCAGTTTGGTGTTACTGCCGCTGCTTACTGATACGGTTGGTATCTTGATTGTGATTTGTGTTTGGGGACCTGATCCCATAGGGTTTGTTATTTTTTGACAATTTGGAAATATTTTTGTATTTCATTTGAATTGTTCGGTTCGGTATTTTGTTTTTAATTTTATTTTTCTTGTCGCGATTATGATTGGTGGGAACGTGTATTATGGTCTTTGTGGAAGCGGAAGGTGTTGTTTGTCGGTGCTGCATGGAGTCAGTAGGGTGAGTTTTTGAATTTATTGTTTTTTGGGGAATCTGTATATGGGGTATTGATGGGCTACTTTTTTCTTGTTCTAATTTTATTGTGTCTGTTATAGTCCCCGGGTGTTGTGACCAGCGGTTATTGGTTCTCGGGCGTGGTACTGGGATGGATGGGGAAGGCTTTTTGGATTGTTTTGATTTATGGTTTTTTGGGACGGGTTGGGATGTGGTTTGTTATGTTCGGGAGCATATTATATATTCGTCTCACAGGGGTTCCACGGAACTAGTAGGTTAATCCTGCTGATGAGTCCCTTTGGCAGGGGACGAAAGCGCTTCAGGAATTGCCCAAGTGCCTACACGGCTATGTTATTGCACGGGTGGTGGGTTTTTTCGATTTTAGTTTTTTGTTGTTAAATTTTGTGTGGTTTCTTTTTTCATTTTGTTAGCGGTGTGTTGCGATGGATGGAGGAACCGATAAATTTGACATTTTAGGGCTCTTTTCCCCTGTTTTGTCTTTCCGCAGGATTACCGGACTGACGGACCGGTAGGGTAGTTAGATCATCGATGACCCAAGTAGGGAACTGGCCATCCAAAGAATTGAGTCAGTTATCTGCATGATTTTAATGAATTATCCGCATAATGTTAATGAATTATTGCGTAAAGGGAATTCATTGAAATTTTATCCAGAAAGCTCTCTCTATGCAGCTTTTTTCCTAATTGAATAAAAGAGCCCTGATCACATAGGGTTTATTTTCTGACAGTTTGGAATTAATTTTTGTAATTTTATTTGGATTGTTATGTTCAATATTGTTTTTCAATTTAATTTGTTGTGATTGGCGTGGAATGTGTTTTGTGGTCGTTATAGGAAGCGGAAGGTGTCGCTTGCGGGTGCTGCATGGAATGGATGGGGTGAGTTCTGTATTTATTGTTTTTTGGGGAATTTATGGGTGAGTTGCTGATGGGCTATTTTTTGTTGGTCGAGTGTTTTTAGTTGGTTACGCGAGTGTGTGTTATGGTCAGCGGTTGTTATGGGCAGCGGTTATTGACCCTCAGGCGGGATACTGGAATGTATGGGGTAAGTTTTGAGTTTTCTGATTTATGGTTTTTTGGGATGAGTTGGAATTTATTTTGTTATTCTGGTCTGATTGGGGCATTTTCTTCTGGAGCATATTATATATGCGTCCCACAGTGGTTCTAAGGAACTAGTAGGTTAATCGTGCTGATGAGTCCCTTTGGCAGGGGACGAAAGCGCTTCAGGAATTGCCCAAGTGCCTACACGGCTATGTTATTGCACGGGTGGTGGGTTTTTTTCGATTTTAGTTTTCTGTTGTTAGATTTTGCCTGGTTTCTTTTTCATTTTCTTAGCGGGGTGTTGCAATGGATGAAGGAACCGATAAATTTGACATTTTAGGGCTCCTTTTCCCCTGTTTTGTCTTTCCGCAGGATTACCGGAGTGACGGACCGGTAGGGTAGTTAGATCATCGATGACCCAAGTAGGGAACTGGCCATCTAAAGAATCATCTCTAGGCCCCTTAGGTATACGTAGGGGTCTGCAATGACACATTGAGTCAGTTATCAGCATGATTTTAATGAATTATCCGCATAATGTTAATGAATTATTGCGTAAAGGGAATTCATTGAAATTTTATCCAGAAAGCTCTCTCTATGCAGCTTTTTTCCTAATTGAATAAAAGAGTAGGGCTGTATCCCTTGGCTTTGGATGTATTGTGTTACGGGGATGTGGCCGATGGAATTTTTTGGGTGTAGGATCCGCTGGGTGGATTGGGATTGTGGCATTTTGATTTTGTTTCTTATACTGCCTGGATTGGGCTGTATTCCTTGGCTTTTGGGTGTATTGTGTTATGGGGATGTGGCCGATGGAATTTTTTGAGTGTAGGATCCCCTGGGTGGATTGGGATTGTCACTGGGATAAGGCGGAGGTGATGGGATTATTGGACTGATTTCACGGGATAGCCAGTTTTGTGTTACTGCCGCTGGTTACTGATACGGTTGGTATCTTGATTGTGATTTGTGTTTGGGGACCTGATCACATGGGGTTTGTTATTTTTTGACAATTTGGAAATATTTTTTGTATTTCATTTGAATTGTTCGGTTCGGTATTTTGTTTTTAATTTTATTTTTCTTGTCGCGATTATGATTAGTGGGAACGTGTATTATGGTCTTTGTGGAAGCGGAAGTTGTTGTTTGTCGGTGCTGCATGGAGTCAATGGGGTGAGTTTTTGAATTTATTGATTTTTGGGGAATCTGTATATGGGGTATTGATGGGCTATTTTTTTGTTGTTCTGATTTTATTGTGTGTGTTATAGTCCGCGGGTGTTGTGACCAGCGGTTGTTGGTTCACGGGCGAGGTACTGGGATGGATGGGGAAGGCTTTTTGGATTATTTTGATTTAGGGTTTTTTGGGACGGCTTAGGATGTGGTTTGTTATGTTCGGGAGCATATTATATATGCGTCTTACAGGGGTTCCACGGAACTAGTAGGTTTATCCTGCTGATGAGTCCCTTTGGCAGGGGACGAATGCGCTTCAGGAATTGCCCAAGTGCCTACACGGCTATGTTATTGCACGGGTGCTGGGGTTTTTTCGATTTTAGTTTTCTGTTGTTAAAATGTGTGTGGTTTCTTTGTTCAATTTGTTAGCAGCATGTTGCAATGGATGGAGGAACCGGTAAATTTGATATTTTAGGGCTCCTTTTTTCCCCTGTTTTGTCTTTCCGCAGGATTACCGGACTGACGGACCGGTAGGGTAGTTAGATCATCGATGACCCAAGTAGGGAACTGGCCATCCAAAGAATCGTCTTTAGGCCCCTTAGGTATACGTAGGGGTCTGCAATCACAAATTCAGTGAGTTATCTGCATGATTTTAATGAATTATCCGCATAATGTTAATGAATTATTGCGTGAAGGAAATTCATTGAAATTTTATCCAGAAAGCTCTCTCTATGCAGCTTTTTTCCCTATTGAATAAAAGTGCTGATAAACGCATTTATAGCGCGGACGACAATCAGATAGACAATAAACACTACTTGTACAAGTTTCGGTATGTCTACTGATGTGAATATCTATTGATAAGTAGTTTAGTGTTTCTGGTATAGTTGATATTGTTATTCTTTCTAGTAGATTGTGTGTAAATGACTAAAGAGAGAATGAGCGTAATATATTTGTTTTTCTATGGTATGCTCAAACAAATAAAACAGATAATGAAGATTGTACAATAGATACTTATTGTACGCAGCCAATAAATATATTGTGAAAATTTCGACAAATCAACCCCTGTCTTCCTTCGACCTCTTTTTCACTAATTTTATTTAAATTAAATACAATTTTTTGTTTTAATTTAATTTTATTAATTTTTAAATACAAATTTCACAACAAATTTAATCTTTAGTCACTTGATTATTTGTTTCCACAACAATTACTTGAAAATATTTGTGGTACAATAAGTATTTGAGAACAAGAAACAAATAAATGCTTCACTCAATGCAAAACAAGAAATAACTGGTATTGTGTTTATGAATAAAGTGAGTGCGTTGAAACAAAACATAACAATATCAGTTACACCAATGGCCTTGCAACTCTCTCAATATTTTTTATTTGAAAAAATATTATGCGGCTTGGAACAGGAACGAACTCCGACTGGTTAATCAGGGATGGAAAAGGCTCACTTAATCGGGCTCTTATACCAAAAAATGTTAGATCGCTCTTACATATTTAAAAATGTAAGTAACTAAAAACTAGCTTCTTCTTTGGCTCGTTAAAAAACATAAAAATTAAATATTTAGATATTAGCAAATATTAGCACAAATTGCGAAAAAAAAACATTTGCAAAAAGCGAAATTTTTGCAACAATATATTCGTTTGCAGAATGTCGATCGCTGATTACCTCTTTTAATTAATTTTCTGTACCATAAAGCCTTTTTCGAATTCCGCCGTTATTTTGCAACTTTTTAAGTGCGGTTTTTTAAATATATAACCTAGGAATTAAATGTTTGTACCATAAAGTCTTTTTTAAAATTCCGCTATTATTTTGCAATTCTTTACGTGCGTTTTTTTAAATTTATAATCTAGGGGCTATAACACACATTTCATACAACAAAGTTTGGTGGCTAGTTGCAAAAAAAAAAACGCGAAAAATAAAATTTGCAAAAAGAAAAATTTTTTTCATCAATACTCGTATATTTGTTTGCAGAATGTAAATCGCTGATTAAGTTTTTTAATAAAATTTTTGTACCATAAAGCCTTTTTTCGCTTTCCGCGATTATTTTGCAATTTTTTAAGTGTGGTTTTTTTAAATTTATAATCTAGGGTCTATAGTACCAATTTTATACACAAAAGTTTGGTGCTTAGTTTGCAAAAAAAAAATAGAAAATAAATCGCGAAAAAAATATTTGCAAAAAGAAAATTTTTGCGTCTTGTATTCATTTGCAGATTTTTAATCGCTGATTGAGTTTTTTAATTATTTTTTTCTACCACAAAGTCTTTTTTCGCGTTCCTCTATTATTTTGCAATTTTTTAAGTGCGGTTTTTTAAATTTATAATCTACGGAGTATAATGCCCATTTCATAAAACAAAGTTTGGTGGTTAGTTGCAAAAAAAGAAAATGTTGGCATCGTTTGCAGAATGTAAATCTTTTAATTAATTTTTTGAACCCCAAAGCCTTTTTTCGCATTCCGATATTATTTTGCAATTTTTTACGTATGGTTTTTTAAAATTCATAATCTAGGGCTATAATACTGTTGGAATAGTATAATTCCATAGTATAGTTCCATTCTTGATTTTTATAACTAAATTATTATTTTCCATCCCTGGTTACAATCGATGTTTTGAGTCATACAAAGAGCGCACATAATGACCCTGCAAACATTTAAAAGATACCTTCCAAGAAGATATTAAAGCGATATCTTCTATTTGTCATTTGAATGAAAATAATCAAGTAGTATTTACTTTGAAATTGTCTTCCTTTTATCACTTGGAAGATAATTCGGCGATATTTGGAAAAAAATAATTCAAAAATTTTATCTTTTTATGACAATATTGCGGCAATATCACCTTTGTATCATTTGGAAGATAAAGCAAATTTGTTCGAAATCTTTTATCAATTTGGAAAAAATTAAAACTAAATTTGTACAAAAACAATCAAAAGATATATCGTATAGGAAATAAACTCGTGAAAAGTTAAGATTAATTGCGGGGGAAAAATCGTATAAGATGAATTCAAGATAATTTATAAGTTGGTCAATGGATTATGTATGCAGATATTGTTTTTCAGGCTTAAATTAAATAATGAAAAAATTAAATCGTTTTTTTATTGTACCGGGAGCAGAGAAACAAGCCAGCCGCCGTAAGCCGTTTAAGCCGCCGCCGCCGGTCATTTTAGCCTCAGCCGCCGCCGCCGATTTTTTTCGGATCATTTCGGCTGGAAGTATCAATTTTCCAAAATAAAAAAATTAAAAGCAAATGTCATTTTTAAAACAAATTTTCTACTTCATCATTTCCTGAACCATCAAGAGTATTTTTTTTAGTTCAAAAAAAAAAATAAAAGAACCAGTTTTATGGTCAGAGCTAAGAAGGATTTTTGTCATAAATAATTCATAAGTTGGAAGTTTTGCTTGAAAACTTCTGACAGATTTCGCTGAAATTTGGATATGCAATAGAGGAGAGAATCCAAATGAACACGTCTTTAGCACCCATAGTTTTGGATACAAATTACACAAATAAAATAAAAAATATACATATATACTTTTCAAATGACCAAGTGTAGATTGTAGGCAGAGCTTCGAAAGAATTAATTCAATTTTAGCTTAATTCGCACAAAACCGAATTCAGCTTTAGAAATTGAATATATATCATTCCATCAAACCATTCCTTTATAATTAATTCATAGGTTTCATTCCCAAAGTTTAATATTAAATAGAATGCATTCTTATGTTGAATACATTCCTTATAGAATTACAATCAATTTAAATAATTAATTTTTTCATTAATTCTAATCTTTTACAAAATGGCTTATTAAAATTGTCATTTTATTCAATCAGTAAAATATCTAAGGTATGAATATACTAATGATTCTGACAACACTTTAGTTTATAATTACAAATTAAATAAAAATGTGGCTTATACATTTGTGTTAATCTTTTACAAACGGAATGAAACGTGAAAGATCATTATAAAAAGAATGAATTCATGAAAGAATTCATTCACTATGCATGAAAATTAAAAGAATGAAGCCAGTGAATGAATTCATAAGGAATGGTATAAACGAATGATATATTAGTAAATTTTAATTAAAAGTCCAAAAGTGAATTAAAGAATTAATTAATTTGAATTTATGGTCGTAGGTTTGGTTAAGTAGATCACATCACATTTTTCAGAAATATCAGTACACCTGAAATTATTATCAAAAGACACATTTTTAAGACATTGCGGGCGAAAAAAATGTTAAGTTATTTCTCGGTCGACTTATAAAATTGGGGAGATATTTATAATAATCGACGCTGTTCTGAGTACCGAATCCATTCCCAACTTTTTTGCTGTTCCGTGATCCACATCCGAGTTATTTTTTCCTTTTTTTCGTGTAGAAAAAGCTTGATGATAGTGAAACGAATATATATTTCTTAACAACAATTATTATATAATAATTTATTTTAAAATTAGTCTATGAATATTAAAATTTGGTAGAAACAACAAATTTTCGAAATTTTTAATTCCGTTGTGATTTTACAAATCAACTCTAATTAAAAAGTTTCGGAACTAAGAACAGTGGTGAATATCTGAATTTTTTATTTTTTCTTCTAAGTTTTTCAACTTTGACATCTTTTCGAGCATAATTTTTTTCGAACCATATTTTTTCTAGTTTATTCTAAAAACACATTTAATTTTGAGGGAAAAAAGAGTTTGTTTATTTCTAAGTTCCGAATCCACATAAAAAATTCTAAAGTGAAACATTCCGAAGTTTTTTGCTGTTCTGTGATCCACATCCGAATTATTTTCTTCGTTTTATTTCGTGTTGGAAAAGCTTGGTGAAAGTAAAACGAATATTTTGTTGCAAAAATTAATATGTTAAAATTTATTTTAAAATTTGTCAGTATGCTAAAATTTGATGAAACGGTCAATTTCCGACATTTTGAATTTTGTGTGATTTTACAAAACCACTCTAATTAAAAAGTTTCGGAATTCAGAACAGGGGTGATAGTGTCAAAACTCTGTTTTTGAGCGACTTCAAGCACTTAACAATTTCAAATTCAGCAATTTTTTAACCGATTTTGAATATTGTAACGTTTTTGGAAAGACAAAAAATTAACTTTCCAAATATATATAGAATTATTTATTTGTAACTGAAATATGTTCACAGTTTTTTGTTTTTAAATATTAAAATTAATTTTTTTTTTTAATTTGTATACTTTGACGGCTTTTTTACAATATTAAACAATTCTTTACTATTGTAATTTATTCTGAAAGTGGGTTTAGTTCTTAGTAAAATCAGATTCTTTTGTTTAAATTAATTAAAAATTGAAAAAGTTATCGTAATTTTTATAAACATTTAATTTCAGCAACTCGATGTTCTTGTTAGCACCATTGTACAACTACCCAGGTAGAATTATTAGATAAAGTTGTCATTTGTGTCATAATTTTATTCCCTGCAACGTCAAACGAAAAAAAAGAGAAAAATAAAACGAAAAGAAAAACATACAAAATTTGCTTGTTTAAAAAAAAGAAAATAATAAAATATTATTTTAAAAAAACATGCATTTCCTAATACAAATGAAACAAGATAGTTTCCGTTTAACTTATGGATTAAAATTTCCCACAAATGCAAGGTTAGTTGTCTGGTATTTTGATATGCGTTTTCTAACATCATTAAAAAATTCCCTTATCATGCAGCTAGCAGCAGTCGTCCTCTATTACCTAACCAATCACCAACGGGCGGCAAAGATCGTGGTTCAAGTAAATATGCTTGAAACACCCTAGCACCTGGGACACCCTGGAGTCGTGCCTGGTTTTTAGTTCCAAGCGATATGAATTGTGGTAGTGGTATAAATAAATTTTAAATAAATTTCGTTAAAGTTTAAACTTTTTTTAAAAATTAAATTTAAAAATAATTGTTTGTTTTTCTTCCTTTGTTTTGATTTGTTTTTTTATTTTTTTGTTTTGTTTGACATTGCAGGGTTATGTCAATTCAAAATATATATTCTAATAATTCCACCTTTATATTGTTACGCCATGGTTAGCACAATCATTAAGGTTAATATTTTCAATTTTCTTATAAATGCAGAGATTCCATGTTTATAAAAAAATGTATAACTTTGACAATTTTAAAGCGATTACCCTGAATAAAGAACAAATTAGATAAAAATTAGTTTTTTTAAACAAAATATTGCAACTAAAAGCCGTAAAAATTAAACAAAATAAGAAAAAATTAAGAAAATCAGTTTTATTTGAAAATATTTCCACACAATTTTGTTGAATATATAAACATACACCCAGAAAACAAATTCAGTTCTGATAACCGCATTTGTAGCCAATAGCATGGTTCGGTTATGGTAGCCGAATTTATCAGTTGTGGCGACAGAAAACCAATTGAGACAGGACTAATTTGACTGTGGCAACGGAATTTTAGTTGTATCAAGAATAATTCGGTAGCCGCAACCGAAAAATTCATTTGATGCAACTGAACCATTCGATTGGCAACAAATGGGGTTGTCAGCACCTAATCTGTTTTCTGGGTGTATGTATATATTTGTAACGCCCAACTATCTCTCCTTCTAGCTCCGTTCAAAAACTAAAAATCCTAAATTTGTAATTTTTATCGATGAATTTAACTTAAAATTATTTTTTATATGATAATTCCAAATTTTTTGCACAATTTTCTACTGCTATATTTTGGAAAAAACCTTAAACATCTTTAAATTACGTGTATAATGTTCTATCAAGCCGATCAAGCCGCCGCCGATTATTTGGTTGCGCCACCGCCGCCGATTTTTATCCGGCTCAACCTTAATCGCCGCCGCCGCCGCCGATTATTTTGATCGGCTTGTTTCCCTGACCGGGAGTTTATTTAGCGATATCCCTTTTATTTTTCATATGAGTTATTGCTTTCATATTGCCTGGAAGTATTGTTTTAGTGTAACAGTTGTTTCCGACGGAGGAAATTTCCGGAATACGAAATTGTATTGCCAGCAATAAATGTTTTCTTCCTGGCGATATGTTCGGATAATCTTCTTCGTATTGCCATGTTTGCTGGGTGATATTGGTTTGAGTATGTTCCTGTTCCAAGGCACATAATAGAACAAATGCTTTCTCAGTGATAGAGAGTCCCCCAATCTCTTTAGTATGTATACTCTTTGATGTCGCAGCTTGTCTGTATGTAGAAGGAAGAACGGAAATGATAATTAAAAAAACAAAAATAACTACACAATTTCTAGACTTAAATTTTCAGCAAATAAGTTAACCAAACCCAGGTAAAATCCTTCATATATGGATCCATACATGTTTGATGTATGTTCGTGCATGCTCATAAACATGCTTGTATGTCCATTCATGGATATACATACATATAAATCACCATACGTGCATCCATATACATATGTTCATACATGTGCATTAACGAAATTTGAGGTAATGTCTGCATGTATGATCATACATTTTCATGCATATTCATGAATGTTCATACACAGTGTTGTCAGCTAAGGGGATTTCGCCCAAAATTGGGGATTTCAACTTCCGTTTGGGTACAGATTTTCGTGGGGAGGGATTTGGGGATTTCACAAAAGTTTGGGGATTTTACCCATGTTCGTAAGTATTTTTGGGGATTTCAGTTTTCTGCCTATTTTGTATTTTATCTTAAATTAAAATATCTAATGTACATTATTTTGTTAAAATATTTTTTAAAGTTGGCTATAATAGAATTTTAAAAGGAACGACAACCATATTATAACTTGGCCTATTAAAATGACTGATCGGTTAATAAACCACACATGTCTACAAATTCACTAAATCTCTGCGAAAAAAAAGACAAAACATATACAAAAATGAAAGCAACAAGTAAAATTTGTCGTCTTTGTATGTTTTGTTTTCTATTCGCACAAATCTATGGATTGTGTAGACACAAATTAAGAAAAATTTATAACTAGACGTCTACACAAGACATAAAATTAATACAAAAATTTTTGTTGATTTGCATGTATTATTCGTGGTTAAACATTGATTTTATGTCTCGTGGAAATGTCAAATAACCTAAAATATGGTTTGTAGACCACTCTCCTCATGGTGCCTGGTGTAAACCATGCAAAGTTTGCCTACACTCTCAATGAAGGACCTTCCCAGGAAAATTTTCTGTTCTAAAGAATCGGTTGTAGAATAGCTACTTTTCATTCACAACCCCTTCTACTGTCGATTCTAACACCGATTCTTTTTGTTTGAAATTGTCCCAAAAGCAACCCCTTCTATAGGTCCAAAGTGGAACTGGTTGCTCTAGAATCAGTTCTGGAACTGTTTCTACGTCAAACACACCTTCCATATAGGATCGCAGGAACTGGTTCCGGAACCAGTTCCATGGAATCGGTTGAATGGAACCAGTTGTAGAAGGGGTGTGGTTGGCTACCGATTGTAAAAAATTCTCCTGTGTTGTTTTTTGATTTTTTTAAAAAAACCTACATAATTTGTAAATAGTTAAACCCCGTAACCAAAAAAATTAGTGTTGCTTTTTAGTAAACATCCCATATTTTGGAATCGAGAGTGGCCAAATTTTAGATAAATGCATTCCTTTTTGACATTAAAAAAATGTAGAAGTAATATTCTATCGGGAATTTTTAAGAATTTCTTGAAAATGAAAACGGCAATCTTTAGGTGGTTACATAGAGTTCCAGGGTGCAAAATAGGATTGAAATCAGAAATCCCACGTTCAGATTTTGACCGATCGTGGAAAGGCCGATAAATATGTTTTTTAATAGTAAAAATAAATTCTACGATTTTTTTCCAAATCAGTTAAAATAATTTACACTTGATGTTACTTCAACATTGCTAATGTTAAATTTATATGGGAATAACTTAAGCCAACGTTGATAGCTTTATGGATAGCTTGCCAATATAATATGAGAATAACAAATAAAATTTAATTTTCCTTAAACATTGGTTTTTATTTCAAATTCGTACACTCAGAAATTTGTGTAGTAATGCGGTTGTAGTTATTTTAACTACAATTGCAGTTAATTTACTTAGAGCAAAATTTTTTAATGTTTTTGACAGTTATTTTTTTAAACAAACTTCAAAAACTACTACATTGTAGTAACATTTATTTTATGCAGTTATTTTGAATTTTGTTACAAATACATAAATTTTCAAGTGTGTATGTGCACTAGGGATGCCAAACGGGAAATCCCGAATCCCGAAATCCCGGGATTTTCGGGATTGGCAAAATCCCGAATCCCGGGATTATTTCTCAAAAATCCCGGGATTTTCTTATTTTTTAATATTAATATAAAGAGATATTGGTAAAATTATAAATTAAGTAGATTATTCGAGTAAACTATGCAAAGACTTTGCAGAAAAATGTGAAATTTTGGTAAATAATATTAAGTTTTTGAGTAATACATGCGAAAAATCAAGTTTGTTATTTTACCGATTTATTTTTCCAAGCGAAATTCGATTTCTGAAACTGGGACTGTAAGTTTTGGCTGGGACTGTAAGTTTGAATTCTTCCATGAAAACATTTGATAACGATAACCAAATAACTTTGTTGCTGTAATTACACGATTTAGTGGGCAAGGTTATCGCAACGAATCTGTTTTAAAATCTGCTTACAAAATACTGGGCGCAAGTGTACTTAATGACAGGCCTTCATATATTATCCCAGCCAGAAAAATACAAACGGGAAAGCGATGGCAAGGTATTTTAACAGGTGGTACAAGTACTGACAAAAATTGCTTTCCCATTTTCAATATGATAACGTCAATAGACAAAAGGATCGGCAGTTCAAAAAGCGCCGGAATAGTACTGGAGGAACAAAATTTTTAACTTTGGCAAAACGCTGCCAAAACCAATAAATAGGTGGTTTAGAATTATATTTTCCGAAATAAAATTTAAAAAAGTTCTTTTTTTTGCCCTGCCGTGATGTTTTGTAAAACAAATACTGGCAAAATGATTTTTGCAAACGCTGGCAAAGCGTCCCAAATGAGTGTTCTGCCAGTCATTTTTAACATCGCGGTTACCCACTGGTATGCAAGTACTTGATTTTTTGTACCACTGTCAATTTCTGACTGAGATGTTTCAATATTCATAAAATGTACCACATTATTAATTAACAACTATTAAATAATTATAAAACGCTTTATTCTATAAAAAAATTAGTTACATCCCAGCAAAATCTTTCATTACCAAATAAGTGGTTATATAATAGAAATTCATAGCTCCGCACAACTGATTTTTTGGCGTCTAAACTCATTATTTTTGTTTGGCGTGGTCGTTTTTATAAGTAGTCACGCTTACCCGCTCGCTTACGAAAAAATGAGAAATAAGTAGTTATGAGATTTTGAATAATAAGTGGTTACACACATGCTTACAAAAAGTTGAATTATAAGTGGTTGTCCGATTGCTTACTAGATTCTTAAAAATAAGGAGTTAAGCAAATACTATTAGCTTAAGGAAATACATTCAGAAAAAATTAAGTTTTCTCTAGTGTGTAATTTTAGGACTCGTCATAAAAATTTAAACATAAAACATATTTACATATAATAAGTAAAAATGTATAAAATTTAACTGTGTAGAAAGTACTTATTTAAACTATTACGAGTAAGTCATTATTTTATATTTAGAAACAATGAATACAATAGGCCGTTATTAGGAAGTCATTATTTTATATTATAAAATAATGCAAAAGGTAATGATATATCATTTTTGGTAATGCAGATAGTAATGAGGTGTCATTACCAATATTTTGCTGGGATAATATAAAAATTTTTACAAATAAAGGAAACTTTAAATCCCGAAATCCCGTAAAATCCCGGGATCCCGAAAAATTCCGTAGTCCCGAAAATCCGAAATTTCATACAAAATCTCGAATCCCGGGATTTTCAAATATCAATCCCGATTGGCATCCCTAATGTGCACGAAGTAAAGAAGAATCTGTGTACGAAGCATTTGTTTAGAAATTTCTAGTGAAGGAATATGAGAAGAACATGTTTTCTCTTGTCTTAGTCATAAATCAACGCTAAAGAGTGAAGACGCGTTATACAGAAAAGGTTATATATTTTATTAAATTATTAAAATAATAAGGTACGTTTTATAATATAAAGTATAAATTTATTCACGGGAATATTGAAAAATATTGTATTTATTTTCTTTCAGTTCTTTTATATTTTCATCCCATTCTACCTGGAGAAAAAAAGGAAGCTAAACAATATTTCGTCCCTCACAGACGGACATCTAGAACAATATAGTGAACAATAAAAGTGATATTGAGTGTAAATTTTTATTTCTCAATATTAAATTTATTATGGAATAAAATTAAGTTAAGAGTATTTATATAAATTTGTTTTTATTAAATTAATAATTTTTAAAATAATTTTTGTTTATGTTATTTTAACTACATTTGCAGTTATTTGTACAGTTTTACTATAGTTTGCATGTACGTCATTTTAATTGCATTTGTAGTTGTTTTTACTACATTTGTCAGTTGATTTTTAACAGTTAAAAATAACTTCACATTGCAGTTGATTTAAATGCAAATGTAGTCTACACCTTTTTAAATGCAAATGCAGTTATTTTAACTGTCATTTGCAGTTGATTTTACCTACATAATTCCCTGAGTGTATTAAAAACTATATTGGGGAAATATTTGGGGATTTATAAATTCGTTTTGGGGATTTTTGGGGATTTCAACTTCTAAAATGGGGATATGAGCACAAACTTTTCTGGCAACGCTGTTCATACATGAACATATATGTAGATACTAGCGGGCGCAGCCCGCTACGTTGTTAGCGTGCCTTAAAGGTTAAGGGGGGGGGCTGCGCCCCCCACAATTTTTATTAAATTCGTTTTTTCATTTAAAGTTTTTTTATTTAAAGCCTTCACCCAGCCACCACAAATAAATAATTCTGCACAACAATGGGTTTAAAATAAATAAATATTTGATCACTTTTTCTCATGAAAGTGGATTGTTAGTAATGAATCCATAATAAATTGCAATATACGTGTGTATGTTAAGATAATTTGGTAAAGTGCGAACTTAGGTAGATAGACCCGTAAGTAGTTTTGTTCATTTGTGTTTTGAATGAAAATAAATAACGTAAAGCAGGGTTGGAAAGCATTTTATAATATTAAAAATAGCGGGCAAAGCTACGTTGTTAGCGTGTCTTAAAGTTTTTTAAAGGTAGACCTGGCAATTCAAGTAAATTCACAAATTCAGTTGGAAAATTTACTGCGTCGGTTTCTTCCACCGGTGCTTCGTTACATGAAGTTTAAATATCGGAATATATAAGTTCCATTCCTTTTCTAAGGTTTTTTCTCTTTTAGAAAATTCGTTTAACTTTTTGGAGAGTATGTTTCAATGCTACATAAGTTTCATATTCCGTGGATAGTGTTTGAACAGGTAATTCCCTCTTCTAATCCATTTGCATTGTCTATAATTTCAATTCCACTCGTTCAACGTTTATATCCATTTCATTCCACTTGTGTAGTGTTTCAATCCCACTCGTTTCCTATTTAGTTTCTTAATTTTAGTGTTTCATATACACTTCCTGTTCAAAGTCCTAGAAATGCCTTGTCGATAAGTTAGCCCATACTCCAAGGAAAACATATTATATATTACAGGTTTCTAGCCGAAGGGTTCGGTTAGGCCATCAAGGGGGAGAATTATTCCGTTTTTACCCCTCCCGGTAGGAATTTCCAAAAATTCCGTCTTAGAGGACGTCTGCGTTGGAGGAGGAACCTACTACATACATAATTTTAGGTCTCTATATCCAGCAGTTTGGCCAGGCCGTCAAGGGGGAAGTTTTTCCCTTTTTACCCCTCCCGGTATGAATTTCCAAAAATACCATCTTAGGGGACGTCAACGTTGGAGAAGGAACCCAATTTAAGATCCCTTGTTCCAGCAGTTTGGCCAGGCCGTTAAGGGGGAGACTTTTCCTGTTTTTGACCCTACCTGTAGAAATTTCCAAAAATCTCATCTTAGCGGATGTCTACAATAGAGGAGGAACTTTAATACCAAATTTCAGCTTCCTACCTCCAGCGGTTTGGGCAGGCCTTTAAGCGGCACTTTTCGCTTCATTAATCCCCATTTTTGCAATGTCCCTGTCCAAAAAGCACCTTCTCGGTAAGTGAGCACATACTCCAAGTAACATATGTTTTACATTTCAGGTTTCTAGCCAACTTTTACTATTTGTGCCCCTCTCGGTAGGAATTTCCGAAAATCCATCGACAGGGAATTCCGCTTCCTAGTTCCAGCAGTTTGAGCAGCCTGAGAGGAACTTAAGTACCGAATTTCAGCTTCCTAGTTCCAGCAGTTTGGACAGGTCGTTAAGGGGCAACTTTCCCTTTTGAGCCCCCATTTTATAACGACCCTGTCCAAAATTCAAAAAAGTATCTTTCTAATAAGTTAGCCCTCACTCCAGGGACCCACATTTTAAGCTTCAGGTTTCTAGCCGAAGGGGTTTTTACCGGCCCCCAAGGTGAGGCTTTTCTTCTTTTTGCCCCTCCCTTTAGGAATTTACAAAAATTCCATCTTCGCGGCTATCTGCGATGGATGAGGAACATTCATACCAAATTTCAACTGCATTGCCTAAGCGGTTTGGGCAGGCCGTTAGTGGGGACATTTTTCCCTTTCAACCACCATTTTTACTATGTTCCTGTTCCAAAATAGAAAAATTACGTTGCCGGTGAGTTAGTCCTACTCCAAGGAATACATATTTAAAATTTTAGATTGGCCAAAAGGGATTGGGCAAGCCGTCAGGAGGAGACTTTTACCTTATTTCCCCTCCCGATAGGAATTTCAAAAATTCCGTCTAAGCGGACGCCTACACAGAAGGAGGAACTCACATACCGAGTTTCCTTTTGGGATATCCTGTAGGGAATTCCAAAAATACAAACTTAGTCGATGTCTACTACAGTGGAGGAACCTTTATACCAAATTTCAACTTCTTACCTCCAATTTGTGAGACTGTTTATGGGGAGACTTTTCCCCTTTTTCCGGTAGGAATTTCCAAAAATCCCGTCTTAGCGCACGTCTATGCCGAATATCAAGAAACCTTGTTTTAGTGGAGATATCCGTGGGGGGAGGAAAAAAAGTAGTTTTTTTGAAATTATATATTATTTTAAATGGTACTTTTTGGAAAAACGAAATTTTTTGGAAAAAGATACTTTGTTTTTACAAAGTACTTTATTTGTACTTTTTTTGGAAAAGGTATTTTTTTTTAAAAAGGTGTTTTTTTGGATAAATGTATGTATTTTGGAAAAAGGTACTTTTTTTGGAAAAGGTACTTCTTTTGGAAAAGGAAAATTTTTTTAGAAAAAGGTACTTTTTTTTTGGGAAAAGGTACTTTTTTTGGGAAAAGGAACTTTTTTTTGGAAAAGGTACTTTTTTTTGGAAAAGGTACTTTTTTTGAAAAAGGTATTTTTTTGAAAAAATGTATGTTTCTTGGGAAAAGGAAAATTTTTTTAGAAAAAGGTACTTTTTTTTGGGAAAAGGTACTTTTTTTTGGAAAAGGTACTTTTTTTGAAAAAGTTATTTTTTTGGAAAAATGTATGTTTTTTGGGAAAAGGTACTTTTTTTTGGAAAAGGTACATTTTTTTAGAAAAAGGTACATTTTTTGGAATAAGGTACTTTTTTTAAAAAAGGTACTTTTTTTGGAAAAAGGTACTTTTTTTTGGAAAAAGGTACTTTTTTTGGAAAAAGGAATTTTTTTTGGAAAAAGGTACTTTTTTTGGAAAAAGGTACTTTTTTTGGAAAAAGGTACTTTTTTTGGAAAAAGGTACTTTTTTTGGAAAAAGGTACTTTTTCGGGAAAAGGTACTTTTTTTGGAAATGGTACTTTTTTGGGAAAAAGGTACTTTTTTTGGGAAAAGGTACTTTTTTTGGGAAAAGGTACTTTTTTGGAAAAAGGTACTTTTTTTGTGCCCTTTTTGCCACTCCCGATAAGAATTTCCAAAAATGCCGTCTCAACGGACGTCTACACCGGTCGAGAAACCTACATACCAAATTTCAACTTCATAGCTCCAGCAGTTTGAGCAGGCCGTCAAGGGGGAGACTTTTTCCCCTTTTTGCCCGTCCGTGTAAAAATTTCCAAAACTCCCGTCTTGGTGGATGTCTACGATAGTGGAGGAATTTTTATACCAAATTTCAACTTCCCACCTCCAGCGGTTTGGGCAGGCCGTCAAGGGGGGCCTTTTTCCCCTTTTTAACCCCCATTTTTACAACGTCCCTGTCCAAAATTCTAGAAAGTACTTTCCAAAAAAGTTAGCCCCTACTCCAAGGAACACATATCTTAAATTTCAGCTTTCTAACCAAAGGGGTTTTGGCAGGCCGTCAAGGGGGACACTTTCCCCCTTTTTGCCCGTTCCGGTAGGAATTTCCAAAAAATCCCGTCTTAGCGGACGTCTACCCCGAAAGAGGAACCTACATACCAAATTTCAACTTCCTAGCTTCAGCGGTTTGGGCTGGGCGATGTTGAGTCAGTCAGTCAGTCACGTTATTCTTTTATATATAGAGAAAGATTACCCCAAATTTCGTTGATGCACATATGTGAAGATATATGGATGTATATATGGAGATTTATGTATCCATGTATGGAAAATCATGAAGGTTTGTCAGCAAGCACAATCATACATTAAACCTGTATGTATCCATATATGTCCATTTTTACCCCGGAAGTATAATTTCTCTACAAATTTTTTCAGTTTTTTTCAGTCTACTAATATTCAGCAAAAAATTTTATTGATTTTAGCAAGGACTTTTGTCAATTGCAATCGACTAAGTGTTAGCAAAACTTTTACTGAGATTACTATTTTTTTCGGTAAAAATCAGCTTGCTGATTTATTTGAGTGTACCTTTTTTTGCATTGGATATACAATAAAATTTTCAAAGTGTTATTTCCAAACTAAGAATATATAAATAGTAACAAGTATAAACTAAACAAGAATTGTAAAAACTCAACGAATTCCTGTAAATAAAATTTCCTTAAAGTATCCACTTGTTGTTAAATTAGTAAAATGTTTTGCTGAAATCAGCAACGAAAATTAGTAAAAAAAAAAACCGTAATTTGTAATAAGAGAACAGCAAAAATTATTACTAAAAAAAATTGTACTAAGAGTGGGTGCGAACTGGCTAAATAAATCCTAAACTAACACTCGTAGTTTAGGATTTACCTCAGTGTTGTCACAATTTTGTTATTGTCATAAAGTTTAGGATAAAGCCCAAACCACATAGTGAAAGTGCCAGTGGACAGTGGCAGTGCTGTCAAACTTTGTTCTTCAATTTCGCGAAAACGATTTAATATTTTTACAAATTTCTTTTTGCGTTTTGTTTAAAAACAGCTCTTGTTTATATAGAAACGTTTCTAATTTATTGGCAGTGACAAATAGAGAAGACCAAAAACTGCTTTATCGACAAAACGTCGCACTGCGGTCGACACTGCGTTTAAGTGGTTTAGGCTTAAGGGTGTAAATTACGATTTACAAATTTCTATGAAATTTGAAATAGTTTTCAAAAAATTTTCAAACAAATTTTAAACCCTTTTGTCAATTTGTATTTAGTTTAGAGTTTATTTAGTCACCTCGCACAGGGCCTAAAAATCAGTACAAAAATAGTAAAGTGCGATTGATAACTGTTGTTAGGAATTATCGGGAACCATCCCAATCAGTAGGCCTTATTGGACCACACACATCCGAATGAATGTGTTCCAGGGGTCTTGACGATTTATTTCGAGTTCCCTTGAACGGCTCTCGGCACTGCTTGCTTTTTAAACAAATATCACAAAAATCAGTTTTACATACCTTTGTTAAACCGGAAACTATATCCTTACTAACCAATTCATTGCAAGGTTGGTTACCGAAACGAATAACGGTAAGGGTAACGGTAACGGTATACCGTTATCGAAACAGCAATACCGGTACGTACCGTTATTAAAAATTATGTTAAAAACATATAAAAACAAGTAAAAACATGGCATATTTTTAATTTTAAGTACTGAAAATACAGATTTTAAGCTATAAATTCAATACTGGTAGTTTTAATAAGTAAAATTATTATCTATAAATTTTTTGTAAAAAAAAACACTCAAGATTATAAAATAAAAAATAAAAAAATTGTAATTTTTATATAAAATAATAAATACCGGTAAAATACCGGTAAATACCCATAAAAATAACGGTAACGGTAACGATAACGGTATTTAGAAATTTTTTTAGAGGTATCGATAACGGTAACGGTATTCAATTTGAAACGGTATTTTAGCGATAACGGTATTATAACGATAACGGTAACCAACCTTGCTTCATTGTAACTTTGATTACTGATGTGCCCCAAACGTTTGTGCCACAATAAACTTTCTTCCGCTTTGCTTAATTTTGCCGTTGACTTATATTCACAATTCATTTTTACTTCAAATAAATTACCACAACGTAAGCAATTACTTCACCATTACTCACAATTACAGCAACGCTTCTTTGGAATTCACCCTTCAAACCAGTTTCAACAATTTTACTTACAGTTAGCAAATTTTCTCGAAATTCTGAACTATATAATACGTTCTTCAGCTTTACTTTGACACCAGTATCACTAATCAAATCAATTTCGCCGACCATAGAAACACAAATTGTTCATCTTCTTTAGCTATCTTTATATATTTAGTGGATGCCAACTTCCTTAAATTCTTAAAAATATTCTTCTCGCAGACAAAATCATCTGTCGCCCCAGAATCCAAAGCAAAAACCACCATATCTTCAGACATGAATGACGATGCCTTGGGATTTGCATCTGCCATAAAACTTTGCATCTTATTAAACTTGTGATAATATATTGTGCTTTTGTATCTTGCTTCCGAAACGATTGTGCAGCAGGACTAGCATCTTCTTCAGTTGACATTTTTACAGCTTCAAGACATCCTGCAGCAGCCAAATGTTTTCACACAATTGCACTATACCAGTTTTATCGGAGGGACCCATAACCTATTGCAATTAGCGGTTTAGTCGGTTTTTCTAGATAAAAATTTAATTTAATTTATTGGTGTTTCCTTTCACAAAAAATATCGGGTTATAATTTTTCTATATATAAAGTTTTTTTCAAACAATCCCCACACTCAAAAAAATAAGTTAGTAGAAAAATTAGTAAAACGTCTTGTATATCAAGTGTACTAGTTTTCAGCAATTTTTTTGCTGAAATTCCGTTTTCAGAAAAAATTTTAGTTATATTTGTTTAGCACTAAACTAATTTTGAACTAATGTTTTACTAATTTATTTTGCTACAAAAATTGTGCTGATAACCGCATTCATAGCGTGGACGACAACCAGATAGACAAGAGGTAGATCTCGCAGTTTGTCTGGAAACGGAAATGACAATAAAAGAAAAACAACTCTACACATATTCTATATTTAAATTTTCAGCAAATAAATTAACTAAAATAAATTTTCGCTACAAGTTTTTTGAGTTTTTTTCAGTCTACTAATTTTCAGCAAAAAGTTTAGTGATTTTAGCAAGGATTTTTTTCATTTGCAGTCGACTAAGTGTTAGCAAAACTTTTGCTGAAGATTACTAGTTTTTTGGTAAAAATCAGCTCGCTGATTTTCAGCAAACCTTTTGCTGAAATTACCAACTTTTTTGCAAGCACGCTCTTGACTAAAAATTTGCTGACACAGCAACATTTTTTGCTGATTTTACTGACTTTTTTTTCTTTTTCATAAATATAAAATATTCAACAAGTATTTTATTTTATTTATACAGTTTTACAATAAATTTGTTTACTAACTTCTTTATCTGAGTGTAGATACTTTGGAATAAATACAAAATAATCCGAAAAAACGAAAAATTGGGCCATTTTTTACCCCTTTTTTTGGGCAGCTAAAAAAATACGTGTCCTTTTGGTTTTTCTCCTCTACTATATATCCGGAGCTTATTAAGATGTGACGTTCCACCTTGGGAGTCTTTCCTTGTTAGTGTTAGCAAAACTTTTGCTGAGATTACTATTTTTTTTAAAATCAGCTCGCTGATTTTCAGCAAACCCCTTTTGCTAAAATTACCAACTATTTTGCAAGCACGCTCCTGACTAAAAATTTGCTGCACAGCAACATTTTTGCTGACTTTACTGACTTTCTTTTAGTATACCTGAATCGATAGAAGTGTGTTCTCTTTCGACCAAATACATTTAAAAAAATTAAAAGTGATATACTTTGAAATAAATCGAATTTCAGTTCTATTTTGAAATTTTCAGACATAATAAATGCCTCACTCATACTGGGTATAAGAAATAAATTTCACCAATCGATAGCCAACAAAAGCACTAAACTTTCTTGTTAGCTCAAAAAAAAAAGTAAAGGAAATATTAAGGGATATCATGTCAAAATTAGTCAATTTTGCTATGTTTCACAAAAATTCAATAAGTGGTTTTACGAAAATTTTGTCTCGGCTAGGACAATATTTGTGGTAAGTTTGAAGTATTTCCATTTTTGAGTAAAACGGTTCGACTAATTTTGCCTCATATTTTAAATTTCAACAAAATCGGACCACGGATTTTATGCTTGGTAAAAAAAGGGTTAAGTAATGACTAAAATTAAAATTTCCGAAGAACCCCGTTTAAAATTTTATGGGAAAATATAAAAATATTTTTTTGTTTCTTTCTTGAGAAACCCTAGGTGCATGTGCCTAGGTGTTAGCGTGGAAACTCGACAATTCGCTATTTAAAGCCCAGTAATACACATAAATATTTTTATTTTGCATCTATAAAATACTTAATCTATTAAATACTTTTATCATCATTAGTAGCTATATCGTGAGTTTTCATATGTTGATTAACACCAGCTCTATGTTTAAACGTTTTACCACACAGTTTACAGGCGTGCTTTCGTATATCTTCATGGACAACTTTATGCTGTTGCAATGCCCGCTTTGTGATAAATGCCTTATTACATATATCGCATATATACGAACGTATATTCATATGTGAATTCATATGATCATCATGCCGTATTTTTGAATAGAAACCTTTTGAGCAAATTTTACACGAATGCAAATAACGTTTTTCATGACGTCTACGATGATTGCTAAGAGTTTGTAGAAACCGAAATGATTCGCCACATATTTCGCAGCAGTAAGGCTTATCGCCAGTATGAATGCGCATGTGTAAACGTAAGTTGGTATAAGTTATAAATTTCTTACCACATTCCTTGCATACATAATTAAGATCCTCCAAATGACGTTTCGCATGACTTATATATACATTGACCCGTTTAAATGTCTTATTACATTGAGAACATGAAAAGGGTACAGTGCCGTCATGATTAGATTTATGCATTTTAAAATGTAATGGATTAATATATTCACCACCACACTCAGAACATCGAAAGGGGCGAACGTGATCGTGTAGAAACATTAAACGTTCGTAGTAATCATTATTATTAGAAGTAGTAGTTTCTTTAGTATTACTCTTATTTTTTTTATTTAATATTTTTCGCTTTTCCCTCGAAAAATAATTATGTATAGTACGTAGATATTCTTCCAATATTTTTTCCGTCATTCCTAGATTAACTTTGGTTTCCACAGCCTTCAACATTTCATTAAGTGTCTCTTGCCGTTTGTTTTTACAATGATGTTCTATTAGATTTGAATTCCATAAATGCGAAAAACCTCTATATATTTCCAAAATCGAAACAATTTGTTCTGGCAATAAATTTGGTAGATTTGTATCCAGTATTTCAAGTGAATAATTTTCTAAATAGGGTTTTATAAATTCCAAATGCTCCAAGAACCACGGTGTTATATAATATTGCTTTTTATTTTTATCTTCATGATCATCTCTTTCTTGGGCTCTTTGCAAATCTTCTTGATATTTTCGATACAAATGTACAACGACGGCTGAAACTTGACTTCCGTTTAGATTTAATTTATATTTTTTATTTAGCTCTTGTGCAATTTGTTCCATAAATTCTCGACGTTTTATTTTATTGCCATAAAACTCCATATTTTTATTCCACAATCCTGGTTGTTCTTTGTAGGCGGCAATTAAAGCTGTTACATTTTTCTGGGATTTCATAAAATTACTAACAAAGGCTGAAGATGCACTATTCGAATTGGATGGGTTTTCATTACACTGTGAGAAAGATATATAAAAAAATGTTTATGGTAAAAATAAAATTTATATACTTATGTGCAAGTTTATATATACTTATGTGCAAGTTTATATATACTTATGTGTAAGTTCATAATTACTAGCGGGCTACGTTGTTAGCGTGCCTTAAAGTTTAGGGGGGGTCCAATTTTTTTTAAGTTGGTTTTTTATTTAAAGTACAGTTTTTATAATAAAAGCCTTCACCCAGCCACCACAAATAAATAATTCTGCACAACAATGGGTTTAAAATAAATAAATATTTGATCACTTTTTCTCATGAAAGTGGATTGTTAGTAATGAATCCATAATAAATTGCAATATACGTGTGTATGTTAAGATAATTTGGTAAAGTGCGAACTTAGGTAGATAGACCTGTAAGTAGTTTTGTTCATTTGTGTTTTGAATGAAAATAAATAACGTAAAGCAGGGTTGGCAAGCGATTTATAATATTAAAGATAGCGGGCAAAGCTACGTATCTACGTTGTTAGCGTGCATTGAAGTTTTTTTTAATTCCAGTTTATGTAAAGGTAGACCTGGCAATTCAAGTAAATTCACAAATTCAGTTGGAAAATTTACTGCGTCGGTATCTTTCACCGGTGCTTCGTTACCTGCAGTTTAAATATCAGAATATATAAGTTCCATTCTTTTTCTAAGGTTTTTTCTCTTTTAGAAAATTTGTTTAACTTTTTGGAGAGTATGTTTCAATGCTACATAAGTTTCATATTCCGTGGATAGTGTTTCAATAGGTAATTAAAAGGGATTCTTCACCCCTTTTTGTTCCTCCCAGTAAAAATCCCAAATATATATAATCTTGCCTCAATCGCATGCGAAATTTTAAGTACCAAACTCCGTCAGTTTGAGTCATTCAAATTCCATTCCATTTTGTTTAACAATTTTAGTGTTCCAATGCAACTCCTTCCAAGATTCCATTTCGTTCACCATTCCGTTGCATTTCGTTCCCATTATATGTTATTCCAATTCCACTCGTTCCCCGTTTCATTCCATTTCGTTCTTACTGTCTTGTGTATCGATATTGATATCAGTCGCTTCTCTTTCCATTCCATTTCTTTGCACTTGCTCCATTCCATTCCACTTTTAACTGCAGTGTTTCAATTCCACTCGTTCCCCATTCTATGCCATTTCGCTCCTCATTCCATTTCGTTCTATAGTCCATTCCTCTTCCAATCCATTTCCATTGTCTATAATTTCAATTCCACTCGTTCAACGTTTATATCCATTTCGTTCCACTTGTGTAGTGTTTCAATTCCACTCGTTTCCTATTTAGTTTCTTAATTTTAGTGTTCCATATACACTCCTTCTTTAAATTTTAGGTTTATAGCTAAAGACGCAGATGTTCAGGGGGGGGGGGGCAATTCTCCCCTTTTGAGCCACCATTTTTACCACGTTCCTGTCCAAAGTCCTAAAAATGCCTTGTCGATAAGTTAGCCCATACTCCAAGGAAAACATATTATAGATTACGGGTTTCTAGCCGAAGGGTTCGGTTAGGCCATTAAGGGGGAGAATTATTCCGTTTTTATCCCTCCCGGTAGGAATTTCCAAAAATTCCGAGAACGTCTGCATTGGAGGAGGAACCTACTACATATATAATTTTAGGTCTCTATATCCAGCAGTTTGCCCAACTCGGCAAGGAGGAAGTTTTTTCACTTTTTACCCCTCCCGGTAAGAGTTTCCAAAAATACCGGCTTAGGGGACGTCTACGTTGGAAAAGAAACCCGAATACCGAATTTAAGCAGTTTGGCCAGACCGTTAAGGGGGAGACTTCCTGTTTTTGACCCTACCTGTGGAAATTTCCGAAAATCTCATCTTAGCGGATGTCTACAATAGAGGAGGAACTTTAGTACCAAATTTCAACTTCCTACCTCCAGCAGTTGGGCAGGCCTTTAAGCGGCACTTTTCGCTTCATTAATCCCCATTTTTGCGATGTCCCTGTTCAAAATTCCACAAAGCAACTTCCCGATAAGTGAGCCCATACTCCAAGGAACATATGTTTTACATTTCAGGATTCTAGCCAACTTTTACTATTTGTGCCCCTCTGGGTAGGAATTTCCGAAAATCCATCGACAGGGAATTTCAGCTTCCTACACTCATACAAATAACTCCGTAAAAATAGCAGAAAAAGTTACTAAAAATTAGTTAAAAATGATGCTGCAGAAAAAACTGCTAATATTAGCAGAAACAGTTTGCTAAATATTAATAAAATGAAAACAGCAAAAAAACTGTTAAATTTACAGAATTTTAGTAATATTTGAGCTGAATTTTTGTTAATTGCAAATAACAATTTATCTTGCTGAAATCAGCAAAAAAATTGCTAAATAATAGTAGAATGTAAATAGAAAAAAAACTGTTAAATCTACAAAATTTTTGCTAAAATTTTCTGAAATCAACAAAACTTTTGCAGATTAGTAGTGAACTGGAAAAAGGTAAAAAAGGAGCAAATGAAATGAAAATTAATAAATAAAAAATAAATGTGTATTTAAAAACATACTTGGGACCAGTTTATTAAATTTTTTCAATTGGCATTGTTCAATGCCTAAATGCCCATTTATAAATGATGAAAACAGTATTTGTTTTCATGTTTTAGCAAAAGAATAAATTAAGAAAAAAAATTAAAAATTCGCGTATTTCTTATATTTTTTTTATATTACAATGCTTTTTCTTCAATTATGTGTACATTTCATTACCATTGTTTTCATCAATGCTAATTGAAAAAATTTGTTGGCATTGACATTGAGATAAAGTAATGCCAATTATATTTCAATGTCAATGAAAATTTCCCAAGAATGATTTTTTGTAAAAGTGGTAATATTTATAGACAATAATAGGGGTTTTCATATAAACTCGTATTTTACTCGTAAACGGTGTAAACCTGGTATGTTTATAAGTTTAATGTCAAACTCCATACATAAAAATATGGGTTATATTTGTAAAAGGTTTACAAGGCATTTACGAGTTTATATGAAAACCCCTAAATCCCAGCAAAAAAATACCTGACCAAGATCCGTAAAATCACCTATATTGTTCGGCACGAATGCGTTCAAATTGAGGTGAAAAAGGCATTTTTTTAACATTGGCTTGTCATAGGACAGAAGGTGTTTATGCTACTTTAAGTCTGCTTTGCACGTCATAAAAATGAGTGATTGGATGTTCTTTTTTATATAGGAAAGTAATTCATTTTTTTTACTATCTAAGGAGAGATGAAAAGTAACTTCTTGGGAATGCATTCAAAAGTCATAAATATCACTTCTTAAATATATATTTGAATGCATTCCCAAGAAGTTACTTTTCATCTCTCCTTAGATAGTAACAAAAATGAATTGCTTTCCTATATAAAAAAGAACATCCAAGCACTGATTTTTATGACGTGCAAAGCAGACTTAAAGTAGCATAAACACCTTCTCTCCTATGACAAGCCAATGTTAAAAGAATGCGTTTTTCACCTCAATTTGAACGCATTTGTACCGAACAGTATAGGTGCTTTTACGGATCTTGGTCAGGTATTTTTTTTTTTCTGGGAAGTAAAAAAAGTTTTTAATTAATGGCATTTTGGAAGTCATTTAAAATACGTTTATTGGAAGTAAGAAATCAGCATATATAGCTACTTTATATGCAGTGAAAAATGCATTCTTGTAGAATGCATTCGGTTTTTTTTTGCTGGGATGTTAACCATAACAAAATGAATTTCAGAGACCCTTCTTTTGATTTATCATTGTTTGCTGATCGGATATGTACTTCCGAATTTATTTGAGTTTCCATTTTCACCTCTAAAGCTCCACCCACAGGAAAGAAGGTGTGGCCGATTAAAAATATCGTATTCTTTAAATAAGCTTAAAAAGTACAATATTGGGAGGAAAAATTATGGTCATCCCCGTAAACTCCACTTGCTCCCCAGAGATACTTTTAATCACAATTTTCATATTAAAATGGTTCGTCCAAAATAAACCTTGATCTTTGAAAATTAATGTATTACGATAAATTGAAACTTTTCATAAGTTTTAATAATTTAGATATTTTATGAGTATTACAAATTTTCAACCATTTCAATTTAGCTTTATTTAAAATTTTGCATTATTTTTGTCGAGTTAAAAATATGCAGTAATTTTTATGAGTCATTTAACATTCTGTTTATAAGCGCTCCAAAATTGGTGGTTCAGTTTACAAAAAAATTGTAAAATTAGCAAATCTTCTGTTAAAAATTAGTAACTAAAATTCAGAAAAATACTGTAAAGTTAGCAAATTTATTGTTAAAAATTAGTAAATTCAGCAAAAAAAAAAATAGCAAAAAAGTTTGTAAGTTAGTAATGTGGAGGTAGCAAAAAAATTAACTAAAAATTCAATTTTAACTAAAAATTAGTTAAAAATTTGTTAAGTTGAAGTACTAACAGTTTTACTAACTTTTCTACAAACTTTTTTCTATGAGTGTAGTTCCAGCAGTTTGAGCAGCCTGTCAAGTGGGACACTTTATCTTTTTTTGTCCCTCCCGGTTGGAATTAGGCTGGAAGAGGAACCTAAGTACCGAATTTCAGCTTCCTAGTTCCAGCAGTTTGGACATTCATACCAAATTTAAACTTTATTGCCTCAGCGGTTTGGGCAGGCCATTATTGGGGACATTTTTGCCTTTCAACCCACATTTTTACTATGTTTCTGTTCCAAAATAGAAAAATTACGTTGCCGGTGAGTTAGTCCTACTCCAGGGAATATATATTTAAAATTTTAGGTTGGCCAGAAGGGATTGGGCAGGCCTTCAAGGAGAATACTTTTCCCCTTATCTCCCTCACGATAAGAATTTCAAAAATTCCGTCTAAGCGGACGCCTACACAGAAGGAGGAACTCACATACCGAATTTCGGCTACATAGTTTCAGCAGTTTGAGCAGGCCGTCAAGGGGGAAACATCCCCCTTTTGGGATATCCTGTAGGGAATTCCAAAAATAAGAACTTAGTCGATGTCTACTACAGTGGAGGAATCTTTATGCCAAATTACAACTTCTTATCTCCAGTAGTTTGGGCAGGCAGTTAATGGGGACACTTTTCCAATTTGTGAGACCGTCTATGGGGACGTCTATGCCGAATATCAAGAAACCTTGTTTTAGTGGAGATATCCGTGGGGGGAGGAAAAAAAGTACTTTTTGTGAAATTATATTTTTTTAAATGGAATTTTTTGGAAAAAGCGAAATGGAAAAAGGTACTTTTTTTGGAAAAGGTACTTTTTTTGGAAAAAGGTACTTTTTTTTGGAAGAAGGTACTTTTTTTTGGAAGAAGGTACTTTTTTTGGAAAAAGGTACTTTTTATGGAAAAAGGTACTTTTTTTTGGAAAAAGGTACCTTTTTTGGAAAAAGGTACATTTTTTTGGAAAAAGGTACTTTTTTGGAAAAAGGTACTTTTTTGGAAAAAGGTACTTTTTTTGGAAAAAAGGTACTTTTTTTGGAAAAATGTACTTTTTTTGGAAAAAGGTACTTTTTGTGGAAAAAGGTATTTTTTTTTGGAAAAAGGTACTTTTTTGTAAAAAGGTACTTTTTTTGAAAAACCCGAGTAAAAAAGTTTTGACATAATCATATATTATTTTATGTAATTACATATAGTAACTTATAGTTAGATATGGCCACATATGCTTTTAAATTGAAGCATATAGACTTTTATATAGTCATATATTAAATATTTTTGCCTCAAAGGTTTTAATATTGAGACATATGTGATTTTATATTATTACATACTGGCCTGCATATAAGTGTATGTGCTATATATAAGTACACAAAGTAATATATAAAAGATATAATTACATATACGTTTATATATAATTTAGTATGACACTATACATAATAATATAAAACTATATATGGAGCCATTTAAGAAATATTATATAATAGGTGTTATATATGATTATATATTGACGCATATGAACCCATATATAACTTAGTATGGTTTCATATCTACAATATTTCATGATTTCTTTTATATATAACGATATGACATTCTTTATAAAATCATCTATAATTACACTGTGAGACAAATGGTAGGGGTCAGTGATCGGGAAGGGTTCAAACTACCGGGGAAAGTTATATCGGTAAAAAAGAAGTTATTCGTGTCCCGGCATTTCGCTGGGTCACCCCTAGGATCGAGATATATCGATTTGACCTTTGGTGGTCTTTTTTTTACATAACTCGAGAACCACTAGTCCGATTTTGCTCAAACAATTTTAAAAAAATTAAAAATTACAATTCCTTTAATCTGTTCATATAACGTTTTTCTATATACTCAACAGTTTTGCCGGTAAAAATAAATGTATGAAGAAAAAAATATTTTTTGCCTAAAATATTAAAAAAAAGTAATAAACAAAAGGTTATTGATTTTTATGGTAGCGGTAACAAACATTTATTTTTACCGGCAAAACTGTTGAGTATATAGAAAAACGTTATATGAACAGATTAAAGGAATTGTAATTTTTAATTTTTTTAAAATTATATAATTTATCGAAATTATAGGATATCCAGTAGACCTGGGGGTTATATATTTTGTAATTAATTACACATTCATTTACACAATTACATGTAATTGTAATTGAAAAAAACTCAATTACAATTACAAATTATTTGTAATTGTAATTCAAAATTTGTAATTCAAAAAAACTCAATTACAATTACAAATTATTTGTAATTGTAATTTAAAAAAGAACAATTACAAGTAATTTGTCAATTACATTTTTTGGGAAAATAAATAATGACAAAAAGCACAAGTTAGGGGTAATCCCAACATGACGTATTGTTTTTATACGCATCCATGCCTATGCAACCTATCCCAGTCAGATTTTTATACAAAATTTTAACAAAAAACACTTTTTAATTCTAAATGTAATTGAAATCACTTTCAATTACAATTACTAGTAATTTGTAATTGAAAATTTTCAATTACAATTGCTTGTAATTTCAATTACAAGTAATTGTAATTGAAATCCCTCAGGTATGATCTCCAGATATTGTATATCTTTTTTTATTTAAAAATATAATTTTGTATATTGTTAGATATGGTCATATATATTATGGTAAAAATATAGGGTTAATATTTAGGTATAATTGTATCAAACTGTGTCCACTTTTATAACATTTTATATAATTTTATACAAAAAGATATAATTTTATGTAATTGGATGAGGACAAAATTCGGATACAATTGTATCATATTGTATCGAATTGTATCAAATTGTACCAAATTGTATACAATTGTATACAATTCGATACAATATGATACAATAAGACGTTCTCATTTTTCGGATATAATTATATCTAATTACATAGAAGATTATATATAATTAAATATAACTTCATATGGCTCCATATCATTTTTTTTTACTTGGGAAAGGTACTTTTTTGAAAAAAGGCACTTTTTTTGGAAAAAGGTACCTTTTGTGGAAAAAGGTACTTTTTTTTGGAAAAAGGTACTTTTTTGGAAAAAGGTACTTTTTTGGAAAAAGGTATTCTTTTTCGAAAAAGGTACTTTTTTTGGAAAAAGATACTTTTTTTGGAAAAAGATACTTTTTTTGGAAAAAGGTACTTTTTTTTTGGAAAAATGTACTTTTTTTTGGAAAAAGGTACTTTTTTGGAAAAAGGTACTTTTTGTGGAAAAAGGTACTTTTTTTGGAAAAGGTACTCTTTTGGAAAAAGGTACTTTTTTTGGAAAAAGTTACTTTTTTTGGAAAAAGATACTTTTTTTGGAAAAAGGTACTTTTTTTTGGAAAAAGATACTATTTTTTGGAAAAAGGTATTTTTTTTGGAAAAAGGTACTTTTTTTTGGAAGAAGGTACTTTTTTTGGGAAAAGGTCCTTTTTTTAGAAAAACGTACTTTTTTTTGTAAAAAGGTACTTTTTTTTGGAAAAAAGTACTTCGTTTGGAAAAAGGTACTTTTTTTGGAAAAGGTACTTTTTGGAAAAAGGTACTTTTTTTGGAAAAAGGTACTTTTTTTTGGAAAAAGGTACTATTTTTTGGAAAAAGGTATTTTTTTTTGGAAAAAGGTACTTTTTTTGGAAAAAGGTACTTTTTTTGGAAAAAGGTACTGTTTTTGTCCCTCCCGATAAGAATTACCAAAAATTCCGTCTCAACGGACGTCTACACCGGTCGAGGAACCTACATACCAAATTTCAACTTCATAGCTCCAGCAGTTTGAGCAGGCCGTCAAGGGGGAGACTTTTTCCCCTTTTTGCCCCTCCCTATAAAAATTTACAAAAAATCCCGTCTTGGTGGATGTCTGCGATAGTGGAGGAACCTTTATACCAAATTTCAACTTCCTACCTCCAGCGGTTTGGGCAGGCCGTCAAGGGGGGCTCTTTTCCCCTTTTTAACCCCAATTTTTACAACGTTAGAAAAGTTAGCCCCTACTCCAAGGAACACATATCTAAAATTTCAGCTTTCTAGCCAAAGGGGTTTTGGCAGGCCGTCAAGGGGGAGACTTTCCCCCTTTTTGCCCGTTCCGGTAGGAATTTCCAAAAATCCCGTCTTAGCGGACGTCTACGCCGAAAGAGGAATCTACATACCAAATTTCAACTTCCTAGCTTCAGCGGTTTGGGCTGGGCGATGTTGAGTCAGTCAGTCAGTCACGTTATTCTTTTACATAGATATATAGGAGGCTAACGGTGGGTCTCATACTGCAAGTTTAAACTTTAGTTAATAGTTAACCCGATAATTTGTTGTTGTTTTGGGAACATTTTTTTGACATTTTCTTTTGTTTATAGTTAAGTTAAAGTTAAACCTATAGTATGCGACCCACCGTTACAAAACTATCTTTTATACAAAATTTGTTTCATAAGCCTCCTATAAGTTTATAAAACATTTACGGTGGGTCTCATACTGCAGGTTTAAACTTTAGTTAATAGTTAACCCAAAAATTTGTTGTTGTTTTGTGTATATTTTTTGACATTTTCTTTTGTTTATAGTTATGAGTATGAGACCCACCGTTATGAATTTACACATTAAGTTTTTGTTACTTTACTTGACCCCCTCTATAAAGCCCAAATTAGTTTGGAAGTATCGTAAAAAAAGTAACGTATCATTCTCATAATGAATAAAAACAGTATAAAAAATAAAAATATTGTATTTTTTATCTTTTTCTTGTGCATAGAATTAAATGTCAAGTAATAAAATAGAAAATTTCTATTTTCAACAGAACTTTTTTACGATTTTACTTGACAACAGTTTCAATGCATAGGAAAAAGATAAAAATATATTTCTATATTATTTTAACACACTGAATTGATTACAGATACGTTTTTTTACTTTACGATTAGACTAATGAAGCCTTAAATGTGACCAATAAGACCATTCCCAGCTAAAATATGTGTAAGTCATTCAAAACAAACAACTTTTAAATTGGTTACAATGGAGCGATAAGTGCTCTTTTTCTGTTTCGAAAGTTGTGCTTTAAAACAACTTTCAAAAATATATATATAATGTTGTGTTTTTCTTTGTAAATGCATTTGTTTGTAAATTACGAATTTATTAGAGATTCAATTTTTTATCTCTAAAAAAACGAAATATTTAATTTTATTCACGTACTTTATTAATTTACGATTATTTAGATATTTTTTTAATTATTCGTACACTAATAGAAAAAAGTCCGTAAAAAATTTAGTTAAAACTACTAAAAATTAGTTAAAAATTATGCTGAAGAAAAAAACTGCTAAATTAGCAGATATAGGAATATAGGAACAGCAAAAATAATTATCCGCAGATTTTATAGTACAATTGGCTATTTTCAATTAACTAAAAGTTAGCCTAAATATAACTAAAATTCTGTAAATTTAACAGTTTTAATTTTGCTGTTCTCATTTTACTACACCCAAAAAAAACCTTAGTTGATTTTAACGAATATTTCAACTATCCCATTGGTGAAATACCCCTAACTAACCCTTAGTTGAATCGATTTAGTTGATGGTAACTAAGTTTTAAAAAATCAACAATTCAACTATATATAAAGTTAATAGCGACGATTTTATAGCTAAATTTATTAAAATTATAAAAGTGGTTAAATTAACGACTCAAAAATTAAAAAAATTGTATACTTTTCATGTCAATTGGAAAATCTAATAAATATAACCCTGATTTATATCATCAGATTGCGATGTTTGTATATTTTTTTATTTGAAATGCAAATGTCCTTAAAAAATACAATTGATTATATATACCAAATAACGTTAAAGAATTAAATTAGGTTGCGTTTGCATCCACACCGAAATCCCAAGAGTTTTGCATTCATCATTGTGAAAAACAATGATTGAAAGCATACATAAATAATTTTGATAAATATATTCTCGTAAATTCATTGTTTTTCAGATTGTTGAATATCCAAATCTCGAGATTTAGATGTAGATTTAAACGCGTCCTAAATGGGCTTACTTAACAAAAAATATTATGATTAAGACCATAAAACCGAGTAGAAAGGCGCCATATAATCAACAATTTTTCGCAGGTGAAACCTAAAATAGAGAATAAATTTAACACTCATCACAAAGTCAGAAATAAACATCTTACCTGCTTAATTTATCTGCTGCTCTTTTGGAAATAGAATCTGGATATGGCGGGTTTATTTAAGCATAATGTTGAGATTAATATTTATTTAATATTTCTCGAAGAATTGCGGTTATTTTGTTATCCAAATTTTATTTTTTAAAAATATTGAGATTAAAAATACATAAAACTTTATAAATAAAAAAGTTTTATTTTTTAATATTCAAAATATTTTTGACGCAAACTTCTAAGCTTTTTTTAAATTTCAATATTTATTTTCAGAGTTGTCGTTGTTTTTACCAAAATCTATAGTTGTTGTCGATTAATGTAGTTATTGTGAATATTTCTCAATTCAACTACGGATTTCTTTAACTATCCATCTAAGAAATTTTTTCGGTATAGTATTTAGTAAAAAAATCTGCTAATTTTAGCAGTTTTTTCTGCAGTATCATTTTTAACTAATTTTTAGTAACTTTTTCTGCTATTTTTACAGATTTATTTCCATGAGTGTACATTAAAGTGTCCCTTAAAAGTAGATTTGTCATTATACCCCCCAGTTTTATAAGAAATGGTCCCAAATGGAAGAAATCGATTTTTTTTGGAAAACGTTAACCCGTTGCGAAAGTTGGACGAAAATTGCCCCTTTTGGAAAAAAGTGTATTACTATTAAAAATTCCCAAAATTCGAAATTTCTAAAAAAATTAATTTTTATTCCATTTAATCATTTAATATAGTCAAAATGATTCATACATGGAATTTTGACTTCATCGGATATCACTAACCCACTTTAGCCTGGAATCCAAAATGACCCACAAATTTGATAAAAATGCAAAAACGTGTTTTTTTTTTAAATTAATTTTAAAGATTTTTTAAAATGCCTAATTTGGAGATCTCGATTGCTATTTGTACCACATAATAGTTGATATTAAAAAAAAAAAAATAAATTGGAAAAATGATAATCCGAGTTTGTGTTTGGAGCGACTGCTTTTCAGGACATTTTACAAAAATTGCTCATTTTGTCAAAATTTTCAATGTTTTCATCAAATTTTACACGGTTTTCGGAAAAACAGCACTCAAATTTGGTTAGATTATAATTATCTTTTCATTTCTTTAAAAAAAAATTTAACCCTTAGTGGCCTGGGGTCAGAAAAGACCCATGGAACTTAATATTAATTATGACTACGAGATTGTAAAGCCATTAAATTTATAAAAAAAAATCTCAACTGGATAAAAATAATTATTTTGTGTAACGTGATCCATATGGGGTTAATTTTTATACTTTTGGCCAAAAATGCCCCACTAGGAAATTTACAGAATAACATAATTAAAATTAAGTTCCATGGGTCTTTTCTGACCCCAGGCCACTAAGGGTTAAATTTTTTTTAAAGAAATGGAAAGATAATTATAACCTAACCAAATTTGAGTGTAAAATTTGATGAAAACATTAAAATTTTTGACAAAATGAGCAATTTTTGTAAAATGTCCTGAAAAGCAGTCACTCCAAACACAAACTCGAATTATCATTTTTCCAATTTATTTTTTTTCTTTAATACCAACTATTATGTGGTACAAATAGCAATCGCCCAGCAAAAACATGGTAATGACAGGTCATTACCAAACGGATTACCAAGTAATGATAGGTCATTACCTTTTGCATTACTTTAAAATACAAAATAATGACTTACCGATAATAAGCTATAGAAGTACTAACATATTCGTGCAAAGTAATAACTTACTGGTAAATGATTAAATAAGTACTGATTAAGTCTTTTTTATATTAATATTTTATTTATAAATTTGTTTTGAACTAAATAGTAAATTTTCCAAGGTAAAAAGTTTTTTTTTCCAATATGGCCAACTTTTTTACAATGTAGGGTAACCACTTATTTCCTAACTTCTGAGTAACCACTTATTCTATCTTTGTGAGTAACTACTTATTCTTTCACTGTGGGTAACTCGTTATCCGCACTTTTTTTGTAAGCGAGAGTGTAATGACCACCCATGAATTTTTGGACATCGCGAACAAAAGTAATGTTGCGAGTAAATAGCCTGGTAAGTAGTGAAACCCTTTGTCTGCTACTTACTCGCTTAATTACTCGGTAATGTCTGTTTTTGCTGGGCGACATCTCCAAATTAGACAATTTAAAAAATCTTTAAAATTAATTTAAAAAAAATACGTTTTTGAATTTTGATCAAATTCGTGGGTCATTTTGGATTCCAAGCTAAAGTGGGTTAATGATATCCGATGAAGTCAAAATTCCATGTATGAATCATTTTGACTATATTAAATGAATAAATGGAATAAAAAATATTTTTTTCCGAAATTTCGATTTTGGGAATTTTAAATAGTAATACACTTCTTTTCCAAAAGGGGCCATTTTCGTCCAACTTTCGGCACGGGTTAACGTTATCCAAAAAAAAAATCAATTTCTTCCATTTGGGACCATTTCCAATAAAAGTGGGGGGGGGGGGGGGGGTGTAATGAACGAAAATCGACAAATCGCTATTTTAAGGGACAGTCTAGTGTACATATTTTAATACTTCAATTACAGTTCCCATTTAAAAAGGGAAGGAAATAAAGAATTTGATCCCATTGAATCTTCTGGACTATTACCAAAATATGAGTTTTTCTTTTCACTAAATGCGTGCTATTACACCGTGCTATTCATCTGTTTTAAATGTCGATATGGTTTAATTGCCACTACGCATTGAAAGTCGTAAAATCAAACTAAATAAATAATTCTATAGTGACAAAAAATATATTATTTCTTCAACTCAAAAATAAATTAAAAAAAAAATGATTTCCGTCAACTTTAAAATGTCAAGTTCCAAATTTTAATTAAAGTTGAAATTTTGCTAAATGAAATTCTTCAACATAAGAATTCAACTAATCACGAATTGCAAATTATAGCCTTGGAACTTAATGCATCGTTTAATAAAAACGTTGATTTTCAGCTAACGATGGTTGACGTGCAAAATTCGAAATAACTCTAGGGGTAAACTGTCCTCCAACGGTTCTTGGATTCTTTAATGAATTTAAAGCTAAAATTTCAATCATAAATCTGCGGCTTCAGCAAATTTATAATGATGGCCTTATTATTGTAGAGTTGTAAAATGTCAATGCTTTTCTTTCCTTTATTTGTTAAAATGAAAAAAATATGAAAATATGAAACGCAGAAAAAAACAGGGGGAATATTACTAAGTCCCAGTGTAGAAAATCATTACCAGATATGTGGTTATGTAACTACATACTTGGTAATGGTAACTAGTTACTTTTGTTATTACATTTCTTATTACCTTTATATGACGATGTCGCGAAAAATAATGAGTTATGGTTACACACCAGCATACGAAAAATCAAAAAGTATATATTTACATATGTGCTTACCAGTTCTGACAAAAATAATGAGTCTAAAAATAGATTTTCAAAAAAATTAATTATATAAAAAAAAATATTTTTTATTGTATTTTTTTTTTAATAAAATTTCCTGGTGCTGGAATCGAACATGGGTCTACAGATTGCCAGTCAATAGCTCTACCATCTGAGCTATATCGACATGTAATATTTAATAGATAAAAACATACTTGTCCTCCTGCACACAAGTAAGCTTACTCGCCAACATACAATAAATCAAAAAACATGTGGTTACATATATCCTTACCAGTGTTTAAAAAATATTGAGTCTAAAAATAGATTTAAAAAAATTTTCAAAAAAATCTAGAAAATTATTTTCTATTTGAAATAATGATAAAAATAAGTAATTATCAGTAACTCATTATTATTTGTTTTAAAATAATTCAGAAGGTAAGTGGGTGTCATTACTGGTAGTCCAAAAAATAATGATATGTCATTACCGTTTCTACACTGGGGTGCTATGTAATTATACAACTACATAATTTTCAAGTTAGTTTTACAAAGTTCTAGTAAAGTATGCACATTTTTTTGTAAAATATATACAATCCTTGCAAAATATATACATGTATAGTGGAAAATATCCGAAAAATGACATATATTTTGCTAGAAAATTGTAAAACTTACTTCGAACTTATGTAGTTGTATAATTACATAGCACTTAGATAAAGTTCCCCCTGTTTTTTTTCTGCGTGTACGCTTTAATATTCTGAAAATTCCTTGAGTAATTTTTTAAAAAAAATCGGAGTAGGTTACATATAACTTTTAGTCCCAGTTTTTAGGATGTAGATTATCTTTAAACTGAGTTTAACGCATTTTATAACTGGAATACTGCTTCTTAAATCTATTTTATTTTCTTTCAATGAAGGCCGAGAAAAAGTTGTTCAAGCAAATTTTTGTTAATAAACTTGAAATGGCTGATATAATTCTTTTTCGGTTTAACTAAACCAAGTTTACCTGACATCCCAAAAGCTCGGCCTTAGTGTATTAATCTTATTTAATTCAATATCGTATCTTTTTTAATTTAAAGACTGAAGTTAACACGTTACAAACTTATTTAAAAAAAACTGTTGAACAAAAATTAAAAAAAAATATTGTTTTTGTCTGATTTTTACTTAATCGAATTTATTCAGATGCAAAAAAAGTGTTTCCTTAATATTGTCCTACAAATAATAATAAATTGAGGCTTTTGTTTCACAATAGGTTCAGAAATGGGTAAAGGCTAAACATTAAAATTGCATCTAAAATATGCTATTTCATACATTATAAAAAGATCATTTAAATCACTTTTAAAAATGTATTATATTATATCATAGCTGTTATCTTCAATTACTTTTATTTGAATTTTACAGAAAAAATTAAATAATTTTTAGTTTTTATTTGTTTCAAAAAAATTACAATTATTTTTAAATTAATTGAACGTTTTCAAATAAAAATATTAATTACCTTAATATTTATTTGGTATGAGTTAGAAATAAATATTTTTTTAATTGTTATTTTTCTTTGAGAACAACTCAAATACTTTTTTTTAATTGAAACATCTTTTTATAAAATTTCAATTAAAATTTATTTCTTTAAAAATTTTATTATTAAATTAAAATATTTTAATTTGTAAAAATATAAAACAAAATTTTCTAATAAATATTTCATTTGCCTTCAAACAAAATAAAAATATATTTTTTTCAAATCTAAAATATTTTGAAATTTTATTTGAACCAAAATCTAATAAAATAAAAAAATATTTTCCTCAAATTTTGTTCAAATAAAATTTTATTTTGCTAACGAAATGTATCAAATAAAAATTTATTTCAACATAAAATGTATCTAATAAAAATTTATTTCAATATAAAATGTATCAAATAAAAATTTATTTCAACATAAAATGTATCAATTAAAAATTTTGCTCAACTTTTTTTAAAATAGAAATGTTTCAATTAGATCTGTTGTTAGGTTTTTTTTTTATTCTTTTTAAAAAGTATAGCTTTTTTATGTAACGTACATGTGGGAAAATATACGGAACCGTACGATTCCGTGTAACTCAGGATTTAAACCATTTTAATAACAATATATGTGGCCTTCTCCGAGAAAAGGGACCTAGTGTGTCAAAAAACGGGTTTCGATAAAAATGAGAAAAACATTAAAATTTTATTTTTAATTTAACTTTCACACACTAGGTCCCTTTTCTCGGAGAAGGTCACATATAATATTTTTGATGGTATCAGCATTTTCGGGGCAACGAATTTAATCAGGCGTACATCTTAAATTTTAATATTTTGTGCTCTACTCAATTAAAAACCACCCTAATTTGCCCTAATTTTGCTTGTAACTTTTAAAAGTTTTTCAACTCTTTTGGATATAACTTTTTCAGCACAAAAGGAAATCGCCTAAAACCTTTAGCGGATAATAAATGTGATGTTAGAAAATCTAACACTTGTGGGAAAAAAATAGGTGCCATCAATTAGGAACAAATGGTACGTCTCTAAAATATGTAACTATGTTTTTTGAATAATGAGCAATTTCAGAGATTTTGAATTTTTGCGCTTTCAGCATCAATGTAATTGAAAAAAAGCATCAATGTAAATAAAAAAAACGAGGTCAAATTGATTAGTGTGCCTTCAGTAATAAAGAAGATTTTACAATAATAATCTCTTCATGTCTATGCGTGAAGAACTTAAAATTTCATTTTTTTTGAAGGGCACATCCGCAGTTCGAGAAATAATTAGTTGCAGTCCTGCGTAATCGGTATATATCAGTAATATTATTATTGTGTGTAAGTGCTAAATGGATCGTGCTATTATTTTGTTATCCAGAGCCATTTTAGGTTAAATTTTGTAGCTTTTCATAGATTTTTGTAGCTAAAACGGATGTGGGCACGAAACGGATAATCCGATCATTTTATTACTTACACATAACAATATTAGTGGCGATATACATACATATATGTGTCATATAACACTAGATTTACACGGTCAAGATTTTGTTTTCAAGTTGATTACACATACTGCTTGTCAAATTTAGTTGAACTTGAGTCTGTGACGTACACTAATAAAAAAAAATCCTGTACAAATAGGTCAAAATTGTGCTGGCGCAAATACATTATTTCCTGTTATTTTAGCAGAATTTTTACCTATTTGTACGGGCTTTTTTAGAGAAAATATCAGAACAATTAGTTCAATTTAATCAGAACGCGTTTAACATACTTTTGTGCTAACTTTTTTTTATGAGTGTAGCCTGCACGCAACTTAATAGTCAATTTTCTTTTCAAGATGACGTGACATTTTCATGATATTTCATGTCATTTCGTGGCTATAGCGAAATATTCTTATTCCATAAAACTTCATGCCTTCTATGTTATACATACAAAGATTTGTGAATCGCAACAAATTTTTTTTTTGTTTAATCCACCGTGTTTTCTTGCGGCACAATATTTGTAAAAAGAAAAACAAATTTATTTACAAGAAATTTTATCAGCTGTTTAAAACTTGACCGTCAAGTTTTCTCCCGACTTGAAAGAAAAATTGATATCAAGTTGCAGTTCAATTTTTAAAAATGTGAGTGGGTTAGTAAAAAAGTTTGAGCGTATTGAAATTTAAAAGGCAAAATTTTCGGAAAAATAAAAAAAAATTTTCCACTTGATAAAAATAATTATTTTGATTAACTTGATCCATATAGGGTTAATGTTATCACTTTTCTAAAAAAAAAACACCCACTAGCAAATTTACAGAATAACATTTATCAGATTTTTAGTAAATTGGGATATGCGAAAGGTGTTATCCTGTAAATTTCCTAGTGGGGCGTTTTTGGCCAAAAGTATAAAAATTAACCCCATATGGATCACGTTACACAAAATAATTATTTTTATCCAGTTGAGATTTTGTTTTATAAATTTAATGGCTTTACAATCTCGTAGTCATAATTAATATTAAGTTCCATGGGGCTAAATTTTTTTTAAAGAAATGAAAAAATAATTCAAATTTAACCAAATTTGAGTGCTGTTCTTCCGAAAACCGTGTAAAATTTGATGAAAACATTAAAATTTTTACAATTTTTGACAATATGAGCAATTTTTGTAAAATGTCCTGAAAAGCAGTCGCTCCAAACACAAACTCGAATTATCATTTTTCCAATTTATTTTTTTTTCTTTAATATCAACTATTATGTGGTACAAATAGCAATTAACATCTCCAAATTAGGCATTTTAAAAAATGTTTAAAATTAATTAAAAAAAAAATACGTTTTTGCATTTTTATCAAATTCGTGGGTCATTTTGGATTCCAGGCTAAAGTGGATTAATGATATCCGATGAAGTCAAAATTCCATGTCTGAATCATTTTGACTATATTAAATGAATAAGTGGAATAAAAAATAATTTTTAGAATTTTGGTAATTTTTAATAGTAATACACTTTTTTCCAAAAGGGGCCATTTTCGTCCAAATTTCGGCACGGGTTAAAGGTTTCCAAAAAAAAAACATCGATTTCTTCCATTTGGGACCATTTTCAATACAACTGGGGGGGTGTAATGAACGAAAATCGACAAATCGCTATTTTAAGGGACAGTCTAATGTACATATATGTATATCCAATCCGTAACTTTAAGAACATTTTAAAACGCCATCTTATTTTTTCCTATTACTCACTTTTACACAAATTCACAAAATGGTTAAATACCTATAAAAATATAAAGCCAAGAAATTAACAAAAATTGTAAATTTTCTGGTTAAATTAAAAAAAATAATTGAAATATTTTGTATCAATTAAATCCTAGCAACAAAAGTAGTTGAAACATTTTTGTATCAATTAAAACATATATTCTAAATATTTCCGATTCAAATAAAACACAGCAACAAATCTATTTCATGTTTTTCTAGTTCAAATAAAAATATGAAATAAATTTATTAGAAATTTTCAGGTACAAATAAAAATTTTAGAAAAAATATTTTATTTTTAGGAAACTCAAATAAATAATTTAATTTATTATTTTATTTGCCGAATATTATTTTTATTAAAATTATTTAATTTTTATGAAACTAGAATAAAAAAATTTAGAATTTTATTTGAAAATAAAAAAATAAAATAAAAATAAAAAATATTTAATTTGTATTCGAACTATGTCAATTAAAATTATTATTTTTTTTATTTAAAAAAGATAAATTTAAAATAACAATAAAAATTTTCCGTTTCATAATTATTTTTTTAAGGAACATAATTTAATTGAAATTTCTTTTTATAAATATAAAATAGTTTAAATCTAATTGATATTTAACGAAAAAATATACAATTACAAAAAAATTTATTTTTAATTGATACTTTTATTTCAAATAAACAGCTATGTATTATATATTGTAAAGAGTACTTCTAAATCACTTTAAAAATGCAAACAAAATGTACTCGTATTAATGTGATGAAAATGTATACCTAAAAACCATACTATATTAACATTATGTAAATCACTTACAAAATGCTCAAATTACTTACAAAATGCTCAAATTGAACTACCCAGCAAAAACAGACATTACCGAGTAATTAAGCGAGTAAGTAGCACACAAAGGGTTTCACTACTTACCAGGCTATTTACTCGCAACATTACTTTTGTTCGCGATGTCCAAAAATTCATGGGTGGTCATTACACTCTCGCTTACAAAAAAAGTGCGAATAACGAGCTAGCCATAGTGAAAGAATACGTAGTTACTCACAAAGATAGAATAAGTGGTTACTGTGAAGTTAAGAAATAAGTCGTTACCCTACATTGTAAAATAGTTGGTCATATTGGAAAAAAAACTTTTTACCTTGGAAAATTTCCTATTTAGTTCAAAACAAATTTATAAATAAAAAATATTAATATAAAAAAGACTTAATCAGTACTTATTTAATCAATTACCAGTAAGTGATTACTTTGCACGAATATGTAGGTACTTCTATATCTTATTATCTGTAAGTCATTATTTTGTATTTTAAAGTAATGCAAAAGGTAATGACCTATCATTACTTGGTAATCCGTTTGGTAATGACCTGTCATTACCATGTTTTTGCTGGGTACTGACAACATGGGACACCACGTGTAAAATAAATCAGTGTTAGAGCTAAATTGTAACTACTTCACAATCAGTTGATGCTATTCGGAGTGCTATTAAAATAACTTTATTGTAATGACTTGTTTTGCTGGGTTTAAATCAAAATTTTTAATAAAATTTTATAAAATTTTTAATAAAATTTTATAAAATTTTTTTGTTAAAGAATGAGTAAGGATTCTACAGGGTCCGACATCTAACGTTTTTTTTTTCAACTAGTGCTTATTTCGTGAATGGTAACACTTAGCTCATGTCTGATTTGACAGATAATTAGTTTTATCCTTCCGCTGAACGAATATGGTTTTGTATACGCTTGCACAGCGCTGGGAAATATTGCGACATTACTTTGAAAATCATGGTAATGTTGCAGAATGTGTGCGAAGTCAATGTGGCGATCGTTATCGGGCCATGTTGAACGAATTTTTGTTCACAAAAATTGAAGAGGAGGATATTGGCAACATTTGGTTTCAACAGGACGGCGCTACGTGCCACATAGCCGAAGCTACACTCGATGTTTTGCGCCCTGTTTTTGAAGATCGCATTATCAGCCGCAGAGCTGATGTCGTTTGGCCACCTCGGAGCTGCGATTTGACACCGTTGGACTATTATTTGTGGGGTGCCGTCAAAGATAAGTGTTACGCCGACAAGCCAGAGACAATTGACGCTTTAAAGGACAATATTCGTGAAGCCATTGGTGAAATACAGCTGCACACAATCGATAATGTGCTTAAATTGGGCCGATCGTGTAGGCTACTGCATGGCCAGCCGAGGCAGCCATATGAATGAAATTATTTTCCATTATTAACCGGAAGGATTGTACTTTCAAATAAAAAAAGAAATTTAAGAAAATATTCAGTACTTTTTTTTATAGCATTTTCAAAAAAAAAAGTTATTTGGCGGACCCTATAGTATTTTAGTACATATTTTTGTTTTTAAGTGCATAATTTAGATCTTAGGCAAACGTTTTTTAATTCAAATTTTGAGTATATATGTATTTTGCATGAAAGTCGCAGCCCTGGTCACACACTTAGTTTGTGCCCTGGTCATTACTTTTATTGACATCAATTAATAAAATAACTGATTTGATTCTTTTAATATTTCATTCATCATCAAAATACCCAAAAAACTTTTCTACGGACTTTGCGACACATACGGAACCATGAATCGGGCTTTTCTGTCACGTTTACGGTTCGTAAATTACGTATCCATCCAAGCCTGTACCTGAACGGAACATTAAAGAACAGATTTTCGAAAACAATACGGTTTGACTCCCGTTTGGACCATCCGTTTCCGTGCCGGTAAGGACAGACTTCTTCTTTTGCTTATTGAATTCATTTATTTTGCTGTCAGTACATAATAACATAAATTTAAAAAAGTTTTGGCAATTTAAACATCCCAGCTAAAAATCGACATATATGGATCCATACAGGTTGAATGTAAGTACATGCATGCTCATAAACATGCATTTACGACCATACATGGATACATTATCTCCATCCATGCATCATATATGTCCACACATGTGCATCAACGAAATTTAAGGTAATATCTACATGTGTGTACATGTATGAACATTAGAGGCGTCCAATAAAATGAAAATGCGATTTTAAAGAGTGTCGGTGTCCAACTTGTTTCCTTTCTATATAAAACTAATAAATATGAAGTTTGGGGGGCAATCGAATAACGAAAAGGCGAGGCGGAAATCGATTGAAAATTTCAAGAGTGTTTATATGGGAAAAATATGACTTCTTCAGTTTTTAGGAAATTTTCATTCTATAGTTTAATTTTTTCAACCACTTGTGTTATGAATCGATTTTAGTATTAAATTATCTTTTTAAAAAGCTGCATAACTTCAAAATCGGTTAAAAACTCGCCAAGAAATAGCAAATGCCCCAGACTAATTTTGTGCCAAAAAACACTAGGTCATGAAATTTGATGGCACTTTGTTAAATTTTCAGAAATTGATTAAAGCCATAAATTCTTTTTTGCTCTCTATACTTATAAATACTCAGATATGAAATACTAGCAGGCGCAGGCCGCTACGTTGTTAGCGTGTCTTAAAGGTTAGAATTAAATTTCTTTTATATAAAATAAAACAAAATATTTGTTGCTAAGGTAAAATAATTGTTAACGTAAATTTATTATAGATAAGTCATATTCGTGGTTGATTCTCAAAATTTGCTTTTTTTAAATACAGTTTTTATAATAAAAACCTTCACTCAGCCAGCCACCACAAATAAATAATTCTGACACAACAATAATTCTTGACAATATAAGTGTGTATGTCAAGATAATTTGGTAAAGTGCGCACATAGGTAGATGGACCCGTAAATAGTTTTGTTCATTTGTGTTTTGAATGAAAATAAAAAAACATTTAAAGCAGCTACGTTGTTAGCGTGCCTTAAAGTTTAGAATTAAATTTCTTTTAGATAAAATAAAACACATTATTTGTTATTAAGATAAAATAATTGTTAAGGTAAATTTATTGTAATATTTAAGTACAAACACTATTTTTTGCCTCTTCATTTTTATATAAATAAATCATTTAGTATACCAACACGTGAGCATGTAACAACTAATTGTCTGTTGTTCAAGCCATCGGCGTAGATAGATCGTATTCGTGGTTGGGTGGGTAAATTCGCTTTGTTTATTTAAAGTACAGTTTTTATAATAAAAGCCACCCAGCCACCACAAATAAATAATTCTGACACAACAATGGGTTTCAAATAAATAAATATTTGATCACTTTTTCTCATGAAAGTGTATTGTTCAGGGACGTAACAGTTATAACTTTTATTCAAAAAAGTGATTGTTTTACAATTATTTCCTGTTTGAGTATTTTTAATTTTCTGTTTATTTGCTCTGTTTGATTTATATTTTTAATTCAAACAAAAACAATCCAAACACGATTTTTATTTTTTCAAAAATAATAAAAGTTATTTTGTGATTTTTTTTCTTTATCAAAAAATAACAATTAAGAATATAAATCAAAAGCCATGGAACCAATGACTTCACCAATTATAATATCCTGATGATGTCAACTAATGTTAATAAAAGATTGAACAGTGATTTAAAGTGAGTAAATATGTATATTCCAGCAACTTCCGGCATTCAATTTAGATCAATTTTTAATTTTTATTTTATTATCAAATAAAAAAGTTAGTGCTTAATTTTTTCAAAAAAATCATTCTGTAACTTTTATAAAAAGTTTTAAAATAAAAATCAAAAAACAACAGAAATTTATAGAGTAAAATATAAAAATTGAAAAAATTAAAATCTTTGCCAAACTTTGTGATTTTTTGTGCAATATGATTTATAAAATATAGTGCATTATTGAAATATTATAATTAAATAAATTTGGGTGGTGACTTTTTTAGAAATATAACAGTTATTTTGGGTCTCTGGTATTGTTATTAATGAATCCATTACAAATTGCAATATACGTGTGTATGTCAAGATAATTTGGTAAAGTGCGAACTTAGGTAGATAGACCCGTAAGTAGTTTTATTCATTTGTGTTTTGAATGAAAAAAAATAACGTAAAGCAGGGTTGGCAAGCGATTTATAATATTAAAGATATTGTTAGCCTGCCTTAAAGTTATTTTTTTAATTCCAGTTTATGTAAAGGTAGACCTGGCAATTCAAGTAAATTCACAAATTCAGTTGGAAAATTTAATGCGTCGGTTTCTTCCACCGGTGCTTCGTTACCTGCAGTTTAAATATCAGAATATATAAGTTCCATTCTTTTTCTTAGGTTTTTTCTCTTTTAGAAAATTTGGAAGTTTTTTCACTTTTTACCCCTCCCGGTATGAGTTTCCAAAAATACCGTCTTAGGGGACATCTACGTTGGAGAAGGAACCCAAATACCGAATTTAAGCTCCCTAGTTCCAGCAGTTTGGCCAGGCCGTTAAGAGGGAGACTTTTCCTGTTTTTGACCCTACCTGTGGAAATTTACAAAAAATCTCGTCTTAGCGGATGTCTACAATAGAGGAGGAACTTTAGTACCAAATTTCAACTTCCTACCTCCAGCAGTTTGGGCAGTCCTTTAAGCGGCACTTTTCGCTTCATTAATCCCCATTTTTGCAATGTCCCTGTCCAAAATTCTACAAAGCACCTTCCCGATAAATGAGCCCATACTCCAAGGAACATATGTTTTACATTTCAGGTTTCTAGCCAACTTTTACTATTTGTGCCCCTCTGGGTAGGAATTTCCGAAAATTCATCGACAGGGAATTCAGCTTCTTTTCTTTGTTTGTCCCTCCCGGTTGGAATTAGGCTGGAACAGGAACCTAAGTTCCGAATTTCAGCTTCCTAGTACCTGCAGTTTGGACAGGTCGTTAAGGGGCCACTTTTCCTTTTTGAGCCCATATTTTATAACCACCCTGTCCAAAATTCAAAATAGTATCTTTCTAATAAGTTAGTCCTTACTCCATTGACCTACATTTTAAATTTCAGGTTTCTAGCCGAAGGGGTTTTTACAGGCCACCAGGCTTTCTTCTTTTTACCCCTCCCTTTAGGAATTTACAAAAATTCGATCTTCGCGGCTGTCTGCGATGGATGAGGAACATTCATACCAAATTTCAACTTCATTGCCTTAGCGGTTTGGGCAGGCCGTTATTGGGGACATTTTCCCCTTTCAACCCACATTTTTACTATGTTTCTGTTCCAAAATAGAAAAATTACGTTGCCGGTGAGTTAGTCCTACTCCAGGGAATACATATTTAAAATTTTAGGTTGGCCAGAAGGGATTGGGCAGGCCGTCAAGGAGAATACTTTTCCCCTTATCTCCCTCCCGATAGGAATTTCAAAAATTCCGTCTAAGCGGACGCCTACACAGAAGGAGGAACTCACATACCGAATTTCCGCTACATAGTTTCAGCAGTTTGGGCAGGCTACATAGTTTTAGCAGTTTTGGATATCCTGTAGGGAATTCCAAAAATACAAACTTAGTCGATGTCTACTACAGTGGAGGAACCTTTATGCCAAATTTCAACTTCTTATCTCCAGTACTTCTATATCTTATTATCTGTAAGTCATTATTTTGTATTTTAAAGTAATGCAAAAGGTAATGACCTATCATTACTTGGTAATCCGTTTGGTAATGACCTGTCATTACCATGTTTTTGCTGGGTACTGACAACATGGGACACCACGTGTAAAATAAATCAGTGTTAGAGCTAAATTGTAACTACTTCACAATCAGTTGATGCTATTCGGAGTGCTATTAAAATAACTTTATTGTAATGACTTGTTTTGCTGGGTTTAAATCAAAATTTTTAATAAAATTTTATAAAATTTTTAATAAAATTTTATAAAATTTTTTTGTTAAAGAATGAGTAAGGATTCTACAGGGTCCGACATCTAACGTTTTTTTTTTCAACTAGTGCTTATTTCGTGAATGGTAACACTTAGCTCATGTCTGATTTGACAGATAATTAGTTTTATCCTTCCGCTGAACGAATATGGTTTTGTATACGCTTGCACAGCGCTGGGAAATATTGCGACATTACTTTGAAAATCATGGTAATGTTGCAGAATGTGTGCGAAGTCAATGTGGCGATCGTTATCGGGCCATGTTGAACGAATTTTTGTTCACAAAAATTGAAGAGGAGGATATTGGCAACATTTGGTTTCAACAGGACGGCGCTACGTGCCACATAGCCGAAGCTACACTCGATGTTTTGCGCCCTGTTTTTGAAGATCGCATTATCAGCCGCAGAGCTGATGTCGTTTGGCCACCTCGGAGCTGCGATTTGACACCGTTGGACTATTATTTGTGGGGTGCCGTCAAAGATAAGTGTTACGCCGACAAGCCAGAGACAATTGACGCTTTAAAGGACAATATTCGTGAAGCCATTGGTGAAATACAGCTGCACACAATCGATAATGTGCTTAAATTGGGCCGATCGTGTAGGCTACTGCATGGCCAGCCGAGGCAGCCATATGAATGAAATTATTTTCCATTATTAACCGGAAGGATTGTACTTTCAAATAAAAAAAGAAATTTAAGAAAATATTCAGTACTTTTTTTTATAGCATTTTCAAAAAAAAAAGTTATTTGGCGGACCCTATAGTATTTTAGTACATATTTTTGTTTTTAAGTGCATAATTTAGATCTTAGGCAAACGTTTTTTAATTCAAATTTTGAGTATATATGTATTTTGCATGAAAGTCGCAGCCCTGGTCACACACTTAGTTTGTGCCCTGGTCATTACTTTTATTGACATCAATTAATAAAATAACTGATTTGATTCTTTTAATATTTCATTCATCATCAAAATACCCAAAAAACTTTTCTACGGACTTTGCGACACATACGGAACCATGAATCGGGCTTTTCTGTCACGTTTACGGTTCGTAAATTACGTATCCATCCAAGCCTGTACCTGAACGGAACATTAAAGAACAGATTTTCGAAAACAATACGGTTTGACTCCCGTTTGGACCATCCGTTTCCGTGCCGGTAAGGACAGACTTCTTCTTTTGCTTATTGAATTCATTTATTTTGCTGTCAGTACATAATAACATAAATTTAAAAAAGTTTTGGCAATTTAAACATCCCAGCTAAAAATCGACATATATGGATCCATACAGGTTGAATGTAAGTACATGCATGCTCATAAACATGCATTTACGACCATACATGGATACATTATCTCCATCCATGCATCATATATGTCCACACATGTGCATCAACGAAATTTAAGGTAATATCTACATGTGTGTACATGTATGAACATTAGAGGCGTCCAATAAAATGAAAATGCGATTTTAAAGAGTGTCGGTGTCCAACTTGTTTCCTTTCTATATAAAACTAATAAATATGAAGTTTGGGGGGCAATCGAATAACGAAAAGGCGAGGCGGAAATCGATTGAAAATTTCAAGAGTGTTTATATGGGAAAAATATGACTTCTTCAGTTTTTAGGAAATTTTCATTCTATAGTTTAATTTTTTCAACCACTTGTGTTATGAATCGATTTTAGTATTAAATTATCTTTTTAAAAAGCTGCATAACTTCAAAATCGGTTAAAAACTCGCCAAGAAATAGCAAATGCCCCAGACTAATTTTGTGCCAAAAAACACTAGGTCATGAAATTTGATGGCACTTTGTTAAATTTTCAGAAATTGATTAAAGCCATAAATTCTTTTTTGCTCTCTATACTTATAAATACTCAGATATGAAATACTAGCAGGCGCAGGCCGCTACGTTGTTAGCGTGTCTTAAAGGTTAGAATTAAATTTCTTTTATATAAAATAAAACAAAATATTTGTTGCTAAGGTAAAATAATTGTTAACGTAAATTTATTATAGATAAGTCATATTCGTGGTTGATTCTCAAAATTTGCTTTTTTTAAATACAGTTTTTATAATAAAAACCTTCACTCAGCCAGCCACCACAAATAAATAATTCTGACACAACAATAATTCTTGACAATATAAGTGTGTATGTCAAGATAATTTGGTAAAGTGCGCACATAGGTAGATGGACCCGTAAATAGTTTTGTTCATTTGTGTTTTGAATGAAAATAAAAAAACATTTAAAGCAGCTACGTTGTTAGCGTGCCTTAAAGTTTAGAATTAAATTTCTTTTAGATAAAATAAAACACATTATTTGTTATTAAGATAAAATAATTGTTAAGGTAAATTTATTGTAATATTTAAGTACAAACACTATTTTTTGCCTCTTCATTTTTATATAAATAAATCATTTAGTATACCAACACGTGAGCATGTAACAACTAATTGTCTGTTGTTCAAGCCATCGGCGTAGATAGATCGTATTCGTGGTTGGGTGGGTAAATTCGCTTTGTTTATTTAAAGTACAGTTTTTATAATAAAAGCCACCCAGCCACCACAAATAAATAATTCTGACACAACAATGGGTTTCAAATAAATAAATATTTGATCACTTTTTCTCATGAAAGTGTATTGTTCAGGGACGTAACAGTTATAACTTTTATTCAAAAAAGTGATTGTTTTACAATTATTTCCTGTTTGAGTATTTTTAATTTTCTGTTTATTTGCTCTGTTTGATTTATATTTTTAATTCAAACAAAAACAATCCAAACACGATTTTTATTTTTTCAAAAATAATAAAAGTTATTTTGTGATTTTTTTTCTTTATCAAAAAATAACAATTAAGAATATAAATCAAAAGCCATGGAACCAATGACTTCACCAATTATAATATCCTGATGATGTCAACTAATGTTAATAAAAGATTGAACAGTGATTTAAAGTGAGTAAATATGTATATTCCAGCAACTTCCGGCATTCAATTTAGATCAATTTTTAATTTTTATTTTATTATCAAATAAAAAAGTTAGTGCTTAATTTTTTCAAAAAAATCATTCTGTAACTTTTATAAAAAGTTTTAAAATAAAAATCAAAAAACAACAGAAATTTATAGAGTAAAATATAAAAATTGAAAAAATTAAAATCTTTGCCAAACTTTGTGATTTTTTGTGCAATATGATTTATAAAATATAGTGCATTATTGAAATATTATAATTAAATAAATTTGGGTGGTGACTTTTTTAGAAATATAACAGTTATTTTGGGTCTCTGGTATTGTTATTAATGAATCCATTACAAATTGCAATATACGTGTGTATGTCAAGATAATTTGGTAAAGTGCGAACTTAGGTAGATAGACCCGTAAGTAGTTTTATTCATTTGTGTTTTGAATGAAAAAAAATAACGTAAAGCAGGGTTGGCAAGCGATTTATAATATTAAAGATATTGTTAGCCTGCCTTAAAGTTATTTTTTTAATTCCAGTTTATGTAAAGGTAGACCTGGCAATTCAAGTAAATTCACAAATTCAGTTGGAAAATTTAATGCGTCGGTTTCTTCCACCGGTGCTTCGTTACCTGCAGTTTAAATATCAGAATATATAAGTTCCATTCTTTTTCTTAGGTTTTTTCTCTTTTAGAAAATTTGGAAGTTTTTTCACTTTTTACCCCTCCCGGTATGAGTTTCCAAAAATACCGTCTTAGGGGACATCTACGTTGGAGAAGGAACCCAAATACCGAATTTAAGCTCCCTAGTTCCAGCAGTTTGGCCAGGCCGTTAAGAGGGAGACTTTTCCTGTTTTTGACCCTACCTGTGGAAATTTACAAAAAATCTCGTCTTAGCGGATGTCTACAATAGAGGAGGAACTTTAGTACCAAATTTCAACTTCCTACCTCCAGCAGTTTGGGCAGTCCTTTAAGCGGCACTTTTCGCTTCATTAATCCCCATTTTTGCAATGTCCCTGTCCAAAATTCTACAAAGCACCTTCCCGATAAATGAGCCCATACTCCAAGGAACATATGTTTTACATTTCAGGTTTCTAGCCAACTTTTACTATTTGTGCCCCTCTGGGTAGGAATTTCCGAAAATTCATCGACAGGGAATTCAGCTTCTTTTCTTTGTTTGTCCCTCCCGGTTGGAATTAGGCTGGAACAGGAACCTAAGTTCCGAATTTCAGCTTCCTAGTACCTGCAGTTTGGACAGGTCGTTAAGGGGCCACTTTTCCTTTTTGAGCCCATATTTTATAACCACCCTGTCCAAAATTCAAAATAGTATCTTTCTAATAAGTTAGTCCTTACTCCATTGACCTACATTTTAAATTTCAGGTTTCTAGCCGAAGGGGTTTTTACAGGCCACCAGGCTTTCTTCTTTTTACCCCTCCCTTTAGGAATTTACAAAAATTCGATCTTCGCGGCTGTCTGCGATGGATGAGGAACATTCATACCAAATTTCAACTTCATTGCCTTAGCGGTTTGGGCAGGCCGTTATTGGGGACATTTTCCCCTTTCAACCCACATTTTTACTATGTTTCTGTTCCAAAATAGAAAAATTACGTTGCCGGTGAGTTAGTCCTACTCCAGGGAATACATATTTAAAATTTTAGGTTGGCCAGAAGGGATTGGGCAGGCCGTCAAGGAGAATACTTTTCCCCTTATCTCCCTCCCGATAGGAATTTCAAAAATTCCGTCTAAGCGGACGCCTACACAGAAGGAGGAACTCACATACCGAATTTCCGCTACATAGTTTCAGCAGTTTGGGCAGGCTACATAGTTTTAGCAGTTTTGGATATCCTGTAGGGAATTCCAAAAATACAAACTTAGTCGATGTCTACTACAGTGGAGGAACCTTTATGCCAAATTTCAACTTCTTATCTCCAGTACTTCTATATCTTATTATCTGTAAGTCATTATTTTGTATTTTAAAGTAATGCAAAAGGTAATGACCTATCATTACTTGGTAATCCGTTTGGTAATGACCTGTCATTACCATGTTTTTGCTGGGTACTGACAACATGGGACACCACGTGTAAAATAAATCAGTGTTAGAGCTAAATTGTAACTACTTCACAATCAGTTGATGCTATTCGGAGTGCTATTAAAATAACTTTATTGTAATGACTTGTTTTGCTGGGTTTAAATCAAAATTTTTAATAAAATTTTATAAAATTTTTAATAAAATTTTATAAAATTTTTTTGTTAAAGAATGAGTAAGGATTCTACAGGGTCCGACATCTAACGTTTTTTTTTTTCAACTAGTGCTTATTTCGTGAATGGTAACACTTAGCTCATGTCTGATTTGACAGATAATTAGTTTTATCCTTCCGCTGAACGAATATGGTTTTGTATACGCTTGCACAGCGCTGGGAAATATTGCGACATTACTTTGAAAATCATGGTAATGTTGCAGAATGTGTGCGAAGTCAATGTGGCGATCGTTATCGGGCCATGTTGAACGAATTTTTGTTCACAAAAATTGAAGAGGAGGATATTGGCAACATTTGGTTTCAACAGGACGGCGCTACGTGCCACATAGCCGAAGCTACACTCGATGTTTTGCGCCCTGTTTTTGAAGATCGCATTATCAGCCGCAGAGCTGATGTCGTTTGGCCACCTCGGAGCTGCGATTTGACACCGTTGGACTATTATTTGTGGGGTGCCGTCAAAGATAAGTGTTACGCCGACAAGCCAGAGACAATTGACGCTTTAAAGGACAATATTCGTGAAGCCATTGGTGAAATACAGCTGCACACAATCGATAATGTGCTTAAATTGGGCCGATCGTGTAGGCTACTGCATGGCCAGCCGAGGCAGCCATATGAATGAAATTATTTTCCATTATTAACCGGAAGGATTGTACTTTCAAATAAAAAAAGAAATTTAAGAAAATATTCAGTACTTTTTTTTATAGCATTTTCAAAAAAAAAAGTTATTTGGCGGACCCTATAGTATTTTAGTACATATTTTTGTTTTTAAGTGCATAATTTAGATCTTAGGCAAACGTTTTTTAATTCAAATTTTGAGTATATATGTATTTTGCATGAAAGTCGCAGCCCTGGTCACACACTTAGTTTGTGCGCTGGTCATTACTTTTATTGACATCAATTAATAAAATAACTGATTTGATTCTTTTAATATTTCATTCATCATCAAAATACCCAAAAAACTTTTCTACGGACTTTGCGACACATACGGAACCATGAATCGGGCTTTTCTGTCACGTTTACGGTTCGTAAATTACGTATCCATCCAAGCCTGTACCTGAACGGAACATTAAAGAACAGATTTTCGAAAACAATACGGTTTGACTCCCGTTTGGACCATCCGTTTCCGTGCCGGTAAGGACAGACTTCTTCTTTTGCTTATTGAATTCATTTATTTTGCTGTCAGTACATAATAACATAAATTTAAAAAAGTTTTGGCAATTTAAACATCCCAGCTAAAAATCAACATATATGGATCCATACAGGTTGAATGTAAGTACATGCATGCTCATAAACATGCATTTACGACCATACATGGATACATTATCTCCATCCATGCATCATATATGTCCACACATGTGCATCAACGAAATTTAAGGTAATATCTACATGTGTGTACATGTATGAACATTAGAGGCGTCCAATAAAATGAAAATGCGATTTTAAAGAGTGTCGGTGTCCAACTTGTTTCCTTTCTATATAAAACTAATAAATATGAAGTTTGGGGGGCAATCGAATAACGAAAAGGCGAGGCGGAAATCGATTGAAAATTTCAAGAGTGTTTATATGGGAAAAATATGACTTCTTCAGTTTTTAGGAAATTTTCATTCTATAGTTTAATTTTTTCAACCACTTGTGTTATGAATCGATTTTAGTATTAAATTATCTTTTTAAAAAGCTGCATAACTTCAAAATCGGTTAAAAACTCGCCAAGAAATAGCAAATGCCCCAGACTAATTTTGTGCCAAAAAACACTAGGTCATGAAATTTGATGGCACTTTGTTAAATTTTCAGAAATTGATTAAAGCCATAAATTCTTTTTTGCTCTCTATACTTATAAATACTCAGATATGAAATACTAGCAGGCGCAGGCCGCTACGTTGTTAGCGTGTCTTAAAGGTTAGAATTAAATTTCTTTTATATAAAATAAAACAAAATATTTGTTGCTAAGGTAAAATAATTGTTAACGTAAATTTATTATAGATAAGTCATATTCGTGGTTGATTCTCAAAATTTGCTTTTTTTAAATACAGTTTTTATAATAAAAACCTTCACTCAGCCAGCCACCACAAATAAATAATTCTGACACAACAATAATTCTTGACAATATAAGTGTGTATGTCAAGATAATTTGGTAAAGTGCGCACATAGGTAGATGGACCCGTAAATAGTTTTGTTCATTTGTGTTTTGAATGAAAATAAAAAAACATTTAAAGCAGCTACGTTGTTAGCGTGCCTTAAAGTTTAGAATTAAATTTCTTTTAGATAAAATAAAACACATTATTTGTTATTAAGATAAAATAATTGTTAAGGTAAATTTATTGTAATATTTAAGTACAAACACTATTTTTTGCCTCTTCATTTTTATATAAATAAATCATTTAGTATACCAACACGTGAGCATGTAACAACTAATTGTCTGTTGTTCAAGCCATCGGCGTAGATAGATCGTATTCGTGGTTGGGTGGGTAAATTCGCTTTGTTTATTTAAAGTACAGTTTTTATAATAAAAGCCACCCAGCCACCACAAATAAATAATTCTGACACAACAATGGGTTTCAAATAAATAAATATTTGATCACTTTTTCTCATGAAAGTGTATTGTTCAGGGACGTAACAGTTATAACTTTTATTCAAAAAAGTGATTGTTTTACAATTATTTCCTGTTTGAGTATTTTTAATTTTCTGTTTATTTGCTCTGTTTGATTTATATTTTTAATTCAAACAAAAACAATCCAAACACGATTTTTATTTTTTCAAAAATAATAAAAGTTATTTTGTGATTTTTTTTCTTTATCAAAAAATAACAATTAAGAATATAAATCAAAAGCCATGGAACCAATGACTTCACCAATTATAATATCCTGATGATGTCAACTAATGTTAATAAAAGATTGAACAGTGATTTAAAGTGAGTAAATATGTATATTCCAGCAACTTCCGGCATTCAATTTAGATCAATTTTTAATTTTTATTTTATTATCAAATAAAAAAGTTAGTGCTTAATTTTTTCAAAAAAATCATTCTGTAACTTTTATAAAAAGTTTTAAAATAAAAATCAAAAAACAACAGAAATTTATAGAGTAAAATATAAAAATTGAAAAAATTAAAATCTTTGCCAAACTTTGTGATTTTTTGTGCAATATGATTTATAAAATATAGTGCATTATTGAAATATTATAATTAAATAAATTTGGGTGGTGACTTTTTTAGAAATATAACAGTTATTTTGGGTCTCTGGTATTGTTATTAATGAATCCATTACAAATTGCAATATACGTGTGTATGTCAAGATAATTTGGTAAAGTGCGAACTTAGGTAGATAGACCCGTAAGTAGTTTTATTCATTTGTGTTTTGAATGAAAAAAAATAACGTAAAGCAGGGTTGGCAAGCGATTTATAATATTAAAGATATTGTTAGCCTGCCTTAAAGTTATTTTTTTAATTCCAGTTTATGTAAAGGTAGACCTGGCAATTCAAGTAAATTCACAAATTCAGTTGGAAAATTTAATGCGTCGGTTTCTTCCACCGGTGCTTCGTTACCTGCAGTTTAAATATCAGAATATATAAGTTCCATTCTTTTTCTTAGGTTTTTTCTCTTTTAGAAAATTTGGAAGTTTTTTCACTTTTTACCCCTCCCGGTATGAGTTTCCAAAAATACCGTCTTAGGGGACATCTACGTTGGAGAAGGAACCCAAATACCGAATTTAAGCTCCCTAGTTCCAGCAGTTTGGCCAGGCCGTTAAGAGGGAGACTTTTCCTGTTTTTGACCCTACCTGTGGAAATTTACAAAAAATCTCGTCTTAGCGGATGTCTACAATAGAGGAGGAACTTTAGTACCAAATTTCAACTTCCTACCTCCAGCAGTTTGGGCAGTCCTTTAAGCGGCACTTTTCGCTTCATTAATCCCCATTTTTGCAATGTCCCTGTCCAAAATTCTACAAAGCACCTTCCCGATAAATGAGCCCATACTCCAAGGAACATATGTTTTACATTTCAGGTTTCTAGCCAACTTTTACTATTTGTGCCCCTCTGGGTAGGAATTTCCGAAAATTCATCGACAGGGAATTCAGCTTCTTTTCTTTGTTTGTCCCTCCCGGTTGGAATTAGGCTGGAACAGGAACCTAAGTTCCGAATTTCAGCTTCCTAGTACCTGCAGTTTGGACAGGTCGTTAAGGGGCCACTTTTCCTTTTTGAGCCCATATTTTATAACCACCCTGTCCAAAATTCAAAATAGTATCTTTCTAATAAGTTAGTCCTTACTCCATTGACCCACATTTTAAATTTCAGGTTTCTAGCCGAAGGGGTTTTTACAGGCCACCAGGCTTTCTTCTTTTTACCCCTCCCTTTAGGAATTTACAAAAATTCGATCTTCGCGGCTGTCTGCGATGGATGAGGAACATTCATACCAAATTTCAACTTCATTGCCTTAGCGGTTTGGGCAGGCCGTTATTGGGGACATTTTCCCCTTTCAACCCACATTTTTACTATGTTTCTGTTCCAAAATAGAAAAATTACGTTGCCGGTGAGTTAGTCCTACTCCAGGGAATACATATTTAAAATTTTAGGTTGGCCAGAAGGGATTGGGCAGGCCGTCAAGGAGAATACTTTTCCCCTTATCTCCCTCCCGATAGGAATTTCAAAAATTCCGTCTAAGCGGACGCCTACACAGAAGGAGGAACTCACATACCGAATTTCCGCTACATAGTTTCAGCAGTTTGGGCAGGCTACATAGTTTTAGCAGTTTTGGATATCCTGTAGGGAATTCCAAAAATACAAACTTAGTCGATGTCTACTACAGTGGAGGAACCTTTATGCCAAATTTCAACTTCTTATCTCCAGTGGTTTGGGCAGGCAGTTAAGGGGGACACTTTTCCAATTTGTGAGACCGTTTATGGGGAGGTCTACCGGTACCGGAATTTCCAAAAATCCCGTCTTGGCAGACGTCTATGCCGAATATCAAGAAACCTTGTTTTAGTGGAGATATCCGTGGGGGGAGGAAAAAAAGTACTTTTTGTGAAATTATATTTTTTTAAATGGAATATTTTGGAAAAAGCGAAATTTTTTGGAAAAAGATACTTTATTTTTACAAAGTACTTTATTGGAAGAAGGTACTTTTTTGAAAAAGTTATTTTTAAGAAAAATTTATTTCTTTTTGGAAAAAGGTCCTTTTTTTGGGAAAAGGTCCTTTTTTGGAAAAAGGTCCTTTTTTGGAAAAGGTATTTTTTTGGAAAAATGTATTTTTTTTGGAAAAGGGTACTTTTTTTGGATAAGGTACTTTTTTTTGGAAAAAGGTAAATTTTTTTAGAAAAAGGTACTTTTTTTGGAAAAAAGTACTTTTTTTTGGAAAAAGGTACTTATTTTTGGAAAAAGGTACTTTTTTGGAAAAAGGTACTTTTTTTGGAAAAAGGTACCTTTTGTGGAAAAAGGTACTTTTTGTGGAAAAATGTCTTTTTGTGGAAAAAGGTACTTTTTTGGAAAAAGGTACTTTTTTTGTCCCCTTTTTGCCCCTTCCGATAAGAATTTCCAAAAATTCCGTCTCAACGGACGTCTACACCGGTTAAGGAACCTACATACCAAATTTCAACTTAATAGCTCCAGCAGTTTGAGCAGGCCGTCAAGGGGGAGACTTTTCCCCTTTTTGCCCCTCCCTGTAAAAATTTCCAAAAAAATCCCGTCTTGGTGGATGTCTATGATAGTGGAGGAACCTTTATACCAAATTTCAACTTCCTACCTCCAGCGGTTTGGGCATTTTTACAACGTCCCTGTCCAAAATTCTTGAAAGTACTTTCTAGAAAAGTTAGCCCCTACTCCAAGGAACACATATCTAAAATTTCAGCTTTCTAGCCAAATGTGAAAAAATAAAATAAATTAATATAAATAAAACATAAAATTGTGTTAAAAAGAAAAAAAAAATATTTAATTGTGTATATTAAAGTATTAACTTATTATAAGAGTTTTTAATTAATATTTGTTAACAAAAATAAATAAAAAAAATAAATGAAGAGATTGTAGTTATTGTTTTTCAATGAATGTATTAGATGTAAAATTCAATGTGATTTATAATATAAGTTAACACCGTAACTATAATGACAACAAGTAAGTAACAATAACAACAACAACAACAAAAGGGTTCATCAGCCAATAAACGTGTCAACATTAAAAAGATAAAACCACAGCAATAACGACAATGAGTAAAACAATTAAGCAGCAACAACAACAAAAAGTTCAATAACAATTAAACGTGCCAACATTAAAACTGCAAATCCAACAAACTACGAAATTGCTTCATAATAAATTCCCAGACGAAATATAAATCCACCAATTCCATGAGTGGCCTGATTGTGGGAAAAAGCAAAGTCGGCAGTTTTAAGTCAGGTTGAATATCTTTCACGCAGCCAGTGCATGAGTGGCCTGATTATGTGAACTACAGAGTCAGCAGTTCTAAGTCAAGTTGAATGTTTTCACGCAGCAAGTGCATGGTTATGGGAAGCGCAGCGTCGACAGTTTAAGCCAAGCTAAATGTCTTTATTAACTTTCAATTTTTGTAAATTCTTTGCAGTCGGTTTTGAGTAATTAAGAAATAAAGAACGTTCTATTAATCTCGTGGATTAATAGCAACAAAAAAATAATTTTTTTTCTTAAACTAATCATCAGGATCTTAATTGGCGCCCGAGCAGGGACCTTTGGAAAAGAAAAGGTCCTTTGTCGTAAGAAAAATTTAGAGATCGCGGAAATAGTGCGCCCTAGTAGTCTTTCTTAAAAGACAAAAAGGAGGTCCTCATAAGGATCAGCGGCCGCGTTATAAAATTAAGTGTAACCATTAAGTAAACACTAAGAACAGTGAACATTAAACAATAAAAATTAAGAACAGTGAACATTAAACAATAAAAATTAAGAACAGTGAACATTAAACAATAAAAATTAAGAACAGTGAACATTAAGGAAATAAAGTTAAACAAATAACAGTGAATAAAGAAAAATATTATGAACATAAAATAAAAAAAATAAACTTAAGATAAAAATGATAAAACATAGTGAATAAGTGAACATTTAAAATTTTTCCCTTTATAATAAAAATAGTTTTAATAAAGGGTTACCGAATTAATTTTAAAATAAAACATTACATAAGAACACAAATATTTTTAACTACAAATACGTTAAAGTATTTGGAAAAAGAGGAAAGAGAAGCCTTAATAAAAAAAAGCAAGAAAAAAAAGCTTTAAAAGAACAAGGGCAGTGAACACTAAGGCAGAATTTTTGTGTGCAACAGAATTACAAGGACTTCAACAATTCAACAAGGAGATGACAATGCTGATATTTATGTAAGAAATAATTTTAGTATTATTAGTAGAAATAAATTTCCCTTTGAAAATTAAAAATATTTGAACAATTTCAGTAGTCAATTCAGAATTTTTTTTTATTTATTAAATATTTGAACAATTTCAGTAGTCAATTCAGAAATTTTTTTAACTAAATTTCATTAAAAATTTGTAAAATTTCAGTAGACAATTCAAAAATTTTTTTTTTTTTATTTATTAAATATTTGAACAATTTCAGTAGTCAATTCAGAAATTTTTTTTTAACTAAAATTCATTAAAAATTTGTAAAATTTCAGTAGACAATTCAGAAATTTATTTTGTAAATTATAGAAAAGAAATATTATAAATTCCAAGCGAAATGCCTGAAGACTCAATTGACGAAATCACTGAAAGACTGAGTAGATCCCTAAACATGTCACAGAGTAGTTCGACCGTTCGGCCAAATACCCCTCAGGGATTAAACGAAACCCAGATGGGGCAGATAAGGGGAATAATAAATGAAGTTCTGGGTTCACGACAAGATGTTGCATTATATGAGGGAATAGATCAACCCATCGGTGATATTACGAAACTAGAAGAATTGGATAAAATTCCAGATATTGTTAGATCACTAAACGATTTTTCGGGACAACCGGGAGAATTCAGTTCCTGGCGTAAATCTGTCGATAGGGTTATGGATCTTTTTAAATCCCTTCGGGGAACAGGGAGATATTATGCAATATTGCATACAGTCCGAACGAAAATAGTTGGGGATGCGGACACTGCATTAGAGTCCTATCGGACACCGCTAGATTGGGCCAGAATAAGAAAATGCCTCATGATGCATTATTCTGACAAAAGGGACATTGGTACATTAGAGTACCAAATGACGGCACTTTGTCACGGTGGTAGATCCATAACGGCGTTCTATCAGGCAGTCTACCAACATCTTTCCCTTATACTGGACAAAGTCGCTTGTCTGGAGATTGATGAGGGGAGTTTGAGAATAATGACGAACACTTACAGAGATAAGGCCCTGGATACCTTTATTAGAGGTTTGAACGGAGACCTACCTCGATTATTGAGCGTTCGCGAGCCAACATCCTTACCACAAGCATTACACATTTGCTTGAAACTGGACAACATGACTTTCCGCATGAACTATGCACATGCACAAATATCTCGGAATAATGTTCTCAAGGACAGAATTGGTACGGTCCATCCTTCCTCGGGAAATGGACGGAGATTCTATCCTGAACTGGCTCATGCAGGCGGGGTAGCACAGGTCAGACCACCATTGCCACCACGTAACCCAAATTATACGAGAAACCCGAACACTCAGCCAGTCCTGAATTACGGGGTTGGGCCCCAGGGTAATCAATGGAATCAAAATGGGTACTGTCCACAGAATCCAGTCCCGGTCTTTCGAGGACCGAATAACCAACTTCAATACGAAACCGGCAATGAGAACTGAACCTATGGATGTGGATCGATCTATCCAATCCAAACAGGTAAATTACGTGATAGACCACAGATCTACCAGAACCCCAAAAGACCAGCTGGATCATCCTTTCAAGGACCTGTGAACAAATTCCAAAGGAACTTCCACATGGTCGCTGAGAATGAATCGGCTCAGGGGATAAATCAGATTCCACAGTACTACGAATACGGCCCAGAAGAGGGCGCAGTTGGGGGAACAACGGAGGTAGATGAATATTATAGGGAATTTGCCAATAGTGGAGTCGAGACGTTCGAACAAATGCCAGAAACATGCGAAATTGAAAATGGCAATCCCATAGAGACAGAGAATCTGTCGGGAGATCTGTCGAACGATCTTAATTTTTTTGGTTAAATAGTTCCTCGCTGCCATATTTCAAGATTGCAACGAGGAACGGGCGGACCCTTAGAATATTATTAGACACAGGTAGCAATAAGAATTATATTAAACCCAGTTTAGTCAGAAACCCTAGGAGTAATCAGGAGAAATTCTGTGCAAAATCGGTTGCAGGAAATGTGGAGATAACACATCACACATTTTTGAATTTGTTTGGCATTGATAATATCCCTTTAAAGTTTTTCATGCTGCCAGGCTTGAGAACTTTCGATGGAATATTGGGCAACGATAGTTTGAAAACACTCTCCGCTGTAATTTATACTTCGGGAAACTTTTTCACAGTAAAGGGAGGGATAAAAGTTCCGATTTTTCAATACATATCACAGGACGTAAACAACATAGAAATCAGAACTGGACACCTTTCAGGGGATCAAAAGAGTTCTCTGGGAAATATTGTGGATCGCCACAAGGGGTTATTTGCAGACCCAGATGAACGACTCACTTATACAACAAAGGTTGTGGGTGACATTCGTACATCAACCGATGTACCGACATACACCAGAAACTACCCTTACCCAATGGCTATGAAGGGGGTAGTCGAGGAGGAAATTAATAAATTATTAGGCGATGGGATAATAAGACCATCACGTTCTCCCTATAATTCACCTATTTGGGTTGTCCCAAAGAAACAGGATGCTTCCGGGACACGGAAATATCGATTGGTCATAGATTTTAGGAAATTAAATTCCATCACAGTACCCGATAGATACCCCATTCCTGAAATAAATGAGGTATTGTCTCAGCTTGGAGGCAATCGATACTTTACGGTAATAGATTTAAAGAGTGGTTTCCATCAAATACCACTTAAGGAGGGGGATATAGAGAAAACAGCTTTCTCAGTTAATAATGGTAAATATGAGTTTACGCGACTCCCATTTGGTCTAAAGAATGCCCCCGCAATATTTCAGAGGGCTTTGGATGATATCCTACGGGAACATATTGGCAAAATTTGCTATATTTATATCGATGACATAATAATTTTTAGCAAGGATGAAAAATCCCATTTTGAACGTTTAGATAAAGTTTTTGAGACACTTAATGCCGCCAATATGAAGGTACAGTTAGATAAGTGTGAATTTTTTAGAGAGGAAGTGGAATTTTTGGGATTCATTGTATCTAATAATGGGGTAAAGGCTAACCCAAAGAAGGTTGAATCTATAGTCAATTTTCCATATCCTACTACGGTGAAGGAACTCCGCTCCTTCCTCGGTCTTTCGGGATATTATAGGAGATTCATAAAAGGGTATGCAGATTTGGCAAAACCTCTGACTAAATTACTACGAGGAGATGGGGGAATGATCTCCAAGTCTGAATCGAATCGTAGGAAAGTCGATATGGATACCGGAGCAAAAAAAGCGATGGACTCATTAAAGAATGCCTTGATATCACGGGATGTTATTCTTGCATACCCGGATTTTAGGAAGGAATTTCAACTGACAACTGACGCTTCTAATGTAGCGCTAGGAGCTGTATTGAGTCAGGACGACCGACCAATAGCTTTTATATCCAGGACACTGTCAGGGGCAGAAGAGAATTATGCTGCCAACGAGAAGGAAATATTGGCCATAATTTGGGCACTAGGCAATCTCCGAAACTATTTATATGGATCCGCAAAGGTAATTATTTACACGGATCACCAACCCCTAACATATGCGCTGAGTAGGGTAGAGGGGGGATCCTTCGCCACTTTTTTTCAAAGCACTGTGATTTCTTAACCCCTAATTATTTATCAAAAATTACTTTCAAATTGAATATCTACATATCTTGACTTTAATTTCTATGATTTTTATCCTAATTATTTGCATATTTTCTATTACTTTTTTTATGATTTCCAAAGTAACCCAAATCGGCGTAACTGCCCCAAACCTGGGGGATATTCGCCAAAAGAGCTAGATACAATTTCAAGAAAAAAATATTGTTAATACGGCAAAGTCAATGTTTTAATGACTGAAATAAATAATTTAGAATAAGATCTTTAAGGTATATGATTCTTTTTAAACAATAAATCTCCACTACATTAAAAAAAAAATAATTTAAAACTATAATATAATGATTCTTCAAAATTACAAAAAACTGAATAATTAATATAAATTCAAGAATGAACACGATTGTACTAATTTACTATTGAACATATTTTAAACATATAGAAAAGTCTTATTGAGCATTTTAGGCAGGGAAGCACCAACTGTTGTGCCCCAGAGGCAGGCACTAACATAAAATTAATATTTTTTTCACAATTTTTAAGCATTTATTACAATCAAATTAGTATTTTCTGAAAGCTTAGGATCATAGGTCTAACATAATAAAAAATTATTTTTTTTATCACACGATTTGAGGAAGTTATTGCAAAATGTAGTTGCTTTCAATTATTTTTTTGGCACCCCAAAAAACACAAACACACGTCTATCTGCGACCACATGTGATATAAATTCGTCAAAGTGGATGTCAAGGAAAGGCAATTGAAAAATACACAAAATATATTTTTTCCAATTTTTTATCTCCCTTAAAATCGGAGAAAAATGGGATTAGTGTATGTGCCCCACTGGCGAAGGATCCCCCCTCTACCCTACTAAGAATAATAATAATAAAATGAAAAGATGGAAAGCCATTTTGGAGGAGTATAATTATGAGATGAAATATAAGCCTGGAAGGAGTAACGTGGTAGCGGACGCACTCTCGAGGCCTCCAACGACGAACGTAAATTCCGTAACGGGCACAGTTCCTAGTAGTGATAGCTCCCCACAAGATCTTATTCCAAGCGTAGAAGTCCCGATAAATGCATTTAAGAATCAAATCTTTCTCACCATAGGTGAACCGTCTGATTACCAATTTAAAGTCGTCTTTCCAGGATACAACAGACACATTCTAACGGAATCTGATTATGATTTGGAAAAACTGATTTCAGTTCTGAAAAGATATTTAAATCCTTCCGTTATAAACTGTATAAAAACCCCAGAAACCATAATGGGGAAAATTCAGGAAATTTATCCTAACCATTTTAGTTCGTACAAAATTCGTTTTACACAAAACTTCGTAGAGGATATTTTGTCAGAGTCAGATCAGGAGACACTGATCATAGAAACCCACAATCGCGCACATAGGAACGCCGTGGAAAACAGATCCCAAATACTGGAAAAGTCCTATTTTCCTAGCATGTTTTCTAAGATTAAGAGAATATTGAAACTTTGCTCCACATGTAAGAAGAATAAATACGAGACACCCTAATCAACCAAAATTAAATGCTACACCGATACCGAGCTATCCTGGTCAAGTCATCCACGTTGACATTTTTTCAACTGATAGGAAAATAGTCCTAACAGCACTCGATAAATTCTCAAAATATGCACAGACCAGGATTTTACTGGGGAAATCGATAGAAGACGTTAGAAGGCCGTTAAGGGAAATTCTGTTCTTTTACGGAGTCCCCAAAACTGTTGTCATGGACAACGAAAAATCATTGAATTCTGCGTCAATACTTTTTATGATGAGGGATGAACTAGGTATAGAAGTTTTTACAACACCACCTTATAGAAGTGAGGCCAATGGACAAATCGAAAGGTTCCATTCAACATTGGCCGAGATCATGAGGTGTCTTAGGGACGAGGGAATTTGTAGAGCCTTCGAGGAACTTCTAGAGCGATCAGTTAACGAATATAACCATTCTATTCATTCCACGATAGAAAGGAAACCCGTTGATATGTTTTTTGGAAGAACTGTAGATTTTTCTCCAGGTAGTTATGAACGGACAAGGGACGACAACATGACGAAACTGAAAAAGAAACAGGAAAAGGATCTAGAGTACCACAATAAAAATAAGAAGGAAATAAAACAGTACATACCCGGACAAGAAATTTTTGTAAGGGTAAACAAGAGACTTGGGACAAAATTGACTGAAAGATTCAAACGGGAATTAGTTAAAGAAGATAGACACACTACAATAGTAACCGAAAGCGGGAGAATTGTACACAAAAAGCATATAAGAAATTAAACTTCAATACATTTTATTACAGGCTTATTTGGATGGTCGCAGGTTCTAGGGGTGAGTTCCAGATAATGGATTACTCAAATTCTAGATTAGTCGTAATTAATACGGGTTCGGCGAAAATCCAAACTGGCGTATTCAAACTTATTCACACAATTAACTTGGGGGAATATGAGAACCTTATAGGGAATTTGGAAAGAGGCATTAACTTTGGAGATAATACGGACAGTCAACTATTACCTTACCTAACCTACTCCATATCCCAAATGAAATCCTGTCTGTCCAGACTAAAATCCAAGACAAAGACGAAGAGGTCCCTGGACTTTGTTGGCTGCGCTTGGAAATGGTTGGCCGGCAGTCCGGATCACCATGATTTTGAGATAATAAAAGATAAAATGAATAATGTCTTAAGAAACACTAATAATCAAATTGTTATTAACCAATTAACAATAGAAAAAATTAACAAACTCACAAATGTAACCAATAATATTTCAAAATTATTAGAGAACAAACTAAATGAAAGAAATTTGTTAGACTTTAAGTATAAATTGGAAATTGTTAAAGAAGAACTGTCTAATATTGAATATGCCATACATTGGGCTAAAGCAAATATTGTAAATTCATTTATTTTTTCTAATGCTGAAATTGAGATTTTAAGAGACATTTTTTATAATGATAATATTCCATTTGGTAATATGGATGAACTGTTAAATTTTTCCAAAATTAAAGTTGCATCAAATGATAAAGAAATTGTTTATATAGTAAATATTCCAACAACTAGTAGTGAAAATTGTGACAATTTTTCGATAAGACCTGTAAAAAGAAATAATGTAGTGATTAAGACGTATTTTAAAAAAATCTTGAAATGTTATAATAAGATATTTGGAATTAAGAATGACTGCAAAGACTATACTAAATTAAGTATCTATGAGGTAGATAACATTATAGACATCAGCGAAACAGACTGCATTCCAAACCTTTTGAAGAGTAAACCATCCCGCTGCACAACAACAAATGATGAGCATGTGGCACAAATAGAGGAAATAGATGAAACCATGGTTCTGCTCAACGAATTCAAAGGACAAATTGCGATAGACAACTCAACAATAAGCTTAGATGGCACCTTCATCATTCACCACCTAAATTCTACGGTACGAATTGGAAACAAAACCTATTTAACGACTCAAGTTACTCTTACTAAACCATTACCTGCATTGTTACAACCAAGCAATATAAGTTTCCAGGAACAGGTAATAACGCAAGAAAGGTTACAAGCTGTTAATGTCAACAATTCTCACCTTATTGGAAAATTACAAGTCGAGAATAAAATCAACCTATCCATTAATCTTGGATTAGTAATAGCCATAATATCACTGGTTATTATTAGTTGTATAGTGCAAAAAAAGAGCAAAAAAACAAATACTGAGATTGAAAAAAAATCATCCGAGACGAATAAACAATCATCGAAAGTAGAGGAAAAAGAAAAGATAGTAGGTGACAATAATCGTGTTAATCCGGGAATTTCCTTATCATTACCAGCAAGAAGTCACAAAAATCAAAGAATTCACAACATTCCATTTTTTTAACCATTCATACGAGGACTTATGAACTTAAAGAGGGAGGAGTTAACACCGTAACTATAATGACAACAAGTAAGTAACAATAACAACAACAACAACAAAAGGGTTCATCAGCCAATAAACGTGTCAACATTAAAAAGATAAAACCACAGCAATAACGACAATGAGTAAAACAATTAAGCAGCAACAACAACAAAAAGTTCAATAACAATTAAACGTGCCAACATTAAAACTGCAAATCCAACAAACTACGAAATTGCTTCATAATAAATTCCCAGACGAAATATAAATCCACCAATTCCATGAGTGGCCTGATTGTGGGAAAAAGCAAAGTCGGCAGTTTTAAGTCAGGTTGAATATCTTTCACGCAGCCAGTGCATGAGTGGCCTGATTATGTGAACTACAGAGTCAGCAGTTCTAAGTCAAGTTGAATGTTTTCACTCAGCAAGTGCATGGTTATGGGAAGCGCAGCGTCGACAGTTTAAGCCAAGCTAAATGTCTTTAGAATAATATATTAAAATTTTTTTTTTTTTTAATTTATTTTTATTAATTTTTTGTATTAATTTTTTTATTTTTATTTTGCTTGACCTATTTGAGATCTTATTTCTGATTATATTCTAATAATTGTGACCTACATATTAAACTTTATCAATAATTAACATTGTAAAAATCCTTTACTATAATTATAAGATTTAATATCTTGTTGTATTGGAAACAAATAAATAAATACAAATACAAATACAAATGTCTTTATTAACTTTCAATTTTTGTAAATTCTTTGCAGTCGGTTTTGAGTAATTAAGAAATAAAGAACGTTCTATTAATCTCGTGGATTAATAGCAACAAAAAAATAATTTTTTTTCTTAAACTAATCGTCAGGATCTTAATTTATATTTAGTTATTAAATAATCGCCAAACAGTAGATGTATTAATTTTACTTTTTATGATTTTCCATTAAAATATAGAGAAATTTGGAGAGTAGAAAAAATACGCCTTTTGTTTGGCATATATTAATAATTGCTTTATAACTAAATATATTATTTATATATAGTATTTGCATGGAAACATAATTTGTTTATGACACACATATTATATGTTTGCTGCCAAACATCGATAGTGTCATTTCATTTCATCAAAACCTTATATATTTACAGGCAAACAATATATTTGCTTGCAAACATAATATATTTGCATGCAAATATATATTGTTTCTAGTAAAAACTCGGCGAATATGTTTAACAATTTCTCCAAATATATATATATATATATTACCAGCAAAAATATGTTTGGGACAGGCCGTTTTTTTCAGCGTGCTGTCTTTTAACCTGTCGCGCAATGAAGCAAAAAACGCATACATTTTTTGACATAATTTTCAAAACTCCATTTACGATTTTTAAAAAACTTTCTTAAACAAATTTTTAAAAAATGGATTTTGCACTTTAAGGGCTTATTAAATACATCCCAGATATGAAGTATGCCAATTTTGAGGTAAATCCCTCCATGGACCTGTCGGCGACAAGCTCTTATTTTTTGTGGATTTCGAGAAAAGTCTGATTTTTATAAAAAATTAAGTAAACTTACTCTTTTTAAGTACTTTGTATCAAAAATGAATCAATTTTGTATTTTTAAATGTTATATTTCTTCTTAATAGCTTAGCGGTTTGGAAAAAAATAATATGACCTCATTAACCTTTTTGGACATGGGGTCACATATGACCCCAAGCTAATAAAAGACAATTTATTCAAAAAGACGCAAATATTTTGTAACTACTGTTGAATTTTAGGAAGTGATGCTTAACCCTTTGACGACTGAACAAAAACTGCTGGAAAATTTGTATTTTTTTGCGGATTCGTGATAATCGATCCAACATTTCTAAACAAAAGTGTCGGCAAAAATATTTTTTTTCAACTCCAAACGGTAAACGGTAAAAATAACTTACTCTGCTCGTATCGAGTATAGTGTGTTTTGTTATATTTTTTAAAGAAATAGTTGCATTTTTGGTTTTGTTGTTTTTGTAAATTTTTACATAGAGTGTCGATTACAAGTTTTTTTGTTTTTCTTATCATGCGAAGTAGTTTCATATCGCGTTTTGTGCTTAAATTCGAGTGTTCTCACGTTTTTTCAAAATAATTTTGCTCATTTGGAAAAATCGATTAACAAGTGAAAGAAGAAACCACGTTTAGTAAAAATGCGTACTCAATTTTTATGATCACTTTAGTAGTCCTTAAAAAAGGACTTTAAATTTTCAGCGCATGGTTTTTGGCAAATTTTTAAGGATATTTTGCACATTCCATGATGCTGATATGGGAATCGAATGAAAGAGGAGAATTTCTACATTTTAAAAAAAGCTTTTCTTTTTTTTCCATTGAAAATTTTAAAAAATATTTTCTTCGTTATTTTTTGTCAAAATTTATATTATCACTGAACTGGGGAGATTATCCTTTCTTATTTGATGTCCATTTTGGAGAGAAGTGATAAAAAATATATATTGCCATTTTAGTATGCATTAGTACTTCGAAGTCCTTTAAAAAGGACATCTGATGTGATGGATATGCAGTTCATCTATAAATGGTGTCAACCTTCACTTATATTTTGATTCCTCAATGGGTGAGAGCAAAATTTGAAAATGTTGCACGTTGTAATATATAACTGCAAGAAAAGAAATAATCAACGTCGATTTTATGCAGCAGATGATGAAGTTATAGAATTGTTTAACGTATATGAAAATGATGAAACCCACCAATTAACATCACCAGTATACTCTGTGCCTCTTGGTTGTTATGGTTCGGCCACGATTTGAAGAAATTCGGATTTCACAAACAATGTTTAGCAACCAAGCCATCACGATCCATCATATGATCGAGCATTTAGAATTCAACCAATTTAGAATAATTACAATTCGTCATTTGGAAGAGCTATGAGTGAAACCAAACGAAAGTCAATCGATATATCGTCATCCGAATTGCAGAAGGCCGTAACAACACTTTTTATCTTTTTAGAGGAGAAGCAAAAAACATTATAGAATTACATATATTTTGGAATTAAAGGATATATTTCATCTCTTGACTATAGATTTATTTATGTATATAAGTTTAAAAGTTTAAGTTTATGAAGAGTTTATTTAATTTTATTAATTTTTTGTTTAATTTAATGAAAAAAATAAAACTATAAAACTTCTTTTTTGTTTACCTTTGACGACCAATGGGACACATATGTCCCATGCTGAATTTGCGCCCTGTAGTTAAGAAAACAAAACTATTCCCAATGTTTTGGTATTTCTGAAAACAGGAAGCACAGGTCCATGCTATATCAAAATTTTGGTCTTGCAAAACCAATAACATCTGAATAAATGACATCCAAAAAAGATGAACACAAAAACGTATTTTTCAGAAGTTGGGGTCAATTAATTAGGCGCTAAGAACATATGGGGCCAACTATTTGGTATAATCTGAAAGCAAAAACTCTCCTCTATTATGAAAAGTCAGTTTGAAAAAAATCGGTTGGAAAATGTGAAAAATATAACAAAAAATTAAAATGGGACATATATCAACCATTGGTTGTCAAAGGGTTAAAATATAATAGACAAATTTGCAGAGCTTTCATGCTAGAAAATTGGAATAAATCGAACATCGTTAACCCTTTCCTTGCCAGTGCTAAGCTTTGAATTTTTGCATATTTAAATGTATAATGTATTGTTCTAGTAAAGAAGATGAAACCATTATAAAATCCTGCAATATTTTTCGAAAACTAACCCTTATGTGCTCCTGGGTCAAAATTATCCATTTTAAAAAAGAATTTTAGTAATATACCATGGTAAAAATCAGAGCTTCGAAGAATTAATTCCCTAATTTTTTTTTTTGAACTGAATTTATATTTTGGGAATGAATTCATTGACCAAACTTAAGGAATTGAATGAATTCCTTTTTTTCATTCGATTTATATTAAAGGAATTCATTAATTTTTTTTTAATGCCTTCATAAAATTTAATGAATTCATTCAACAAGGAATTCATTCAATTCTAGTTAATTCAACTTTTGGTCAAGGAATTCATTCAATTCTAGTTAATTCAACTTTTGGTCAAGGAATTCATTCAATTCTTGTTAATTCAACTTTTGGTCAAGGAATTCATTCAATTCTAGTTAATTAAATTTTTGGTCAAGGAATTCATTCAATTCTAGTTAATTAAATTTTTGGTCAAGGAATTCATTCAATTCTAGTTAATTCAACTTTTGGTCAAGGAATGCATTCAATTCTAGTTAATTCAACTTTTGGTTAAGGAATTCATTCAATTCTAGTTAATTAAACTTTTAGTCAAGGAATTAAATTTATTTCGTTTAATTCCCTAAGGAAATAAATTTTTTTCGTTTAATTCCCTAGGAATTAAATTTTTTTTTAATTTCCTGAATTTAAGTTTTCACTCAATGCCTATCTCTTAATGCTCTATCTGAGTTTTCTAGATACAGGCCATTTTGTAAAATAGCGAGATAGAGCAAAACGGAAATTTTTGCTACTATGGAGTATTAACACACCCCAATAATACAAATAGGCCAGGTCTTGTAACGCTTCCGATTGATCAATTTCTATAAAACAGTCACGTGGGTCACCGTGACTGTTCATAAAAATTGATTCATGGGAATCGCTTTCGTACCTAACTCATGTGAATAGTAGGAGCGTATACATCGTTCCAAAACTTGCAAAAATTTTGTCCGTTTTGCTCTATCTCACTTAGTTTTCGAGATAGAGGCCATTTTGTAAAATGGCGATTTTTTAAAATGGCCCTCGAAAACTAAGCGAGATAGAGCAAAACGGACGAAATTTTTGCTCCACAGGAGTACTAACACACCCCAATAATACAAATAGCCCAGGTCTTGTAACGCTTCTGATCGATCAATTTCTATAAAACAGTCGCGTGGGTCACCGTGACTGTTCATAAAAATAGATTCCTGGGAATCGCTCTCGGACCTACCTCACGTGAATAGTAGGAGCGTATACTTCGATCCAAAACTTGCAAAAATTTGGTCCGTTTTTCTCTATCTCACTTAGTTTTCGAGGTAGAGGCCATTTGTAATCAATCAATCAATCAATCAGAAGCGTTACAAGACCTGGCCTATTTGTATTATTGGAGTGTGTTAATACTCCATACCCAAGTAAAAAAAAATGATATGGAGCCATATAAAGTTATATTTAATTATATATAATCTTCTATGTAATTAGATATAATTATATCCGAAAAATGAGAACGTCTTATTGTATCATATTGTATCGAATTGTATACAATTTGGTACAATTTGATACAATTCGATACAATATGATACAATTGTATCCGAATTTTGTCCTCATCCAATTACATAAAATTATATCTTTTTGTATAAAATTATATAAAATGTTATAAAAGTGGACACAGTTTGATACAATTATACCTAAATATTAACCCTATATTTTTACCATAATATATATGACCATATCTAACAATATACAAAATTATATTTTTAAATAAAAAAAGATATACAATATCTGGAGATCATACCTGAGGGATTTCAATTACAATTACTTGTAATTGAAATTACAAGCAATTGTAATTGAAAATTTTCAATTACAAATTACTAGTAATTGTAATTGAAAGTGATTTCAATTACATTTAGAATTAAAAAGTGTTTTTTGTTAAAATTTTGTATAAAAATCTGACTGGGATAGGTTGCATAGGCATGGATGCGTATAAAAAGAATACGTCATGTTGGGATTACCCCTAACTTGTGCTTTTTGTCATTATTTATTTTCCCAAAAAATTGTAATTGATTAAACATGAACAAATTTTTCTTTGTTTTTAGTAATTTTAAAATAAGGTTAACAACACTGAAATTTTTAACTTAATAGGATTGTGATATACAACCAAGATATAAGAGATCAGTCAAGTGTGCGTTATAGTATAGAGAATTCCATATTAAAGCTTCAGTATTGTTAATTTTATGGGCGCGTTAGCCATTTTAACTCACGCTCCTAAACAAAAACAAATTACTCAAGCACGAGCATTTCGTGTCTTACTCACGCAGACATGAGTATATTAAAAACTTACTCACAATCAGAAAATTCTTACGCAAAACAGTAAAAATTACTAAAAAACATATGATGCAAAAAATAAACTCACACACGAATCATGCACGGGTTATATATTCTTACTCACGCTCACGTACGAATTATATATTCTCACTCTAGCGGGCGAATTACTTTGGTATAGTAATTATTACTCACGATCACTTGTGAATAACTTCACTCACGATCGTGTCATGCGCCAATCCCTAGTAATTACAAAATCTAAAAGTATTTCAAAATCATTTTTAATATGGAACCACATTTAATACAATCCCAGCAAAATCATTCATTACCAAATAAGTAGTTATATAATAGAAATTTATAGCTCCGCACAACTTATTTTTTGGCATCTAAACTGATTATTTTTGTTTGGCGTGGTCGTTTTTATAAGTAGTCACGCTTACCCGCTCGCTTACGAAAAAATGAGAAATAAGTAGTTATGAGATTTTGAATAATAAGTGGTTACACACATGCTTACAAAAAGTTTAATTATAAATGGTTATCCGATTGCTTACTTGATTCTTAAAAATAAGGAGTTAGGCAAATACTATTAGCCTAAGGAAATACATTCAGAAAAATTTAAGTTTTCTCTAGTGTGTCATAAAAATTTAAACATAAAACATATTTACATATTATAAAAAAATTTAACTGTGTAAAAAGTACTTATTTAAACTAATACGAGTAAGTCATTATTTTATATTTAGAAACAATGAATACAATAGGCCGTTATTCGGAAGTCATTATTTTATATTATAAAATAATGCAAAAGGTAATGATATATCATTTTTGGTAATGCAGATAGTAATGAGGTGCCATTACCAATATTTTGCTGGGATACGGTTTTAAAAGGACCTTATACATATATTTTTATATAAAATCACTTTGAAAAAATTGCTAATGTGGGATAATATATAACACTATGCGACAGTCAAAATCGGGATGGGATGAAACCAACGGGAAATGTTATATCGGTCAAAAACAAGTTATACGTGTCCCGGCGTTTCGCTGGGTCACCCCTAGGACTCGAGATATATCTTTTTTTGACATAACTCGAGAACCACTAGTCCGATTTTGCTCAAACAATTTTAAAAAAATTACAATTCCTTTAATCTGTTCATATAACGTTTTTCTATATACTCAACAGTTTTGCCGGTAAAAATAAATGTTTGTTACCGCTACCATAAAAATCAATAACCTTTTGTTTATTACTTTTTTTTTAATATTTTAGGCAAAAAATATTTTTTTCTTCATACATTTATTTTTACCGGCAAAACTGTTGAGTATATAGAAAAAATTTATATGAACAGATTAAAGGAATTGTAATTTTTAATTTTTTTAAAATTGTTTGAGCAAAATCGGACTAGTGGTTCTCGAGTTATGTCAAAAAAAGACCACCAAAGGTCAAATCGATATATCTCGATTCCTAGGGGTGACCCAGCGAAACACCGGGACACGTATAACTTCTTTTTTACCGATATAACTTTCCCCGGTAGTTTGAACCCTTCCCGATCACTCACCCCTACCATTTGTCTCACAGTGTAATTATAGATGATTTTATAAAGAATGTTATATCGTTATATATAAAAGAAATCATGAAATATTGTAGATATGAAACCATACTAAGTTATATATGGGTTCATATGCGTCAATATATAATCATATATAACACCTATTATATAATATTTATTAAATGGCTCCATATATAGTTTTATTTTATTATGTATAGTGTCATACTAAATTATATATAAACGTATATGTAATTATATCTTTTATATATTACTTTGTGTACTTATATATAGCACATACACTTATATGCAGGCCAGTATGTAATAATATAAAATCACATATGTCTCAATATTAAAACCTTTGAGGCAAAAATATTTAATATATGACTATATAAAAGTCTATATGCTTCAATTTAAAAGCATATGTGGCCATATTTAACTATAAGTTACTATATGTAATTACATAAAATAATATATGATTATATCAAAACTTTTTTACTCGGGTAGTAGCAAAAAATTCCGTTTTACTCGATTTCGCCATTTTACAAAATGGCCTGTATCTCGAAAACTAAGATCGCATTAAGAGATGGGAATTGAGTGAAAACTTAAATTCAGGGAATTAAACGAAAAAAATTTAATTCCTTAGGGACCCAGTGTAGAAAATCATTACCAGATATGTGGATATGTAACTACATACTTGGTAATGGTAACTACTTACTTTTGTTATTACATTTCTTATTACCTTTATATGGCGATGTCGCGAAAAATAATGAGTTGTCGTTACACACCAGCATACGAAAAATCAAAAAATATATCGATACCTATGTGCTTACCAGTACTGACAAAAATAATGAGTCTAAAAATAGATTTTCAAAAAAATTAATTACCCGAGTAAAAATAGTTATATAGGAAATTATATAATTTAATATGGACTAATATGTTTATATATAGTCAAGTTTCACACTATATCTTTGCGGATATAATTATGTATAGCTTTGAGTTTTTCAAAAATTTCTTATATGCTGTCATATATAGATCAGTATAAATATACATGTCCCTATATATATTTGTATGTGCCATATCTATTTACATATGCTATGACAATTTTAATACATCGTCATATATAATTAAAAATGGCTTTATCGGAAAATATATAAAGTTTTATACAGCTCAATGTTAAATTTTTTTCTAAGTTTTAGATATGTTTAAGTATAGCGCAATGTAAAAAAAATTCTATGTTTTTTTGAGATATATTTATGTATGATTTCAAAATATAAAAGTCGTACTCATTATAACTCCTAAATTCCTTGTAAACCTTGTATAAATACAAGCCATATTTTTATGTATGGAATTTGACATTAAACTCATAAACATACCAGGTTTACACAGTTTACGGGTAGAATACAAGTTTATATGAGAAGGCTTAAAATGCTTGGTTAGAATTATGTACAACTTCTTTTAAATTTTTATTTAAATTTTTAATTCTTAACTTAAGGGTGTTATTTTTCAGTACTTTTTAATAGTTTTTGTTTTGATCTTGAAGTATGAAGCGTTATATAATTATGTCTTTCTACATCAAATTAGATATAATTATATCGGGTCAAAATCCGGATAAGATTCTATATGATTCAATATATTTAGATCTTATCCGATATAATTTTATCCACCATTTTTCGGATCATAGCATATCTCCAATTATATTAAATAAGATATCATTACATATGACATCATATTATTTTTTTTACCCGGGTATATAAAAAAAATATTTTTTATTGTATTTTTTTTTTTTAAATAAAATTTGCTGGTGCGGGAATCGAACCTGGGTCTACAGATTGCCAGTCAACAACTCTACCATCTGAGCTATATCGACATGTAATATTTAATAGATAAAAACATAATTGACCTGCTGCACACAAGTAAGCTTACTCGCCAACATACAAAAAATCAAAAAATATGTGGTTACATATATCCTTACCAGTGTTTAAAAAATATTGAGTCTAAAAATCGATTTAAAAAAATTTTCAAAAAAATTAAAAAATTATTTTCTATTTGAAATAATGATAAAAATAAGTCATTATCAGTAACTCATTATTATATGTTTTAAAATAATGCAGAAGGGTAGTGAGTGTCATTACAGGTACTCCAAAAAATAATGATATGTCATTACCGTTTCTACACTGGGGAATTAAACGAAATAAATTTAATTCCTTGACTAAAAGTTGAATTAACTAGAATGGAATGAATTCCTTGACCAAAAGTTGAATTAACTAGAATTGAATGAATTCCTTGACCAAAAGTTGAATTAACTAGAACTGAATGAATTCCTTGACTTAAAATTGAATTAAATCGTGTTGAATGAATTCTTTAGTGAATGAATTCTTTAAATCGAATTCTTAGTGTTTTGGTCAGGGAATTCATTCTATAAATTTGAATTCTTTGAATTCATTCACAGGAATTAATTCCTGCTTATGATTTATTAATAAATTCATTCCTTGAATTAAAGAATTGAATTAAATTTTTGGGAATTCACTCCAAAAAGGAATTAATTCTTTAAAGCTCTGGTAAAAATAAACCAAAAATATGTATAGATTTATTATCTTAATATTTTTTGTTAAAGAACTTTTATTAGCAGTTAAATATTTAAGGAGTTTCCATCCATAGGATAATTTACTATAGATCAATTTGACCCCAGAGGCACAAAACGGTTAATTTTCGAAAAATATAGCAGACTTTTTTTAATGGTATCTAGAATAAGTTATTTTATTTATTCATTAATTTTTTAAAATATGCAAAAATTCAAATCTTGGCTCTGGTAAGGAATGGGTTAACGTTGTTCGATTTTTTCCAAATCTTTAGCATGGAAGACCTGCACATTTGTCTATTATATTTTAAGCATCACTTCTAAAAATTCAACAGTAGTTACAAAATATTTGCTTTTTTTTGAATAAATTGTCCTTTATCAGCTTGGGGTCATATGTGACCCCATGTCCAAAAGGGTTAATGAGGTTATATTTTTTCCAAACCACTAAGCTATTAAGATAAAATATAACATTTAAAAGAACAAAATTGATTCATTTTTGATACAAAGTACTTAAAAAGAGTAAATTTTTTTAATTTTTTATAAAAATCACACTTTTCTCGAAATTCACAAAAAATAAGAGCTTGTCACCGACAGGTCCATGGAGGGATTTATCTCAAAATTTTCATGCTTCATCACTAAGATGTATTTAACTAGCCCTTGAAGTGTAAAATCCATTTCTTTTAAATTTGTTTAAGAAAATTTTTTAAAAATCGAAAATGGAGTTTTGAAAATTATGCCAAAAAATTTATGCGTTTTTTGTCTTATTGCGCGACAGGTTAAAAGACAGGTAATAAAACAATATTTCATATATGAGTATTTATAAGTATAGAGAGCAAAAAACAATTATGGCTTTAGTCAATTTCGGAAAGTCTAAAAAAGTGCCATCAAATTGTTTTTAACACAAAATTGGTCTGGGGCATTTGCTATTTCTTGGCGAGTTCTTAACCAATTTTGAAGTTATGCAGCTTTTTAAAAAGATACTTTTATACTGAAATCGATTCATAACACAAGTGGTTGAAAAAATTAAACTATAGAACGAAATTTTCCTAAAAACTGAAAAAAGTCATATTTTCCCCATATAAACACTCTTGAAATTTTCAATCGATTTCCGCCTCGACTTTTCTTTATTCGATTGCCCCCAAACTTCATATTTATTAGTTTTATATAGAAAGGAACCAAATTAGACCCCGACACTCTTCAAATTCGGCCTTTAAACATTTGCCATATAATCTTGGACGCCTCTAATGAACATACATGAATGACTGTCCCTTAAAATAGCGATTTGTCGATTTTCGTTCATTACACCCCCCAGTCTTATTGGAAATGGTCCCAAATGGAAGAAATCGATTTTTTTTTTTGGAAAACGTTAACCCGTGCCGAAAGTTGGACGAAAATGGCCCATTTTGGAAAAAAAGTATATTACTATTAAAAATTCCCAAAATTCTAAATTTCGAAATATAGTCAAAATTATTCAGATATGGAATTGTGACTTCATCGGATATCATTAACCCACTTTTGCCTGGAATCAAAAATGACCCACGAATTTGATAAGAATGCAAAAATGTGTTTTTTTTTTTAATTAATTTTAAAGATTTTTTAAAATGCTTAATTTGGAGATGTCGATTGATATTTGTACCATGCAATAGTTGATATTAAAGAAAAAAAATAAATTGGAAAAATGATAATTCGAGTTTGTGTTAGGAGCGACTGCTTTCCAGGACATTTTACAAAAATTGCTCATTTTATCAAAAATTTAACAAAATTTGAATGTTTTCATCAAATTTTACACAGTTTTCGGAAAAACATCACTTAAATTTGGTTAGACTATAATTATTTTGATATTTGTTTAAAAAATCTTTAACCCTTAGTGACCTTGGGTCAGAAAAGTCCCATGAAACTTAATATTAATTAGGACTACGAGATTGTAAAGCCATTAAATTGATAAAAAAAAACAATCTCAACTGGATAAATATAATTATTTTTTGTAACGTGATCCATATGGGGTTAATTTTTATACTTTTGCACAAAAAAGCCCCACTAGGAAATTACAGAATAACTGCTTTCATAATATAATCTGACAAATGTTATTCTGTAAATTTCCTAGTGGGCCTTTTTTTGTAAAAAGTGAGAACATTAACCCTATATGGATCAAGTTACTCAAAATAATAGTTTTTATCAAGTGGAAAAAATTTTTTTTATTCATTCAGTGATAATTTTCCGAAAATTATGAAAGGTGTTATTCTATAAATTTCCAAGTGGGGCGTTTTTGGCCAAAAGTATAAAAATTAACGCCATGTGGATAACGTTACATAAAATAATTATTTTTATCCAGTTGAGATTTTTTTTTTAAATAATTTAATGGCTTTACAATCTCGTAGTTATAATTAATATTAAGTATCATGGGTCTTTTCTGACCCCCGGCCACTGAGGGTTAAACAATTTTTAAACAAATATAAAGATAATTATAGTCTAACCAAATGATCTTTTTCCGAAAACTGTGTAAAATTTGATGAAAACATTCAAATTTTGTTAAATTTTTGCCAAAATGAGCAATTTTTGTAAAATGTCCTGGAAAGCAGTCGCTCCAAACACAAACTCGAATTATCATTTTTCCAATTTATTTTTTTTTTCTTCAATATCAACTATTCTGTGGTACAAATAGCAATCGACATCTCCAAATTAGGCATTTTAAAAAATCTTTAAAATTAATTTAAAAAAAAACACGTTTCTGCATTTTTATCAAATTCGTGGGTCATTTTGGATTCCAGGCTAAAGTGGGTTAACGATATCCGATGAAGTCAAAATTCCATGCCTGAATCTTTTTAACTATATTAAATGAATAAATGAAATAAAAAATAATTTTTTTCGAAATTTCGAATTTTGGGAATTTTTAATAGTAATACAATTCTTTTCCAAAATGGGCCATTTTCGTCCAACTTTCGGCACCGGTTAACGTTTTCCAAAAAAAAAAAAAATCGATTTCTTCCATTTCCACAAATCTATTTTTAAGGGACACTCTAATGAATACGCATGAATGATTATGCATGCTAGATACATACATGTAGATATTACCTCAAATTACGTTAATGCACACGAGTGGTCATATATGAGCCATGTATGGAGATTAGGGATGCCAATCGGGATTGATATTTGAAAATCCCGGGATTCGGGATTTTGGACGAAATCCCGGGATCCCGATTTTGGGATTTTCGGAACTACGTGATTTTTCGGGATCCCGGGATTTTACGGGATTTCGGGATTTAAATTTTCCTTTATTTGTAAAAATTTTTATGTTATGTAACTAATTTTTTTATAGAATAAAGCGTTTTATAATTATTTAATAGTTGTTAATTAATAATGTGGTACATTTTATGAATATTGAAACATCTCAGTCAGAAATTGACAGTGGTACAAAAAATCAAGTACCTGCATACCACTTGGTAACCGCGACGTTAAAAATAAATGACTGGCAGAAGACTCATTTGGGACGCTTTGCCAGCGTTTGCAAAAATCGTTTTGCCAGTATTTGTTTTACAAAACATCACGGCATGGCCAAAAAAGATACATATGAACTTTTTTAAATTTTATTTTGGAAAATATAATTCCAAACCACCTATTTATTGGTTTCGGCAGCGTTTTGCCAAAGTTAAAAATTTTTTTTCTCCAGTACTTTTCCGGCGCTTTTTGAACTGCCGGTCCTTTTGTCTATTGACGTTATCATATTGGAAATGGGAAAGCAATTTTTGTCAGTACTTGTTCCACCTGTTAAAATACCTTGCCATCGCTTTCCCGTTTGTATTTTTCTGGCTGGGATAATATATGAAGGCCTGTCATTAAGTACACTTGCGCCCAGTATTTTGTAAGCAGATTTTAAAACAGATTCGTGGCGATAACCTTGCCACTCAATCGTGTAATTACAGCAACAAAGTTATTTGGTTAACGTTATCAAATGTTTTCATGGAAGAATTCAAAATTACAGTCCCAGCCTAAATTAGGTTTCAGAAATCGAATTTCGCTTGGAAGAATAAATCGGTAAAATAACAAAGTTGATTTTTCGCATGTGTTCCTCAAAAACTTAATAATGTTTACCAAAATTTCAAATTTTTCTGCAGTCTTTGCATAGTTTAATCGAATAATCTACTTAATTTATAATTTTACCAATATCTTGGCTTCAATTTCTTGTCAATATGAGAAAATTCAAGAAAAAACGTAGGTAATCTAAAATTGCTCACTTTGTTTATTTGCGTTTATATTAATATTAAAAAAATAAGAAAATCCCGGGATTTTTGAGAAATAATCCCGGGATTCGGGATTTTGCCAATCCCGAAAGTCCCGGGATTTCGGGATTCGGGATTTCCCGTTTGGCATCCCTAATGAAGATTTATGTATCCATGTATGGTCATTAATGCGTGTTTATTAGCATGCACGAACATACACACGAAAAATTACTGCCAAGTAATTAAGAGCATTTTAACTAATAAATTTAAATTTAAGAAGAAAAAACTAAAAACTTGGTAAAATGATTCTAGTTTTCGCATAATATATGCGAAAAAGCTTTATTAGTGGAAATGCTCCTAATTACTCGGCAAAGATTTTTTTGTGTCAATTTAACCTGTATGGATCCATATGTCGATTTTTAGCTGGGATTGGTAAATAATTATATTTGAAATTGGATTAGACCAAAACTAAATGCTGTTTATTGTTTCACTTCCAGATTTAATTTATTAATGGCGCATGGGAGATGGAATCTACATCGAAGTTTAAAACGGTCTAATGGCTCCACAGATCACATTCAATTGCAAAGGACAATGAAACAAAATGTGCTAGTGAAAAATGACATGTAAATTCTATGTTTTTTATAATTTTTTATTCTCTTTAGTATTATTTATCAATAAATTTATATTTAAAAAGCCATGAAAAGTACTCAAAATTAACAACTATATTGACAATTAAGGTTATATACCAGTCCGTTGTTGTTAAAAATGACGATACGAATACGGACCGAAAAGGGCATCCTCAAAACGGAGTAAAGTCCGTTTTATACACTACAAAACGGAACGTGATTGACAAACGTTCGATGGATTCGAACACGTTTCAATGTTCCTGAAAATCCGACCGCATACAAATCTAGAAAATGCTTTGTAAACCGGAGATGGATTCCGTTAATGCCGTACCTTGGGTATTTGTTGCGTAATTTAAACTAAAGTTATTATACAAAAGTTTCAAATTAATATTTAATTATTATGTTTAGGTGCTGCTGGAGAAAAATATGTGGCATGGTTGGTTCGTTTGATCTCGCCTATACGCTGAGACATTGCCCGTTCAATAAGTTTAGAAGATTGTGGAGTCCACCCTTTTTTTTCACTGGTACTAATGGCAAAGTCTAAGGAATTTAAAAACAAATGTTTTGCTTATTGTTTTTTTTTTATTGCCGTCGAATTTAAACTTACCCACTATAGCAGATCTGGCTTTATAATCCAATTGTATTACCTCCTGGCTCATACGCTCTCTTCCTTGAGCTCTGGGTGCTATGCCAGTTAGAGTGCAATTTAATAATGTTTCCAATTTAAAAACTCCGTCTAATAACTTTCTGGCGACATGTGTAGCTTTGTGCGAAGAACCAAGGGCGATATCGAGAATTTTTTTTCGGCAGTATATTTCGTTGCCAATGTCAACCATCTTAAAAAACAAATACCATAATTATAAAATTAAATTTAACAACTTAGTTTACAAATACATAAATAAAAGGCGTGTTCGTTTACTTACTACAAGTTACTACTTTTACTACAGCTGGAAAAAATCAATACAAAAAGTAAACAAAATTTTCCAATTGTAGTAAAAGTAGTAAGAATTTTGAGTAAACGAACACACTGAATATTAAAATTTTTTTAATAAGTACAAATAATTGTATATTTTAAAAGTAGCATAAGTCACATTTTAGATCGAAGTTTATTTGTCAATATAAAATCACTTTTACACGCGAGAGCAAACTGCTTGAAATGGAGCAAAAAATATCTCTAAATAGCTCTATGGCGAATAATTGAAGCAAATAAGTTTTGGTTTTTGCGCTATCTCTAGCAGTGTCTCCCGCGCAGAGCTTCAAAGAATTAATTCCCTAATTCCTTTTTCTTTTGAACTGAATTTAAATTTTGGGAATGAATTCCCTGACCAAACTTAAGGAGTTGAATGAATTCCTTTTTGTTTTTCATTCGATTTTTTCTAATTCCTCCCTAAAACTGAATGCATTCATTTACAAAGGAATTCATTCAATTCTAGTTAATTCAACTTTTGGTCAAGGAATGAATTCCCTTGTACATTTAATTCCCTGAAGGAATTAAGTTTTTCGTTAAATTCCCTAAGGAATTAACTTTTTATTTTAATTCCGTAAGGAATTAGCTTTTTCTTTCAATTCCCTAAGGAATTAACGTTTTCTTTCAATTCCCTAAGGAATTAACTTTTTCGTTTAATTCCCTAAGGAATTAACTTTTTCTTTTAATTCCCTAAGGAATTAACTTTTTCAATTCCCATGTCTTTTCGCCTAAGAATATAAAATGAAAAATAAATATTATTTATACAATTCTAATAAACTGATTAATTTAACTGATATGTCGTTGTTGCAATTAAAGGACTTTAGACTTTATTAAAATCCGTTTTAGTTAAACCAATTACACAAATTATCGGAAGAGCTGAGAGATAAAGAAAAAATGTTAACACTTTAAGGCCTTAAGTGGGCATTAAGTGAAAACTTAAATTCAGAGAATTAAATGAAAAAGTTAATTCTTTAGGGATTTAAACGAAAAAGTTAATTCCACAGGGAATTAAACGAAAAAGTTAATTCCTTAGAGAATTAAACGAAAAAGTTAGTTCCTTAGGGAATTGAACGAAAAAGTTAATTCCTTAGGGAATTAAATTAAAAAGTTAATTCCTTAGGGAATTCAATGAAAAAGTTAATTCCTTAGGGAATTAAAAGAAAAAGTTAATTCCTTAGGGAATTAAACGAAAAAGTTAATTCCTTCAGGGAATTAAATGTACAAGGGAATGGATTCCCTGGGAATTGAGGAAGAATTCCTTGACTTAAAATTTAATTAACTCGTGTTGAATGAATTCTTTAGTGAATGAATTCTTTAATTTTAATGCTTAATGTTTTGGTCAGGGAATTCCTTCTCTAAATTTGAATTCTTTGAATTCATTCACAGGAATTAATTCCTGCTTATGTCTTATTAATGAATTCATTCCTTGAATTAAAAAATTGAATTCAATTTTAGGGAATTCATTTCAAAAAAGAATTAATTCTTTAAAGCTCTGCTCCCGCGAGTAAATATGTAATATGATAATAAAACTAACCTCTCATTATTTTGAAGGTTGTATATGTCCCTTTATCTTTAAACTGAGGTACAGAAGATTAAAGTCTATACGATATTATTTTATGGCCGACCATGACAACGCTCGGCCACATGTTTCAAGACCGGTTAAAAATTCATTTGCTTCGATCGATGCAGAACGCCCTCATTGGAATACGCTTCACTTCAGAAGAGGGTATCCAAAATTGGCTCAATTCGTTCTTGGCCTCAAAAGGGAATGTATAACAATAAACGCCCAAAATTTGGCAAAAATCCCGCATTTATACACCCAATAAAAAAGTTTAAAAATGTGTGTTTTAACACGCTTTTTTTAGCAAAACCGCCTGATTCTTTTTATAAAAATTACTGAACAGTTCTTAAATTTTAGTTGGTATTTTTTTGAATAATTTTTTTATGCCTATTACTATAAAAATAATTCAGTTTTTATAGTTCCATTTCATAAAATAGTTCATTTCAAAAAAGCATATAATTCGTTATTTTCAAAATAAATATACCCAGCTAAAAATCGAAATATATGAATCCATACAGGTTGAATGTACGTTCGTTCATGCTCATAAACATCCATTCATGTCCATTAGACCGTACCATATAATGTATTTTTGCAAAGCAATTCCAAAAAAAAATTTTTTTTGCTGAACGTAGGGGCCGCCTTTTTTAATTTTTCATTACAGCTTCGGCATTAAAAGTCGGATTTTAAAGTGTGATATATTGATTTTTTTTGCCTCGAGACCAGTGTTTTGCTAGAAAAAAGTTCGTAAAAACTAATTCACATAAATAAATGCAACTCAAACCACTTATGAAACTACCCAGCCACTGCAATATGAAACTACCCAGCCAGAAATTGACAAACATAAAAGCGTTCTGAAAGCACTTTGTATGATGGTTGGAGTGTTATCAAAGCAACATATTTTTGGGTTTTATAGTGTTCTCAGAACACTAAAATGATAACTATGATTTACGGTCTCATGTTTGTATTTAGAAACGTTGCAAAAGCAAAAAATAGTCATAATTTTTGTTTATAGAACGTTTTCAAAACATTAGAAAAACTAAAAATAAAGTGATTTTAAAGTGTATTAATACAAAAGTGGAGTGTCTTCCGAGAATTTTAAAAACGAAAAGTAGGAGCAATTTTCCAGTACTCTAAATACAAAAAATAAAGTAATTTCTTAGTACTTAAAAAACATTTATTTTTTTATATTTTTTATTAGAACTTAAATTAGTTTTAAATGATTAAGTAAAAAAATTATAGGATATTAAGGGAAATGTAGATGTGCTCAATTTTTTGGTGGTGTAGGGTTCTGACGACAATGAAATAGTTAAAACTGAAATGTTTGATGAAGAAGTAGTAGAGCAAAATTTAGATTCAGATGATGAGGACGTTGGTAGTTCCAGTTTAAACACACCTGGAGAAACAAGTTCGAATGAATTTATTCCTGAGGAATCTAATAGTGATTTAAGCACATGATAATGTATGTATGTTTATTACACAATGGGAACATTATGATTGTGAAAGAAATTTTTAGTACAAAACATACGAAACACAAATACAGTGATATGCATTTGAAATTAAAGTGTTTTTGATCATTCAAAAACAGATTTATCAAAAAGTTATACCTTTTTTTACATAAATCAACAAAAAAAAAACAGAACGTATTTAAAAATAAAACCAAAAAAAAAATATGCCAAAAAAGGATTATCTCTCAGCAACAAGTGCTTTATGTGGTACATGTAATAAACCTTTACCCTTAACAGGAGATTATATTAAATGTTTCAAATATAACACTAGTTAGCACTACTCTCCGTGCGGTACACTTTTTGAGTCGACATACTCCGTTATGACAGCTGAAAAGAAAGCAATGTGGACATGTCACAAATGTAGAGGGAATAAAAGCAAATCCCCAAATAGTCGGTACCATGAAATCATCCATGATCAAACAATCAAACAAACAACAACGAGAGGTCGATAATGATGATGCTAAGCAAGATGATGGAGTTAATAAAAAATTTAAAGACGCACTTTCTTTAAACACCGTCAACTCAAATGTGTCAGAAATTAAAATTGATTTAACATCTTTTAAAACAACTGTATCAAACAGTTTGACTAACATAAACACCAGCATTAACCAGCTAAACTGTAGCATAACATCATCACATAACGCACTAAGAGAAGAGATGTCTATTGCATTTATTAAACTCACTGAAACCATGGGCAACTTAGCTACTCAGGTCAGTGAACTTAAACAACAGAACTTAGAGAAGGACATACAGATACAACATATGGAGAGCAAAGTAAATAATCTAGAGCAACAATTAATAAAAAATAGCGTCGAAATAAAAAATGTTCAAAACCAAAATCTATCCCCCAGTGAAATAATTAAACAAATTGTTAAATGTTGAAATGAATATGCAAGATTCCGATATAGATAATGCCTATAGGATAAAAAATACTGACAAGATTGTGGTAGAATTTTGTTCATTAAAAAAAAAAAAGGAAGTGATGTCGAAAATACGTGGTCATCGAGTAGATGGTAATATATTTAACAAGTTTACCCCTATTAATGAAAATACCGACACCTCTGAAAACAACAACGGCCAAAATAATCAAAACATTGTCTATGTAAATGACCATCTTACTAAACATAATCGTCATCTTCTCTGGCTTGCAAAAAATAAAGCAAAGGAAATCGGATGGAAATTTGTGTGGTTCAGCAATGGTCATATTTAGTTAATTCGTGTGATATTGAACTTATATCTTAAACAAAATATTTAATAAATCTTTATAAACTATTTTATCAATCTTTTTTTTTACTTTGATTCTTATACAAATATAAATCAATAACTATGAACAATATAGCATCCGAAACACTTGAAAGCTTTAACAGCATAAACACCTTACAGGCAAAAAAAAAAAAGTGCGCCGTACACCCTCCAATATGAAGTATTTTTGCAAGGAGGTTTCAAAAAAAAATTTTTATTTTTTTTTGCCGAACGTAGGGGTCGCCATTTTACATTTTTCGTTATATCTTTGGTATTTACAGTCGGACCTTAAAGTATGATACACCCAATGTTGCCAGTTTTGACGATTTATCGTCATTTTGACAATTTTTACTATCGAAAATAGCCAAATGACGATTTGACGATTTTCCTCTTTAAAATGACGATTTTTGTTCAATAGGAAATATAGCAACAATTGTTCAAAAATACGTTAGTTTTCCATTATCTAAATCAATAAATCTGAAAATTTATTCAAGTAATTTATAAATATTTATCATAAAATTTTTATTTAAGGTAGTCATTTTAGAATCTGATGGTGTTTTGTAGGAAAACTAACACAGAATCTGGTAATTATTTTTATTTAAAATATTTTTTCCTAAATCTCTTCTAATAAATGTAACGTGATTTTCGAAGGGATCTATATCTCATATCGGACTCTTTTTTCATGTACCTGTGAAATATATCTAGACTAAGTAAAGTTTTTTCGATACGAAATTTTTTTTAAGTGAACTTTTTCTTTCGAACAATTAATTTAATAAATTTTCAATACATACATCAAATTGTTTGAAATTTGGAGATACGAGTATTAAAGGATTATTTTCTAAAACACTTCGGTGAAGTGTTGCGTTATTTCTATAGAAATTATTTTTGTTACAAAATCAATTTACATTGAAAGTTTGCTTCACTTTAACCAATCAAATAAAATACTAGTTTTAGAATTTTTCTTAAATTACAGCTGACACCGAAAACCGGGTGATTTTTTAAATTTTATATTATAATTTTAGGGTTATAATAATAAAAATATTTGATTATTAAAGTTTTGACGATTTTTAACAATATTTTGACGATATTTTAAAACGCAATGACGATTTTGACGATTTTCTCAAAAATATTTGACGATTTTGTGCCCAATTAACCTGGCAACACTGGATACATCGATGTTTTTCTCTCGAGGAGACCAGTGTTTTGCTCTAAGGACATTTTGACCATCCCGTTCTAGTAGTTACCCACGAGATCTCAGTTGCTACCACCCTAATGTACCTCCCTAATGTCAGAAAATTAAAGCTCGCAAAAAATCATTAAACTTTTGCTAAGGAAGTTTTTCGCTAAACCCAGTAGAAATTTTTTTTATATATTGGTTGCCGAACGTAGGGGTCGCCTTTTTAATTTTTTTTTAATTGGATTTTTCCTTTATAGCAAAACACTGGTCTCCTCGAGGCAAAAAGAATCGATATATCACACTTTAAAATCCGATTTTAAATGCCGAAGCTATAACGAAAAATTGAAAAAGGCGAACCCTACGGTCGGCAAAAAAATTTTTTTTTTGAAATCGACTTCCAAAAATACGTCATATTGGAGGGTGTACGGCGAACTTTTTTTTGAGGTACGGTCTAATAAACAATGATCTCTTAAGTTCCCGACTAAAAAAGATGTTATATAATCATATATCACCATATATAAACCAATATATACGTCCATATCTAATTTGATCCGAATATTGGAATATATAATTATATCAAGCGAGATAAGCATGTTATCTCACCTGATACAATTTGATCCGAAAAATGGGTCTATCTAACTGCATCAAATTATATATAAATACATATAATTTGATGAAGATTTTCAAAGAAAATTTTAGTAAATATTATTGGGATCACTTATTTCATTCATATTAAATCCAATGCTTAATGTTTAGAACAATTTTTGCTAATAAACTTGGAAATAGGTGACAAAATAAAACATTACAAAAATTTTTCGGAACAACTTTTTCTAGGTTAGAGTTTTTATCTTTCTTTTATAAGAAAGATAACTGAATAAACTAATTAGAAATTTATTAATTCAGTTCGAGGCCAATTTCCTTATTATGAATTAATATAATAAGTACTTTTTTTTTAAAAAAACTGCTATTTTTCTTCATCAGGATACTCTCCTGACAAATACTTCACAGAGTTTTTGCTTTCAAAAAACCTCTACACTTTCAGGAATAAAAAGACGATCGTTTCGGGGATTACGCCACCACTTTCTAAAGAAAACTGATGAAGGGGACCTGGAAAATCCCCGAAACGATCCTCTTTTCATTCCTGAAAGTGTAGAGGTTTTTTGAAAGCAGAAACTCTGTGAAGTATTTGTCAGGAGAGTATCCTGATGAAGAAAAAAAAAACAGTTTTTGAAAAAAGTACTTATTATGTTAATTCATAATAAGGAAATAGTCCTCGAACTGAATTAATAAATTTCTAATTAATGAATTAAAAAGGTCGAAAAAAACAAATTTCATTTTTTTAAATAAAAATTAAAAACCAACATGATAAAAAATTAACTTTCACAATTAATTTTTTTTAACGGAAAAATAAATGAACTTAAACCATATTTATTTCAACATATGTTTGTCTAATTTTTAAATTTAAAAGTAAAAATAATTATTTCGACCTTTAATTCCACAATGAAAAAAAAAAAAATTTCCTTTATTTATTTCTTTAAAATAATTTTGAATTTAATAAAGAGTATTTCGCTAACTATTTGGAAAATATATGTTAAATTCAATTATAAACATTTATTTATATGTCAAAGTGCAAAATTCAAAACCAGATCCACAATTTCGAAGTTTTTTTTTTAATTTTTATAGTGCAATTAAACTTTATAAAATTTTGTATAATTAGATATCATGTCAGATAAATTTATACATAAAATTATTACAATTTTATATTAACTTTGTTATATATTTTGATATAAGATTGTTTAGAGAAGCTTATACGCCATTATATATAATTATGTATAAACTATATTTGCAGATCTCTTAATATATGCCTGGAGACCAAATCGCATATGATTATATATAACGTCATATCAAACATATTTATAAAACCAAAGTGTTAATATAAATGTATATGGTCATATAAAGCCACACATATAAACATTTATAATTATATCAAATCATATAAGATTATATGAAAACTTTTTTAGTCGGGTTATCCCTTTTCATTACTTTTTATGAACATTCGTTCTTTACGTGCAAATTTCAACTCTTTTATGGCATCAATATACAATATAGTTAGTCATATTAAAATAATTATTCTCGTTGAAACAAACATCAATGATAATGAAAATAATTTCTACGGCATACCAGGTTTCCACTCCACATTTATTAATAGAGCCGACAGAGGAGGTGTAGCTGTATATATTAAGGAGAATATAACACACAACATCATTTCTACAAAAATAACGTCGTTTGAATTATCTATATATATAAAAGAGTGGCGTGAGTGACTGACTGACTGACTCAACATCGCCCAGCCCAAACCGCTGAAGCTAGGAAGTTGAAAGTTCCTCTTTCAGCGTAGACGTCCGCTAAGACGGGATTTTTGGAAATTCCTACCGGAACGGGCAAAAAGGGGGAAGTCTCCCCCTTGACGGCCTGCCAAAACCCCTTTGGCTAGAAAGCTGAAATTTTAGATATGTGTTTCTTGGAGTAGGGGCTAACTTTTCTAGAAAGTACTCTCAAGAATTTTGGACAGGGACGTTGTAAAATGGGGGTTAAAAAGGGGAAAAGAGACCCCCTTGACGGCCTGCCCAAACCACTGGAGGTAGGAAGTTGAAATTTGGTATAAAGGTTCCTCCACTATCGTAGACATCCACCAAGACGGGATTTTTTTGAAATTTTTACAGGGAGGGGCAAAAAGGGGAAAAAGTCTCCCCCTTGACGGCCTGCTCCAACTGCTGGAGCTATGAAGTTGAAATTTGGTATGTAGGTTCCTCGACCGGTGTAGACGTCCGTTGACGCGGAATTTTTGGAAATTCTTATCGGGAGGGGCAAAAAGGGGACAAAAAAAGTACCTTTTTCCAAAAAAAGTACCTTTTTCAAAAAAGTACATTTTTCCAAAAAAAGTACCTTTTTGCACAAAAAGTACCTTTTTCCAAAAAAAGAACCGTTTTCCAAAAAAAAGTACCTTTTCCAAAAAAAAGTACCGTTTTCCAAAAAAAGTACCTTTTTCCAAAAAAAAGTACCTTTTTCCAAAAAAAAAGTACCTTTTTCCAAAAAAAAGTACCTTTTTCCAAAAAAAAAGTACCTTTTTCCGAAAAAAGTACCTTTTCCAAAAAAAAGTAAATTTTTTCAAAAAAAAGTACGTTTTTCCAAAAAAAGTACCAAAAAAAGTACCTTTTTCCAAAAAAAGTACCTTTTTTCAAAAAAAAAAGTACCTTTTTCCAAAAAAAGTACATTTTTCCAAAAAAAAGTACCTACCGGAATTTCCAAATATATTCGGCATAGACGTCCCCATAGACGGTCTCACAAATTGGAAAAGTGTCTCCTTTAACTGCATGGCCAAACCACTAGAGATAAGTTGAAATTTGGCATAAAGGTTCCTCCACTGTAGTAGACATCGACTAAGTTTGTATTTTTGGAATTCCCTACAGGATATCGCAAAAGGGGGATGTTTCCCCCTTGACGGCCTGCCCAAACTGCTGAAACTATGTAGCCGAAATTCGGTATGTGAGTTCCTCCTTCTGTGTAGGCGTCCGCTTAGACGGAATTTTTGAAATTCCTATCGGGAGGGAGATAAGGGGAAAATATTCTCCTTGACGGACTGCCCAATCCCTTCTGGCCAACCTAAAATTTTAAATATGTATTCCTTGGAGTAGGACTAACTCACCGGCAATGTAATTTTTCTATTTTGGAACAGAAACAGTAAAAATGTGGGTTGCTTACTTACTAATAAGGAGTTAAGCAAATACTATTAGAAAGAAAAAAGGAACCAGTGTAATCAGACGTGTTTTTTATAAGCTCTTGTTAAATCAATATTTTTTGAGTATAAAAGTGTTAAAATAAACTTTCAAATAGTGAAAGTTAAAAATTTGTGTGCAAAGCTGTGCTTTAAACATAAAGTTCTGTAAGGTTTTTTTACTAATTATTTAATAAAATACAAATTAAATATTTTTGTCAACAATCTAAACAAAACTCAAATATAAAAGAAACTAAATAATAACACAAACAACAAATAAACTCTAATAAACTTGCTCATTTAATAAATATTGTTGATCTGTGCTCTTTAAAATAATCTAAAGAGAGAGCTTTTATCTGTTGAATACAGAAAAAGCTTTTTTGCTGTGGAACGTAGTGTAGAAAAAAAAGCTCACTTATAATAAAAATACCCACAAACTGTTAAATTTGAAAAATACAGTGCTGAACAAAACTGCTCTAACCGAAATTATAAACTATTTTTTTGAAAACAAAATAAATCAATGCCAGGAAAAAGAAATACTAATAACAAAAGGAAACAACAACAGAAAGTTATTGATTCTATTGCTAATATTTCCACGATGAGTATCAATAGTATTAATACAGAAATCGAAACTCCAAAAGCGCATAAACGAGTAAGAGAAACATTGCAAAACTCTCTTTTCGAAAATGCACTCAAAACACCACGTCTTTCGACAAGTGATTCCCCGTTTAAATTACTTAATCTTGTGGATAAGAGGTTTGAGAAATTAGCTGAGGTAATGAAACAGTTAATCAAAGAAAGTGAAGAGCGTATGATTAAGGAGTTCGACACACGTTTTGAGGATATGAAGACAGACATTTTAAATATTACACAGCGCGTAACTAAGCTAGAAACGGTTGCTGATGATATTGTTAGTCTAAAGAGTGAGGTTGGTAAATTGAAAATACAGTTGCAACGCCAAGAAAATTCGATAATTGCATCTGATCTACGAATAAACGGAGTACCATACCGTGAAAATGAAGATTTGTTTTACATGTTTCAATCCATATGTGAGACTCTAAAAATAAATACACCGGCGGTCAAAGCAATATACCGCCTTCAAAATCACAATAACAAACACAAGGGTTATTCGCCAAATGCTGTGATAATGGTTAAATTGTTTTCTCCGTATGATAAAAATTTCGTTTTAAAATCCATCGCGAATTATCGAAAACGTAACAAAACACCGCTGATGTTGAAACATATTGGTGAAAATTCCGATGATCCATTCTATATAAATGAGAACTTAACCTCAGCTAATTTTTTAAAATTCTTCAGGCTGCAGTAGGTCTCAAAAATGTTAATAAATTAAAATCAGTTTTTTCAATGCGTGGCCTGGTCTATATAAAATTTAATGCCGACGAACAACCTGTACGAATTGATAGCATGGAGGAACTTTACAATTTTTTTCCCGATTTGTGCCAAGCTGCTGATGTTTAAATGCGGTTTCTTAATTATACTTCAAATATTTTTAATTTTTTTATATATTTTTGATTCATTTTTTTCACATTTTTTTTATTTTCTATTTTTTATTTATATAATTTTTTGGCTAGCAAAATACTCTTGTTTCTTTTTTACACATATTTTAATTATAACTTTTGACCTTAGTTTTGATCTGCTCTGCGTTGCTTTTACATATATTTTTTTAGACTATGATATCACAAATGGATAATGTGGTTTTCAGTTCCAAAGATGTAACTTCTTGTATGACCAGTATACTTTGCAAGCAAGGATCTGGTATAAAGATATGCCATTTAAATGCTCAGAGTCTGAGGCGTAAAAAGGATGAGCTTCGCCATATCTTTGAAGATTCCGGCGTAGATATAATATGTGTGTCTGAGACTTGGTTTGACAATTCTGTTGCCGATTCTATTGTTGAATTAAACAATTTCCGACTGTACCGCTGTGACAGAAAAACTTTTGGTGGTGGAGTTGCTATATATGTAAGAAAGGGTATTATAAGCAATATGTGTACAAACTCAAATTTTGTTTCAAACTCGGTTAATAGTACAAATACGAATCAACAGATGAATTTAATTTCAGACGTGCAACAAAATTCTAGGAAGGTAGAATACATTTTTGTTGAAATTATGGCAAGTAGAGGAAAATTATTGGTTGGGTCTGTGTACAGACCGAACTCTAGAGTTAAAACAGAAGATTTTATGAAAATAGTGGAAACTCTCACTGTTAAATATGATGATATCATAATATGTGGAGATTTCAATTCTAATATTCTCGTGGAAAATCACCTAGTCAATGATATGAAGTCTTTTGGTTTGGAACCGACAAATTCTACTACCCCAACGCATTTTACTACTACAACAAATACCTTGTTAGATATATTTTTTGTTGGTAACAAACAAAAAGTCTTACTATATGACCAACTATCGGCGCCATGTTTTTCAAAGCATGATTTATTATTTGTAGCTTATGATTTCCTGTTAGAGAATGTTTCAAATGTTGTCACTTATTATGATTTCGAAAATATAAAATATAATATTTTGTCCTCTGAGCTTTCCCTGATAAATTGGGATTCCATTTATTATATGCCTTCGGTTAATGATCAGCTGAATTTTTTGGAAAAAAATCTCACATGCGTTTTTAAGAAAACAGTGCAACTCAAAACTCTCAGGCAAACTTCTAAAAAGAAGCCATGGTTCAATTCTGACATAAAATTTGCTATCAATCGAAGAGATTTTGCTTATAAACGTTGGAAACTCTTTAAAATTCCAGATTTAAATGAGATCTACCGTGATGCTCGCAAAGAAGTGAATAGAATGATCAAATCAGCGAAATCTGATTACTATTCGGGTCGTTTCTCATCAGCTGTTGGAACGAAGAAAACATGGAAGATTATAAGGGAAATCGGCGTTGGTAAATTTTCCTCTGTAGTGGAAAATGGAATAGATGTAGATAAAATTAATGAATCTTTTACAAATCTACCTAATGTACTTCCAAACTCGAATTTTTATGATCAAAACACGGAACATCAGAACGGTTTATTCGCTTTTGATTGCATAAATCAAATTGATGTTCTTTCAAGTTGTCAATCTATAAAGTCAAATGCTACTGGTTTTGATGAAATTCACCCGAAGTTCTTGAAAACTATTTTACCACACATGCTTCCCTTTATAACATATATATTTAATAACATTATTACAAAGAGTATTTATCCTCAAAATTGGAAATATGCTAAAATCATACCGACTCCAAAATCAAACAAAGATTATCGTCCAATTGCCATATTACCATATTTATCTAAAGTTTTTGAGCGGCTACTACATCAACAAATGACTAAATATATTAATGATAATTGCTTACTAACAAGTCGACAATCAGGTTTCCGGCCTAAACACAGCTGCATAACAGCCCTCGTAGACGTGTCTGAGGAAATACGTAGAAGTGTTGATAGAGGTGAAATTTGTTTCCTAGTCTTACTAGACTACTCAAAAGCATTTGACATGGTGGACCATAACATTCTCTGCCTAAAGTTGCGTACAATATTTAATTTCTCTTACACGTCTGTTCGTTTGATATCTTCATACTTGGCGGATCGTCGCCAGTCTGTCTTCGCGGACAATAAAACATCACGCGCGTTACCGGTCTTAAGGGGCGTACCGCAAGGTTCGATACTTGGGCCTTTACTCTTCACAATCTATGTGAATGACCTTGCACGACAATTGTCGTATTGTAATATCCACATGTATGCAGATGATGTACAACTGTATATAAACAGTAACATAGGTGGAATAAACGATTGTATTGCGAAACTTAATATGGATTTGGAACACATTCAAGCATGGGCAAATGCAAATGGTTTATGTTTAAATCCATCTAAGTCTAAATATTTAATGATTAAGAAGAAAACTCTGAAATTGTCTTTTGAACCGATGTTAACCCTGAACAGTCAGAGAATTGAAATGGTCTCCACTGCCAAAAATCTTGGTGTAATTTTTAACAACACACTTACTTGGTCTGATCACATAAATATTGTCGCTGGAAAAGTTTATTCAATGCTACGTACTTTATGGCACACCCAGCACATAACTCCACTAAACATTCGCATATTGCTTGCGAAAACCTATATAATGCCAACATTACTATACGGATGCGAAATGTATGCAAGTTGTGATACTAAAAGTAGTAGAAAACTTAAATCTACTTACAATGCCATTCTTAGGTATGTTTTCAACTTAAGAAAATTTGACCCTATCTCTTCCTACTCAAGAAAACTTTTTGGAGTTACTTTTAATGATCTTTTGAATATAAGAACTTTGATCTTGTTACAAAAAATTATATATACCCAGGAGCCATCATATCTATTTGATAGACTTCAATTTTTGAACTCCCAAAGAACCAAGGACATTAACCATATATTGTTTCAAAATTCTGTATCCAAGTGGCAATTTTATGTTAATTCAATACGTCTTTGGAACTCATTACCATCATCCATTCAGTTTATAAGCAACGCATTGCATTTTAAGAAAAAACTTTTTGAATTTTATAGTTAAATGATAGTTTAATACATTTATTTGCCCTGGTGTCTGAAATATTGATTTTGTTGTCATTTATTTATTTTTTGCTTGGTCAAATGAAAATTTTGTTTTTATTCTTATTATTATTGTTTTTAATGTTAGTATTATTGTTTTATTATTATTATGTTATTAAATATTTTTATCTAAACATATCCCTTCATACATTTTTTTAACTAAACGTTGTAAAAATCCATTACTATAATCATAAGATTGTAAATCTTGTTGTTTTGGAAACCAATAAAAATTAAATTAAATTAAAATTAAATTAAATTAAGGAAATACATTCAGAAAATTTAAGTTTTTTCTAGTGTGTAATTTTAGGACTCGTCATAAAAATTTAAACATAAAACATATTTACATATAATAAATAAAAATGTATAAAATTTAACTGTGTAAAAAGTACTTATTTAAACTATTACGAGTAAGTCATTATTTTATATTTAGAAACAATGAATACAATAGGCCGTTATTAGGAAGTCATTATTTTATATTATAAAATAATGCAAAAGGTAATGATTTATCATTTTTGGTAATGCAGATAGTAATGCAGATAGTAATGTAGATAGTATTACCAATATTTTGCTGGGTGGCGCCCTATAATTCAATATTTGTATGATATTTGTAGGTAAACTGTATTTAAACATCATGTTCCAAATGTCAGCAGAATAGGATAAAATTTTCGGATATCCATTAAAAAAATTTTGAAATTTTTTGTGAAAATCAAAAATCTTTATTTTCACCCACGGAAAAGATTCGTTGGAGTTCGATCAAAACCATTAAATTTGTTTGGTAAGAAGTTATTTTGACATTACCTAAATCAATTAATAAATCGGAAATATGGTATTGAGAATTAAAAATAGGGAAAGGAATTAAAAAACAAACCTATTATCTAACTAATGATATTTCCAATGAACTTAAAAATTAAAATACGTTTATACGTTGTGTTCATTGGAAATTTGAGTTCAAAATGGTTGGAGGGCTCTGGGAAGATAATAACTAGCAACTGGGAAATATTTATTTATAAAACACATATAAATGAAAGTACCCTTCAAAGAAACTTACATACATAGTTCTAAAAGAAGAAATGTAGACAAAGATTCTTCAAACAATTAATCTTAAAAAAAAGGCAAAAATTTAGTTTTTACTTTTAAACTTGTGGCCCGTCCAAACTTTAACTCAAAATTATTTTGGTTCCGACAGTATGAAAGACCAGCCGTTAAGAAATGGCTGAATTATTTCCCAAAGATTTTGATTCTACCCCAATATGTGCAGGATAGTTGGTCCAAAGGGCCTCATATTTGTATTTTGTAATTTTTTGTATATAAAATAGCCATTCTTTGAAATAATATAACAAAAAATTTTTAATTCTTTTTTGTGTAATTTCCTATGGTTTTGGATAATTTTTGACCTACAGCTGTATAATTTTTTGATCTACTGGTGGCAACACTGGATTACACAAGAGAAGATATTAGTAAAAACACCCGCACATGTATTGACCATCTCTTTGTTCGTACCAAAGATATATACAAGAAAAATAGAATCCCAAGTCCATGGATGAGAGAAAATCTTATTAAAAGCTGTGAAATTAGGGATAAACTTTATAAAAAATGGTATTTAAATAAAAATAACAAACAAAATGAAAATGAATACAAAAAATACAGAAATATTTTAAATAAAAAATTAATTAATGCTAAAAACTCATACTATAAAAATAAATTCTATGAAAACCGCTATGATATTCACATAACGTGGCAAATAGTAAATGAATTAATCGGTAAAAAAAGCTAATAACTTAGATGAAACTATTGTAAAAAACTTCAAAAACTTAAATATACAAGAAATATGCAATAACTTTGCTGTGAACTTTTAAAAAAATGTTGAAAAAATTATACACATTTGTAAAATACAAACATTTAACAACCCACCTCTTGTACTTCAAAACTCGTTTCATTTGCGTAGCACGGATGAATTAGAAATTTTTTAATATATTGAACACCTTAAACGCTAAAAAAGGCGCCGGCTTTGATGAAATCAGACCTATTGATTTAAAAAATAACGCTTCGGTTTTAACACCAATTACAAACAAAACTTATTAATCTCATACTAGATAACTCAACAATACCAGAAATTTTTAAAATATCTTGTTTTCGACCAATTTTTAAATGTGGAAAAAAATCTGACGTTAACAATTATCGACCAATTGCAATTTTGTCTGTTTTGAAAAAATAATGGAAGAGATAGTAAGTAGAAGATTAACAGATTTTCTGGATAAATATAAAATCATAAACGTCAACCAATTTGGATTTCAAAAAGGTAAAAGCATTAATAAGTTACTGGGCAATTTCGCAAACTACATCAATGAACAACTAAGTAAAAATCATCACTGCTTAACGTTGTTTATTGACTTTAGTAAAGCTTTTGACACATTGTCACATGAAAAATTGATTCTAATGCTAGAAAAAATTGGAATAAGAGTGCATTGTCTAGAATGGTTCAAAAACTATCTATCCTTTAGAAAATACTATGTTAAAGTATCAAACAACCTAAGGGATGAAACCGCCATAGAATATGGAGTACCTCAAGGATCCAAACTGGGACCAATTCTTTATATCATCTATTCTAATGAACTAATCAACTCATTAAAACTAAGTAAAATATTCGCTTATGCAGACGATACTGCCATAGTCGTAGCCCACAAAGATTTGCAAGTAGCAACCAATTTGATGCAACATCAACTCGATACGGCAATAAGATGGTGTCACGATCATGGATTAGTCATCAACACATCCAAGACAAAGCTAATGCATATAAAAACTCCGCATTTTCGATACGCAGATATTAAACTTAAATTTCATAACACTGAATGTCTGCACAACAATAAGTTAATGGACTTTGATTATAGTAACTCATTGTCAAACTTTTATAGAAATCGTTAATACGTATAAATATCTTGGTGTGTATGTAGACCAAAACTTTAAGTTGCACTTCTTCCACGTAGTCCGGAAAAAATTGAGAAAGGCAGCGTATATACTATAACACTTAAATTTTTGTTCCAATAAAATGGTAATGAGACAAGTATACTATTCGTTGGCCGAATCTCACATTCGTCATGGAATAACAGCCTGGGGAAGTTCAACAAGCTGTAAAAAGCTCCAACAAACACAAAATCAATTACTTAAAATTAGAAAATCACACAGCACTATCAACGAACAGCTAGAAAATCCAATAAATAGAAATTCAAACAATCAACTAGCAAGTATTGCTAAAGATCAACATATACTTAATGTAAACAATATATTCAACATTACACTGGCAATTAGGGAATGCATCCCGTCCCGGGATTCCCGGGAAATTAAGCATTTTTCATTTCCCGCATTCCCGGGAATTTGGACCGGGAATCCCGGGATTTCAAAAAATGCAATTTAAAATAATAAAGTTAATTATTTTAAATTTTCTTATGCAAAATTTTCCAACCTTTTGAAAATAGTAAACATTTTACATTAGGCTTGTTCGTTCACTTACTACAATTTGTTACTTTTACCACACCTGGAAAAATTCAAAGAGTAACCAAAACAATGATTGAGTAAAAGTAGTAAGATTTTCGAGTTAACGAACACACTGATTAATTTGTGTACTTGATCAAACTTTTTAAGTTCCTTTCAGCGCCTCTTAAAACCACTCAAATAGTGTTTATATAAAAAATTTTGAATCGCACTTATTCTGTACAGAATTAAAGACAAATTTGTCTATTGATTTTTAAAAATTTTCAAGTAAGTTAAAATTTGTTCCCATAATTTTTAAAATTTTTTCCAATTTTCTAAAATTATTTTCTGTATTTTTTTTTTTTTTTTTTTGACGGGCAAGCTTTTTAGTCTAAAAATTAGTTTTAGTTTATTCATATTCTAAAAATATATAATTAGAGTTATATAATTTCTAATATAAAATTAATTCTTTCTCACTACGAAAATTCCAAGAAAACCCACCTGAGCTTTTTCACGATCATGAATATTTGAGATCTTTAAGATAAAAATTTTTAAATTATTATAAAATATTTTTTAACTTATTTCCCTTGCGGGATCCCGGGATCCCGGGAATTCAATATAAATTTCCCGCTTTCCCGGGAAATCAAAAACTGCGGGATTTAGCATTCCCTACTGGCAATATATTTTTATAACGATACCAGATTTTTACAAACAATCAACCACAACTACGGAATACGAAGAAATGAAGAAGGAAGATTCAAGATCCAAAGCTACAGAAATGAATATGGAAGGAGAGCACTGTCCGTTGTAATACCAAAAATAATTAACAATATGCCTTATAATATTATAAGAAATGTTAACACCAATATGAAAAGATGAAAAATTTTAAAAAATTATTATATAAGTACGCAATGAGTACTCAGGGAAAAATCAAAAAAAAAACAATACTTCATTAATGTTCAGCTAATTTTTTTTTTCTTTATTGAATGACATACTTGGTTTAAATATTTTAGTTTGAAAGGAAGAAAAAATTCTGTAAAGTAACTATTTTGTGAAATCATATATGAATATTAATAACATTTTTTAATAATCTTTAATTACCTGTAGACAAGCCTACATGGCTTTGCAAGTTGTTTAGGGAAAAAAATGAAAATGTAATAAATATTTTTAGAGAAAATACAAAATAAATAAATGATTTAAAAAAAGGCAACATTTCCAAGGATACTAAAAATTTAGATGAAAACAACACTGAAGTAGGTATACATATGGTGGAAGCTAAATGCATTCTTACAACATTTTATAACGAATCAATTGCTATTTCTCATTTACATAAATAATTGCAAAAACATAAGTAATAAAAATAATTTTTAGTACTAAAACACATCGATACCATAGATTCAATACTCTATATCTGCAAAAATACAATTGTTCAGGAGAGCAATAAAACTAATTCACTTGCTTATAAGATTTTTTTTAATCAATCTGTCTTCTAGAATATTATTTAAAAATGGCAACTTATTCCTATATATACTTATTTTGAAATTATTTGCGTTATTTACGTCGCTAATGCAGATATAGAGTTCTGAAATAAAATTTTTATATAATTTTATGATAATACTAGCAGATATGTAGTTTTGATAAATATAAAAAATATGTATTATTAGGAACAAAGGACCGTGTAAATCTCTCTATACTTTTTGTGGAAAACAATATTATGTGCCTTCAAACATCAACGAACACAGAATTGTTAATCAGGGATGGAAAGAAGTATTATATCCATATCTTATTCCAAAAATTAATGATTAATTTGGAAAAAAAATATTTTTCCAAAAACGAAAAAGTTTCCAGAATGTTAATCGCTTGCAGAATGTTAAGTTTCTTAATTCATTTTCTGCGGCACAAATGCTTTTATTCACAAATCCGCCATTATTTGGAATTTTTTCATTACGGTGTATTTTAATCTATAATACAAGACTATTACACTCATATGTTGCCATAAGTTTAGTGGTTAGTTTGCAAAAAAAAAAAAAATGCGAAAAGGAAAATTTTACACCAATATATTCGAATGTTAATAGTTGATTAGCTCTAAGTCATTTTCTGCCCTTTTTTGCATTCCGCCGTTATTTAGCAATTTTTTAAAATTTATAATCTAGGGACTACAATACCCATTTCACATAATAACGTTTTGTACCATAAAGTATTTTTTCCCGTTCCGCTATTATATTGCAAATCTTTAGGTGCAGTTTTTTAAAATTTATAATCTAGGGACTATAATACACATTTCATAAAACAAAGTTTGGTGGTTATTTAAAAAAAAAGAAAAAATCGCGAAAAAATAAAATTTGCAAAAAGCTAAATTTTTACATCCATATATTTTTTTGCAAAATGTAAATCGATGATTAATTTTTTTAATTTATTTTTTGTACCTTTTTTCGCCCTTTTCCGTAATTATTTTGCAATTTTTTAAGTGTGGTTTTTTAAAATTTATAATCTTGGGAATATAATACCAATTTCCACACCAAAGTTTGGTTCTTAGTTTGCAAAAAAAAATTGCGAAAATATTTTGCAAAAAGGAAAATTTTTGCATCATTATATTCGTTTGCAGAATGTTAATCGCCGATTGAGTTTTTAGATTATTTTTTCTACCATAAAGGCTTTTTTTAGCGTTCCGCTATTATTTTGCAATTTTTTAAGTGCGGTTTTTTTAAATTTATAATCTGGGGACTATAATGCACATCTCCTAAAATAAAGTTTGGTGGTTAGTTGCTTTGCGAAAAAAGATATTCTCAAAAAACTTTTATGTATACCTTATAGAATTCAAATAATTTAAATTTATATGCAGATATAGACTTCTGTATTTGAAAATAAATTTGTTTGTAGATATGGGAAAATGTAAAATGTTCAAAAAAGTGGCAAAGAATGGATATTTTGCTTCCAAATTGATATCATAGATGGCTATAATAGCAACAATGATTTTGCCATCAAAAACTCATTTTGGCAAAAATTGCAGATATAGAGTATTGAATATAGGGTCTCGACACACAATCTTTTTATTAATCAACAGTTGTAAAATTTGTTAAAAGGCGTTATCAAAGCATTTTAAAGATGGTATTGTCCAAACGTTCTCAAAACGTTTTATTTTTGGTATAAACAATGCTATGAGAGTACTTTTTTTTGTACCAATATCAATTTATGGCTGGGTAGGTACATATCATTGAATATAATAACAAAAGATAAGCACAAATAAAAAACCTTTAGAAGAAATCAAAGCATACTTAGATTATTTAGCGTAGTGTTGCATTTCTTATGCTCGCAACTGTATGTTCACATATGTGCATTAACGCAATTTGAGGCAATGGGTCATATGAATAAAACTTAGCAATTACTTCGAAGTAATTACTTTGGGCTTAGGAATGGCTTTTAACTCCAAATTTACCAATTGGCTGGTAGAATAGCATGAAACGTAAACGAAAATTAAAAAATTAAATTTCTAGTCTACTCCGAAGCAGACTAGATTTGTGAAGTAATTACTTAAAAAACCCTGTATTTACCCCTATTAGTAATATCTATTTTTTATTCATACGAGCCAATATCTAAATGTGCATGATCATTAGGGTGTCCCTTATAAAGTGTTTGGTCGATTTTCGACACGCAATTTTTTTACAAATGGTCCCAAATTAACAAAATCGATTTTTATTTTTTTTTGGAAAACGTTAACCCATGCCGAGTTGCGGCCGAAAAAGGCCCATTTTGGAAAAGTGTATTATTATTAAAAATTCCCAAAATTCGAAGTTTTGAAAAATTTAGTATTTTGTTTTATTTATTCATTAAATATAGTCAAATTGATTCAGACATGGAATTTTGACTTCATCGGACATCATTAACCCACTTTAGCCTGGAATCCAAAATGACCCACGAATTTGATAAAAATGCAAAAACGTGATTGCTACTTGTACCACATAATAGTTGATATTAAAGAAAAAAAATAAATTGGAAAAATGATAATTCGAGTTTGTGTTTGGAGCGCCTGCTTTCCAGGACATTTTACAAAAATTGCTTATTTTGTCAAAAATTTAACAAAATTTGAATGTTTTCATCAAATTTTACATAGTTTTCGGAAAAGTATCACTTAAATTTGGTTAGACTATAATTATCTAATTTTTTTTAAAAAATCTTTAACCCTTAGTGGCCTGGGGCCAGAAAAGACCAATGAAACCTAATATTAATTGCGACTACGAGATTGTAAGGCCATTAAATTGATAATTATTTTATGTAACATGATCCATATGGGGTTAACCTTTATAGTTTTGGCCAAAAACGCCCCACTAGGAAACTTACAGAATAACACATTTAATAATTTTCGTTAAAATATCACTTTAAATGAATAGAAAAAAATGTTTCCACTTGATAAAAATTATTTTGAGTAACTTGATCCATATAGGGATAATGTTCTACTTTTCACAAAAAATGACACACTAGGAAATTTACAGAACGAGTAAAAAGGTTAAAGTCGGGCATGCCGACTATACAATACACTACACCAGTCTGGGAAAAAGCCAACTAATGTTTGGATACGAAATTCGAATGGGTTAAAATGGGGCTTGTGTCAAAATTTTCTATAATGTGAGTCAGCGCACCAAATTTCATTAAAATATCTTAATACTTGCGATCAGCAGTTTCTCACCAAGCCAATTTTGGGGGGACCCTTATATGGGTACAAGGTCTAAACATGGACCGATGTTCACCAAAATCAATAGGCTTCGTCCTTGGGCCAAAATAGGTCCGTGTACCAAATTTCATCAAAATATCTTAATATTTGCGACCTGCAGCGTATAAAAAATATAATTTTGGGGGGACCCTTATATGGGCACTAGGTCTAAACATAGACCGATGTTCACCAAAATCAATAGGCTTCGTCCTTGGGCCGACATAAGCCGGTGTACCAAATTTCATCAAAATATCTTAATATTTGCGACCTGCAGCGTATAAACAATATAATTTTGGTAGGACCCTTATATGGGCACTAGGTGTAAACATGGACCGATGTTCACCAAAATCAATAGGCTTCGTCCTTGGGCCGACATAAGTCGGTGTACCAAACTTCATCAAAATATCTTAATATTTGCGACCTGCAGCGTATAAACAATATAATTTTGGTAGGACCCTTATATGGGCACTAGGTCTAAACATAAACCGATGTTCACCAAAATCAATAGGCGTCGTCCTTGGGCCGACATAAGTCGGTGTACCAAGTTTCATCAAAATATCTTAATATTTGCGACATGCAGCGTATAAACAATATAATTTTAGTAGGACCCTTATATGGGCACTAGGTCTAAACATGGACCGATGTTCACCAAAATCAATAAGCTTCGTCCTTGGGCCGACATAAGTCGGTGTACCATATTTCATCAAAATATCTTAATATTTGCGACCTGCAGCGTATAAACAATATAATTTTGGTAGGACCCTTATATGGGCACTAGGTCTAAACATGGACTGATGTTCACCAAAATCAAGCACAAGAATGCATGGACAGACAGACAGACGGACATCGTTAAATCGAAATAAAAAAAAATTCTAAGCCGATCGGTATACTATAACGTGGGTCTAGGACCAATATTTTTTGGTGTTACAAACATCAGCACAAACTTATAATACCCTGACCACATAGTGGTGTAGGGTATAATAACATTTATCAGATTTCTATTAAATTGGGATATGCGATAAAAAATTTTCACTTGATAAAAATAATTATTTTATGTAACATGATTAGGGTTTTTCTTTTCCCGGACTTTTTCATTTCCCAGGACAGCGGGATTTTTTTAGAATTTCCCGGGATCCCGGGAATTCCCGCTCGTTAGAAAATGAATATATCCGACGTATGTTGTACTTGAAAAACTCGATTTCTATTAAAATAACTTACGACAAAGTTCATCTTTTGGTTGCAGTCATGAAAAAATTTACTTAATATGTTCTGAAATAAGGGCTTAATATAAAATATCCATATCTTCCACTTTTTCGAGATTATTCGTTTAACAGTTTAAATAGCGAATTAATATGCAAGTAATATATTTGTATGGAGGGCCGTCTTAAAACAACTCTTAGAAATACATTAATTAAATATTAATTTGCGGTTTAAACTGTTAAACGAATTGAATCAAAATTCTTTCAGGATATATTGGAATTGTTAATGGGTGCAAACTTGTATCGGACCAGCTTTAGAGTCAGAACTATGATCGAGTTTTTGCTTAAATATGGAATCCAAAAATTTCTATTTCTAGATATTTTGTTTCTATGCAGATTTTCAGAACTATTGGTCTATTTTTATAAAAAAGGTTTAAAAGCGAGTATTTTTCACACAAATTTTTAGGCAAATCGTGTAAATCTTTTTATAAAAATAAACACTAAAATATTATTAAATAGTTTTATAACCTTAATTGGTATTTTTCGAATTGAAATTTTTTATGCCACAACTACTTAAAAAAAATTATTTAATTTTCATTGTTGCATTTTAAATTAACATAAGGAGTGAGATCAGAAAAATGTTAACACACATAAAGTTAAATAAAAAACAAACCACTTAATATTAAGACTTCAAACTAAATTTTTATTAAATGAAGTTTAATACAAAATCTAACAAAAAAAAACCGCATGGAATTTTAACCACTACGAACAAAGTTATCCACTTTTCCGGAAACCCTACCATTAAGGCTTTTATGGTAGTTTCTGTCACCTTTTTAGAGCAGGTGGTCCATCTACGTTTAAAATCTTGCATGTCCTGGGAGACCTTTTTTATGCCCTTTAATTCTCTTTTAACAAGAGCCCAATATCTCTCCACTGGCCTGAGCTCCTGGCAGTTTGGTGGATTTGCCTCTCTTGGTACAAAAACCACATTATTATCATTATACCACTCCAGCGCTTTCTTGCTGTAGTGACATTGCTGTGCTGACTCAAAAATGGAAGAAGTCTCTTCTGCAAACACTCCTTGATATAAATTTCGCTGTTTATAGAGCCAGATGTCACAAATAACTGGCTTCTTTGGCCGCAGCTACATATGGCTTGCCATACTAGGAATTTAAAGCATTTGATGAATTATTTTAAAAATAATAGTAAGCTTTAAGAGCAGCGAGAAGTTTTCAACTCACTGACGTTCAAAAATATATTTTTTAAATATCCCAGAGGATAATTTGGGTTGAAAATCACAATATCGGAAGAAAATTAAAAAATAAAATATTGAAAAATAAATTAAAATATATTTGGATTTTTATATTTTAAAAATTTGTGACCTAAAGCCAAACAATACTACAAATATAACGACACCAAAGGTCAACAATATTTAATCTAACAAATACATAAAATTTAAAAAATACAACTGAAATAAAGGAATATCAATTGAAATTTAAATGAAATTATTTGAAGTACTAAAAACTCAAAACACATCAATTGAAAATACGAAAATATTTTAAATTTTAATGCCGAGTTTTTTGGAGGTATTTGGAACTGAAATACTGATGTTAAAATATTGTATATATTGCTAAATTTGAACAAAGATCATCATTAAAAAAAGTAAATTTTCGAGGTACGAGTATTTTTGTTGGTATTTAAATTTGATAATGACTAATAAAATTTGTTTTCGGTTTAACTAAATCCAAAAAGCTCGGTCTAAATAATATTTTTTATACCTACTAATTCAGTTTATTAAATTTTAAATTGCATTTTTTAATTTTAAATATTTTTTTATTTAAATTTAAATTATGTTTATAAAGCTTCCAGAATTTTAATATACTAGCTAAAACTTCTGTAAAAGAATAAAAAAAATCCCGGGAAATCCCGCACAAAATTCCCGGGATTGCGGGATTGAAAAAAGGGCGGGATTCCCGGGAATTCCCGGGACGGGATAAACCCTAAACATGATCCATATAGGGTTAATTTTTACACTTTTGCCAAAACCGACCCACTAGGAAATTTACAGAATATATATTTTCACACATGTACATTAACGAAATTTGAGGTAATATCTACATGTATGTTCATGTATGAACATTCATGAACATGCATGAAAATGTATGATCATACAGATATTATAATATATTACCTCAAATTGCGTTATTGCACATGTATGAACATATATGGATGCACGTATGGTGATTTATGTATCAATGAATGGACATACAAGCATGTTCATGAGCATGCACGAACATACATTAAACCTGTATGGATCCATATATGAAGATTTTTACTTGGGTGGGTTGATAAAAATTATTATTTTGTGTAACTTGATCCATATAGTGCTAATGTTTTTACTTTTCGACAAAAAAACGCATTTGGAAATTTTCAGAATAACGTCTTTCCAAATAGAAAGCAATAAATGCATAATAAACAAAAGCTTCTAATTAGAATTAGAGATGGGCGCACTAAAAAAAAAAAGTTAGTATAAAAATTAGTAAAACGGTTTCCAATTTTATTATACTAGTATTATACTAATTTTTAGTATAAAGTTGTTTTTTAGTAAAATAATTTGGTGTTCTCATTTTACAAATAACAGAATTTTTTACTAATTTGAGTTGCTAAATCTACAAATTTAATTTTACTAAATTTTGAAACCCGATTAGCTAAAATTAGCAAAAAAAAATACTAATCTTTTTTATTTTGGAAGTTTAAAATTTTTTTTCTTTGAAAATATACACAACCTGATCAGTGTTGCCATAACGGCGATTTTCTCGTCAGAGCTAGCGATTTTATTTCGCCCCTAGCGGTAAATATTGTCATGTACACTCATAAAAAAAGTTAGTACAAAAGTCTGTTAAACGCGTTCTAATTCAATTGAACTAATTTTTCCTGTTGTTTTCGTTTAAATCCGTTGTTTAGCTAAAGTTGTTAGTTATCAAATTTCACCACAAAAACATATTTCTGCTGTACTTGAACTAATTTTTCCTACTGATATTTAGTTATTTTTTTTATAAATGATTTTGACAATGTTATCAGCTAATATAGATAAATTTATTGGCAACTTTTTAATATTTGTTTTTTCAAAAAAAAAACGATAGGGGCGCTAGTGTGTAGTGATTGATGGTGCTTGATGGCGCTTGATGGTGAAGTGTGTATTGGTGAGTTTGCCGACCAATACAAATTAGATAATTTCTAGTAAGTGTATTTTAATGTGTGTGATGAATCATCACTGATGACGCTTACCAATGCAAATAAAAATAATATGCGCTTGTTTAGAAAGTTCTAGTAAATAAAATAATATGATAAGAGCATGTTTTCTTTTGTTTCTGTTAGTCAGCAAAGGAACGCAAAAGAAAACGGAGGTATACTGGACATTAACAATTCGCAGTTAAAATTGTATTTAAAAAATAAAATAATAGAGGTTTGTTTTATAATATAAACTATATTTAAGGGAATACTATTAAATGTTTTTTTTCTTTTATTTCAGCCCTTTAAAATTTTCATCTAAATTCGACCCGCAGGTAGACGAAAAAAAGGAGCCAAATAATACAACTCCAGCGGAAGTTTAACATATTGGCAAGAAAATAAAAGTGCAAATAGTGTTTTTGGATTGTGTAATTTATTTGAAAATAAAATTAACAATATTTACATTAATTTGTTTTTATTCAATTAATAACAAAAAGTGATTGTAATTTTAGCAGCGTGTTTTGCAGATTTCAACTGACCCACTTTCATTTCTATTAAACGAAAATTCTTCTAAATTTTTGATTGTTAACTAAATTTTTTACCTGTTTATAACCAACTAAAATTTAGCAGAAAACATGTGCTGATTTCAGCTGAGTAATTTTCATTTCCATTAAACAACATTTCTTATAAATTATTTTATTTGAACTAACTTTTTTACCTAAAATTTAGGTCACCTAAATTTAGCAGACCATGATTCTCAACATCATTGAAATTTCTGCTGGCGCAAATTCAGATACTATTTCCTGTTATTTTAGCAGAATTTTTAACTATTTGTAAGGGCTTTTTTTATGAGTGTAGCTATTAGCCAAAAATCTGGCGAATTTTTATCAGCCGTAATATAATTTATAAAAATCAGTTTTATGTTGAAAAATATTGTAAAATTTGCGTATTGATATTCTTTTATTATAAAAAAACAACTTTTTAAACGATTTTAGTAAAAAAAACTTTCTAAAAAATACCCTTTTCGATAAAATATGGGTATGTAGTTTTTCACCGTAGAATGCACTCTTTTGAATATTTGCAATACTAATATTAATTCAGTGAAAATCGGGATTCATTATTGACAGCTTAATCCTAAAATCTTTTATTATTTACAAGTTTATAACACTTCTTATGAACATATTAAAAAAATTCTGGAGTAAAAAACTCCTTTAAACTCCGTTCGCTAAATTCTTGCACTGTTTATAAATCTAGTGATTTTCTAGCGATTTTTGGGTCTGATCTAGCCATTTATTTTGAAAATTTGTTGGCAACACTGAACCTGATAGGACAAGCATGCTGTAAAACTTTACTTCAAAACCACAAAATCAACACAGCGGATGATAATGACAAAATTATTTTTATTAATTTTTTTATTGGAATTTCATTTTTGAATTTCTGTTTTTTAGTTTATTTATTAACGTTATCCCTTTCTTGTCACAAAATAACTTATTAAAAATGTAAAATTCTCCAATGCTTGATGATTTTTTTCAATAGACGCTGTCAAACTTGCCGAAAAATCAAAAAAATTTATTTTTCGTCCAACATGCTTGACAAACCGTCAAATTAGACATTACATGGTCAAATTCGTGTTATCAAAATTTGTTGATATTTTGTGTTTCCAAACTCAATTTTCCATCGTGTGAATCGATGTTACTGTTTTAGTTCATTGAGAGCAGTCGTACTGGGAGGTGCTTTTGTAATAGCGCATTATGGCGGCAATTACAAATAATGAAAACTGCATTAATTTTATAAGTGAATATAAAAATTTATAGACAATTAAGAAAAAAATCCTTAAATATAAATTGTAACAAAATATTGACCAGTTTTCCTTTAAACATATATAATACTTATAAACAACTGTAAATTTCACGCGTGCTAACCCGGTGTATTTAAATGCAATAAATTATATGATTTGAAATGTCAAAACCATTGCAGCGAAATGTCAAAATGATATCAATTGCAAAGTGGTGGAGAACACTTGACCATTTCGTGGATAAGAAATATCATAGATTTTTCTTCGAAAAATACCAAATTTTATGAAACATTATTTTTACCTACAAATAATAAAAAACTAAACACTTTTCCATTCTTTTTTACCAAATTTTTTGTTGTTTTTCTATTACAAAATTAAAATGAAAACTAAAAGTGACATTTGATCTCTGGCATCACTGCAAGAGCCGATTGCATGTCAGCGATATGATGTTTATATTAATTTTATTGTGCATAGACTAATAGCGTCAGAAAATTAGTTTTATTAAAAATTTTAAATTATTAAGAAAAACATTTAATTCTATAATAAAATTAATAAGAAAGGGATACAAATTTTCTATGACTAAAAAAAAAATAACGAAATGAACGATTGAACGAATAAAGCTGCCTACACGCTAGGGAACATTCCATTCCACATTGCCATTTTTTTACGAATGTTGAAATGTGTATAGCATTGTGTCATGTTGACCTTCGTGCTTACAAAATTTTTTGATATTTTTTCAGTGTTGCCATTTCAGTGCTTTTCGGGTATTTTTTGGTGCTTTTTTCATTCTTGTACCCGATGATATTTTACAAATACCCGTTTAAAGAAAGCGGGTATTTACAGTGCTTTTTCAGATTTCTGGCAGTGCTTTTAGTGCTTTTTGTACAGTTCATATTTTTGGTATTTGTTCGCGTTTTTTAATATTTTTCTTCAATTTTCTGTCAAAGTTGAAAAAATAATACGAACTAAACAAAAAATACATTTTTTCACAATGTTTGTTACAATTTTAAATAGCAACTTCGATATATTTTAACTTCAAAATTTTAAGATATTAGTTTGGTGCTTTTTTACCCCTGTTTCGGTTATTTTTGAACTTTTTTTACACGATTTTACAAAGCTAAAATGTGTTTTTAAATTCTTGACTTAAATTTTTCAAAAAATTTATATCGTGCTTTTTTACCCAATTTTTGGTAAATTTTTACCCTTTTTACCCGTTTTCAGAATGCTCACGGTGCTTTCCTGCCTTCAAAAGTTGGCAACACTGTATTTTTTATTTCCAAACTCAATTTTTAATCGTGTGTATCGATGTTACTGTTTTTGCTGTATTTAGTTCATTGATAGCAGTCACGCTATCATGAGTTTTGTAATTACGCATTTGAAAAAATGAAAATGACGGCAATTATAAATATTGAAAACTGCATTAATTTTATAAATGAATATATTTGCGAGAATTATGGGACATAAAATGTGATAACTAAAAAAATTACACTAAAAAAACAGCAGGGTAAAAAAATCAATTTTTTTCTTTTCTTTTGATGTGGACAACATCTGAGCATCGAATGAGACCGATCCATGCCCTTTTTTACCCTTTTTTTACCCTTAGGTCCCTTTCTATTTTGCGCGTCACATATGGAAAACTAACAACCAGGCGGGGTATATTAAATTGACCAGAAATGCGCCAAAATCGTATTTTGTAATAAGAAATTATGCTTTTTCAACAGAAAACAAAATTTATAAAATTTTTTGTGAAGAATTTTTTTGTATACAATGCACGGTTTGGAAGCGAGAAAGTGTCAAAGATAAAATTTCGTAAAATTTCAAAAATTAAATATTTTAAAACAACCACAATTTTCAAAAATCTTAAAAACATATTTAAATTGACTAAAACAATTGATAGTGACCATGAAGTAAGATTGGAGCTTAAGCTATTCAAAAAGTTCCTTTGGTTCAACGACGCACAGGATCCCATAAGGATACCTTTAAAGGACATCGCCTTAACTTCAAAACGAATGGTCGGATTTTTCTGAAATTTGGCAAAAAGAAGCAAAGTTTATAAGTTTGAATAATATATATTAAAGTTTTGGTGCGTTTTCGCTCAATTTCGCGTTTTTCGAAAAACGAAAATCGCTACATCCTCTTAAGTAACAGCACAAAAAATTTAATTTTTTTATTGCAATTACATCTTGGTAAGAGAAGTAATTTGTGCCTAAACCTAGTAATTTTTATGCGCTAGATTTCGAGATTCACCCTTAAACTATTTTGGCCCATATCGCCTAAAGTAGGCAACGAAAAAAATTTTTGTAGAAGAACTTATTGTTTATTTTTTGTGAGGAACACATGGTATAAATTTCATTGCAAAAAAGCTTAGGCCGGTTAGAGGGTTAAAGGCCTCTTAATTTTAATAAGTTGTTAATAATTTTAAAAAATTTGCAACTAATACCAGTGTTGCCATAACGGCGATTTTCTCGTCAGATCTAGCGGTTTTATTTCGGTCCTAGCGGTAAAAATTGTCCTGTAGCTATTAGCGAAAAATCTAGCGATTTTTTATCAGCCGGAATATAATTTTTAAAAATCAGTTTTATGTTGAAAAATATCATAAAATTCGCATATTGATATTCTTTTATTATAAAAAACAACTTCTTAAACGATTTTAGTAAAAAAACTTTCTAAAAAATACACATTTCGATCAAATATGGGTATGTAGTTTTTCACCGTAGAATGTACTCTTTTGAATATTTGCAACACTAATATTAATTCAATAAAAATCGGGATTCATTATTTGCAGCTTAATCGTAAATTGTTTTATTATTTAAAAGTTAATAACACTTCTAATGAACAAATTAAACAAATTTTTGAGTAAAAAACTCTTTTAAGTACCATTTTTAAACAATCTAGCGATAAAATCGCTAAATTCTTGCACTATTTATAAATCTAGTGATTTTCTAGCGATTTTTGGGTCTGATCTAGCCATTTATTTCGAAAATTTGTTGGCAACACTGACTAATACACTATTTGTTTTTATGTAGAAGCGTAATAAGTTCAAAATAGCTGCAAGAAATATGGCGTCGTTTGCTGTCCCTGTCTTTCTACTTTTGTAGCGTCCCTGTTGAAAAACCCTTTAGATCCGTAGTTATTGCCTGCCGTCATATGACGACGCTAGGAGAATATGTGTACAATTGTTACAAAAAAAAATCTAAAAACTTTTTAAGAATAACAGGGATATTTATTAAAAACTACATTTTTCCATTAAAGGTATAAAAAATTAGCATTATTTTCCAAAATAAATTCAAATATACTTCAATTTCTTGAATAAACTAACATTATTTCATTGAATAGCAAGAGAAAATAAATTTTTTTCTTTCGATTGTAACAAGCGTATAATTACTTCATCGTACTTGAAATTTGGAGTCAAAATTGCAAACGGTTCTCCAGTTATTGCCGTTTTATGCATTGGAGATGCAATAAAATTTTCTGGGTGTTACTAATAATCAGTATAAAAATAGAATAGTGCGATTGGAAACTGTTTACAAATTTTTTTACAAAATTTTCTATCTGAGTGTATTCGCATCGCTATTTTTCACGTTATTTGTAAACCACGGTTGATGTTAGTCGAACCGACTAACAATGCACTTCTAGGGTTAAAAGGTAACTACCCTACGGGGAATCAGGAGTCAACTGCCCTCCAAGGACCTATCCCGTGACCGGTCAACCGAAGGCATATTACTAAATTAGTACAAATATGAACCAAAGAGAATGAATTAATTTTCTAAGTATTTTCTGATTCGTTACTTTCACTGTTGCTTTTAAAAAACTTGACCGATACCGAAATAAAAAACAAAATTCGCGGCATATTTTTTAAAATATTTTTTGATTTATTTTACTCTTTTATTTATTTTGAACTTTATTTTTTTACGATTTGCTTATTTTAGCTCTTATTTTAAATTTTTATAATTTTTTGCTAAAAAATTTTAAGTTTTGTATTTTCAACGTTTTTTAATGTTAAATCTGTTTTAGTTTTAACATTTGGTAGGTATTTCATTTAAGTTTCTTTTTAACTTAAGGGCAATTTTTTAAATTTTTATTTATATTATCAGTTTTCGGGGTAATTTTCTAATTTTTAATTGATTTTTTAATTTAATTATGGCCAACGCAAAAAACAAGTCAACTGCCATTAAAGGACCTATCCCGTGACCGGTCAATCGGGGGCATACTGAAGGCACTTCCACTATATTTTTGTGTGTGTTAGTGTTGTTTTCTTTTCTATTTTATTTTCTTTTCCATTTTTTTTATTTGCTTGTAGTGTTTGTTTTGTCTTTTTCTTTTTTATTTGAACAGAAACGAAAAATGTATAACTTTACTATCAGCCAGCCATCACGCATAAGCAACATTAGCTCAGACGGTAGAGCGTTTGCCTTACAAGCAGGAGGCTGTGTTATCGAGCCCTACTTCAGCGCCAAGTAGATTATTTTTAATTCTTAATTTTTTATTAGTTTATTTGAAAAGCTATTTTAGACACACCACCTTACTGTCACAAGGTGTCTTAACTGTGGCAATTGGTCATTTCCAATGACAACGCCATGTTAAAGTGATATGTCTCTTTCAAACAAAAAGACCGATCAACGACCGATCTCCGCCCCCTTGGGACCTATCCTGCGTGTCATCTGGGAACGGTCCCTTTCCCCGTAGGGTAGAATTACCTTTCATTACCTGGTAATGAAAGGTTTTGCTTGGGTGTTATTAGATATTTATTAATTTAATTTATAAATTTATATTGATGCAATTATATACAATTTTATGTGATAACACATTAACCATACCTGATTCGATACAATTGTATGAAATTATACACTATTTTATTAAAACCTTTTTTACTAGGGTAATGATTTGAAAATAATCCCGATTTAAATTAGCTGGAAAATTTGTAAAATTAATATAAAAAAAAATATAGTTGAAATCATGTGTAATTTTCCAATCTAATATTAGCGCGGATCTCAAACCCATTTTTTTCAAATTGATTGAAAATTTTTCAATGAACCCATTTTTCGGATCAAACTATATCAGCTCCCATGGGATCCCATGAGAAAAGTTTATGTTTGCATTTTCGGATCGAATAAGATTATGAAGTGATATGGAATTACTTCTATGATCTCTATATATAAAAGAATAACGTGACTGACTGACTGACTGACTCAACATCGCCCAGCCCAAACCGCTGAAGCTAGGAAGTTGAAATTTGGTATGTAGGTTCCTCTTTCGGCGTAGACGTCCGCTAAGACGGGATTTTTGGAAATTCCTACCGGAACGGGCAAAAAGGGGAAAAGTCTCCCCCTTGGCGGCCTGCCAAAACCCCTTTGGCTAGAAAGCTGAAATTTAAGATATGTGTTCCTTGGAGTATGGGCTAACTTTTCTGGAAAGTACTTTCTGGAATTTTGGACAGGGACGTTGTAAAAATGGGGGTTAAAAAGGGGAAAAAGGCCCCCCTTGACGGCCTGCCAAACCGCTGGAGGTAGGAAGTTGAAATTTGGTATAAAGGTTCCTCCACTATCGTAGACATCCACCAAGACGGGAGTTTTGGAAATTTTTACAGGGACGGGCAAAAAGGAGAAAAAGTCTCCCCCTTGACGGCCTGCTCAAACTGCTGGAGCTATGAAGTTGAAATTTGGTATGTAGGTTCCTCGACCGGTGTAGACGTCCGTTGAGACGGCATTTTTGGAAATTCTTATCGGGAGGGGCAAAAACGGGACAAAAAAGTACCTTTTTCCAAAAAAGTACCTTTTCCCAAAAAAGTACCTTTTCCCAAAAAAGTACCTTTTTCCCAAAAAAGTACCTTTTTCCCAAAAAAGTACCTTTTTCCGAAAAAAGTACCTTTTTCCGAAAAAAGTACCTTTTTCCAAAAAAGTACCTTTTTCCAAAAAAAAGTACCTTTTTCCAAAAAAAGTACCTTTTTCCAAAAAAAGTACCTTTTTCCAAAAAAAGTACCTTTTTTCAAAAAAAGTACCTTTTTCAAAAAAAAGTACCTTTTTCCAAAAAAAAGTACCTTTTTCAAAAAAAAGAACCTTTTTCCAAAAAAAATTCCTTTTTCCAAAAAAAGTACCTTTCTCCAAAAAAAGTACCTTTTTCCAAAAAAAATTCCTTTTTCCAAAAAAAGTACCTTTTTCCAAAAAAAAAGTACCTTTTTCCAAAAAAAGTACCTTTTTCCAAAAAAAGTACCTTTTTCCAATAAAAAGTACCTTTCTCCAAAAAAAGTACCTTTTCCAAAAAAAGTACCTTTTTCCAAAAAAAAAGTACCTTTTTCCAAAAAAAGTACCTTTTTTCAAAAAAAGTACCTTTTTCAAAAAAAATACCTTTTTCCAAAAAAAGTACCTTTTTCCAAAAAAAGTACCTTTTTCAAAAAAAAGTACCTTTTTCCAAAAAAAATTCCTTTTTCCAAAAAAAGTACCTTTCTCCAAAAAAAGTACCTTTTTCCAAAAAAAATTTTTTTTTCCAAAAAAAGTACCTTTTTCCAAAAAAAGTACCTTTTTCCAAAAAAAAAGTACCTTTTTCCAAAAAAAAAAGTACCTTTTTCCAAAAAAAGTACCTTTTTCCAAAAAAAGTACCTTTTTCCAAAAAAGTACCTTTTTCCAAAAAAAGTACCTATTTCCAAAAAAAAGTACCTTTTTCCAAAAAAAGTACCTTTTTCCAAAAAAAGTACCTTTTTCCAAAAAAAAGTACCTTTTTCCAAAAAAAGTGCCTTTTCTCAAAAAAAGTACCTTTTTCAAAAACAAGTACTTTTTCAAAAACAAGTACCTTTTTCCAAAAAAAATTCCTTTTTTCAAAAAAAGTACCTTTTTCCAAAAAAGTACCTTTTTCCAAAAAAAGTACCTACCAAAAAAAACTACCCTTTCCAAAAAAAGTACCTTTTTCCAAAAAAAGTACATTTTTCCAAAAAAAGTACCTTTTTCCAAAAAAGTACCTTTTTCCAAAAAAAGTACCTTTTTCCAAAAAAAGTACCTTTTTCCAAAAAAAGTACCTTTTTCCAAAAAAAGTACCTTTTTCCAAAAAAAGTACCTTTTTCAAAAAAAAGTACCTTTTTCCAAAAAAAATTCCTTTTTCCAAAAAAAGTACCTTTTTCCAAAAAAAGTACCTTTTTCCAAAAAAAGTACCTTTTTCCAAAAAAAGTACCTTTTTCCAAAAAAAGTACCTTTTTCCAAAAAAAGTACCTTTTTCCAAAAAAGTACCTTTTTCCAAAAAAAAGTACCTTTTTCCAAAAAAAGTACCTTTTTCCAAAAAAAGTGCCTTTTTCCAAAAAAGTACCTTTTTCCAAAAAAAGTACCTTTTTCAAAAAAAGTACCTTTTTCCAAAAAAAATTCCTTTTTCCAAAAAAAGTACCTTTTTCCAAAAAAAGTACCTTTTACCAAAAAAAGTACCTTTTTCCAAAAAAAGTACCTTTTTCAAAAAAAAGTACCTTTTTCCAAAAAAGTACCTTTCCCGAAAAAAGTACCTTTTTCCAAAAAAAATTCCTTTTTCCAAAAAAGTACCTTTTTCCAAAAAAAGTACATTTTTCCAAAAAAAAGTACCTTTTTTAAAAAAAGTACCTTTTTCCAAAAAATGTACCTTTTTCTAAAAAAATGAAGCTTTTCCAAAAAAAAAGTACCTTTTCCCAAAAAAAGTACCTTTTCCCAAAAAACATATATTTTTCCAAAAAAAATACCTTTTTCAAAAAAAGTACCTTTTCCAAGAAAAAGTACCTTTTCCCAAAAAAAGTACCTTTTTCTAAAAAAATTTTCCTTTTCCCAAAAAACATACATTTTGTCAAAAAAATACCTTTTTCAAAAAAAGTACCTTTTCCAAAAGAAAGTACCTTTTCCCAAAAAAAAGTACCTTTTTCTAAAAAAATTTTCCTTTTCCAAAAGAAGTACCTTTTCCAAAAAAAGTACCTTTTTCCAAAAAACATACATTTTTCCAAAAAAAACACCTTATTAAAAAAAATACCTTTTCCAAAAAAAGTACAAATAAAGTACTTTGTAAAAACAAAGTATCTTTTTCCAAAAAATTTCGTTTTTCCAAAAAGTACCATTTAAAATAATATATAATTTCAAAAAAACTACTTTTTTCCCTCCCCCACGGATATCTCCACTAAAACAAGGTTTCTTGATATTCGGCATAGACGTGCGCTAAGACGGGATTTTTGGAAATTCCTACCGGAACGGGCAAAAAGGGGAAAAGTCTCCACATAAACAGTCTCACAAATTGGAAAAGTGCCTGCCCAAACCACTGGAGGTAAGAAGTTGAAATTTGGTATAAAGGTTCCTCCACTGTAGTAGACATCGACTAAGTTTGTATTTTTGGAATTCCCTACAGGATATCCCAAAAGGAAACTCCTTCTGTGTAGGCGTCCGCTTAGACGGAATTTTTGAAATTCCTATCGGGAGGGGAAATAAGATAAAAGTCTCCTCCTGACGGCTTGCCCAATCCCTTTTGGCCAACCTAAAATTTTAAATATGTATTCCTTTGAGTACGACTAACTCACCGGCAACGTAATTTTTCTATTTTGGAACAGCAACATAGTAAAAATGGTGGTTGAAAGGGAAAAATGTCCACAATAACGGCCTGCCCAAACCGCTTAGGCAATGCAGTTCAAATTTGGTATGAATGTTCCTCATCCATCGCAGATAGCCGCGAAGATGGAATTTTTGTAAATTCCTAAAGGGAGGGGCAAAAAGAAGAAAAGCCTCACCTTGGGGGCCGGTAAAAACCCCTTCGGCTAGAAACCTGAAGATTAAAATGTGGGTCCCTGGAGTAAGGGCTAACTTATTAGAAAGATACTTTTTTGAATTTTGGACAGGGTCGTTATAAAATGGGGGCTCAAAAAGTGAAAGTTGCCCCTTAACGACCTGTCCAAACTGCTGCAACTAGGAAGCTGAAATTTGGTACTTAGGTTCCTCTTCCAGCCTAATTCCAACCGGGAGGGACAAAAAAAGAAAAAGTGTCCCCCTTGACAGCCTGCTCAAACTGCTGGAACTAGGAAGCTGAAATTCCCTGTCGATGGATTTTCGGAAATTCCTACCGAGAGGGGCACAAATAGTAAAAGTTGGCTAGAAACTAGAGTTGGGCTTAATCGTTCTTTTTGGTGACTCGGTGGTATCGTTCAATAAAATTCATTGAACTAGTTCGTTCAAATCGTTCAATCGTTCTTTTTTGTTATCGTTCTTTTTTGTCATGAGCTGTGTCTGAACAGTGATTCGTGAACGGCGTCGTTCATTCGACAATTTATTGGCGCACTACATGTTACATGTTTATATTAATTTTATTGTGCATAGACTAATAGTGTCAGAAAATTACAATTTTATTAAAAATTTGAAATTATTAAGAAAAACATTTAATTCTGTAATAAAATTAATAAGAAAGGTATACAAACTTTTTATGACTACAAAAAAGAACGAAATGAACGATGAACGAAAAGAACAAATAATGGTGAACGATGTCATATCGTTCAATGAACTGAACCGTTCAAATGAACTAGTTCGTTCATGAACGACACAACTCTACTAGAAACCTGAAATGTAAAACATATGTTACTTGGAGTATGGGCTTTTTGGACCGGGAAGGTGCTTTTTGAACAGGGACATTGCAAAAATGGGGATTAATGAAGCGAAAAGTGCCGCTTAAAGGCCTGCCCAAACCGCTGGAGGTAGGAAGTTGAAATTTGGTATTAAAGTTCCTCCTCTATTGTAGACATCCGCTAAGATGAGATTTTTGGAAATTTCTACAGGTAGGGTCAAAAACAGGAAAAGTCTCCCCCTTAACGGCCTGGCCAAACTGCTGGAACAAGGGAGCTTAAATTCGGTATTTGGGTTCCTTCTCCAACGTTGACGTCCCCTAAGATGGTATTTTTGGAAATTCATACCGGGAGGGGTAAAAAGGGAAAAAACTTCCCCCTTGACGGCCTGGCCAAACTGATGGATATAGAGACCTAAAATTATGTATGTAGTAGGTTCCTCCTCCAACGCAGACGTCCTCTAAGACGGAATTTTTGGAAATTCCTACCGGGAGGGGTAAAAACGGAATAATTCTCCCCCTTGATGGCCTAACCGAACCCTTCGGCTAGAAACCTGTAATATATAATATGTTTTCCTTGGAGTATGGGCTAACTTATCGACAAGGCATTTGTTGATAAGTTAGGACATTGGACAGGAACGTGGTAAAAATGGTGGTTCAAAATGGGAAAATTGCCCCCCCCCCCTTAACGTCTGCGTCTTTAGCTAGAAACCTAAAACTTAAAGAACAAGTGTATATGAAACACTAAAATTAAGAAACTAAATAGGAAACGAGTGGGATTGAAACACTACACAAGTGGAATGAAATGGATATAAACGTTGAACGAGTGGAATTGAAATTATAGACAATGCAAATGGATTGGAAGAGGGAATTACCTGTTCAAACACTATCCACGGAATATGAAACTTATGTAGCATGGAAACATACTCTCCAAAAAGTTAAACAAATTTTCTAAAAGAGAAAAAACCTTAGAAAAGGAATGGAATTTATATATTCCGATATTTAAACTTCATGTAACGAAGCACCGGTGGAAGAAACCGACGCAGTAAATTTTCCAACTGAATTTGTGAATTTACTTGAATTGCCAGGTCTACCTTTACATAAACTGGAATTAAAAAAAAAAAACTTTAAGGCACGCTAACAACCCTGCTTTACGTTATTTATTTTCATTCAAAACACAAATGAACAAAACTACTTACGGGTCTATCTACCTAAGTTCGCACTTTACCAAATTATCTTAACATACACACGTATATTGCAATTTATTATGGATTCATTACTAACAATCCACTTTCATGAGAAAAAGTGATCAAATATTTATTTTAAACCCATTGTTGTGCAGAATTATTTATTTGTGGTGGCTGGGTGAAGGCTTTAAATAAAAAAACTTTAAATAAAAAAACGAATTTAATAAAAATTGTGGAGGGCGCAGCCCCCCCCCCTTAACATTTAAGGCACGCTAACAACGTAGCGGGCTGCGCCCGCTAGTATATTACATACATGGGCAAATGCGGCCCGTCAACTAATTTCGTGCGGCCCTTCATTAATTCTAATACAGTTAAACATTTTTTTTTTAATTTTAAACAAAATTAAAAAAAAAATTTTAATTAAATAAAAAATTAAAATTAGAATTAAAAAAATACAGAATATAGAAAACAGCTAAGCTATAACAAAATAAATATCCAAAGGAGCCTCAAAAAAATTACACCGATCAACATATAACGACTTTTTCTCACAGACTTCCTCTAAAACTTTTTAAAGTGAAGTATACACTCAGATAAAAAAGTTAGTAAAAAATTTTGTAAATAGTTTCCAATCGTACTGTACTATTTTTATACTGATTTTTAGTACAATTTTTTTAGTAATCACTTTTGCTATTCTCTTATTACAAATTACGGATTTTTTTACCAATTTTACTAATTTTTCAAAACCGAGTGCTAAATTTAGCAAAAAAATATACTAATTTAAAAAATTTTATTTACAAGAATTCGTTGGTTTTTTACAATTCTTGTTTTGTTTATATTTGTTACTATTGATATATTCTTAGTTTAGAAATAACACTCAGAAAACTTTATTGTATCTCCAATGTATAAAAAGCTAATAACTGGAGAACCGTTTGCAATTTTAACTCCAAATTTCAAGTACGATGAAGTAATTATACGCTTGTTACAATCGAAAGAAAATTTTTTTTTTTTAGATTTTACAGTTTTTTTATTTTTTAGTACACTTTTTTGCTAATTTCAGCAGATTGATTTTATATTAAAGTTTAGCAAAAAAATACCGCTGGACTCAAAACAGTTAAATTTTCCGTAATAACAGCAAAATTTTCAGTAGCCATTACAGAATTCTTTGGTTGAGTGTACTTAATGGCTCAATATGATGTAGAAGCACTTAGGAGTCTCTTATTTCTTAAGCCCCCCATACATTTGCAATGTTAAATCCAATATAATTGCACAGTATTTTTCTCGTTTTGCCACACACCATACAATAAAATGCAACATATATGTAACAAAAGATCGCCGCAATATTTTATGCAATATATGAATTAAACATAACCTCTAAATACACACAAACATAAACAGCGCAAAATTAAAATTGCAGTGTTGCCAATAGATTATGCAATATTTCAAGTTGTCCAATAAAAATCAAGTGTTTTGATTCACTACATAATATTGCTCAAACTTCAATTTAATACATATACGGTCAATATGCTTGCAACAATTGGAATGTTGTACCATAATATTGCAAATGTATGGCCCGCTTTATGGGTTTGAATTCAAAAAATTACCTTTCATTTTAGGAAGTGTTTAAGGCTGTTCCACTAACTCCGTAAGAATCTCTAAAATCTACTTTTGGCAATTATCCTTGAAGCACTTAAATTTGGTAAAACAGTTAGACACAATAAAATTTTATTCATACACTCATAGAAATAAACCTGTGAAAATAGCAAAACAATAAGTAGCTTTTTCTGCTATTTTTACAGGTTTACTATTTAAAAGTGACTTTTTAGTAACTGACTATTAGTAAGATTAGAAGAGCAAAAATAAACTTAAATATAATAATAGTCATCCTGCTAAAATCAACAGAAATGTATGATGAAAAATAGTAGACTGCTGATTTAAACTTTCACTTGTATGAAAGCGGTACATCCAAAAGAGCTTTCTTTTTTAATTAAAATGACTCAAAGAAATACTCTAAAAAATTATTTAGGCTAAAAATCGAATCTTTTGTTTTAGTAATTTTTGTATTGTTCACAAAATATTAAAATTTATTTACATTTCTGAGTCGTTTCTGAATCATCTTTGGATTTAAAAATTTGTCTCTAATGTTTGTGCCTTTTATGATTCATTTTACTAAGGCTAATACGCAATTTTTGAAAAACAAGTTTAAAATTTAAAAAATATTTGCCTTGTTTGAATAATTTTTGACTTACAGGATAAGAACCCCCTGAGTTACGAGCCTTGTGATTGAAATTTTAAAATTTAGGAATTCGCCCTGGTTTACGTATTACGAAAATGGTCTAAACGAAAGCAAAATAATGAAAATTTGTTTTTGTTTCCCATATAATTTTGTCGAAAGTTATTGTCAATTTCTATCGTTTAGACTTAGACAAGGCCTTAATTTAATGCAATTAGAGTCTGAGAGGTTTGAGATTTTTATTATAAATTGTCGATACGAAAATATTGTAGACCTATGAGTTTTAAATTTCATTTACATTCAGATTTTCGATAAAATTATGTTTTTTCACGTTTTGTATCAAAATTTCGTTCATCACGTTATTCATGTACACATTTCAATAAATAAAACAAGGCATCAAAATCTATTAAGTAAATTTAAAAATATTTAAAAATTGGTGAAAACCTTAAACCAAATTTTTTGAAATAACGAAAATTATTTTTTCGAAGTTTTTTTCGACTAAGTTTTTTGACTTCAGATTCGTATTAAGAAGGGCAATATATTTGGATCAAAAATATAAAAAATCATAAAAATACAAAAGATTTTGGTGTACTTCTCCGCAATATTAACTTATAAAGTATTTCCCTGGGTGAGGGAATAAAAAAAGAAAAAAGAACTTTAGATCCGGGCTTGGGAAACCAAAATACTCAAAAAAAGGTTTTAGCGGAAGGCTGTACAAAAAAATCATTTTTTTCGAGTAATGTATTAATTGGTGCGGCCCTCCGTAAGTTTGTGAAATCCCAAATTTGGCCTTTCATGCCATTTATGTGCCCATACCTGATATATTAAATTATATATATTTATTTATATATTAAATTATATATAACTTTTTTCATGGGGTAGTTTTATAAATAAAAATTATTTTATGGCACAATACTTTAATCATCATAAGTAAACTTACCATATCACCCCTATAATGTTTCCCATACAATTGATCATAAGGCATTTGTTGTTGTCCCTGAAAATGTTCAGGCGGCGGATGAAAATCTATTGGATACATATTAGCCATATCCGGTGCCGTGAAATTTCTAACAAACGATTTATTATTTTCCATATGTGCCAGTTTTTGAAGATCTTCAGGTGGCGTATGAAAATTCATCTGAAAACCGGAGCCACTTTGCAGCATACTTATAATATCATTATCCATATTTGGTTCATTCTTCACATGTGGCTGTCCTTGAAGATACTCTGTCTGTCCATGAAGATACTCCGGATGCCCCTGAAGATTTTTAGGTTGTTGTAAAGAACCCATTTGTAGATCTGTGGCCACTCTAATTTGATTTCTTTCATTTGATGATATAGATGACGTTAATGGCGTTTGACTTGTATTTAAATCTGTCTGTGTTGATGCTTTAAATCTTTTTTCCAAATGTAAATCGCTTTTTTTCTAAAAAATAATAAAAATATTTAAAAAATATAAAATTTTTAAAAAAATTAACTCACATTTTCACGTGTAGCAGTCATCTTACTTTCATATTCAAAATTGAAAATACAAAGTCTATTATTTTTTAATATTATCTACTGAAGAAGTGCGCCGTTAAAAAGTGTAACAGACATTTTTCTTAATAACTTTTTCCACATTTAATTAAAAAAAATATCTTGATCAAATAATCTTTGAGAAATATGTCAGATTTTAAAATGCATCGGTTTATCAAATTCGAGAGGTTTATTGTCCAAATTCGAGAGGTTTATTGTCCTAATAATTTAAAGAAAGCCTGGAAAAGCCAGGAACCCAATCCTAAAAGGTGGAGAAGTTATTGAGGGCAATTTCAAACATTTCTGGCCGCAGAATGGTACGGCGCATGCAATGTTCGGAAACTTTTGTGAGCAGATTTAAAGCTAACATTGGGCTTAAAACATTTGAAGTTCAAAAGTTTCCGGACAGAAATGAAAAGAAGAACGTTGATGCCAAAAAATGAGCAAAACTTCTGTGTTAAAATTTTTAATGACGCACTCTTTATACAAAACGCAATGTTTAATTTTTTTTTTTAATTAATTTATAACTTTTTTATAAAGCAGATTATATTGATCACAAAATTCTTTCATTTTGTTATTTTTTTTTAATTAAAAAATAGTCTCAAAAATTTTAAAAAGATGTGAAATTACACAATGAAAATTTTGTACTATTCTGCTGCTAATTTGGCCTTTTTATCAAGGTCGGCAACCGATACCTTTATAATACCGTTATCCATTTCAAAACCCTTTCAAATTAATAACCGATGCCGATACCAATATTGGAACTCCTAATTTAGAAAAATACCGGTATTCCAAAACCTTTTCCCTTAATACCGGTAACGTACCGGTATTGACTCAGTGTATAACAATATAATTTCTTTTACGTTTTTCACAAAAAAATATGCAAAACTTTAAATTAATTGAACTCTATTGTTAATAAAAAATCGTATTGCTAGCAGGCGCATTGCTATTATTTTTTTAGCATTGTGTTTTTTCTTTGCAAAAACATATAATTTATTCTGAAAACACAATTCTTTAGTAATATCGGTACGTACCGGTATTGATGTTTCGGTACAAATAAAATACTGGTACCGATACCAATACCGAAACAAACAAAAAATCGATAACAATACCGTTAAATGTTTCGGTTGCCAACCTTGCTTTTTATCGATAAATTTTGTCATATTAAGGAATTTCTTCATATCGTCGGCTTGCCTGCAAGTAGTGATATGTGTTTTTTAACTGGTTTTCAGGAGAGCGAAAAAACTGATTTGTATTATCCTTTTAAGATATTTTATTGACATCATATGCCTTAATGATTCACGACCTCATTTACTAAAATCATCATTAAGGCATATGATGTCAATAAAATAAATCATTTTTTTCGCTCTCCTGAAAACCTGTTAAAAAACATATAACACTACTTGCAGGCAAGCCGACGATATATATAATTTTAATAACTTCCAACTAAGTTCTTTTCACATCTAGAACGTTTAAAATTATACCCCTACTGGATGTTCGTTTAGTCAAATTGATGTATAATTTTAATAACTTCCAAATAAGTTGTATTCACATCTAGACCGCTTAAAATTATACCCCTACTGGATGTTCGTTTAGTCAAATTGACCCAATAATACAAATTGAAACTAAACTAAACCAATATTCCAAAAATACATACCTGGTTTAAAAGTGCAGCCAAAATGTGATCGGCAACCACTTTTAAAATTCTATTTAGTTTTCTATAAAGATATTGCAAATGTATTTTATATTCGCAAAAATTTATGTTATTACAGCAGCTAATATTACAAACAAAATTCTTCATACACAAATATTTCATAAAATATATTTAATTTTTTAATTTCAAGATATAAATTTAACACTGACAGTACATTTAGAATATGCTTTGAAATAATTTAGATCAAAACGAATCGGATCTAAATTGCGTGTCCAATTTTTTTAAATAGTTTAATTTATGTCCGTATTCTGGTAAAGTTGTCATCTATAACAATTTTTGGGTAGGTCTTAGAAGCACTGTATAAAAAATCAAGTTTTCCAAAGCTTTTATTGTTCTAAAATCATTTTTTTTTTATTTTATGCCCGTATTCTGTAAAATTGTTATATCCCTTTAGAAAAACGTGTAAGTCCACACAATGTAATCGATTTCGTGTACTTCACATTGTGTGTACTTACGATATGGGATACTTGTGTATAACAATTGTGTATGAAACTAAAAACATTTGAAATTTTTCAAAAATTTTGTGTAACTTACATGCTGCTATACTTGTGTGTACTTACGAAGTATATTGGCTTGTGTGCCATTAAAATGCGGCCATACCCTGGATAAAGTAAGCCAGCTTGTGTGTAGGGTTTGAAAGTACTCGTACTTACTAGAATCCCCGAGTGCTTTCAAACTCTACACACAAGCTGGCTTACTTTACGCAGGGTATGGCCGCATTGTAATGGCCCACAAGCCAATATACTTCGTAAGTAAACACAAGTATAGCAGCATGTAAGTAAGACAAAATTTTTGAAAAATTTCAAATGTTTTTAGTTTCATACACAACTGTTATACACAAGTATCCCATATCGTAAGTACACACAATGTGAAGTACACGAAATCGATTACATTGTGTGGACTTACACGTTTTTCTAAAGGGATGTGACAATTTTTGGGCAGGTCTTAGAAGAAAGAAAATCAAGTTTTCCAAAGCTTTACTGCTCTAGTAATTTTTTTTTTTATTTGAATTTAAACAACAAATTTTCAGTTGGTAGATCTGTTGTGTACAAAAATTTTGTTTCTTTACATGCCATGGTTCGAAACCCACTGAGGGCTATGACAATATTTTTTTTATTTTTATAACAATATTTGTTATATTCCACAAGGCAAATGGCAATTTTTTCTTTGCAAAATATAATTTTAAAATTTGCACTTATAACATAGAATAATTGCAAATAAAATGTTGAAATAATTAAGAAAATAATAAATGTTTTTATTGCCAAATTACTAACTCTGAATTTTCCAAACAATTTTTGTTATTTCGCTAATTGAATTTTTAATTGCAAAATTACGTACACTAATAGAAAAAAATTCGTAAAAAATTTAGTTAAAATTACCAAAAATTAGTTAAAAATGATACCTCAGAAAAAAAAACTGCTAAATTAACAGATTATATTTGCTATATATTAGTAATATAGGAACAACAAAAATAAAACTGTTAGATGTACTGAATTTTAGTTATATTTTTGATTTTCTTTATTTTAATTGGAATGGATCTATGTATATTAGGGTGTCCCTTAAAAATAGATTTGTCACTACACCCCCCAGTTTTATTGAAAATGGTCCCAAATGGAAGAAATCGTTTTTTTTTGGAAAACGTTAACCCGTGCCGAAAGTTGGACGAAAATCGCCCATTTTGGGCGATTGCTTTCCTATATAAAAAAAAGAACATCCAAGCACTCATTTTTATGACGTGCAAAGCAGACTTAAAGTAGCATAAACACCTTCTCTCCTATGACAAGCCAATGCTAAAAAAATGCGTTTTTCACCTCAATTTGAACGCATTCGTGCCGAACAGTATAGGTGCTTTTACGGATCTTGGTCAGGTATTTTTTTTTTTTTTAGTACAGACAACGGAAATGATAAAAAAGAAAAACAACTCTACACAATTTCTGTATTTAAATTTTCAGCAAATAAATTAACTACCCCGCAAACAAAGATGATCATTAATGACTCAGAATTGAGCTACAAAAACATAAACATTTGTCCACTTTTTCCTATAAAAGTGGTCCGGCCAAAAGAGCCCCCTGTGTACTCAGAAATGACTCCGAAAAAAGAACGTATAAAATTGAAATTTTCTCCATAAATTTAAATAATTTTGGAATCTTCTTTGAGTCCGAAAAATTAACCCTCGTTTTGAGACAGCTTTTTAGATTGTAGAGACAACTTTTTGGATTGTTTTCTGAGGGTTCATATTTTTTACCAAAAAAATGAGTGTTTTCAAAAAACAATAATCATTTCTATGAGCCATTTAAAAATCGTATTTATGAGCGCTCCGGAATTGCTGGCTTTGTAAAGTAAAATTTCATTACAAGTTTTTTGAGTTTTTTTCAGTCTACTAAATTTCAAGTACGATGAAGTAATTATACGATTATTACAATCGAAAGAAAAAGTTTTTTTTAGATTTTACAGTTTTTTTATTTTTAAGTACACTTTTTTGCTAATTTCAGCAGATTGATTTAAATTACAGTTTACAACAATTTACTGAAATTTAGTAGCTGCAACTAATTATTTATACTAATTTCATGTATTAAAATTATGATATTTAGTAAGTTTTTTAACTGATTTTAGCAAATCGATTTTGAATTGCAGTTTACATAAATTTTACTAAAATTTAGTAGCGGCTACTAATTTTTTCTACTAATTTTATTGTACTACAGATCAGCAGATATGCTGGGCTCAAAACAGTTAAATTTCCCGTAGTAACAGTAAAATTTTCAGTAGCCTTTGCGACTTTTTTGGTTAAGTGTACTTCAAATAAGATTTGATTAAAATTGCTGAGCCCCTATGAGCTCTTTCATTAGGGTGGTTTGCATTTATCAGGTCGTATCCTTTTATTTTAAAATATGACTTCTTAGTGAAGTGGCTTTCTGATATTAAAACGAGTAAAAAGGTTAAAGTCGGGCATGCCGACTATACAATACCCTACACCAGTCTGGTGTATTGTTTGGATCCGAAATTCGAATGGGTTAAAATGGGGCTTGTGTCAAAATTTTCTATAATGTGAGTCAGTGCACCAAATTTCATTAAAATATCTTAATATTTGCGACCTGCAGTTTGTAACCAAGCCAATTTTGGGGGGACCCTTATATGGGCACTAGTTCTAAACATGGACCGATGTTCACCAAAATCAATAGGCTGCGTTATTGGGCCAACATAGGTCTGTGTACCAAATTTCATCGAAATATCTTAATATTTGCGACCTGCAGCGTATAAACAGTATAATTTTGGTAGGACCCTTATATGGGCACTAGGTCTAAACATGGACCGATGTTCACCAAAATCAATACGCTGCGTTATAGAGCCAACATAGGTCTGTGTACCAAATTTCATCAAAATATCTTAATATTTGCGACCTGCAGCGTATAAACAGTATAATTTTGGTAGGACCCTTATATGGGCACTAGGTCTAAACATGGACCGATGTTCACCAAAATCAATACGCTGCGTTATTGGGCCAATATAGGTCTGTGTACCAAATTTCATCAAAATATCTTAATATTTGCGACCTGCAGCGTATAAACAGTATAATTTTGGTAGGACCCTTATATGGGCACTAGGTCTAAACATGAACCGATGTTCACCAAAATCAGTACGCTGCGTTATTGGGCCAACATAGGTCTGTGTACCAAATTTCATCAAAATATCTTAATATTTGCGACCTTCAGCGTATAAACAGTATAATTTTGGTAGGACCCTTATATGGGCACTAGATCTAAACATGGACCGATGTTCACCAAAATCAATAGGCTGCGTATTGGCCCAATATAGGTCTGTGTACCAAATTTCATCAAAATATCTTAATATTTGCGACTTGCAGCGTATAAACAGTATAATTTTGGTAGGACCCTTATATGGGCACTAGGTCTAAACATGGACCGATGTTCACCAAAATCAATAGGCTGCGTTATTGGGCCAATATAGGTCTGTGTACCAAATTTCATCAAAATATCTTAATATTTACGACCTGCAGCGTATAAAGAGTATAATTTTGGTAGGACCCTTATATGGGCACTAGGTCTAAACATGGACCGATGTTCACCAAAATCAAACTTGTTCGTCCTTGGGCCAACATAGGTCTGCGTACCAAATTTCATCAAAATATCTTAATATTTGCGACCTGTAGAGTGCGCACAAGATTGCATGGACAGACAGACAGACAGACGGACGGACGGACAGACGGACATCGTTAAATCGAAATAAAATAAAATTCTGAGCCGATCGGTATACTATAAGGTGGGTCTACGACTAATATTTTTTGGTGTTACAAACATCAGCACAAACTTATAATACCCTGACCACATAGTGGTGTAGGGTATAAATATGTCTATCCTGTTTGTCTGTAAAAAATTTAGTTATATTTGAGTTAAATTTTTGTAAATGGAAAATAGCAAATTAACCTGCTAAAATCAGCAAAAAATTTTGCTAAATAATTAGTAGCTTAAAAATTCAAAAAAAATTAAAATTTTCGAAGTTTTTTTTCGTGTTTTTTCTTTTGAATGCAAATAAAAATCGAGCCTTTTGAAAACAGAAGTTTAAATTTTTTTAGCAAATATTTCTGCTGATTTTAGCAGTATAGACTGCTATTTGCATTCAAGGAAATTTAGCTTAAAAATAGCAAAAATTTTGTAGATATAACAGTTTATTTTGCTACTAATATTTAGCAAAATTTTCTGCAGATTTTACAGTACAATTTGTTATTTCCAATTAACTAAAAGTTAGCTTAAAAGTAACTAAAATTCTGTAAATTTAACAGTTTTACTTTTGCTGTTCTTATTTTGCTAGTATTTAGCAAAAAAGTCTCCTAATTTCAGCAGTTTTTTCTGCAGCGTCATTATTAACTAATTTTTAGTAATTTTTTCTGCTATTTTTTTCAGATTTATTTCTATTACTGTAAGTCTATAACAAATTAAAATGATAATTATTTTTACACTCTAATAGCTTTTGCAAAATCTTTAAAATATTAATAATTTTGCAAAAACAAAAAATGCTTTAAAATAAAAATTAAAAAAAACTTTAAATTGTGAATGCAAAACTTTTACACCAAAGAAATAATAAATAATAAAAAAAAAAAATCTGTGCGTTTTTTGTAATATGATATTTGGCGAGGCCAAAAATTTTATTTGTTTTTATAAATTGCCACAATTTAATGTAATAACGACTTTATAAGTTATTTTTGCAATGAAACAAAATGTCATGTGCTTTGTGAAATATAACAGATACGTATTGTTATAAAAAAAATAATACTTAAAAAAATGATTTTAGAACAATAAAAGCTTTGGAAAACTTGATTTTTTATCCATTGCTTCTAAAACCTGCCCAAAAATTGTCACAGATAACAATTTTACCAGAATACGGGCATTAATTTAAACACAAATTTTCAATGTCTCATTAGCTCAATCGGTAGAGCTGTTGTGTACAAAAATTTTGTGGGTTATTTTGTTATTATTACACTCATAGAAATAAATCTGCAAAAAAAGCAGAAAAAGTTACTAAAAATTAGTTAAAAATGATGCTGCAGAAAAACTGCTAAAATTAGAAGATTTTGTTTACTAAATACTAGTAAAATAAGAACAGCAAAATTAAAACTGTTAAATTTACAGAATTTTAATTATATTTAAGTTAACTCTTAGTTAATTGACAATAGCAAATTGTACTGTAAAATCTACAGAAAATTTTGCTAAATATTAGTAGACTATAACGACGGTAGAAATTATTTTTTGCAATGAAACATCCCAGGTAGAAATGGCCGACGATACAAAAAACAATTGTACTGGGAGACCAATGTTTTTGTCTAAATGCCGGTACTACTCGAAACGTGCTTTGCCAGTACTGTTTTCTATAAATTAGAGACCGTTTTTTTAGTTTATAAAAATTAACAATTTTATTAATTCTACATATCGCACTTCATCAACAAGAGGGTATTAACTCAAAATTTTTAAATTTTCAGTTTTTGGAAGAAATCAACTAACAACATCAATATCTATCTACTGTAAAAACTTCAACGCATTCCGATTACCCTTTCACGTCGAAAACCACATTTGAGACCATTTTCGTGATAGTGTAGTGGCAACAAAAAAATATTAAGAAGTTTCAGAAAAATGGTATTAACTTAAAAAATAGATTTTTTTGCAATAATTGCAAAAATTTAAAAGAAAAGCTATATAAATATATTTTCAAATGGAATATACTTACTATGATGTATTCGGATTTTCAAATTCTCTTGAAATGTAACCACAAACAGTTTTTCACCTCTACTGAAAATTTTAAAATTTTGAGTTAATACCCTTTTGTTGATCAAGTGCGTTATATGTATTAGAGTTCTTCATAAAAATTTGATTTTCGGATATCATCACATTTTTAAAGTTTTTGCATAGAAAAAAAGAATGGCGTTTTTTTTTTTCTTTTTTATTTCAACTTCTTCCACGGGCGCGAGTCGGCCAAAAACGTTGATTTTAATACCCTTTTCCTCCAGAGCAAAAACAGCTACATTTATAGGAAATCTGACTTTACCATTCGATTCTACAACAAAATTTAATATAAAAAACTTTTTTTTGCATTTTCAAAATACAAACTTCTAAAAAGTAATTTTTTTATTACACACAATAAAAATGTATTCATGGGTACAAAAATTTTGGATATACCGCGAACCGTTAAAAAGTTATTAGCTAATCAAATTTGGATTTTTTTTTTTTAATTCAATGCAAAAGTATTTACGCTAATTAAAATGCAGCTTTCAAAACTCAGTGCCGCATTATAAATGTATTTTTAAGTAAAGACAAAATAATTTGTAATTCGTGTAATGTTTATTACAAAGATTCTTTTTATCTCTATATATAAAAGAATAACGTGACTGACTGACTGACTCAACATCGCCCAGCCCAAACCGCTGAAGCTAGGAAGTTGAAATTTGGTATGTAGGTTCCTCTTTCGGGGTAGACGTCCACTAAGACGGGATTTTTGGAAATTCCTACCGGAACGGGCAGAAAGGGGGAAAGTGTCCCCCTTGACGGCCTGCCAAAACCCCTTTGGCTAGAAAGCTAAAATTTAAGATATGTGTTCCTTGGAGTAGGGGCTAACTTTTCTGGAAAGTACTTTCTAGAATTTTGGACAGGGACGTTGTAAAAATGGGGGTTAAAAAGGGGAAAAAGGCCCCCCTTGACGGCCTGCCCAAACCGCTGGAGGTAGAAAGTTGAAATTTGGTATAAAGGTTCCTCCACTATCGTAGACATCCACCAAGACGGGAGTTTTGGAAATTTTTACAGGGACGGGCAAAACGGGGAAAAAGTCTCCCCCTTGACGGCCTGCTCAAACTGCTGGAGCTATGAAGTTGAAATTTGGTATGTAGGTTCCTCGACCGGTGTAGACGTCCGTTGAGACGGCATTTTTGGAAATTCTTATCGGGAGGGGCAAAAAGGGGACAAAAAAAGTACCTTTTTCCAAAAAAGTACCTTTTCCCAAAAAAAGTACCTTTTCCCAAAAAAAGTACCTTTTTCCAAAAAAAGTACCTTTTTCCAAAAAAAGTACCTTTTTCCAAAAAAAGTACCTTCTTCCAAAAAAAGTACCTTTTTCCAAAAAAAGTACCTTTTTCCAAAAAAATTCCTTTTTCCAAAAAAAAGTACCTTTTTCCAAAAAAAAGTACCTTTTTCCAAAAAAAGTACCTTTTTCCAAAAAAAGTACCTTTTTCCAAAAAAAGTACCTTTTTCCAAAAAAAGTACCTTTTTCCAAAAAAAGTACCTTTTTCCAAAAAAAGTACCCTTTTCCAAAAAAAAGTACCTTTTTCCAAAAAAAAGTACCTTTTTCCAAAAAAAGTACCTTTTTCCAAAAAAAGTACCTTTTTCCAAAAAAAGTACCTTTTTCCAAAAAAAGTACCTTTTTTCAAAAGAAGTACCTTTTTCCAAAAAAAGTACCTTTTTCCAAAAAAAAGTACCTTTTCCCGAAAAAAGTACCTTTTTCCAAAAAAGTACCTTTTTCCAAAAAAAGTACCTTTTTCCAAAAAAAGTACCTTTTTCCAAAAAAAGTACCTTTTTCCAAAAAAAGTACCTTTTTCCAAAAAAATGTACCTTTTCCAAAAAAAAAAGTACCTTTTCCCAAAAAAAAGTACCTTTTTCTAAAAAAATTTTCCTTTTCCAAAAGAAGTACCTTTTCCAAAAAAAGTACCTTTTTCCAAAAAACATACATTTTTCCAAAAAAAACAACTTTTTAAAAAAAAATACCTTTTGCAAAAAAAGTACAAATAAAGTACTTTGTAAAAACAAAGTATCTTTTTCCAAAAAATTTCGTTTTTCCAAAAAGTACCATTTAAAATAATATATAATTTCAAAAAAACTACTTTTTTTCCTCCACCCACGGATATCTCCACTAAAACAAGGTTTCTTGATATTCGGCATAGACGTGCGCTAAGACGGGATTTTTGGAAATTCCTACCGGAACGGGCAAAAAGGGGAAAAGTCTCCCCATAAACAGTCTCACAAATTGGAAAAGTGCCTGCCCAAACCACTGGAGGTAAGAAGTTGAAATTTGGTATAAAGGTTCCTCCACTGTAGTAGACATCGACTAAGTTTGTATTTTTGGAATTCCCTACAGGATATCCCAAAAGGAAACTCGGTATGTGAGTTCCTCCTTCTGTGTAGGCGTCCGCTTAGACGGAATTTTTGAAATTCCTATCGGGAGGGGAAATAAGGTAAAAGTCTCCTCCTGACGGCTTGCCCAATCCCTTTTGGCCAACCTAAAATTTTAAATATGTATTCCTTGGAGTAGGACTAACTCACCGGCAACGTAATTTTTCTATTTTGGAACAGGAACATAGTAAAAATGGTGGTTGAAAGGGAAAAATGTCCCCACTAACGGCCTGCCCAAACCGCTTAGGCAATGCAGTTGAAATTTGGTATGAATGTTCCTCATCCATCGCAGATAGCCGCGAAGATGGAATTTTTGTAAATTCCTAAAGGGAGGGGCAAAAAGAAGAAAAGCCTCACCTTGGGGGCCGGTAAAAACCCCTTCGGCTAGAAACCTGAAGCTTAAAATGTGGGTCCCTGGAGTGAGGGCTAACGTATTAGAAAGATACTTTTTGAATTTTGGACAGGGTCGTTATAAAATGGGAGCTCAAAAAGGGAAAGTTGCCCCTTAACGACCTGTCCAAACTGCTGGAACTAGGAAGCTGAAATTCGGTACTTAAGTTCCTCTCAGCCTGCTCAAACTGCTGGAACTAGGAAGCTGGAATTCCCTGTCGATGGATTTTCGGAAATTCCTACCGAGAGGGGCACAAATAGTAAAAGTTGGCTAGAAACCTGAAATGTAAAATATATGTTACTTGGAGTATCTGCTCACTTACCGAGACGGTGCTTTTTGGACAGGGACATTGCAAAAATGGGGATTAATGAAGCGAAAAGTGCCGCTTAAAGGCCTGCCCAAACCGCTGGAGGTAGGAAGTTAAAATTTGGTATTAAAGTTCCTCCTCTATTGTAGACATCCGCTAAGATGAGATTTTTGGAAATTTCTACAGGTAAGGTCAAAAACAGGAAAAGTCTCCCCCTTAACGGCCTGGCCAAACTGCTGGAACAAGGGATCTTAAATTGGGTTCCTTCTCCAACGTTGACGTCCCCTAAGATGGTATTTTTGGAAATTCATACCGGGAGGGGTAAAAAGTGAAAAAACTTCCCCCTTGATGGCCTGGCCAAACTGCTGGATATAGAGACCTAAAATTATGTATGTAGTAGGTTCCTCCTCCAACGCAGACGTCCTCTAAGACGGAATTTTTGGAAATTCCTACCGGGAGGGGTAAAAACGGAATAATTCTCCACCTTGATGGCCTAACCGAACCCTTCGGCTAGAAACCTGTAATATATAATATGTTTTCCTTGGAGTATGGGCTAACTTATCGACAAGGCATTTCTAGGACTTTGGACAGGAACGTGGTAAAAATGGTGGTTCAAAAGGGGAAAATTGCCCCCCCCCCCCCCTTAACGTCTGCGTCTTTAGCTAGAAACCTAAAACTTAAAGAACAAGTGTATATGAAACACTAAAATTAAGAAACTAAATAGGAAAGGAGTGGGATTGAAACACTACACAAGTGGAATGAAATGGATATAAACGTTGAACGAGTGGAATTGAAATTATAGACAATGCAAATGGATTGGAAGAGGGAATTACCTGTTCAAACACTATCAACGGAATATGAAACTTATGTAGCATTGAAACATACTCCCCAAAAAGTTAAACAAATTTTCTGAAAGAGAAAAAACCTTAGAAAAGGAATGGAACTTATATATTCCGATATTTAAACTTCATGTAACGAAGCACCGGTGGAAGAAACCGACGCAGTAAATTTTCCAACTGAATTTGTGAATTACCTTTACATAAACTGGAATTAAAAAAAAAACTTTAAGACACGCTAACAACGTAGCTTTGCCCGCTATTTTTAATATTATAAAATGCTTTCCAACCCTGCTTTACGTTATTTATTTTCATTCAAAACACAAATGAACAAAACTACTTACGGGTCTATCTACCTAAGTTCGCACTTTACCAAATTATCTTAACATACACACGTATATTGCAATTTATTATGGATTCATTACTAACAATCCACTTTCATGAGAAAAAGTGATCAAATATTTATTTATTTTAAACCCATTGTTGTGCAGAATTATTTATTTGTGGTGGCTGAGTGAAGGCTTTAAATAAAAAAACTTTAAATAAAAAAACGAATTTAATAAAAATTGTGGGGGGCGCAGCCCCCCGGGGGGGAGGGCGCAGCCCCCCCCCCCTTAACCTTTAAGGCACGCTAACAACGTAGCGGGCTGCGCCCGCTAGTTAAACATATTTGATTACTAAATAACTTTTTAACGGGTCGCGGTATATCAACAATTTTTGTACCAATGTTCTCAGCAGGGAACACATTTTCATTGTGTAAAATGAAAAAGTAACTTTTTGAAATTTTTGAAAAAAGTGGATTTTGGCAGGCAAAATGGCACTAAAAAATAGTCAAATTGGCACAAAAACCCAAAAATGGCACTCTTAATCCAAACATTTTAAAGTATAATAGTTGATTTAAGTGTTTTTCTGAATGTTTTAACAAAAATACAATAATGGAGAATTTACCGTTGAACTTACAAAGTGCATTCGCCGTATATTATGATTTAAATAAAAACGAGTAAAAAGTTTAAAGTCGGGCATGCCGACCAGAGAACGGTTTGAGTACATTCGTTTTTATTGTGCAGTCATACCATTCATTGCTTTTGCCATGTATTCATGCAACAACAATAACTAATGCTATTGCTATTATATACATTCATTGTTTTTGATGAGTGGTTTTTACGCTTTATTTTTATAATGCCACTACATGTCAAGCAACGAAATGAAGAGATGACGCATTAAAAAAATAAAATCAATCACAACATTCATTTAGTATTCGTTGACCTGTTGCAGTATTTTGAAAAATGCAGTGTGAAGAAATTTCCATTTTTTTTATTTAAATATGAAATATGCATATATTTTCTCATTTTGTTAATGTTTAAGTGAAAAAAATAAACACGAAAAATATACTAAAATATTTGACAGAAAAAAATGTTCAATTTTTATACAACCAACATTGAGACTATTCGTAACAATCGGTTTGTATTCATACCAATCATTTTATATTCGTTGCTTTTGTGGGTGTTAGGTAAGATTTACAGAAGACATGCAGTGCAATGCATGGCTTTCGTCATACTCACTTTTTTTCAATTGTTTCTGTATTGCTTTACTGAAATGATGTGTATTGTAGAGTTGTAAAAGTATTGAGTATTCCGGTACTGAGTACTCAATACTGCCTGTTTTTTTGAGTACTCAATACTAAAACGTTACTACTCAATACTTTTAAAGATGCAATTTTCCGTAGAAATGTGTATTTTTCGTATGAAAATACAACTCTAAAAATACTACTTTAAAAATACTACAACTCTGGAAGTACAACTCTATTTGTGAATCAAAGAAATTTGTAGTGAATTTTTGGGAAAAATTATTTAAAATGTTGTAAATTTATTAAAATGTAAGTAACAATAGTTATTTAACACGTGTATGCGAATTGTTATTATTTTTCCTTATAAATACGAACTCATAACATATTTATTTTTAAATTCAAAAAAACCGTTAAAAGTATTGAATAGTATCGAGTACTCAATTGAAAAGTATTGAGTAGTATTGAGTACTCAAAAAGTATCGAAATTTCACAACTCTAGTGTATTGACAACAATATGCACATTTTTTGTGATTCATTCAAAAGCATAAAATAAGTTACTCAAACAGTTCTCTGATGCCGACTATACAATACCCTACACCAGTCTGGGTAAAAGCCAACTAATGTTTGTATCCGAAATTCGAATGGGTTAAAATGGGACTTGTGTCAAAATTTTCTATAATGTGAGTCAGCGCACCAAATTTCATGAAAATATCTTAATATTTGTGATCTGCAGTTTGTAACCAAGACAATTTTGGTGGGACCCTTATATGGGCACTAGGTCTAAACATGGACCGATGTTCACCAATATCAATAGGCTTCGTGCTTGGGCCAACATAGGTCTGTGTACCAAATTTCATCAAAATATCTTAATATTTGCGACCTGCAGCGTATAAACAATATAATTTTGGGGGGACCCTTATATGGGCACTAGGTCTAAACATGGACCGGTGTTTACCAAAATCAATAGGCTTCGTCCTTGGGCTGACATAGGTCGGAGTAACAAATTTCATCAAAATATCTGAATATTTGCGACCTGCATCGTATAAACAATATAATTTTGGTAGGACTCTTATATGGGCACTAGGTCTAAACATGGACCGATGTTCACCAAGATAAATAGGCTTCGTCCTTGGGCCAACATAGATCTGTGTACCAAATTTCATCAACATATCTTAATATTTGTGACCTGTAGAGTGCGCACAAGAATGCATGGACAGACAGACAGACGGACGGACGGACATCGTTAAATCGAAATAAAAAAAATTCTAAGCCGATCGGTATACTATTTATTTTTATTTATTTCTAGGACCAATATTTTTTGGTGTTACAAACATCAGCACCTAGTAGTGTAGGGTATAAAAATCTGGAGTTTTATTAAATGGTTTGTATGATTACGTTTCTAGTAAAACTAGTAAAAGAGAAAAAATATTGAAAACGTTGTCAAAATATTCAAAAGTAATCGAACAAAAAAATTGTAAGAATAGTAAACGAACAAACAAAACTTTAATGCGAATCATAATAGTTAATTTATTTATTAACGATTCACATAAAAATGTGTTCAATTTTATCGTTTGTTAAACAAAAAAACATATTACTAGTTTCTACTGGAAGAAATTTTTTGAGTAATGCGGCGTTCACATATACGTGTTTAATTCGATTTGACGTGTTTAAGCGTTAAACATGTTTAAGTGAGATGTTTTACAGTACATTTTTCCTACCCTTAAACACGCTAAATTATCGTGTTTAATTTTTAAACACGATGTTAAACACGATAAAATTGATATCAATTGGTGTTGAATGACAAGTTTGAAGCAGAAGAAGACACAACAAGAAAAATAAAAAAATTAAAATTGAATAAAATAAACTAAATTTAAATAAAAACCAGTTAAAATGTGTTTTTCTCTTATGAAAGTGATAGATGAACAAAACAATTAATTAAACTTTGCTTCCGGTGAACGAAAAATCCAAAAACAGCCATGAAGTTGTCCCTTAACTAAAAATTGAAAAATCTTGTTTCCGACTGGGGCGGATAATGTTATTTCATTTTTATAGCAATTATAAAGTTGGATAATGCCAAAAATTAATTATTGCCTCCGGCCGAAAAAAAACTACTTTTTAGGAAATTTTGTAAAATTTTTGTTTTTTTTCACAATTGTTAAGGAACATCTGTTCGAGATGTTTAACTTAAACACTTCATTTTTAAGTGTGAACTGATATGTTTAACTTTTACATAAACGTGTTTAACAATCGTACTGTGAACGTAGTATAAAACTAGTAAAATTTCCCCTTAAATTTTTTACTAGTTCTTACTATTTTTTTGTATTCGAACGGATTTTTGAGTAAACCTGGTAAAAATGGAAAAGCTAGTAAAAAATAGCATGTCAACAAAATATTAAAAAATATTGTTTTTTTTGTAAATTTTTTACAAAAATTATTTACAAAGATTGAGTTTTTACTGAATTTTATAGCATTTTTTTAATGAAAAATATAAAAAAATATACAAAATGGCTTGTTTTGGCAAGGATTTGTAAAAATGGTATTTTTACAAAATAAGTGAAAAAATGGCAAAAATGTCATTTAATGGCAAATGCCAAAAAAAAAACTTGCCCTGGTAATAAGAAACCAAAAATTGTAGCTACCCTACGGGATATTTTAACAAACTGTCACCGAACTGGCCCCTTTATATGAAATATACTGGTCACTTTTACATGGCGTTGTCATAGGAGGGGGAAATTGACCCCTTCTGACATGTCACAAGACAAATCCCAGGACAGGTCCCTGAACTTTGTTTTTTATGAGAGTTCTGTAACCTGTCCTAGGATTTGTCTTGTGACATGTCACAAGGGGTCAATTTCCCCCTCCTATGACCACGCCATGTAAAAATGACCAGTCTATTTCATATAAAGGGGCCAGTTCGGTGATAGTTTGTTAAAATTTCCCGTAGGGTACTTAGACTTTGGTCGCATAACACATCGTCATATGAAATCAAAAAAGCCGTAAGTTACAAAAAATTCAAAATCGACTTTTCGATTGATTATGATATGCACCGTATCAAAATACACATTCCTGCAAAATTTTACGTCGACTAATAACGACGATTTTATTGCAAGCGCAAAAAATTCATACCCCAAAAAGGTTACTTAAGCCTTTCGAAAAAACTAACTGTTTTTTATAAACAGTTACACATTACATGTAAATATAATTGAAAAAAATTCAATTCCAATTGCATTTTATTAGGAACAGAAATAATGACAAAAAGCGCGAGTTAGGGTTCAACCCAACATGACGTATTCTTTTTATGCTTGGCCACGCCTATCCCAGCTATTTTTTTTTTTGCAAAATTCTAACAAACATTTTCTAATTCTAAATGTAATTGAAATTTGTAATTGAAAGCACTTTCAATTACATATAATTTGTAATTGAAAATTTTCAGTTACAATTACACGTAAATGTAATTGCATTTTTTTTTTAATTTCTACTACATTCGCTTATAAAATAATTGTAATTGAAAATTTACAAGTAATTGTAATTGAATATGTACATTAGAGTTTTCCAATAAAATGAAAATGCGATTTTAAAGACTGTCGGGGTGCAATTTGTTTCGTTTTTATATAAAACTAATAAATATGAAGTTTGGGGCCAATCGAATAAAGAAAAGTCAAGGCGGAAATCGATTGAAAATTTCAAGAGTGTTTATATGGGAAAAATATGACTTTTTTCAGTTTTTAGGAAAATTTCGTTCTATATTTTAATTTTTTCAACCACTTGTGTTATGAATCGATTTCAGTATCTTATCTTTTCAAAAAGCTAAATAACTTCAAAATCGGTTAAGAACTCGCCAAGAAATAGCAAATGCCCCAGACCAATTTTGTGCCAAAAAACACTAGGTCATGAAATTTTATGGCACTTTTTAAAAACTTTCAGAAATTCATTAAAGCCATAATAGTTTTTTGCTCTCTATACTTATAAATACTCAGATATTAAATATTGTTTTATTACCTGTCTGTTAACCTGTCGCGCAATGAGGCAAAACACGCATACATTTTTTGACATAATTTTTAAAACTCCATTTACGATTTTTAAAAAATTTTCTTAAACAAATTAAAAAAAAAATGGATTTTGCACTTCAAGGGCTTATAAAATACATCCTAGAGATGAAGTATGCCAATTTTGCGGTAAATCCCTCCATGGACCTTTCGGTGACAAGCTCTTATTTTTTGTGGAATTCGAGAAGTGTGATTTTTTATAAAAAATTAAGTAAATTTACTCTTTTTAAGTACTTTGTTTTAAAAATGATTCAAATTTTGTACTTTTAAATGTTATATTTCATCTTAATAGCTTAGCGGTTTGGAAAAAAAATAATATGACCTCATTAACTCTTTTGGACATGAGATCACATATGACTAGGGTGACCATTTTTGTCTGACTGCAAATCAGCACAAATTTTAAAAAATATTATCATCCAAAAAAAAAAATAATTAATTTGCAACCAACCTAATTTGTTGTCAATAGAATGGTTTGGTTGAGGCAATAAACTTTTTTTTCCCGTATACAGAACCTAAGACAAAAATTTTTTTCCATGAAAAAACCAGTTTTTTTAAGTGCAGGAAACGGACCCATTATTTAGAAATTTCAATGATCTGTTACCATTCCTGTTCTATTTTTTTTTTGTTTGTAACAATTGATGAAATATAGCTATGCTACGAATGGAGTCAAATATGACCACAGGATAGTATGAATGTCAATGTTTATTCAGGCCAAAGCATTTCTGTTGTCACGAGCAAATTGCATTGCCTAAACCAATTTTTTGTAGATACAATGTAACCAATCGATTGGCTACAAATTTAGCTGTCAGAACAAATCTTTTTTCTCTTTTCTAATTTCTGTATGATTTCTGAAATAGAAGAACTTCACATTTTGGCTACCATTTTCTACAAAAACACGTAACGTTTTTAAAAATGAAAATCTTGAGGTTTTGTGTACTTTTTTCTATTGAAAATCCCACAGATTCGAAAATTTTTCTATGAAAATACCTACATATATTTCTGCAGATTTTAACGATTTTTGTACGGGAAAATCTTCTGCTTTTGATGTCGTGTCCTACACTCAGAAAACAGAATCATTCTGACAACTGCTCTGGCAACCGGATAATTAAAATATTTTTATCACAGTCTACTGATTTTTTATTATAGCAATGGAACCATTTGATAAATTCGGTTGTCACCACGAATCTTCTCTGTGTATGAAACTACATATTAGATTAAAAAAATTTACATGTAGAAAAATCATTTTGAATGCTTTCTAGTAGAGACAACTTCTCACATTCACAAAAATGTATCCTATAAAAAAAAAACTACATTGTACTTGCATTTTGGCTTTTTTTACTAAAAAAATATAATAATTCTTTAAATGCCAAAAATCAGTACAATAAGTTCAAATTTTAAAAAATCAGTACAAATCAGTACACGACTTATGACACCAAGCTAATAAAAGACAATTTATTAAAAAAGACGCAAATATTTTGTAACTACTGTTGAATTTTTAGAAGTGGTGCTTAAAATATAATAGACAAATGTGTAGAGCTTCCATGCTAGAAAATCGGAATAAATCGAACAACGTTAACCCTTTCCTTGCCAGTGCCAAGCTTTGAATTTTTGCGTATTTTAAAAAATTAATAAATAAATAAAATGACTTAATCAATTTCTAAAAGTCTAAAAAAGTACCATCAAATTTCATGACCTAGTGTTTTTTGACACAAAATTGGTCTGGGGCATTTGCTATTTCTTGGCGAGTTCTTAACTGATTTTGAATTTATGCAGCCTTTTAAGAAGATAATTTTATAGTGAAATCGATTCATAACACAAGTGGTTGTAAAAATTAAACTATAGAACGAAATTTTCCTTAAAACTGAAAAAAGGTCATATTTTCCCATATAAACACTCTTGAAATTTTCAATCGATTTCCGCCTCGACTTTTCTTTATTCGATTGGCCCCAAACTTCATATTTATTAGTTTTATATAGAAAGGAAACAAATTGGATCCCGACACTCTTCAAATTCGCCCTTTTAAAAAATTGCCATATAATCTTGGACGCCTCTAATGGTCATATATGAATATGAAATTTGTAATGAAATATCTGTAACGTTTAGCTCTGGTTATTTTTAGACAAGTTATTATAGTTATTAAAAATCACATATTTGATATAAAGTCTTAAGTAAAAAATGCCCTTTTCTTAAGCCAATAATAATACAAAGTTAAAGTTTATAGTGCTTATGCATAATTTGCAAACCCTATAACACGTTTATAAAATGAATATACCGGTATCGCTAAAATACCGTTTGTCCTTATAATTAAATTAAATACCTTTACCGTTACAATACTTCTAAAAAATGTCCGAATAACTTGTTTATAATCTGGAATTTTTCTACAAAACAATATAATATAGATAATTTTAGTTCATGAAACTCAAGGGCATTGTATTTAAAGCTTATAGTCATTAGTTTTAGTACTTAAAAATAAAAAGTTTTTAATTGTTTTTATATGTTTTTAACGGTATTTATAATACCAATGAGTATTTTTATTGTTACCGAAGCAAACGAAATTCGACACTGTTACCCTTATCCTTACCGTTATTCGTTTCGATAACCAACCTCGTGAATTTTGTTTTATAAGGCACTTATAAATGTTATGCATTTATAAGGCACTTATAAATATTATGCATTTAACCCTATATTTTTTTTTTGTTAGACCGACTTTGTAATACACAAATGGTCGGCTTATTGGTTTGACGCATAAGTCAAAAAATGTTATCGAGAAAAACGATAAAGCAGATTTACGTTTTGTAATTTTTGTAGGCAAAATTGGCAGGTATATAAAATTCGATACTCTATATCTCAGATATGATAACGAGATACCGAGAAAGGGATTTCGGAACTAGAAAGAGGATATTTACATTGTATTTAATCAATCATAACTAAATTTTTTTCAAAAATGGTCAGTAGGTCAACCTAATAATAAGCCGACGAAATATTAAAAAATTGGAAATAAAAATGGTAAAAATTATTACAACACGGGACTGAAAACTTCAGGTGAATGGTGAAAGTGAGAATCCAAATAGCTACCAATATCTATGTAACCCAAAACAATTTTAATACGGGAAAGATTAGTAAACTCCCAGACAGAAATCGCCAACTGTACCAAAAACAAAACACTGGCAGAGCACTGATTTTGTAAAAATTACTACGCTTTGTTAAAATAAGGTAAAGTCGGAAGGTCTCGGGTTCGATTCCGGTCACGAATATACTAAAAACAATTTTTTTTTAATTTTTTTGAAAAAAAATTTCTTTGAAAATCTATTTTTAGACCAACTTTTTTTCAATTTTGACAACGTTGTGAAAACGTTGGCAAGTTAGCGCCAACCAACGGTTGGCCGCTGTTATCAATCGGGTAACAGGACAATACTGTCAAGTTTGTTAATCCCACGTTCTGCCAACGCATAACCGACCATCGCCAACGGTATGCCAACATTGTGCCGATCGTATTTTTCTGCTTGGGCTGTCGTTTAGTCTCAGGATTAATAAGGATTATATTCGTAAACGCTAAAAAATTAAAGAGTTTTTCTTACTTTATTTGATTCTGTTTCGTTGGATTCACTTTCGTCTTGGTTATTTACAGTTGTTTCTCCCTCATCAGCATCCTGAGTATGATACCCTGCCACAGGACAAAATTCTAGGGCTGAATTGTTTTCCTGTATCTTAGGCTCTTCCGTATCAACTGAAAATCTGTACTCTTTTTCCTTTTTAACAATTAACGGATCCTGCTAGGTGTACAAACGAAAATTCGTAAATGACATCCCTAGATATATTTTTCAGTTGCAACATTTAAAAAGTAGGCTTACCACATGTATGTCCTTCTTATTTTGTAATTTAACAGCCGACTTTTCAACTTCAGGCTGCCCATACTCCATTTCATCTTCATTTGTGCTATCGTCTAAGCTTTCTAATCTACGGTTGCGTTTTCTTGTAGCACCTGCTTTTTTGCAATCTTCCTCAAAATGAAGAATAAACGATTCCAAAAGAAGATAAATTTCTTGGCATTGTATACATCGCAAAATGTATGGATCTTGAAAGCTTTGCTTTGACTGAAAGATTTCACCACACTTTATGTAGCCAAATTTATTTGGCGTACTTTGTACAATTGTCTGCATTGAATAAAACAAAATTTTCCTTTTAATTTTCCTTAAATTTCTGTAATTTTCACAATACCAAACAAGTGCCAAACAAAACAATTATAATAGTAGACCAGCGATGGAAAATGTGGTACATAGTATGTAGCTTTTTTTGGTTCATTTTGACGTTTGCTGGTTTCATGGCAGGGATGAAAAATTTGATTTTCTAAACAGTACTAACCAGCCTAAAAATTAGTACTTTTTCAACCTACATAGCACCAAAAAAATTTTTTTTATATTCTACACCACTCTATGGATATACTGACCCCTATTTTGGCTGTTATTTCGGGTCAAAGTTTAAACATGCACTTGCCCGGATCTTCGCTATTTATTATTAGATTTGGACAATATAAGCACCATTGCGAGCCGGTTCCGTTATGCTTAAACAACTCGCTGCATTATCAGTAGATAAATTTCAGCAATTATGAAGTCTTTTGAAGTAACAGTAGCTGTGTTTTCGACTTAACTATATCCGTTAACTTTCAAAAAAGCACAAAGTGCATAAAAACGTTTTTTAGACGAAAACTAACATATTTGTTTTCGTATGCACGTTAACTTACAACGTGGATTTGGAAAAATTTTTGGAAAAACATCTTTTACCAAACTTTTCCTAACTAATATTTCAAAATTATATTTTTTTGAAACAGAAAGCAAAAAAGACTTAGTTTTGTGGAAAATATTTTCATAAAGCATGAAAAAAAATAATTTTTCCAACATTTTGCTTCATAAGCACCACAAAAATTTTCTAAATCAATTTTTTAAAAAATTTTAATTGTTGCACAGGTCTCTAGCAATAATTTGGCGTTTACAGATTTAAACGAGTAAAAAGGTTAAAGTCGGGCATGCCGACTATACAATACCCTACACCAGTCTGGTTAAAAGCCAAATAATGTTTGGATCCGAAATTCGAATGGGTTAAAATGGGACTTGTATCAAAATTTTCTATAATGTGAGTCAGCGAAGCAAATTTCATTAAAATATCTTAATATTTGCGACCTGCAGTGTGTAACTAAGCCAATTTTGGTGGGGCCCTTATATGGGCACTAGGTCTAAACATGGACCGGTGTTAACCAAAATCAATAGGCTTCGTCCTTGGACTGACATAGGTCGGTGTACCAAATTTCATCAAAATATCTTGATATTTTCGACCTGCAGCGTATAAACAATATAGTTTTGGGGGACCCTTATATGGGCACTAGGTCTAAACATGGACCGATATTTACCAAAATCAATAGGCTTCTTCCTTGGGCCAATATAGGTCTGTGTAGCAAATTTCATCAAAATATCTTAATATTTGCGACCTGCAGCGTATAAACAATATAATTTTGGTAGGACCCTTATATGGGCACTAGGTCTAAACATAGACCGATGTTCACCAAAATCAATAGGCTTCGTCCTTGAGCCAACATAGGTCTGTGTACCAAACTTCATCAAAATATCTTAATATTTGCGACCTGCAGTGTATAAACAATATAATTTTGGGGGACCCTTATATGGGCACTGGGTCTAAACATGGACCGATTTAAACCACAATCAATAGGCTTCGTCATTGGGCCGACATAAGTCGGTGTACCAAGTTTCATTAAAATATCTTAATATTTGCGACCTGTAGAGTGCGCACAAGAATGCATGGACAGACGGACGGACGGACAGACGGACATCGTTAAATCGAAATAAAAAAAATTCTGAACCGATCGGTATACTCTAAGGTGGGTCTAGGACCAATATTTTTTGGTGTTACAAACATGACCACGTAGTGGTGTAGGGCATATTGTAGGGTATAAAAATATCAATTAGTTGACGAGTTATAGCCAAAAAACCATATAAACAATATGCTGAAAATCGGCATTTGACTGCAAAGTTCGAAGGTCGATTAAAAAAAATTCAAACTAAACAAACGCCGCGATACGGGTCTTCTAATTTAGCCTCTGTTTTCACCCCTCACTCTCAGAATCGACCTAACTTTTGCTAACCTGATTTTGTTCCACAGTGTAAAGGCTGAGTTACCCAACCGTAAATGTATCTGTAACGAATCAGCTGTTCCGATACCACAAGAAGAAATGTATACGAATGGTTACTAACACGAAAATGTAAACGAACTTGACGGATCGTTCTGTTGAAATCAGAATTTTCTATCCGGCATCGAAACAGCTGAATGATTTTAGTCGGAAAAAATATGAAATGAATAAAGAAAATTGATTCAAACAACAAATAAGGAATAAAAATTAACAAATAAATGGAAAAATTTAGAATAAAATATAAAACCGCATGAAATAGATGCTAAATAGTAATGTCGTTTACGATAATCTATAAGTGTACTTTATTACATCACATTTACGGTCCCATAATCCGCCCTAACTGTAGGTATAATAATAGCTGCGTTTGTGTGACTCTCTATCAGTGTTATCAAAAACGATTTTGACATCTTTTCAACGTATTCCGGCTTTCTACTGTCAAAATTGTTCGAGATATCATTGGTAGGAATGCGGCACAAACGCAGCTAATAATGAGGATGTATATATAAAAACTATTTGTCTAAAAAACAAATGAGAATTATAAGACACAATTTGCAAAAAAAAATTGACTAAATAAAAAATTACTATGTCTGTAAAGTGTTGACTACCGAGTACTCATTTCCGATTTTTTTTAGGGTACCCAATGCTGAAAAGTAATTACTCAATACTTTGAGGCTTGTATTTTTTCAACAAGTAAGCAATTTTGACATGGAAATTACAATAAAAATTTCATTATACACAAAAATGTTTATTCAAAAATTATCCAACAAATGTGTAAACAGTCCCGTTTTTGAATAATTATTCAAGCAGTGTGGCTTTTTAGTAAAAATTCCATATTTTCCAAATTATGTTCCAGATATGCATTGATTAAAAACAAAATACGCAATTTAAACTTACAACACTTTTTGCTTATTTTAAATTTTTCGAAAAAAGAAATCCCGATTAAAACCGTGGGTGTTTCGAAATAATGAGAGCATCAATCTTTAAGTGTCTCCACAGCAGAGCTTTGAAGAATTAATTCCTTAATTCAATTTTTCAATTCTGAATTAAAAATTCTATGAATTAATTCACTAAACACCATATATTGAATGGAATTAATTCATATTTGCTTTCGTTCGATTTATTTTGTTACGAATTAATTCAATTGCAATAGTTCTTTTTATTAAATCAAATGAATTAATTCACCGGTGAACGCATTCAATTTTATAATTCGAACGGAAAAAAGTGAATTAATTCCTTACTGAATTAATTCATCACTGAATTCATTCTATTTCATTTTCATTCAGTGAATTAAAAAAAAATAAAATTACATTCAGTGAATTAAAAAAAAAATAATAAGTTCACTGAATTGAAAAAAAAAATAAAATAAGTTCACTGAACTGAAAAAAAAATAAAATAAGTTCACTGAATTCAAAGCCTGTTTTCTGCCGCTCAGTAGAAGAAAACAATAATGTACAAATAAAATTTTTAAATAAGCAATTTTACAGTGTGTGCTAGTAACAAATTAGAAACCGGATGCTGTTTCTCAACTTACATGATTCAAAAATAAAGCCTTTTACTATTAAAAATGAAAACTTTACAGATATAGATAAATTTGGAAAAAAAATATAACTATATAACTAGTTTAATAGTTATATTTTTTTCTAAATTTATCTATATCTGTAAAGTAAAATATAACTATATAACTAGTTTAATAGTTATATTTTTTTCTAAATTTATCTATATCTGTAAAGTTTTTATTTTTAATAGTAAAAGGCTTTATTTTTGAATCATGTAGGTTGATAAACAGCATCCGGTTTCTAATTTGTTACTAGCACACGCTGTAAAATTGCTTATTTAAAAATTTTATTTGTACATTATTGTTTTCTTCTACTGAACGGCAGAAAACAGGCTTTGAATTCAGTGAACTTATTTTATTTTTTTTTTTTTCAATTCAGTGAACTTATTATTTTTTTTTTTAATTCACTGAATGAAATTTTATTTTTTTTTTAATTCACTGAATGAAAATGAAATTGAATGAATTCAGTGGTGAATTAATTCCTTACTGAATTAATTTTTTTAATTCCTTACTGAATTAATTTTTTTTCCGTTCGATTTATAAAATTGAACGCGTTCACCGGTGAATTAATTCATCTGATTTAATAAAAAGAACTATTGCAATTGAATTAATTCTTTAATTTTGTTGTTTGATGAACGCATTTAATTGAATGAATTCAGTGAATTACTTAAGAAAAGGAATTCATTCAATTCTAGAGGAAATTGAATTCGATTGGTAGTGAATTCATTCAAAAAGGAATTAATTCTTCAAAGCTCTGCTCCACAGTAGTGCTGGTAAATTCGGTTACTTTTCAATACTCGATATTTTTGATTTGGATACTCCATACCAGAGATACAAGTTGGTCCATTGTGACGACTGGCGGCGGCTAATGGCTAAAATGGTCGGCGGCGATTGATTTTTAAAGTTGAGCCGCAAACGCATCGGCGGTGGCTGGCTTAAAAAAATAGTGTCGACTGCCGGCAACTAATCGGCTTACCTCGGCTAAAAGGTACATTTTCCAAGAATTTCAACAGATCCATACACGCAAAAAAGCAACGGCAAAAATATCGAAATCAACTTTGTAATTTTTTTATAGGTATACTGTCAAACCGGTTTCAAATCGATTTGACTATTTTTTAACAAATTTTTAGTTGAAACACTGATTTAAGCAAAGATTTAGTTATCTTCATTTAACACTATACTAAAAATCCGCAGTATTTTGTTAATTTTCAAAATTACTTAAAACTAACTAATTCGTTAAATTTTACAAAATTTATTGTTAAAATATAATATTTTCATGTTGCTATTATTACCCGGTAGATGATGCCACCAATGTATCCGAAGTTTTAGAGATGGCGCAATTTCTTTCCCTCCCGATTTTTTAAAATGGCCCATACCTCGAAAACTAAGAGAGGTAGAGCAAAATTGATGAAAATTTCGACTACCTCTAACCGTGTAATACCCCAGAGAAAGGGGCTAACTTTATCCAAAAATGGACCTTGGCGGGGCCTTGGACCCTCGGAAATTTTTAATAAAAATTTTCCACTTCATAAAATGGCACATATGTCGAAAACTAAGCGGGGTAAAGCAAAGCGGACAAAATGTTTGCTCCATTGGAGTGCCCTTATATGCCCTCACATGATATTTACCGATAAATAAAATACAGTATAATTACCGATAAAACTGAAGTTTTACAAATTTTTTATTTAAATTGATTTGTTAAATTAAAAAAAAAAATGTTAAAATCAACAAATTTTATTTTAAGCCAAAAACAGGAATTAATTTTGTTAAAGTAACAAATTTTTCTGTTCAGCCAACAGACTTATTATTTTGAGTGTAGTTTTCCGAATTTATAAAAATTCAGTTTATATTTATATCGATAAAATTATACATACTTTTGTTAAATTTTACACAATTTATTGTTAAAATATAAGATTTTCATATCTCTGCCATCACCTATTAGATGGCCCCATCAGTATATCCCATGTTTTAAAGATAGCCCTATTTCTTTCCCCGCGGTTTTTTAAAATGGTACATATCTACTAAACTAAGATAAACAGACGAAAATGGAAATGAAATTCGACTATTCCTAGCTTTACCTCACCCAGAGCTTTGAAGAATTAATTCTTTAATTCAGTTTTTGAATTCTGAATTAAAAATTCAATGAATTAATTCACAAAAGGCTATTTATTGAGTGGAATTAATTTATATTTGTTTTCGTTCGATTTCTTTTGTTACGAATTAATTAACAGAGCTTTGAAGAGTTAATTCTGGCCTTCGTTAAAAGAGAAACTAAGGTAACAAAAAAGTTGACAACGATGTCAAAAATTTCCGAGGAAAGTGGTATTTAGCATCTCGAAAGGTATTTATAATACCATAAAAACGTAGTATTGTAGTATCAACAAAACCGCCTGGTTGTGCTACCGCCAGTTTGATGCAAAACATTTTAAAAATCAACGAAATCTCAAAACAACAAAATTTAACTTTTCAAATAATTATGTATATTTAAACAAATTTTATAAATTTTGAAAAAAAAATTAATATTTTTGTCATGAGAGTAATATTCTTGTTCTTCTTGCACGAGAAAGCCCAGACTTTTTTTCGTGTAAATTTGGGTAAATTGTTTTAATCAGCTGTTATATCATCAGTTGGTGCAACTAGTTCAATTGAACTCCTCAGTGATTTGAACCAAACACCTATAATAGCTCTTTTAGTTCAATCGATTTCATTAAATCAGGAAATATGTTTATCATTTAAAAAAAATAGTATAATAGTTGCAAAAGCCTATCGGTGATTTTACAACTCCATAAAATTACCGACAATTTTGTGAAGACGCTTGTTTAAATGTGTTAAAGAGTTAAATATGTAAATAAATCGAAGCTTTTGTTTCATATTAAAATCTTTTCCAAATTTAATAAACTATGTATTCCTTTTTGTAAATAGAAATGCCTAAAAAGGAAATTTTTATTAAATTTTTGATTTAAAAAGGGGTTTAACTAGAAAAGCTATCTAGATTTTTACCAAGGTTGGCAACCGATACCGTTATAATACCGTTATCCGTTTCAAAACCCTTTCAAATTGACAACCGATACCAATACCAATACCGAAATTCTTGATTTCAAAAAATACCGGTATTCAAAAACCTTTTCCCTTAATACCGGTATCGTACCGGTATGGAATCGGTTTTAAAAATTTGTTTTTTTTTCACGTTTTTAGCAAAAATACAAATTTTTTTAATATAAAATTGTTAAACAATTAAACTTTATTATCCATTGTTAATAGAAAATCGTGTTATAAATTCAAAGTGCGGTTATCAGCCTTTAGTTTGCATTGGCAACATTGTTTTTAATTTATTTAACTTCATAAATATTCTCTAACTTGTGACAAATTTAGTAAATATAATTTAATATATAAACTGGTTTCTTAAACCTTTAATTGAATTTACAGTTTCTTTTAGAGAATCCTTTTATTAATTTTATAAACTTATTTTTTTTTATATTTTATTATATGATCTCAATACAAATATAAAATATTTGTAGTGAATCAACTTGTGTTCCGAAAATCAAAAACAAAAAAAAAACACTCTAATCTAGGGCCTATATTCTGCAAAATAACCATTGGTACTTTTTTGTAAGAGAGCATAACTTAAATGCCTTTATTCCCTTATTTTATTTAACGACGGTTATATATATATATATATATATATATATATATATGTGTTACGCATAGTTTGGGGACATTAAAATTTACGACTTTTTTTGATGGAATATAGTAAAGCATGACTTATTTTACCATTCTTAATTAATCTTGTATGTTAAAATTAAATAAATCCCTATAAATTTTCCAAATTAATAAAGAGTGCATAGTTTGAGGACATTCATATAACTAGCGTTTACTTTGGGGACATGTCCTCAAAATATACGCTATGTATATGAAAAAATAAATTGCCAGATTTAGACATTTTTTCACGCGTTACATTTAAAAATTGTGTCGACTTGGATATCTTTATACATATTTCTATGAATGGGTGTGAAGAGTATGAATGCAGAGTACATATAGCTTAGCTTGTTACTCTCATTTGTTTTTATATATTATCCAAAAACTCTGTTGGTGGATATTTGTAAAAAATTGTGAATCTTGAATCACACAATTTTATTATACGTTCTTGCAATTAAGGAAACAAATTAGTTTGTTCATTCGCAAATTCCTTTTTTGGTGATACAAAAAGGAAATTCGTTTTTTTCATCGAAGTTACGCTGCAGAATAAAAATGCAATCGAAGGAAATGAAGTCATCACCGTTCTTTTTGTTGTATGCCTGTTTGTGGGACTCTTCATCGTCCCCTTTAATTGTGAAGATGCTCCACAGTTGCAAATGATTCAACAAGCACAATTAAGCCATATACAACAATAACAATTCCGCCACCTGATACCACTGCAGCAACAACAAATACATCGACAAAGGCCCCAGACACAACATCAACCCCAGCTCCCGATACCACAACGACTACAACTATTGCTCCGGATACAACAACTGTAGCTCCCAATTCCAACACAACTGTTGCACCAGACACTACAACATTACAACTCAATTCTACCACAACCGTAGCCCTTCAACTACACCTGCACTACACCCAGTTCCTCCCCCAACATGCCATCGTTTTGACGGACCTTCATAGGTGGCATTGTTTTAACTGTAGGTTTATTGGATTGGTTGCTTACAAATTTTACAAGGCTCGCAAGGAACGACACTCACACCTTTGAGCAGTGAATGCCAGCATTTACGTCTGCATTTAATGCGGCTTCTATAGGGGCAGCTGTAACTTCTAATGCTGCTGCAGCAGTTACAGATGCAGAACGTGTACGTTTTGTCCAAACAGCAATACATTTGCGTTCACCACCCTCTCCGCCACCACCACCTCCGACACAACCACAACAGCAGACATATCCCTCAGCCCGTCAAAGGTTACTTTACACATAAATTGAAAAAAATCAAAATTCTTTTCAAAAGCAACCCAAACAATTATATCATTTTTCAATCGTCAAATTATTTTCTTCTGCTTTTTATGAAATGTTATGAGAAAAAATCGAAACTTGTTACTTTTACTTGTTTTAAACTATTATTACTAAAAATATGTTTATACTAAAAAAAAAATAAAAAATCATGGGCCTTTAAAATTTGTATTTTTTATCGAACATATTTAAAAAAACATATTTACTAAAAATCGAAAGAAGTCATTTAATAAATATACAATTTAAATAATAAAATTTAAATAAAAGCCAATTTCGGATACCCTGTTCCGAAGTGAAGCGTATTCCAGTGTGAGCGTTCTCCAACGATCGAAGCAAATGGTAGTCGGACGGTAGTCCTGGACTGGTTAAAGGTGAGTTTAGTGGCACAGCTCCGATCGGGTCAAAATTTTTACCACAGGTAAAACATTTTATTGGAATTCCACAACTGTTTTTTTTGTCGGTCGGACCTATCTCGGGATTTATTTCGGTTCGAAGTTGGACTTGCTTATTACTCCGTGATTTTTGGTCGGATTTAGAGAGTACGCGCATCATTAGAAAGGTATTTAAAATATCTTTCATATGGCATTAAAAAAATTTTATACCCATTAACCCATTGCGGCCCAGTTAAAAATTTTTTAGTGTTTAGAAGGTTCATTTTAACAAAAAAGGTTTTTATATCATAAGATTGCGTATATAATAATATAATTTGTACTTATTAATTTGTCGTCGAGACTTACAACTTTCATTAAAGATATAGCTCGACTTCTTAACCCATCAAACAACAAAGTTATTGGGGGTCAAAGTTTTAGTTTTTTTATATTAACTCAAAAAAAATTCATGTCAAATATAGAGTTATAGAAATATCTTCAAGAGACTTTTTCATAGTGAGACTTAGAATCGCCCGATTTTTTACTTCGAAAAAGTTACTTCTTGATTCTCAATGGGTTAACTAATCGGTCTTATTTTTGGTTATAGTGAAAGATATTTCTATAACAGAAAATGCGAAAATAGCGGTAAAAAATAAGGAAAATAAAACTATTACTTTTATAATAAACCCAGTGTAGAAAATCATTACCAGATATGTTGTTATGTAAGTACATACTTGGTAATGGTAACTACTTACTTTTGTTATTACATTTCTTATTACGTTTATATGGCGATGTCGCGAAAAATAATGAGTTGTCGTTACACACCAGCTTACGAAAAATCAAAAAATTTATCGTTACCTATGTGCTTACCAGTACTGACAAAAATAATGAGTCTAAAAATAGATTTTCAAAAAAATTAATTATATAAAAAAAAGTATTTTTTATAGTATTTTTTTTTTTTTAATAAAATTTGCTGGTACGGGAATCGAACCTGGGTCTACAGATTGCCAGTCAACAGCTATACCATCTGAGCTATATCGACATGTAATATTTAATAGATAAAAACATAATTGACCTGCTGCACACAATTAAGCTTACTCGCCAACATACAAAAAATCAAAAAATATGTGGTTACATATATCCTTACCAGTGTTTAAAAAATATTGAGTCTAAAAATAGATTTCAAAAAATTTTCAAAAAAAATCTACAAAATTATTTTCTATATGAAATAATGATAAAAATAAGTCATTATCAGTAACTCATTATTATATGTTTTAAAATAATGCAGAAGGTAAGTGGGTTTCATTACTGGTACTCCAAAAAATAATGATATGTCATTACCATTTCTACACTGGGAAAGAAAAAACACAAAATTATTTTCCTATTAACTACTTTTTTCTTTCAATTTTTATTTAACAAAAAAAAATTAACTTTAACCCCTTACAACTTTGCCCGTATATGGGTTTAAAGCAAAATATATAGATAGATACGCGCAAGTCCATGTTTCAACTTTGACCCCAATCTGGAGAAAAAAAATCAAAAAATCGGAGCTGTGCCCCTAAACTCAAATTGTTCCACTGTTTCTTTACTAAATAATAATAAAAAGTAATAACTAGCTTTAAACTTTTCTAAAATAGGCAATAGGCAATTCAATAGGCAATTCTTGAATGGGCAATTCAAGCCTTAGTGTTTTTTCTAAAAGTTTCTAGAACAAAAACTATTTTATTATTGTTGGTTGAAGGAAAACATTTTGTCAAACTCTGTCAAAATGTACCGAGGACTCAAAAATCTAAAAACAGTCTCAGGTAGACCATTCTATGGACAGCATTTACCCGTTTCTAGAATTTAGCCTGAGTGCTTTTTCTTAAAGTTCCTAGAATAAAAGCTATTTCATCAAAGTTGGTTTAAAAAAGCATTTTGGACCACTGTATCTAAAACAACAGAGGTGACAAAAATCTGAAAACAGTTTTGAACATGCAATTTCATGGAACATATTCACCTGTTTTTAGAATTTTGCCCTAGTGTTTTTGCTAAAAGTTTCTAGAACAAAAACAATTTTACTAATTTGGTTGAAGAAAAGCATTTCGGACCACTGTACCTAAACGGACAGACCTGACAAAAATATAAAATCAGTTTTGAATGTGCAATTCAATTAAGCATATTTACATGTTTTTAGAATAAAAACTTTTTTCCCAATGTTGGGTTTAAGAAAATCATTTTGGACCACACCGCCTAAACGGACAGAACTGAAAAAATTTTAAAACTGTTTTGAATGTGGAATGTGATGATGTATATTCACTTGTTTTTAAAATTTTGACATAGTGTTTTTTCTAAAAGTTTCTAGAACAAAAACTATTTTACCAATGTTGGTTTAAGAAAACCATTTTGGACTACTGTGCCTAAACGGACAGACCTGACAAAAATCTAAAAAGAGTTTTAAATGTATAATTTGATGAAGCATATTTACTTGTTTTTAAAATTCTGACCTAGTGGTCTTTCTGAAAGTTTCTAGAACAAAAACTATTTTACCAATATTGGTTTGAAAAAACCATTTTGGACCACAATGCCTTAACGGACTGACGTGACGAAATTTGATGAAGCATATTTACTTGTTTTAGAATTTTGTCCTAGTGTGTTTTTTAAAAGTTTCTAGAACAAAAACTATATTACCAATGTTGGTTTAGGAAAACCATTTTGGACCACTGTGCCTAAACGGACAGACCTGACAAAAATCTAGTTCAGTTTCAAATGTATAATTTGATGAAGCATATTTGCCTGTTTTTAGAATTTTGATCTAGTGTTTTTTCTAAAAGTTTCTAGAACAAAAACTATTTTACCTATTTTGTTTTAAGAAAACTATTTGGACCACTGTGCCTAAACGACAGACCTGACAAAAATCTAATAGTATATTTAGACTGGACAAAAGCTAGTAGTTTTTGGCCATTTTTAGGTTTTGAGGCGAAAACTACAAAATTAATTTAGTTTTTCCATACAATTTTCATACAAACTGAAAACCAGATTCTACCTGGTTTTTGCCAAAAACCAAGTAAAAATATCTGAAATGTGCATTTTTGATACACTCGGTATCATTTATAATTAATTTTCGATACACCTTGTTACAACGGATATAGAAGTAAAGCAAATGTCGAAAAAATATTTTTTAATTTTTAAGAATATTTCTGTTTTAGTTTGAAATTGTATATTTTTATTAATTGTTAGATGTATTAACAATTTTTTTTCAATAATTTAACAATAAAAAAATAAAAAAAAGTGTATAATAAAAAAGCGATGTGACAAAGAAAACTAAATAACTAGTGTAAATGACTTGGCTTTTGTAATTTAGTTTTGTACAAAAACCAGGTGGTTTTTGCTCAGTGTAAATTCAGTATAAAAACAATTTTAAACGTGCAATTTGATGAAGCATATTCAACCGTTTTTAAAATTTTGCCCTAGTGTTTTTTCTAAAAGTTTCTAGAACAAAAACTAGTTGCTTTTTCATTCCCAGCAAACAAAGATGATCATTAATGACTCAGAAATGAGCTCCAAAAACATAAACATTTTTCACTTTTTCCTATGAAAGTGGGCCGTCCAAAAGAGCGCCCTGTGTAATCAGAAATGACTCAGGAAAAAGAAGTATAAAATCGAAATTTTCCTCATAAATTTAAATAATTTTGGAATCTTTTTTGAGTCCGAAAAATGAACTCTCATTTTGAGACAGCTTTTTAGATTGTAGAGACACTAGGATTAAAAATAAGACCGATTAGTTAACCCATTGAGAATCAAGAAGAAACTTTTCAAGAGACTTTTATATGGTGAGACTTTAGAATTTCGTAAACAAATATCCATTTTTGGAAGGAAACAAAAAAATGGTCACTAGGACCAAAAATAAGACCGATTAGTTAACCTATTAAGAAAAAAGAAACTTTTCAAGAGACTTTTTCATGGTGGAACTTTAGAATTTCGCAAATATGGCTATTTTTTTCGAAATTCTGAAGTCTCACCATGAAAAAGTCTCTTGAAAAGTTTCTTTTTACTCAATGGGTTAACTAATCGGTCTTATTTTTCGGTCTTATTAAGTCTCGAATTAATAAGTACAAATTATATTGTTATATACGCAATCCTATGAAATAAAGCCCTTTTTTGTTAAAATTAAACTTCTAAAAATTAAAAAAATTTTAACTGGGCCGCAATGGGTTAATTGGTATAAAACTTTTTAGTGCCATATAAAAGATATTTTACATACCTTTCTAATGGTGCGCGTACTGTCCAAATCCGACCACAAATCACCGAGTTATAAGCAAGTCCAACTTCGAAATTTGAACCGAAATAACTCCCGAGATATGTCCGACCGAAAAAAAAGAAAGTTGTTGTGGAATCCCAATAACAAATTTTACCTGTAGTAAAAATTTTGACCTGATCGGAGCTGTGCCACTAAACTCAACTTTAACCCTCCCAGCAAACAAAGATGATCATTACTCAGAAATGAACTCCAAAAACAAAAATTGTTTCACTTTTTCCTATGAAAGTGGTCCGGAATCTTCTTCTTCTTTGAGTCCGAAAAATGAACCCTCGTTTTGAGACAGCTTTTTAGATCATAGACACAACTTTTTGTATTGTTTTCTTAGGGTTCATATTTTCTGCCAAAAGAAAGAGTGTATTCAAAAAAGCAATCATTTCTATGAGCCATTTAAAAATCTTATTTATGAGCGTTTTGAAATTGCTGGCTGGGTTCTTTATTATGTATAAAAAAAAACAAAGTTTGAAAACATTTTTTAAATACAATACATAAATAATATTACAACAAAATGCGATGGTTTAAGAGATAATAAATTTTTTTCTTTTTCTAAATAACGTTGTACTAATTTAAAAATGCATATTTAATGATAAAGTGAAGGCCATGCAAGGCTTATAACTAGAACAGAAAATGTAGCAAAAGAAGGACATCTGGCTTGAAGTTCCCTTCTTTGCCTCCTTGGTTGTTGATATTTACAGTATTAAACGATGTTGTAGTGGCACTAGCAAGATGTTTCAAATTATCTTCAATGATTCCAATACCTGTCGTCTAAATTGAAAACTGCCCAATTCTTCCAATAGGATAATGCAGTATCTTTTACTTCACTATCATTCGTACGTTGTCGCAAAATATAAAGCACTTGTTTATCATGATTTTGAGTGCGTACTGCATGAATTACTGGAAATCCAAATTTTCCCTCCGTCGTCTTCAGCGAAACTTGTTTTCAGAATACTCCTTTAGACTGAGATTACAGTAATCACGTATTTGAAAATATAATCCCAATATAGCCGTCAATTTGGAGAAATCCTCTTTATTTTCACTAATTAATTGCATTAAACGCAACATAAAGCTTTTTGGATTTAATCTTTCATCCAAAAATTGTCCTAAATGTTTTTAACTAGAGTTGTGTCGTTCATGAACGAACTAGTTCATTTGAACGGTTCAGTTCATTGAACGATATGACATCGTTCACCATTATTCGTTCATCGTTCATTTCGTTCTTTTTTGTAGTCATAAAAAGTTTGTATTCCTTTCTTATTAATTTTATTACAGAATTAAATATTTTTCTTAATAATTTTTTAAAATTTATATAATTTAAAAAAAAATAATAAGTTCACTGAATTGAAAAAAAATATAAAGTAAGTTCACTGAATTAAAAAAAAATAAAATAAGTTCACTGAATTCAAAGCCTGTTTTCTGCCGTTCAGTAGAAGAAAACAATAATGTACAAATAAAAGTTTTAAATAAGCAATTTTACAGCGTGTGCTAGTAACAAATTAGACACCGGATGCTGTTTATCAACCTACATGATTCAAAAATAAAGCATTTTACTATTAAAAATAAAAACTTTACAGATATAGATAAATTTGGAAAAAAAATATAACTATATAACTAGTTTGAAGAATTAATAGTTATATTTTTTTCCAAATTTATCTATATCTGTAAAGTTTTTATTTTTAATAGTAAAATGCTTTATTTTTGAATCATGTAGGTTGATAAACAGCATCCGGTGTCTAATTTGTTACTAGCACACGCTGTAAAATTGCTTATTTAAAACTTTTATTTGTACATTATTGTTTTCTTCTACTGAACGGCAGAAAACAGGCTTTGAATTCAGTGAACTTATTTTATTTTTTTTTAATTCAGTGAACTTATTTTATATTTTTTTTCAATTCAGTGAACTTATTATTTTTTTTTAAATTCACTGAATGTAATTTTATTTTTTTTTAATTCACTGAATGAAAATGAAATTGAATGAATTCAGTGGTGAATTAATTCAGTAAGGAATTAATTCACTTTTTTTCCGTTCGATTTATAAAATTGAACGCGTTCACCGGTGAATTAACTCATTTGATTTAATAAAAAGAACTTTTGCAATTGAATTAATTCGTAACAAAATAAATCGAACGAAAGCAAATATGAATTAATTCCATTCAATATATGGTGCTTAGTGAATTAATTCATCGAATTTTTAATTCAGAATTGAAAAATTGAATTAAGGAATTAATTCTTCAAAGCTCTGCATGTAACATGTAGTGCGCTAATAAATTGTCGAATGAACGACACCGTTCACGAATCACTGTTCAGCAAAGGTTTAAAAGGCTTAATTCTTTCATTCACTTTTAAAAATTAATGAAATTTGGGTTAAATTTCATTCCGTAATAGCATTCTTATGGAATTAATTCGATAGCTTCATTCCCAATAGCTTTAAATTATATGAATTCATTCTATTTTGATTGAATTCTAACTGAATGAAACCCAATTTACCTGAATTGATTTAATAAAAAGGTGAATGAAAAATGATTTGTTTTCATTCACTTAATCAAATGAAAAATTTAAATTTGCATGTAGTTGCTAAAAGATTAGCATAATACCAATGATAAACGTTTAAAATTCATCTAACAGAAATAAATAGTATCGTATGCTTTGTTACAGCTTGTATGCTATGGTTTTGATTATATGTTAGTTTCAAACTACACTGCACTAAGTGAATGGTAATAAAATTTCTTCATTCGATTAGTAAAATGGTGAATGAACATGCGATTTGAATGATTCAAGTTAGGAATTCATTCAATTCATATTACAGCTTTGGGAATGAAGCTTATGAATGAATTCTTTACGAATGGTTTAAGGGAATGGTACATGAATATTTTTAAAATCTGAATTTAATTTTTTGTGATTTTAGCTTAAATTGAATTAAGTTTTTCGAAGCTCTGCTGTTCAGACACAGCTCATTTCAAAAAAGAACGATTACAAAAAACGATTGAACGATTTGAACGAACTAGTTCAATTAATTTTATTGAACGATATGACCGAGTCACCAAAAAGAACGATTAAGCCCAACTCTATTTTTAACAAAGAAATCTTAAAAAGAGATAGCACTGTTTGTGTAGCCGTCGTATGGATATTTGAAGAGTAAAAGAGATAAAGCATCCCCGCAAAGCCAACTTAGCGTTTTTGCCAATAATAATATTTTTGTCGGCGATATTTCAAAAAAAGGTGCTACACCAGCGGTTTTTCATACTAATTTAACGTTTTAATGTCTTTTGAGTAAAGCCACAATTTTATTTGATTTTATTCAAGAAACATTTTTGCTAACCATCCGACACGTATGGAATCAAGGTATGGAATTACGGTGCGTTAACGAAGGGGAATGTGCTGTACCTTGGAAAGCGTGTACCTACTTAGCCTGTTTTCTGTTTTTTATATTCATATTTGAAAAAAGCACTATTTTCTATAAAACAAGTTTCAAAAAGTCACAACTAAGAACTTTTTCCCATAGAACAAGTCTCACAATCTAAGAGTTTTTATTTAGGCACATTTACCGCGAGAGAAAACTGCCAGAGATAAGGCAGAAATGCTCTAGCTTGCCTAAATCTTTCACAATGGCGTTATTAAGGCACATCTACACGAGAGAGAAAACTTCTAGAGATAGAGCAAAAAACACCTCTAATTAGCTCTATTCTGAACGATGTAAGCTATTTAGAGGTGTTTTTTGTTCTATCTCTATCAGTTTTCTCTCGCGTGTAAATGTGTCTTTAAGAGGTGCTTGTAAGGAATATTTAAATATTAACATAGTGCTTATATAATGATACGCTTCGTCTACATATATATGTTAGTAACTTAGATTCTAAGCTTTAATATAATGCAAAAGTTTGGCTTTTAACCCTTACAGGTCCGGAATTATAAAAGACTATTTTTTAGTAAAATATGAAAAAAGTTAATTTTAATCCTTTTTACTATTTTAGCTTATTCGTCCACTTTCTTCATTTTTGTTTCGAAAATATTTTATATGTTACCAAACAGGTCAACACTAACGGTGGGTCTCATACTGCAGGTTTAACTTTAACTTAACTATAAACAAAAGAAAATGTCAAAAAAATGTACACAAAACAACAACAAATTTTTGGGTTAACTATTAACTAAAGTTTAAACCTGAAGTATGAGACCCACCGTAAGAAGGATAATTTAGAAAAAAAAAATGAATTATTCGCTATTTCATTCGAAATGCGCTAAAACTAGCAAATTTTAATTAATAAAAATTAGACTTCCTTTATAATCCGAAGTCGCTTATTTCCACATAATTAGAGAATATATTAAAAATTCGAAATTCAGCGAAATAAGTTTATATGTATTTGTGAAAGCTATCCATAACCCTTTATTAAAGAATTATTCCAACATTCAAACTTGCTGTTTTTATCAGATTTCGCATGAAATAACGAATCAATTTTCTTTTTTGCAAATTATCTTTCTTAACCCTGTGTCTTCAAATGCAATAAATTATATAATATGAAATGTCAAAACCATTGTAACAACAACAACAACAACAACGAAAATAAATTTGTTGCTGCTTTGTGTATTATTTTCAAATTTCATTGCATTTGAAGACACTAGGTAACCCGGTGTCTTCAAATGCAATAAATTATATGATATAAAATGTCAAAACCATTGCAGCGAAACGTCAAAATGATATCAATTGCAAAGTGGTGGAGAACACTTGACCATTTCATGGATAAGAAATATTATAGATTTTTCTTCGAAAAACACCAAATTTTATGAAACATTTAGGTTGTTCATACGGGGTGTGCTATCTGTTGTATCGTTGTATCGTCCTAACAAAAAACAGAGTTGTTAAAATTTTTATTTGTGTTTAACAACGATTTTCTATTCAGTTTTCTATCTGTTAGCACACTCAAACATAGGACACTAAACATACGTAAAAATGTTGTATCGTGCTATTCTCAAATGTTGTATTTTTTCAATTTAATTTTTAACAACTCTGTTTTTTGTTAGGACGATACAACGATACAACAAATAGCACACCCCTTGTGAAAACCCTTATTAATGTTTACCGACAAATAAATATACCAAATTTTTTGTTGTTTTTCTATTACAAAATTAAAATGAAAACTAAAAGTAACATTTGATCTCTGGCATCATTGCAAGAGCCGATGGCATGTCAGCGATATCATGATATTGCAATAAAATTGAGTGTCTTCACTAGAGCTCTAACACAGTTGACACTAATTTTTTTCTTAAAGTACCAACCCAGTAGAGTTGTAAAAGTATTGAGTATTCCGGTACTGAGTACTCAATACTGACTGTTTTTTTGAGTACTCAATACTAAAACGGTACTACTCAATACTTTTAAAGATGCAATTTTCCGTAGAAATGTGTATTTTTCGTATAAAAATACAACTCTAAAAATAGTACTCTAAAAATACAGCTCTGAAAATACAACTCTATTTGTGAAGCAAGGAAATTTGTAACGAATTTTTGGGAAAAATTATTTAATTAATTTATTTAAAATGTTTTAAATTAATTAAAATGTAAATAACAATAGTTATTTAACACGTGTATGTGAATTGTGATAATTTTTCCTAATAAATACGAATTCATAACATTTTTAAATTAAAAAAACCGTTAAAAGTATTGAGTAGTATCGAGTACTCAATTGAAAAGTATTGAGTAGTATTGAGTACTCAAAAAATACCGAAATTTCACAACTCTACAACCCAGTTGTCAAGTACCATATTTGTTTTTATTAAATTTGTTGTCTTTCAAAGAATAATTTTTTCTCCAAATACCAAAAGGTGCATTTAATATATTTAAATGTTCAGCAATATAACACGACATTTTCAAAATTATTAATAATTAAAGAAAGTGTGTATGAGAGGAACTGCACTCACAAAAGTTTGTCGGTAGAATCTACTGAAAATGACAGTTAAAACAAAGGTATATGCAGTTAAAAAGGCGACAAAGGTATTTACCTTTAAAATAACTAAAACTTTTGTTATTTTTAACTGTTGAAAAGTAACTAAAAAATGCATTAAAAATAACTACCAGTGTCGTAAAATTAACCGATAAATTTTTACTACAAAAATTTCAAAACAACTGACAAAATCGGTAGAAACTAATAATAAAAATAATAAAAATAATAATAAAAATTTTTTTTCTTTCGATTATAAAAATATTTTTTATTACTTCAGCCTATTTAAAATTCGAAGTAAAAATTCCAAACCGTTCTCCAGTTATTCTGTTTTTATGCATTGGAAAATACAATACAAGTTTTTGATTTTTATTTGCAAACTAGAAATATATCAATAATAACAAATATAAACTAAACAAGAATTTTTAAAATTCAACGAAATTTTTTATTTTTTAAATAACTAACAAAAACTACTGTTTATTGTAAAAATACTGTTTTGGTAGTTGTTTATTATGATATTTAAAATAACTGATCTAAACAACTGTTACGAAATTACAGTACTTTTCCTTAATTGTTTTTTAAATAACCGTCATAAAAGTTGTTTTGCATTTATCTATAGAGAAAAAACTGTAATTTCTGTTAAAAACAACAACTACTGATTACTACACAAACAACTGTCATGTAGTAACTGTCAAATTTTTGGAGTGTGTCAATGGCCTAGAGATTAAATTTTATAGACATATACATACTCGGTGAAAAATGTCCATATATGAACATTTATGGTTCAACCATATATGTATGGATCCGAAAAATGAGGTAACACCTAAGTATATGTTCATATATGGACATATATGAACATATACATTTATTAAATATATACGAATACATGTGAACGTTGCTGTCCTTTATTATAAGATTGTACGATAGATATAAATTTATGTATGACATTCAAATTAGGTGCTACATATGTTCCTTTTTTTATTCATGGCATTAAATATAATTCCATATTTATCCAAATATGAGTTCCTTTTACATATATGGAAAAATGTATTCTTCGAAATATGTTCATATACAAGTCCCTCTTGCAAAAATTGAATAACATATACTTTCATATTTGTCCGTATATTAGTGCCATTTCCATATATGAAATAACAGATGCTTCCATATATGTCTGTATATGAAATTTTTTCCATATATGGAATCACATATACTTCCATATATGTTCATATAAAATCCATATATGTTCATATAAAATCCATATATGTTCATATGAAATCCATATATGTTCATAAAAAATCCATATTTGTTCATATGTGTCCATACATAAACCATATATGAACATGTATGAGCGTATATGAGCATTTTTCACCGGGTAGCTTTATTTTCATAAAATCTCGTGAGTTTTCTAACCCGTTTAGATGTGCGGTTGGCGTGGTTATTAGTCGAAGATTATAAAATAAATTATATTACAAACATTGGCTCAAGTCTTGTATGTGTTCTCCAATGACAAAGGAATTGAAATCAATTACTTAGAAATTATATTATACAAAAAACTGCTGGGAAATGGGCGAAATTTAAAACAAATTTTGCAATAAGACTGAATTCTTAGTTATAATAAATAAATAAAATAAAATAAATAAATAAATACAAAAAAAAATACTTTTTAAAAAGGCTCAAACAATGGAAATTGTAAATCCAAAAAAAGATAATTTTTTTGTACCTTTGAATTTTAATTTTAATCAATTTTTATATGAAAAATAATAATTTACAATCATTTCAAATAAAAAGATTATTGGAAATAAAATTTCAATATACCAAAAATGAGTTTATAGTTACAAATTTCATTGTTGGTGCCTACTGTTTTTTTTGTAACCTTTTTCAAAAAAAATACAGCAAGTTTTTATTAAAATGCTAAATAGAACATATCCAAAGATAAAAAAGTTATTAGTTTAATGACGAATTTGGGCTTGGGATCGAAAAAAAACAGTTAAAACCATAATTGCAATATCTTTTTATGATTGAACGATAAATTTCAATACTTTTCCCGGTTAACTAATTTTTCGTGTTTTCATATGCAAATTTTGCGATTTTTTTTTTGCAAAAACTAGCAACAGTGGGTAACACTGTTAATATGAGAAGAGTAAAAGAGATAGCACTGTATGTGTAGCCATCATATGCTTATGTGAAGAATAAAAGAGATAAAGTATGTAACCCGTAAAGCCAACTTAGCGGTTTTGTCAACAATATTATATTTTGCCGGCGCAATTTCAACCAAGATGCTACGCAGGCGCTTTTTATTTAACAATTTAACAAATTAAAAAAAGGAAGATATTTCAAGTGTCGGGTTTAAATCAATTTAAAGTTTGCCATTTCCGCAATGCAATAACCTTTTAACTAATTTTTACAAAATTAAGCAAATATGAGTTTTGCAAAAATGAAAATGCATGTGAATAGGAAAGTTTTTGAATATTTCCACTTCTATATACCGAACCAATTCCAATATATATGTCCCGAACACAATATTTATAAAATTTTGCTAAGATACAACGGTATTATTGAGGTGGAAATCATTTTTGAATTGGGATGCTTTATATCTTTAACTTGAAAGTCGTTGTGAGCTACTAATTAATAGTTGAATTCATGTATATTTAAAAACTCAGTTGACATCAATTCAATAATAGATTAGTTAGAGCAGATCTGTATAGTTACTTAAAAATATTTACTTAAATTAACATTTAAAATATTTTTCGTAATTATACTTAAAAGTTTAAGTAAGACTGCATTTGCATTTAAATCAACTACAATGTGAAGTTATTTTTAACTGTTAAAAATCATCTGACAAATGTAGTAAAAACAACTACAAATGCAATTAAAACAACATACATGCAAATTATTGTAAAACCGTATAAACAACTGTAAATGTATTGAAAATATCATAAGCAAATATTTTTTAAAAATAATTAATTTAATAAAGACAAATTTATATAAATACTCTTATATTTAGTCCCGAATAAATTTAAAATTGAGGAATCAAAATTTACACTTAATATCACTTTTATGTATTAGTCAAGATATTGTTCAAGATGTCCGTCTATGGGGGATGAAATATTGTTTGGCTTCCTTTTTAAACGAAAATATAAAGTAACTGAAAGAAAATAAATACAATATTTTTTAATATTCCTGTAAATAAATTTAAACTTTATGATATTAAACTTACCTTATTATTTTTATTATTTAATAAAATATAAAAATTTTCCGTATTACGCGACTTCACTCTTTAGCCTTGTTTTATGACTAAGACAAGTGAAAACATGTTCTTCCAATATTCTTTCACTAGAAATTTCTAAACAAGCTCTTCGTACATACACAATTGAAGTATTTGTATTATAACAAAATTCAAAACAACTGCATAAAATAAATGTTACTACAATGTAGTAGTTGTTGTAGTTTTTTTTTTAAATAACTGTCAAAAACATTGAAAAATTTCGCTCTAAGTAAATTAACTGCAATTGTAGTTAAAGTAACTACAACCGCATTGCTACACAAATAACTGTCATGTAGTAAACGCAGAACTATTCTGAGTGTAGTTATGCTTCGCGGGAAGCAAAAATTGGAACCACCCAACACTCCTTTTAATCTCGAGATTTGGGTGCAGATGTAAATGCAACATAAAATTGGAACCACGCAACACTTCTTTTAATCTCGGTATTTGGGTGCAGATGTAAATGCAATGAAAATTAGAAATATTTTTAAAATTTAAAAAATATATTTTTGACACTTGCTTTACTCCTAAATTCGTTGTAACAGGGTTTATCGAAAATTAATTATAAATGATACCGGGTGTATAAAAAATGCACATTTCAGATATTTTTACTTGGTTTTTGGCAAAAACCAGGTAGAATCTGGTTTTCAGTTTGTATTAAAATTGTATGGAAAAACTAAATTAATTTTGTAGTTTTCGGCTCAAAAACTAAAAATGGCCAAAAATGACTAGTTTTTGCATAGTCTTAATACACTATTAAATAAGTAAACAAATATTTATACTTGAATTTTGAAATATTAATATTTTTTTATTTACTTCAAATAATTTAAAGTAAGTAAACAAATATTTATATTTCAAAGCTGAAACATAAATATTTTGAAATATGTATATTTCATATTTGAAATTAAAGTGTTAATTTTGTATGGTTTTAAGCAAGGTTGGTTACCGTTATCGTTATAATACCGTTATCTCTAAAATACCGTTTCATATTGAATACCGTTACCGTTATCGATACCTCTAAAACAATTTCTAAATACCGTTATCGTTACCGAACCATTATTTTTATGAGTAGTTATCGGTATTTTAAAACTATTTATTATTTTATGTAAAAATTACAATTTTTTTATTTTTTTTTTTTTTATAATCTTGAATGTTTTTTTTTACAAAAAATTTATAGATAATAATTTTACTTATTAAAACTACCAGTAATAAATTTATAGCTTAAAATCTTTATTTTCAGTACTTAAAATTAAAAATATGCCATGTTTTTACTTGTTTTTATATGTTTTTAACATAATTTTTAATACCGGTACGTACCGGTATTGCTGTTTCGATAACGGTATACCGTTACCGAAACAGTCTTAAATACCGTTACCTTTACCGTTACCTAAACAAACGAAATCTGATACCGTTACCGTTACCCTTACCGTTATTCGTTTCAGTAACCAACCTTGGTTTTAAGATCAAATATGACAAATTCCAAATAGAATTCACAATTTATTTTACAACAAATAGAGAAAAAACTTATGAAACATTTGAAATTTTTGAAAAATTTTAAAGTTTTTTAAATATTTGAGTGTAAGAGTTTGAGTACCTTTGAAGACCAAGGTCGGTCCACAAAATATATTTTAGTCAAAAGACTTCTATTCTATTAAGTTAGTCATTTCTCTGATTGATTGTCAGATTTTTTCAAATTTTTTCTGAAAATTACACGTGTTAGAGTTAGTACCAGCTTAAAATATTTCAAAAATTTCAAATACTTCAAATATTTAAAAAAATTTAAATATTTCAAATATTTTAAATATTTTAAAAATATCAAATATTTCAAATAGCTAAGTATTTTACTTAATATGTATTTCAAAATATTTATATTTCAGCTTTGAAATTTTTATACTTTTTATTTAGGTTGTGTTTACACTTGCATCGAAATCCCGAGATTTCGCTATTCACCACTCTGAAAAAACAATGAAGAAATTTTAAAAAACCACACATAGTTAGCTCTAATAAATACATTTTATAAAAATTTAACGTTTATATGCTTTCCTTCATTGTTTTTTGAGAGTGGTGAATAGCGAAATCTCGGGATTTCGATGCAAGTGTAAACGCAAACTAACTTAAAATTATTTGAAGCATATACATGATTACACTGCATGACACTGAAAAAATTAATTAATGGAGATCTGACTTTATTTTTCGCTAAATGTCTAAAGTTTGGCGGTTGTCCATTCAGTTTTTTATATAGAAAATTTTTCAAATTCAATTAATATGAATTTTTTGTGTTAAAATGTAAGCACAGGACCTGTTGCCATACTTTTCCCGAGTTTTGTAATTATTTGTTAATGTTCTTTTTTGCACATTGATGGAATTCACAGTTCGTTCCGTTTTAAGTAGTAAAGTTGTATTTATCGTAAATTAGACAACGTTCTATGGGTAAACTTCAACTACTATTTTACAACGTGCTAACTTTAGCACTTAAGCTGCAAATTCCTTAATTTTTTGTTCGAATACTTTTTGTTAATTTTCGCCAACTTTTTCAATTTGGTTTTTAATTTTTACTAGAATTACTGGAAATGTAATTATCGAGAAAATATTTTGTTTTTGGCTTTTGCTACTAGATGCCTATCTTGTCAAATCCTTCCCAAAAAATTCCTTTTGGCGATTTTTTTTTAGTTTTTTTGTTAAGAAATTTTGGTTTGGAATTTCCTAGACTTATTTATTTCTTTTGAATCGAAAAAATGAATCTAGAGATTCCTGAGAAATTTTCCATACATAGGAAATTCGAGAAATATCACTTCATAAAGTAATGCGGATGTAGTTATTTTAACTACAATTGCAGTTAATTTACTTAGAGCAACATTTTTCAATGGTGTTGACAGTTATTTTTTTAAACAAACAACAGAAACTACTATATTGTAGTAACATTTATTTCTTGCAGTTGTTTTGAATTTTGTTACAAATACTTCAATTTTCAAGTGTATATGTACGAAACAAACAAGTGCTTATGTACGATTGTTTAGAAATTTCTAGTGAATGAATATGAGAAGAACATGTTTTCTGTTGCGCCTTAAGTTATAAAACAACGCTAAAGAGAGAAGACACATAATACGGTAATATTCTTTTAACTAATTAAAATAAGGTAAGCTTTTATAATATTAAATATAAATTTATTTAAAGGAATATTAAAAAATATTGTATTTATTTTCTTTTATGTTTTCATCCCTTTCCACCTGGAGAAAAAAGGAAGCCAAACAATATTTCATGCCTCACAGACGGACATCGAGAACAATATCTTAATAATAATAAAAGTGATATTAGGGGTAAATTTTGATTTTTCAATTTATTCGAGAATAAAATTATGTTGTTTTTATTTAATTAATAATTTTTAAAATAATTTTTGTTTATGTTACTTTAACTACATTTGCAGTTGTTTGTATAGTTTTACAATAATTTACATGTATGTTGTTTTAATTGAATTTGTAGTTGCTTCTACTACATTTGTCAGTTGATTTTTAACACTTAAAAATAATTTCGCATTGCAGTTGATTTATATGCGAATAGCCTACACATTTTTAACTGCAAATGCGGTTATTTTAACTGTCAGTTAGTAGCTAACAGGACATTGTGATAATGGGGTAAGAATCATTGCTTTTATAAGAAAAACATGCTTTGAGTACTACTAAAAACAAAAATTTTTTATTCGGAAGTAATTGTTTTACTCATTTTTTATAAATAAATAAATGTATTTGTGTATTGAATTCAGGGTTTTTAGCATTTCCCGTTTTTCTGAGGAAAAAATTAATTTTCCTGAGAATTCTCGCAGCACTTTTCCAGGGAAGTCCCAAACCCTATAAGAAATGCTATAAAACATGGTCAAATCCCAACTTTTATAAATAATTTTTAGAAAAACTCGCGGTTTTTTTCATTCTTTATTATTTTAGCTCATTAAGCCGCTTTGTTATTTTTGTTTCGAAATTTTTTTTACTATATTTTTTTAGAGTATTTTTCCAATATAATAGAGTTTCCTTTGATGCAAAGAGTTTGTAATAGTTTTTGCAAATATAAACTTTTCTCTAAATTTTTTCACATTATATGAAAATATAGGTCATATTGAAAATATATTTTTACTAATTCAAATATTCATATTTCACTTTCATAACAATAATAACGTTAGATACTACAAAAATTATTAATTCTTGACGCCGGCCGAAGAAAAAATAACTTTTTAGGAAATTTTGTTACATTTTTGTTTTTCTTACAATTGTTAAGGAACAGCTGTTCGAGACATTTAACTTAAACACTTCAATTTCATGTGTGAATTGATATGTTTAACTTTTACATTAACGTGTTTAAAACTGCCCACACACTAGGGAACATGGTTGAGGGAACAAAAAATATCAAAAAATTTTGTAAACACGAAATATACGCTCTCAACACGCACACACACACAAACGCACTCACACATTCACAAAAAATGCTCTCTTTTTTAAGAATGTTCCCTAGTGTATGGGCAGCATAAAAATCGTACTTGAAAAACGTCAATGCAAATAATTCAGCGTTTTTAAATAGGGAAATAATGTCATCACTTATCCAAAACGTAACATAATTCATCTCTTTTACTCTTCACATATACGAGATACTGCTACACAAACAGTGCTATCTCTTTCCCTCTGTAAATACTAACACTGTTGCCAATTTTTTGCACAAAAACCGCAACATTTGTAATGTAAAGCGCTGAAATCACTTAAAAATAATTTAGCAGGAAAATGATTTAAATTAAACTCTAATCATAAAGAGATTTTATAAATATGGTTTTCAGTTAATTATTATAACAAATTGACTTATAAATTTTAAAATACATGATTTTGTTGATATTCGAACACAGAAAAAAACAGGGGGAATATTACTTTAGAGCTATGTAATTATACAACTACATAATTTTCAAGTTAGGTTTACAAAGTTCGAGTAAAATAGGCACATTTTTTTATAAAATATAAACAATCCTTGCAAAATATATACATGTGTAGTGGAAAATATCCGAAAAAATACATAAATTATAAAACTTATTTCGCACGTATGTAGTTGTATAATTACATAGCACTTAGATAAAGTTCCCCCTGTTTTTTTCTACTTGTATGGTAAAAAATTTAATTGATTGGAGTTATGACCGCAAACTGCTGTTTTGTCTTACCTAGTGTCTTCGAATGCAATAAAATATGCCATAAAATTTACGATTTACACACAAAGCAATAATAAAATTATTTTCGTTGTTGTTGCTTTGCTCTGTGTGTTATTTTCAAATTTCTTCGCACATTTCATTGGATTTGCAGACACTAGGTTAGTTTTTTATAACTTGCTAAAGCAAAAACGTCTGTAAAAATAATTTAGCGTTTAAAAAAAAAAAGAAGTGATGTCATCACTTGTAAAATGCATGAACTTCTTTGCCGGTCATTATATTGACGGCGTCAACCACCGATATGAATGAAGTAGTATGGCAGCACTGCGCTAAAATATGCAACATTTAAATGCAAATATAGTAGCTTATATGATTATATATAACAAAAACGGTTATTTTATTGCATAATCTAATAAAACAGGAACGTTTTTCAATTAAAATCTAACAATCTAAAAAATGTCCCCAAACTATCGCTGTCCTCAAACTAAACGCAAGATATATGGTTAGTTTGAGGACTGTCCCCAAACTAACAAAATGTCCCCAAAATATGCGGTGGATCGAAAAAAGGTCCCCAAACTATGCGCAATGCATATATATATATATATATATATATATATATATATATATCATGTTATACATCACTAGAAAGCTTATAAAAAAAGAAATGATCTAATGTGGAAATAAGTATAACATTTTATATAAAAAAGACGGAGTATGTAAAAAACGCATGTTTTTTAAACTTTTTGTATGGGAGCATATTTCAAATTTACGAAATTAAAAAAGAGTATATCACAGGATTAATATATCTATCAAAATATGAAGTTTGATGTACATATTTCCTATGTTTAGCACAGAAAGAGGCCTAAATTCTTTAAAAATGTACCAAAAAAGGTGTTTTGGGGAAAATTTTGGCAAACCTGATGTAGTGCGAATATCGAAAAACGCAAAAACACGTGTCCGCTTAAATTTAATAAGGAATAATATATATGAATTCAGCAGCCATAGCAATATAGTTCTCCATATAAAGTACCCAAAATTTTTGAAAATTTTACAACAGCAAATTCGAAAGAGCAAAACAGTACCAAAATAAGCTACCAGTGAAAAGCCCTCAAAAATTGCTTTCCAACAATACCACACTTGCACATGGTTCCTTTGGTCGAAATATCTTAAAAAGCAAAAAAACCTAAAAAGGACCCATTTTTGAACCCCATTTTAGACCCTTTAAATTCCGAGGTGGCCGATAAGCTGAGACAGGTCGATCTTAGATTTTTTTTCTCAATCACATATCCAAATTTCATCAAAATCGGAGTGTTTAGGATGAAGTACTTACTTTAATACTTATCCTTTATAAAAATTTAATAAAATTGAGTTTTTTTATAATTAAGAACGTTTTTTTATATTTTTGTAACGGTATTAATGTTTCGGTATCGGTTATACCGATACCGAAATGATAAAAATACCGTTACCGATACCGAAACAAATAAAAAATCGATACCAATACCGATACCTATACCGTTATTCGTTTCGGTTGCCAACCTTGATTTTTACAACAAATTGAACAAGAACTAAAAAGAGCGCTCACCAAAACGAACTATAATGCACAAATCGCGTTCGTTTACTTTTGTGCATTTTTGTTATTTCGGGAGAGTATTTCTTGTTAACTCTCATTTTACCGAACTTTACCCAAAAAGTAAAGGAACAGAGCTAATAATTAATTGAACAAAATCAATAAGGCCTGTTAAATGCAAATAAATATGTGTGTTTATTCAATTTTTCAAACTAAAATTATAAGCATTTTCACATTTTTCTTTGAAATGCTTTTTTGGGCTCGAAAAGTGGTTTTGTACGTTCCTTTACTTTTGGGTAATTTTGTCATTTTGTGAGAGGATTTTTTGCTTACTCTCATTTTACCCAAAAAGTAAAGAAACGCACTTTTTGTCTATCGTCTTATAGAATATGGGCAAAAAGCATTTCTCTTGTCATAATTGTGTGTAAACTGTTACCTCTGGTAAATTGGGTTTCCGCGGGTATCGTAGACCTTGTTAGGCGTTTTCAGTAAAATCGTTGTAACGACTATTTTTGCAATATTTAACAGTCAAATAATACTTATTTTTTATCATAATTGTATTATATTTGCCACGATAATTTTGTTTTGATTTTGAAAAATTCAGGGGGATTAGAACGCAAGATAAACTGCTCTATTCATCATTAAATTCCAGGGATTACAGAGAATTTTCATTTCCTGGGACTAACATTTTTATATCTACATAATTTAATTAACATATACATCTAAATAATTATTTATTGTATTCTCTTCATATTTCGCTATTGCATGTGTTCGCATATGTTGATGCAATCCTGATTTATGTTTAAAAGTTTTACCGCATACTTTGCATGCATGCTTTCGTATATCTTCATGAATAAGTTCATGTACCCGTAAACCTTTTTTATTGATAAATGCCTTACCGCACGCCTGGCAAATATGAGTACGAGTATTTGTATGCGAATTCATGTGATCTTTATATAATTCCATTGTATAAAAACCTCTTGAACATATGTGGCAGGAATGCAAATAATTTTTTTCATGTTTTCTGCGATGTATTGTAAAACTTTGGACATGTCTAAATGAAGTACCGCAAATTTCGCAACAAAATGGTTTAGCTCCAGTGTGCTCTAGCATATGCAAGTTAATGTCCCGTTCAACATAAAATTTCTTATAACATTCTTTGCACTCATATTTGGCATCACCCATATGACGTTTTGCGTGGTAAATATACGTAGTGGGTGATGTGAATTCTCTACTACATATAGAGCATGTAAAGGGTGCTGATCCACTATGCTGAGATTTATGAATTTTATAGCTTGTAGTACCATTGATTTCTTTATCGCAATCAGAACATTTAAAGGGAGCCACATGATCAGACAAAAATATCATATTATCATAAAAATCCTCTAGGTTTCCTTTTACAACAAAGTCGTTATCATTTTTCGGAAATCGAATATTAAGTTTTTTTCGTTTAGCTCTACTGAAACTACCGTGTAGTCTTTGTAAATAGTCTTTTAATAATTGTTCGGAAATTTTTATATTCATTTTTGTTGCCAAAGTCTGTAACATTTCCTGCAAAGCCTCCTTTTTTTTATTTGTACAATGAAATTCTACTAGACTTGTGTTCCAAAGATGTGGAAAACCTTTATAAATCTCTAATAGGTGTTCAATTTCCTGTGGCACTAATTTTGGCTAAAAAAAAAACAAATTTTACAAATTATTTTAAAGATATTTTGTAAAATGATCAATTCCAATAATTAAGTTACCATTCGTGGCTCCCTTTTGGTTATTTTTTTCGGGGATTTTTTTACTCTATGAGCATCGTTTTTAATTTTCAATGTAACTAATACATTATTCAATCCCTGCTTTTCATGTGCCATTTCAACGTCAGTTCCACTATAACCATGTGTTCCCATTAACTTTGGATCTTCATTCATACCATCGTCTACTTTGTTTGCTCCATGGCTTTTTTTTGTTGCATCATGATTGCAATTATCCTCAAAATGAAGAATAAAGGATTCCAATAAAAGATAAACTTCTCGACATTGCAGACATCGTAGCATGAATGGATTTTCGTCATTTCGTTCCGATTTGAAAATTTCCCCACATTTTATGTAAAATTCTATTTTACTCATCTTTTAAGAAATGAAAAATATTTACTTTTTTCAAGGTTGGTTAACGTTATCGTTATAATACCGTTATCGCTAAAATACCCTATCAAATTGAATGCCGATACTTTTACCAATATCTCTAAAAAAAATTCCAAATAACGTAATCGTTACCGATACCGTTATTTTTATGAGTAGCTACCGGTATTTATTAATTTATATAAAAATTATAATTTTATAACTTTTTAATTTACAATCTTGCTTTTTTACAAAAAAAATTATAGATAATTTTACTTATTAAAACTACCAGCATTGAATTTATAGCTTAAATTCTGCATTTTCAGTACTTAAAATTAAAAATACGCCATATTTTTACTTGTTGTTAACGTAATTTTTAATACCGGTACGCACCGGTATTGCTGTTTTGGTAACGGTATACCGTCACCAAGACAGTCTTAAATACCGTTACCGAAATAAATTCGACACCGTTACCCTTACAGTTGTTGTAGTTATTAATATTCATTCAAAGCCGGAGTGGCAATCTTTGCTCGGATAAATTCGAATACATCCGAATCGTTCCGGCACATAGACCGATTGCCGTGGGAACCGGGTTATACCGCCCATACCCGGTCGTCAAAGCCTCGTCAGCGTTAACAGGGGACACAATGTCCAAGGTGGACTGTGGGTGAGGTTGGCATTTGAAAATAATTTCCCTTGACCGCCACCTTACCGTTATTGGTTTCGGTAACCAACCTTGTTTTTTGTCCATAGATCTAAGTTGATCGGCTAATAGCCGTGGCTAAGCCGGCGCTAAAGCTTTGAAGAATTAATTCCTTTTTGAATGAATTCACTACACGCAGAAAAAAAACAGGTGTACCTTTTAAAAAGCCTGCTATGTAAATAGTATTGAACTAATATAAAAATACAAGCCCCAAATTCCTGGTAATTAATTGATATGCATTTTTGCTATATTACGAATGCTTTTTTTTTAAGTTGGCTAAGTGCGTGCTTTGTTAAGCTGCCTACACACTGGGGAACATGGTTGAGGGAACAAAAAATATCAAAAAATTTTGTAAACACGAAACGCACGCTCTCAACACGCACACACACACAAAAGCACTCACACATTCACAAAAAATGCTCTCTTTTTTTAAGTATGTTCCCTACACGCAGAAAAAAACAGGTGGAACTTTATCTAAGTGCTATGTAATTATACAACTACATAAGTTCGAAGTAAGTTTTACAAATTTCTAGCAAAATATATATAAATTTTCGGATATTTTCCACTACACATGTATATATTTTGCAAGGATTGTATATATTTTACAAAAAATGTGGATATTTTACTAGAACTTTGTAAAACTAACTTGAAAATTATGTAGTTGTATAATTACATAGCTCTTAGGTAATATTCCCCCTGTTTTTTTCTGTGTGTAGTGTGTAGGCAGCTTTAAATTTACATTGGTGAAATTTATTTAAAAACATACTATGTAAAATTTGCATTGATCAAATTTTGAAAGTAAAATAAGCAATAAGTATATTTTTCTAATAAGACAGATAAATGTCAAAAAGCGCTTAGAATTTCCTTTGACATATGCGAATCAATATGGTGGATGTACATCTCTATCAGAGCTTTGAAGAATTAATTCCTTTTTGAATGAATTCACTACCAATCGAATTCAATTTTCTCTACAATTGAATGAATTCCTTTTCTTAAGTAATTCACTGAATTCGTTCAACTGAATGCGTTCATCAAACAACAAATTCAAAGAATTAATTCAATTGCAATAGTTCTTTTTATTAAATCAAATGAATTAATTCACCGGTGAACGCGTTCAATTTTATAAATCGAACGGAAAAAATGTGAATTAATTCCTTACTGAATTAATTCACTACTGAATTCGTTCAATTTCATTTTCGTTTAGTGAATTAAAAAAAATAAAATTACGTTCAGTGAATTAAAAAAAAAAAATAATAAGTTCACTGAATTGAAAAAAAATAAAATAAGTTCACTGAATTCAAAGCCTGTTTTCTGCCGTTCAGTAGAAGAAAACAATAATGTACAAATAAAATTTTTAAATAAGCAATTTTGCAGCGTGTGCTAGTAAAAATTAACAAATTAGAAACCGGATGCTGTTTATCAACCTACATGATTCAAAAATAAAGCCTTTTACTATTAAAAAAAAAACTTTACAGATATAGATAAATTTGGAAAAAAAAATATAACTATATAACTAGTTTGAAAAATTAATAGTTATATTTTTTTCCAAATTTATTTATATCTGTAAAGTTTTTATTTTTAATAGTAAAAGGATTTATTTTTGAATCATGTAGGTTGATAAACAGCATCCGGTTTCTATTTTGTTTATTTTTATTTAAAAAAAAACAGGGTTTGAATTCAGTGAACTTATTTTATTTTTTTTTCAATTCAGTGAACTTATTATTTTTTTTTTTAATTCACTGAACGTAATTTTATTTTTTTTTAATTCACTGAACGTAATTTTATTTTTTTTAATTCACTGAACGAAAATGAAATTGAACGAATTCAGTAGTGAATTAATTCAATAAGGAATTAATTCACCAGTGAATTAATTCATTTGATTTAATAAAAAGAACTATTGCAATTGAATTAATTCGTAACAAAATAAATCGAACGAAAGCAAATATGAATTAATTCCATTCAATATATATTGCTTAGTGAATTAATTCATCGAATTTTTAATTCAGAATTGAAAAATTGAATTAAGGAATTAATTCTTCAAAACTCTGATCTCTATACACACTAGGGATGCCGAACGGGACTGGTTTTTACAAATCCCGGGATTCGGTATTTTGAAAATTTAAATCCCGGGATTTTTTTGTTTCATCATATTTTTAATTTAAAAATAAATAGCTGAAATAAACCCTACAAATTAAAATAATTTATTATAAATCTACTTATTATTTCTTGTAGTATCAAGAAATAAACAAATTAAGCCGGATCCACAATGCTGGAGTACTCCACGCTGCAGAGTGGAGTGTGTAAAATAGAGATATCATGATACAAAAAAGAAAGGAACAAAATCCACTCAGAGTGGAGTAATACAGCATTGTGAATCTGGCTTCAAACAGAAACTACACTCATAGAAATAAGTATGTAAGAATAGCAGAAAAAGCTACTAAAAATTAATAAAAAAAGGTTCCGCCATTAAAACTACTGAAATCAGCAGAACTTGTTTGCTAAATCATTGTTAAATTTTCGAAATATAATTATGAGTTAAATTAAGCAAATTGCAAATTACAATTTACCTTTGAAGAAACTTTTTAACCAAAACTAGCTAAAACAAAGCTATATTTGTCTAAAATCAATTAAATGTAAATACATACTACTCTGCTGAAATCATCAGAAATATTTAGTGACTATTAGTTTTTTTTCAATCAATTACCATAAAATATTAATACCTCAGCTGATTTCAGAAAGGCAGATTGTTAGATTTTTGTAATTTAACAAAAAAATTCTGTTTTTAGTCGGCAAAATTATTTTGTATAAACTTATGATTTTAGCAAATCTTCAATAAAATAAATATAAACATGTCCGTTAAAAGATTAAATAAAGCTGAATTACGATTTTCAAAAGTTTCACAGCTGAATAAAAGTTTTTAAATTATTAAGGTTTTATTCAGATTTATTTAATCTGTAATATATTTTAATCTATTATTTATGAATGGAAAAATTAGTTCTTTAATAAAATTTAATAAGATATTAGATTTATGTGATTTAGGTCGAATATAACAATAAAAACAAATACAAAGAGAGATAAAATATGCCAAATAATCAAATCGGAAATCCCGGGATTTTTTCAAGACCAATCCCGGGATTTTCGGGATCGGGATCCCTGATTCCGAGTAACTGCGACTTGAAATATTTGATCACTGCCGTTACCAGTGATTTATCAATAACTGTGATTAAATCACCGGTGTGAAAATATCGCTCATCTCTACTTCTTAGTTTAGTCATTGTTAACAGTATTTTTTTCCTCGCTGTTTGCAATACCGTGCGTTCTCATATGTTGATTTACTCCAGTCTTATGTTTAAATGTTTTTCCACATAATTTACAAGAATGTCTTCGTATATCTTCATGTATGACAGCATGTTGCTGTAATGATCTTTTGGTAATAAATGCTTTGCCGCAAACATTACATATTTGGGAACGTATATTTTGATGAGCATTCATGTGATCATTATAACGATCTTTTGAATAGTAACCTTTGGAACAAATATGACAAGTATGTAGATAATTTTTTTCATGACGTCTTCGGTGATTAGTAAAACCTTGAATATGTCGAAAAGAAGCACCACAAATTTCACAGCAAAACGGTTTAGCGCCGGTATGATTACGCATGTGTATCCTTAGATCCGTAGAATGTAGAAATTTCTTTCCACATTCACCGCACTCGTGATTAAGATCCTCCATATGACGTTTTGCATGATTTGTATATGAATTGGCCGTTTTAAATTCTTTATGACATAGAGAACATGTTAAAGGTTCACAGCCTTCATGTTGAGATTTGTGTATTTTAAGATTTAAAGGACTGTTAAATTTACGATCACATACAGAACAGGTAAAAGTTCCCACATGATCATACAGATACAACATGTGGTCATAATAATCCTGTTTGATTTCCTCCTCATCCTCATTCACATCCTTTTTGTTAGGAATAATATTTATTTTATTTTTCTTGGCTCTAGTAAAACAATTGTGTATGGTACGTAAATAATCTTCTAATATAGCTTCAGTAATTTTTATATCCATATTTGTTTCCAAAATCTGCAGCATTTGCATTTTTGCAGCATTTCTTTTATTTTTACAATAATATTCAATTAGATGTGTATTCCAAAGATGAGATAATCCTTTATAAATTTCCAATATTTGTATTATTTGTTCTGGTAACAAGTCCGGTAGATGTGAATCTAATTTAGCAATTAAATTATTTTCCATAAATGGTTTAAGAAAATTTAAATCATCAAAATACCATTCCTTATTAAACTCTTTATTTTTTTCTTCGTTTTCTTTGATATTTTTTAAGTCCTCTCGATATTTTCGACATAGATAAACTACAACAGATGAAACTTGTTTCCATGTTATATCCAAATTGTGTTGATCATTAAGTTCCTGGGCGATTTCTATTAAAAAATCTTGACGTTTCACTTTATGTCGTATAGATGGAAAATTTTTATTCCAAAGATTTGGTTGATTTTTATAAGCATTGATTAAAGCTGATACATATTTTTTTGATTTCATGAATTTTGCAACAAAAACCGATGATCTTTCTGTATCTTTCCTTGCTTTAAAAGATTTTTTAATACTCTAAAAATAAATAATTATCATAGATATATTTTTGTGTTATAGTCAACTAACTTGATCTTTTTCCAATTCACTTTCATCGGATTCAATTTCATCTGAACTACTGACTGAGGCAACATCATCCATATCATCTTGATATTCTATGTTTTCGTCCAAATCAATTTTTGATGACGTTTCTGCTATTTCAGAAACCTTGTCTTCATCATCGTCATTATCTTTTTGATCATTTGGTAATTTGGCTTCTTCTTTTACTAATAAAAATTCATCATCAGAACTTATTTCTGGTTTAATAACAACTAAAGGATCTTCCTAAAAATAAAAAGATTTTTTAATGTAATTGGAACCCATTCCAGTACTTATATTTCAAGTCACACCGTTTCCATAGCATTTCTATGCTCCACCTTAACCGGCATATTTTCCAAACTTCTTCCTCCTTCACCCAAATCCATTTCGTTTGTTTTTTCATTTTGTATGCTTTCATTTGCAACAATTGTATCTTTGCAGCGATCTTCGATATGAAATATAAATGATTCCAATAGTAAATAAATTTCCTTGCATTGGAAGCACTTTAAAACGTACGGGCACAGATAGCTTTCGGAAGGTGATTTTAAGATTTCTCCACATTTAATGTAATCATAATAGTTTCCTATATTCGCAACTTGTGCTTGCATTTTGTGAAAACTTTTTGCAATTTCTTACAAATTCATATAATATTAGATTGTAGTGTATGTTCAGTATAACCTCCTGTGGGTTATTTTTATTCAGTGTTGCCATTTCAGTGCTTTTCGGGTATTTTTTGGTGCTTTTTTCCTTCCCGTACCCGGTGATTTTTTACAAATACCCGTTTAAAAAAAGCGGGTATTTACACCGCTTTTTCAAATTTCTGGCAGTGCTTTTAGTACAGTTTATATTTTTGGTATTTGTTCGCGTTTTTTAAAATTTTTATTTAATTTTCTGTCAAAGTTGAAAAAATAATACGAACTATACAAAAAATACATTTTCCAGTGTTTGTAGTACAATTTTAAATAGCAACTTCGTTATATTTAAACTTCAAAATTTTTAAATATTAGTTTGGTGCTTTTATCCCTTTTTTTTGTTATTTTTGAACCTTTTTTACACGATTTTACAAAACTAAAATGTGGTTTTAAATTCTGGACTTAAATTTTTCAAAAAATTAATATCGCGCTTTTTTACCCCATTTTTGGTAAATTTTTACCCTTTTTACCCGTTTTCAAAATGCTCACCGTGCTTTCCTGCCTTCAAGAGCTGGCAACACTGTTTTTATTAACTTGTGTACACAGGTATTGTTGCCAGGTTAATTTGGCACAAAATCGTCAAATATTTTTGAAAAAATCGGCAAAATCGTCATTGCGTTTTGAAATATCGTCAAAACATTGCTAAAAATCGTTAAAACTTTAATAATCAAATAATTTTATTATCATAACCAGAGCTTTGAAGAATTAATTCCTTTTGAATGAATTCACTACCAATCGAATTCAATTATCTCTACACCCAAAATAATCCTTAGTTGATTATAACGAAAATTTCAACTAACCTATATGTGAAATACCTCTAACTAATATATGGTTGAACTGATTTAATTGTTATCAACTAGAGATGAGCGATCCGGTGATTTTTGAATAACGCTGCTACCAGTGATCGTGATTTTCTAATCACCGTTCTTTTAAACAGTGACCGTGATCACGGGTTTGTAATAGAGATATGCGATCTGGCGCTTTTTCAGTAACATTGTTCTCAGTGAATGTGATTTGCACATCGTTGTTCTTTTAAACTGTGATGGTGATCACGGTTTTTCTATGAAAAAGACTGCGATTTTCTGATAAAAAAATGAAATAATATTTATGGCGAGTTTTTTAGATGTCAGTTAAACTTGGTTTAGTTAAACCGAAAACGAATTTTGTCAGCCATTTCAAAGTTTATTAACAAAAATTTGCCGGAAAATCTTTTTCTCGAGTATAATTTATTTCTTTATTGAAGTAAAACAAAATAAACCACATTTTAAAAGCAGTATTCCAGTTACCAACTGCGTTAAACTAAGTTTAAAGATAATCCACTTCCTAAAAACTGGGCCTTAAAAAAAGAATAGTTGCGACCGGTAACAAAGACATGATAGAAGGAGACATTTTATTCAGAAGAGTGTGAAAGCAAGTCACTGTTATTAAAAAAAACATGTATTACTGTGCACAATGAAGTTTGCAAGAAAGAATAGTAAAAAAAATATTAAAAGAACGACATTCCGAGTAACTGCGACTTGAAATATTTGATCACTGCCGTTACCAGTGATTTACCAATAACTGTGATAAAATCACCGGTATGAATATATCGCTCATCTCTGTTATCAACTAAGTTTTTGAGTTTTGAGTTGAGTGTTAGCAATCAACTACGAATGTAGCTATTTACAACGATAAGCTAAACTAAATTTGAAATTTGGTAGAAATCAACCATTTCCAATTTCAAAATGGTTGCTAGATACTATATATGACGTTGTTTGATCTAAATTAAAAAAAAACAAATAACAGCTTTTTTGAAACTTTTTATTTTTATGCACATACACATGTAGTTTAGTAATGGGTTGCTTCTTGTCCACACATACTTTGACGTTACCATCGCCTTTTCTTTTCCAATTTTGATCTTCATTGAATGTTAAATCTGCAAAATATAAAAGCAATCTAAAAATATTTTACAAATAACGCAAATGAAAAATGCTTACCATTATTGTTTAACAATTCTCTAACGAAAATAAAAATAAAAACAAGAAATAATTTTGAAAAATATTATTGGAATTTTACAAACTCGTTTTGTTTTGTTGCCTAATTCTTGACAATTTCAAAGTATTAGTAGTATTCACTTCAACTATAACAAATATTGTAACTCTCAACTAAAACCTTAGTTGCTAACGATTATAGCAGTTGTTTATTATTTTTTTGTAATCAACTAAGAAATTTTTCAACTATAGGACTACGGAATATTTTCGGTGTAGAATTGAATGAATTCCTTTTCTTAAGTAATTCACTGAATTCGTTCAACTTAACGCGTTCATCAAACAACAAATTCAAAGAATTAATTCAATTGCAATAGTTCTTTTTATTAAATCAAATGAATTGATTCACCGGTGAACGCGTTCAATTTTATAAATCGAACGGAAAAAAAGTGAATTAATTCCTTACTGAATTAATTTACTACTGAATTCGTTCAGTGAATTAAAAAAAATAAAATTACGTTCAGTGAATTAAAAAAAAAAATAATAAGTTTACTGAATTGAAAAAAATAAAATAAGTTCACTGAATTGAAAAAAAAATAAGTTCACTGAATTTAAAGCCTGTTTTCTGCCGTTCAGTATAAGAAAACAATAATGTACAAATAAAATTTTTAAATAAGCAATTTTACAGCGTGTTCTAGTAAAAATAAACAAATTAGAAACCGGATGCTGTTTATCAACCTATATGATTCAAAAATAAAGCCTTTTACTATTAACAAAAAAACTTTACAGATATAGATAAATTTGGAAAACAAAAATATAACTATATAACCAGTTTGAAAAATTAACGAAATTGAACGAATTCAGTAGTGAATTAATTCAGTATGGAATTAATTCACTTTTTTTCCGTTCGATTTATAAAATTGAACGTGTTCACCAGTGAATTAATTCATTTGATTTAAAAAAAGAACTATTGCAATTGAATTAATTCGTAACAAAATAAATCGAACGAAAGCAAATATAAATTAAATCCATTCAATATACTGTGTTTAGTGAATTAATTCATCGAATTTTTAATTCAGAATTGAAAAATTGAATTAAGGAATTAATTCTTCAAAGCTCTGATCATAATCCTAACATCATAATAAAAAATTTAACCGCTTTTCGGTGTCAGCTGTAATTTAATGCAGCGTTCACATATACGTAGTGTTTCCAATTATTCGACGTAGGCGGTTAACCGGTTAATGCATTATTCGAAAAATGATTAACCGGTTATTCGGGTCGGTTAATCGAGAAAATTGGCGATTAACCGATTAATCGTTTAATACAAAATTAATGTATTTCCTTAATTTTTTATCAATAAAAACACAAAGAGCTGCCTATTTTTGTTAAATATAAACGTGACATACATATAAGCTCGCTATATTTAAAACAAGTTTCCATATTCTAAGGTTGAAAAGTTTTGGAATCTGAGGTTTTTTTAAATTAAAAATTTTCTTAGTAGACAAAGGTCTGCAAAAATTTTGATAAAGCTACTAAAATTTCATTGAAAATGGCAGAAAGAACTGCTGAAACTAGCAGATTTTTGGTTTGGCAAATATTAGTAATTTAAGAATAATAATCAATACTGCCGCAAAAAAATGAATGTTGCATTTAAATATATGTTATATCTAAAGTTTTGAAGATTTTATTAAGATTCTTCCTTCTCCCCTGAAGAAATAAAAAACGAGCCCTCGATATAAAAAAAATAGTTGAGTTGAATTTCAGTTAATGAAAATACTAATTTACGCTGCAAAAATTAGAATAACATTTTTCTGATTTTCTCAGTCTCTTTACCGTTTTCTAAGGGCCCTTAATAATAAAAAATAACCTAAAGTTTGAGCGAACTCACGCAGATAGCATTTCGTCAAATGAGTTTTAATGAAAATTTTCAGTAAGCTAATGAAGTTTTCTTCCCAATGTGACAAAGCTTCATTATTTTTATGAAGCTCTTTTTAACAAAACCTTTTTTGGGTGTATAAAATTTTTAATAAATAATATGAAATTTTTTATAAAATTATATCTAAAACTGCATCAGTTCAATGAAAACTTTCAATGGACAAATTCCAGAGAAACTTAATTGAATCAATGTAAAAATTAATAAATAGCATGTATACAATTTTCTCAGTGTGCAGTTATAAATGTCAAATTCCATATAAATTAAAATTTTTTAACTTTCATTTCCTGCTTTTTGGTTATTTGTTTTAATTCGAATAAAAATTTAATTTCATTGAAACGGGTTCGGGTTCCATGGTATTCTAGTGGAACATGTCGTGGAATTGATGTGGTTTTGAACCGATTGTACACACTTTCTTGAGAGAAGTAAGAAAAGCTAGAGTTCTTACAGAATTAATATGTCAATTGTGTGACACAGTTTTAAAACAAATGCAACTTTGTCTTAAGTGACATGGAAATATAATTTAGTTTTAATTCTTAGACGAATTAAAACAGAAAAGAAACATTGTCTATTGTATTTCCTAAAACCTGCCAAACAAAGTTTTGAAAACACTTTTATATGGGCCTTTCGCGATGTTTTTAAAGCTCTTTTTACAAATAGAAACTTCGATATTTTGTTATAATATTTGCAAACAAATTTTATTAAAATTTATCAGTCTGTTAAAACAGATGAAGTGTCTCGCTGGTGCAATGCCGACTTGCTTAGAGTTCCTTCAAAAAAGGTATTTAAAGGCTTAAGGACCTCTTTCTCTCGATTTTTAAAGATTTTGGTGGTATTTTTAGTTAGTATTTGTTTTTCTAACTAAGCTAAGAAAATTATGAAATTTTGGGAAAAAATAAATAAAAAATTCCTTATTAAAAATGTAACCGGTTAATCGACCTATTTTAACCGATTATTCGGGTCGAATAATTATTTGAGTTTTAAATTATTTGTTTCGACATTAACCGAAATAGAGGCGATTAATCGAAGAATCGGTTAATCGATTAACCGAATTGGAAACACTACTTTAACTCGATTTGACGTGTTTAAGCGTTAAACATGTTTAAATGAGATGTTTTACAGTACATTTTTTCTACCCTAAAAAAACCAGTTAAAAGATTTTTTTTTTCTTATTAAAGTGATAGATGAACAAAACAATTAATTAAACTTTGCTTCCGGTGAACGAAAAATCGAAAAACAGCCATGAAGTTGTCCCTTAACTAAAAATTTAAAAATCTTGTTTCCGACTGGGTCCGATATTGTTATTTAACTTTTTATAGCAATTATAACAAAGAACAAATAGCTTTTTGGGAAATTTTGTTAAATTTTTGTTTTTTTTTACAATTGTTAAGGAACAGCTGTTCGAGATGTTTAACTTAAACACTTCATTTTTAAGTGTGAACTGATATGTTTAACTTTTACAGAAACGTGTTTAACAATTGTACTGTGAACGTAGTATAAGAAAAATTCTAAAACTAGTTTTTTATTTGATTGGTTGAAGTGAAGGAAACTTGCAATGTAGGTAAATTGATTTTGTAACAAAAAAAATTTCTATAGAAATAATGCAACACTTCACCAAAATGTTTTAGAAAATAATCCTTCAAAACTTGTATCTCCAAATTTCAAACAATTTTATGTATATATTGAATATTTACCATATGTGACAGCGCATAGAGAAAGGGGCCTAAAGGCATATTTACACGCGAGATAAAACTGCTAGAGATAGAGCAAAAAGCACCTCTAAATAGCTATATTTTGAATGATTTAAGCTATTTAGGATTGCTTTTTGCTCTATCTCTAGCAGCTTTCTCTCGCGTGTAAATGTGCCTTAAGGGTAAAAAAATATTTTTTTTTTGTGGACAACATCTGAGCATCGAATGACACCGATCCCATGCTCTTCTGACCTTAGGTCCCTTTCTATCCTTAGATCCCTTTCTATTTTGCGCGTCACATATCCTGAAATTAATTGTTCGAAAGAAGGAGTTCACTTTAAAAAAAATTCGTATCGAGATAGTCTAAAGATATCAGGGTTTAAAAAAACTGCTGACAGCATCCAAAAATATCCAATATTTGATAATTTTCATGAAAGATATCTAAAAATAGTAAACACGTTGTGATATTTAACAACATGCTAGCTAATATCAACAGAAATAAATATCTAGCATATATAAATTTTTTGATTTATAGCGGCTATCGTAAAAATATCCAACGCTTGGATATTAAACAATATGCTAGATAAAAATAGCTGTCTGTGTACGATATATACGAAAATGATATTTCTGTTGTGTTGTATATTTTTAGCAGCTTTCTTGCTTGTGTGTACAACAAACGATATTTATTTTATGTAAATATCTAAAAATATCTTGCATTGCTTATATATCTGTTTAAAAATATCTTGCATTGCTAGATATATCTGTTTAAAAATATCTTGCATTGCCAGATATATCTGTTTAAAAATATCATGCATTGCCAGATATATCTGTTTAAAAATATCTTGCGTTGCCAGATATATCTGTTTAAAAATATCATGCATTGCCAGATATATCTGTTTAAAAATATCTTGCATTGCCAGATATATCTGTTTAAAAATATCTTGCATTGCTAGATATATCTGTTTAAAAATATCTTGCATTGCCAGATATATCTATCTAAAAATATCTTGTTGATTTTGTTGCTATTAGCAGTGAAAATATTCTTGCATTGCTAGATATATCTATCTTGTGAGTATTGGTTTTTGGTGGTTGGATATTTATTTTATACAAATATCTAAAAATATCTTGTTGATTTTGCTGCTATTAGCTACGAAAATATTCTTGCATATCTAGCTGGTGCGTATTGTTTTTCGGTGGTTGGATTTTTTTTAGGCATTTGTATAAAAGTATTAATTTTTAGTCTAAATAATGCTGCTATTGAAATGAATTTTAAGTGTGCGTGAATATATCAATAAAAAAACAAGAGGACTTTAATCATTTTTATTAAGACAAACATACGTGATCAATATTATTGATCAATGTTTTTAAAATCAAGCAATTAGAACAAAGTATTTAAAAATAAAATGGTGTGGTTGGTTGATTTTTGAAAAATTTATCAATTATAGCTGTGTTTTCGACTTAACTATATCCGTTAACTCATAAAAAATTCAAAGTGCATAAAAAAGCGTTGAAGACGAAAACTAACACTTTACTTTTCGTATGCACGTTAACTTTCAATTATCAACGTTGAAAACTCAACGTTTATGCAGTTTCACATCTAAAGTAACTTATTCGCGTTACATCCTACATACGTTACATAAACATTACCCGTTTACAATTTTTTTTTTAACGTAGATTTGCTTTAAATACTTAACGTTGATAGGCATGAGACAAAATACAGCTAATATTTAACGTGTATGCCCTACTTTAGAAATTAGATTTGCATTTAAAAATTTATAGAAATAATAAAAAAAAGTAATAAAAAATCCTTTATAATTATTATAATTATAATTATTTATTATAATTATTTATATACTTAATAAAAAAAATAATTTTTTGGTAAATTTTATTTAAAATTAGTACGACTAAAGCCTCGGCAAGTTGTGAAAAATCACATTTTTCAACTTTCAAGCGAAATTTTTGAACGTGGACGCAAATTACGTTTTTGTTAAGTTCAGAATTAAATTTATTTCTAAACTAAGGGAATTATGGCGGTAAAATTAACTGCCATTTCATTTAATTTTGAATGCCATTACAGTTCCGAGTAAAATAGCCTATAAATATGATCGCTGCGCCTAAGAAAATAGCTATTTGTTAACAAAAACTATTTCTGGTGCACCTTAAGCAGGGCTATATTTTGTCTCTTGGGTAAGTTTTATGGAAGTAATTCTTTTATAAATAGAAAAGTTTGGGGTTTTATTTTCATATGTGTAAAAAAATAATTTATAAAAAGTTTCGCGAAAAGCTCAATAAAGGTGTTTTGTTGCTCTCCTCCCTAAAAAATGTACCTGTTTTCTTAGGTTTAGCGACGATATAGTCTATTTGTTGTTATCTTATAATATGTGTGTTCTCTTATATGTTGCCATGAATAGCCATATATAATTATATATGTATGCACAGCGCATAGTTCGGGGACATAGCCAAAAAAGTGCCCAAACTATGCGGTATATTAGTCAAAAATGTCTTCAAACTATTCGCAAGACCTAGGAAGAATTTGAGGACAGTCCCCAAACTAACCAAATGTCTCCGGACCAGAGAAAACTGTTCCCGTAGCATGTGCTGTGCTACTGAAAATTTTGCTGCTATTATGAGAAGTTTAACTGTTTTGAGCCCAGCGGTATTTTTTTTTGCTAATTTTAGCAACACATGTCTGCTGATCTGTAGTACAACAAAATTAGTAGAAAAAATTAGTAGTCGCTATTAAATTCTAGCAAAATTGTTGTAAACTGCAATTCAAAATCGATTTCCTAAAATCAGTTAAAAAACTTATTAATTATCAATAATTTTAGTACAATGAAAGTGGTATAAATAATTAGGTGCAGCTACTAAATTTCAGTAAATTGTTGTAAACTGTAATTTACTAGGGATGACAAACGAGAAATCCAGAATCCCGAAATGCCGGGATTTTCGGGATTGGCAAAATCCCGAATCCCGGGATTATTTCTCAAAAATCCCGGGATTTTCTAATTTATTATTATTAATATGAACGCAAATAAACAAAGTGAGCAATTTTAGATTACCGAAGTTTTTTCTTGAATTTTCTCATATTTACAAGAAATTGATGGCAAGATATTGGTAAAATAGAAATTAAGTAGATTATTCGAGTAAAATATGCAAAGAAAATTTATTCAGGTAATTTATAAATATTTATCATAAAATTTTTATTGTAGTCATTTTAGAATCTGATGGTTTTTTTAGGAAAACTAACACAGAATCTGGTAATTATTTTTATTTAAAATAGTTTTTCCTAAATCTCTAATAATAATAATGCTTTTCGAATGGATGTATATCTCATATCGGACTCTTTTTCATGTAAATTCTTTAGTAGGTACCTGTGAAATATCCCTAGACTAAGTACATTAAAATTTAAAGTTTTTCGACACGAAATTTTTTTCTTTTAAAGTGGACTTTTTCTTTCGAACAATTAATTTCAGTATATGGTAAATTTTCAATACATACATAAAATTGTTTGAAATTTGGAGATACGAGTATTAAAGGATTATTTTCTAAAACACTTCTTTTTGTTACAGAATCAATTTACATTAAAAGTTTCCTTCACTTCACCAATTAAATAAAAAACTAGTTTTAGAATTTTTCTTAAATTACAGCTGACACTGAAAACCGGGTGATTTGTTAAATTTTATATTATGATTTTAGGGTTATAATAATAAAAATATTTGATTATTAAAGTTTTGACGATTTTTAACAATATTTTGACGCAGTAACGATTTTGACGATTTTTTCAAAAATATTTGACGATTTTGTGCCCAATTAACCTGGCAACACTGAATGCAATACGTCGATAGCAGGGATGATAAAGTTAGTACTATAGTACTTTTTATGGTACTATTGGAACCTCGAAAGTACTATGATACTCCTCTGACTCACTTAGTACTATTTACACATTTTTCGATTATTAAATTTTTTGTGCTTTTTTAATTTTCAGAGATATTATTGTGTTTTCAAATATCGGAGTTTTAAATAAAAAATACTTATGTTGAAAATATTTAAAATATTAGATGCTACTATTGAAAACTCAAGTTAAACACATAAAAAATATTCTTTCGCTTTTTTTATTAAAATACGTTACTTTTAAGTTAAATTTAGTTGAATGAAAATAGCAGTCAATCCCGCTAAAATCAACGGAAATGGTTGCTAAAAATAGTAAACTGCTGATTTCAGAAGACTAGATTTTTATTCGTATTAAAACAAAAAAAAAAGCTTTCTACATTTAAAATATTTTATGATTTTTAGTCTACTAATTATTATTTATTACTAATTTTAGCAGGTTCAATTGTTATTTTCTGTTAATTAGAATTTATTCAAATATAACTAAAATATTGTATATGTATTTAACAGTTTGGTTTTTCCTGTACTTATCTTACTAATATTTTACAAAAGTAATATGATAGAATTTTTTTATGCAACGTAATTTTTAACTAATTTTTAATAGTTTTAACTAAAATTTTTACGTTTTTCTATTGCTGTATGAGTTAGATAGTATAAAGAACTCTTTATTTTTTGTGAGTTTTTATTTGTTAACTTATAATGATAAAAAAATTAAATGAAAAAAATTTTTGGTACTATAGAGGTCAAAAAAGTACTGTTTTTAAAGCTCGTTAGTACTATTTTAGAAATCCCATTTATCATCCCTGATTTTGACTCCAAATTTCAAGTACGATGAAGTAATTATACGCTTGTTGCAATCGAAAGAAAAAAAGTCTTTTTTTATTAATTTTTTTTTAGATTTTAGAGTTTGTTTATTTTTTAGTACACTTTTTTGCTAAATTCAACAGATTGATTTTAAATTACAGTTTACAACAATTTACTGAAATTTAGTAGCTGCAACTAATTATTTATACCAATTTCATTGTACTAAAATTATTGATAATTAGTAAGTTTTTTAACTAATTTTAAGAAATCGATTTTAAATTGCAGTTTACGACAATTTTCCTAAAATTTAGTAGCGACTACTAATTTTTTCTACTAATTTTGTTGTACTACAGATCAGCAGACATGTGTTGCTAAAATTAGCAAAAAAAATACCGCTGGGCTCAAAACAGTTAAATTTCCCATAATAACAGCAAAATTTTCAGTAGCCATTACATACTTTTTTGGTTGAGTGTATGCACAGCGCATGCTACGGGAACAGTTTTCTCCGGTCCGGAGACATTTGGTTAGTTTGGGCACTGTCCTCAAATTCTTCCTAGGTCTTGCGAATAGTTTGAAGACATTTTTGACTAAAATACCGCATAGTTTGGGCACTTTTTTGGCTATGTCCCCGAACTATGCGCTGTGCATACATATATAATTATATATGGCTATTCATGGCAACATATAAGATAACACACATATTATAAGATAACAACAAATAGACTATATCGTCGCTAAACCTAAGAAAACAGGTACATTTTTTAGGGAGGAGAGCAACAAAACACCTTTATTGAGCTTTTCGCGAATCTTTTTATAAATTATTTTTTTACACATATAAAAATAAAACCCCAAACTTTTCTATTTATAAAAGAATTACTTCCATAAAACTTACCCAAGAGACAAAATATAGCCCTGCTTAAGGTGCACCAGAAATAGTTTTTGTTAAGAAATAGCTATTTTCTTAGGCGCAGCGATCATATTTATAGGCTATTTTACTCGGAACTGTAATGGCATTCAAAATTAAATGAAATGGCAGTTAATTTTACCGCCATAATTCCCTTAGTTTAGAAATAAATTTAATTCTGAACTTAACAAAAACGTAATTTGCGTCCACGTTCAAAAATTTCGCTTGAAAGTTGAAAAATGTGATTTTTCACAACTTGCCGAGGCTTTAGTCGTACCAATTTTAAATAAAATTTACCAAAAAATTATTTTTTTATTAAGTATATAAATAATTATAATAAATAATTATAATTATAATAATTATAAAGGATTTTTTATTACTTTTTTTTATTATTTCTATAAATTTTTAAATGCAAATCTAATTTCTAAAGTAGGGCATACACGTTAAATATTAGCTGTATTTTGTCTCATGCCTATCAACGTTAAGTATTTAAAGCAAATCTACGTTAAAAAAAAATTGTAAACGGGTAATGTTTATGTAACGTATGTAGGATGTAACGCGAATAAGTTACTTTAGATGTGAAACTGCATAAACGTTGAGTTTTCAACGTTGATAATTGAAAGTTAACGTGCATACGAAAAGTAAAGTGTTAGTTTTCGTCTTCAACGCTTTTTTATGCACTTTGAATTTTTTATGAGTTAACGGATATAGTTAAGTCGAAAACACAGCTATAATTGATAAATTTTTCAAAAATCAACCAACCACACCATTTTATTTTTAAATACTTTGTTCTAATTGCTTGATTTTAAAAACATTGATCAATAATATTGATCACGTATGTTTGTCTTAATAAAAATGATTAAAGTCCTCTTGTTTTTTTATTGATATATTCACGCACACTTAAAATTCATTTCAATAGCAGCATTATTTAGACTAAAAATTAATACTTTTATACAAATGCCTAAAAAAAATCCAACCACCGAAAAACAATACGCACCAGCTAGATATGCAAGAATATTTTCGTAGCTAATAGCAGCAAAATCAACAAGATATTTTTAGATATTTGTATAAAATAAATATCCAACCACCAAAAACCAATACTCACAAGATAGATATATCTAGCAATGCAAGAATATTTTCACTGCTAATAGCAACAAAATCAACAAGATATTTTTAGATAGATATATCTGGCAATGCAAGATATTTTTAAACAGATATATCTAGCAATGCAAGATATTTTCAAACAGATATATCTGGCAATGCAAGATATTTTTAAACAGATATATCTGGCAATGCATGATATTTTTAAACAGATATATCTGGCAACGCAAGATATTTTTAAACAGATATATCTGGCAATGCATGATATTTTTAAACAGATATATCTGGCAATGCAAGATATTTTTAAACAGATATATCTAGCAATGCAAGATATTTTTAAACAGATATATCAGCAATGCAAGATATTTTTAGATATTTACATAAAATAAATATCGTTTGTTGTACACACAAGCAAGAAAGCTGCTAAAAATATACAACACAACAGAAATATCATTTTCGTATATATCGTACACAGACAGCTATTTTTATTTAGCATATTGTTTAATATCCAAGCGTTGGATATTTTTACGATAGCTGCTAGAAATTAATGAAGTGATATTTGCTAGATATTTATCAATGGCTAAAAATATACAACACAACAGAAATATCACTTTCGTATATATCGTATACAGACAGCTATTTTTATCTAGCGTGTTGTTTAATATCCAAGCTTTGGATATTTTTTCCATAGCCGCTAGAAATCAAAAAACTGATATATGATAGATATTAAACTCTGAAAGATATTTCACAGGTACCTACTTAAGAATTTACATGACAAAAGAGTCCGATTTGAGATATACATCCCTTCGAAAAACACGTTACATTTATTAGAGATTTAGGAAAAACTATTTTAAATAAAAATAAGTACCAGATTCTGTGTTAGTTTTCCTAAAAAAACCATCAACTTGTAAAATGACTACCTTAAATAAAAATTTTATGAAAAATATTTATAAATTACCTGAAAAAATTTTCAGATTTATTAATTTAGATAATGGAAAAATAACGTATTTTTGAACAATTGTTGCTATATTTCCTATTAAAAAAAAATCGTAATTTTGAAGAGGAAAATCGTAAAATCGTCATTTGGCTATTTTCGATAGTAAAAATCGTCAAAATGACGATAAATCGTGAAAACTGGCAAGATTGTGACCGCTTTTCTACTTCAATTTGTTGTAAAGAACTAGTTCGCTCTTTTAGTTCAATAGCTCTGTCAATTTCGTTCAATCGTTCAGAACAGAAAGATGCAACTTCCATAATTTTTTAAACAAACTGTAGATGTCGCTAGCATGTGGGAAATTTTGGCAAAGGGGGATTTTATTTTGGGAAATTTTGGCAAGGGAGCATTTTATTTTGTCAAATGATTTTATTTTGTGAAGGGAGATTCTAAAATTGTATATCCTAAAAGATTTATATGGCGTTCACATATACGTGTTTAACTCGATTTGACGTGTTTAAGCGTTAAACATGTTTAAGTGAGATGTTTTACAGTACATTTTTCTCCCTTAAACACGCTAAATTATCGTGTTTAATTTTTAAACACGTTGTTAAACACGATAAAATTGATATCAATTGGTGTTGAATGACAAGTTTGGAGCAGAAGAAGACACAACAAGAAAAATAAAAAAATTAAAATTGCCCGGTGAAAAATTTCCATATATGAACATTTATGGTTCAATCATATATGTATGGATCCGAAAAATGAGGTAACACCTAAGTATATGTTCATATATGGATATACACATTTATTAAATATATGCGAATACATGCGAACGTTGCTGTCCTTTATTATAAGGTTGTACTATAGATATAAATTTATGTATGACATTCAAATTAGGCGCTACATATGTTCCTTTTTGTATTCATGGCATTAAATATAATTCCATATTTATCCATAAGAGCTCCTTTTACAAATATGGAAAAATGTATTCTTCCAAATACGATAATATACAAGTCCCTTTTGCATAAATTGAATAACATATACTTCCATATTTGTCCATATGAGTGCCTTTTCCATATATGAAATAACAGATGCCTCCATATATGTCTGTATATGAAAGCTTTTCCATATCTGGAATCACATATCACACAAAAAAATCTATAGGTAAAATTGCCTAAAATTGTAGGATGATTTCACCTATTTTCAAAGGCAACATAGAGTTTGCTATGTTTTACGGCAAAATTACTTTAAAAAATAGGTAATTTCTATTTGACATTTATGTTCGAAAAATCACCTATAATTTTTGGTAAATTAACTCATAAAAATTGGTGTATTACCAATTTTAATGTAGGCAAAATATTGGTAATATAACTTTGATATTAGGTAATTTTTTATTGCAAAAAGTCCCTTTAATAATTCAATTTTATATTTTATTATATATAAATTTATTTATTAGAAAAATTAATAAAAACACAAAAATTTCACAAATAAATTAGTTATGGAAGTTTGGATATTATATACAACATTATGTTAGCAGTTTTCTAATAAAAATTTAAATTTTTCTATACAAAAATTACTTCAAAAGAAAAGTTCTTCAGGATCTGAGGATTTTTCTATAAGAAAAGCTATCAGAATCTGAGAGGTTTTCTCTAGGAAAGGGTTTCAGAATCTGACGGTTTTTCTATAGATAAATCTGAGGGTTTTTTTTAAATAAACAAGTTGTAGGAATGTGAAGGTTTTTTTATATGAAAAATTAGAGTTTTCTAAGTCTTTTTGTATGGGAAAAAGTCCCTAGCATCTTTAAGTTTCTTTATAGAAAAAAGTACTATATTATGAGCAGTTTTCTGATGATTTTTCGAAAGGAAATATTTCAGAAAAACGGATGGTTTTACTGTAGGAAAAAGTCGTAAGAATCTCAAAAAAAGCTCTAAGAACCTGAGAAGCTACTTCAGTTTTACTTAGATGCAGAGGATATTTCCTATCAAAAATCCCTTCTATTTAGGACATTTTCTATAGAAAACCCCTCAGATTTTGAGAACCTTTTCTATCAGATAGTGAAAACCTTTTCGCAAAAAAACCCTTATGATTTCTGATTTCTTTTCCCTTTCGCAAAATCATCGGAATCTGGTTAATTTTTTTATCGAAATATTACCATATTCTGATGTCAATTCGTATAGAAAAATCCACAGATTTAGAGGGTTTGTTCTATAAGAAAACTTAAATTCTGAGGAATTTTTCTATGAAAAAGACTTTAGGAGCTGGGGACTTTTACCCATAAAAATCATAATTCAGACATTGAGACTAGAGACTTAAGAGCTACTATTTCCCAGTATTGGATATATGAATCCAGTTTTAAATACAAACTTCTGCAGCACAAAAAGCCTCATCCACATAAGTGTTGCCACAGCAAGAATAATATAATCTAAATTAAAGCAGACAAACACGCTTTCCTATTCGGTTTGTGTAATTTTATAGCATTCAGGGCAATCTCCAAAAATTGAGGAGTATTATTCATATCACAGTAACTTATCTATAGGTGAAATTTATTTAATTACTTTTGATATAGGCGAAAAACAGGTAAATTACCATGATTCTTACCTTTGGCAAAGGAAAGGTCCTATAAAACTATAGTGTTATAGAAAATAGATCCATAGAGCTTTACAACGTTCACTTTCGTTTTCCTATTGTATTTGAAAGATACATATTCTTAAACAAAGGCAAAATTCTCCATTTCAAGGAAAAGTGTATGTCAATGGCCAGTGTTGGTATAACATTCAGCAACATCCAAAATAAAATTCAATATTTAGGCTGAATGTGTAAAAGCAGCTAAACACTCATTACAAAACAAAACATAAATTATAATACAATAGATTAATGTACTGTATAATACATATATAAACATAATAAGTACAAATAACTTACCTCCTCATGTTGATTTTGTAAGTTGTTTTTAAAAATGATTAAAAAATATATTTATAAATTTTTTCATAAAAATTTAAATGAAAGAAACTAAAGAAAAATAATTAAATTTTGGCATTTCGAATTTCAAAAAGATTGTCGAAAGGTTGCCTACTTTATTAGTTGAATTTACAATGCCAATAGGTGAAATAATTACATACTGGCATAGGTAATAAAACTTATTTTTTGAATTTCATATTAAAATAGGCTACCTATGCCAACCAAGGCAATATACCCTCTAGTATTTTTTTGTGTGTATACTTCCATATATGTTTATATAAAATCCATATATGTTCATAAAAAATCCATATTTGTTCATATGTGTCCATATATAAACTATATATGAAAATGTTTGAGCGTATATGAGCAATTTTCACCGGGTGAATAAAATAAACTAAATTTAAATAAAAACCAGTTAAAATGTGTTTTTTTTCTTATTAAAGTGAAATAATAAAATAACAGATGAAATAACAGATGCTTCCATATATGTCTGTATATGAATTTTTTTCCATATATGGAATCACATATACTTCCATATATGTTCATATAAAATCCATATATGTTCATAAAAAATCCATATTTGTTCATATGTGTCCATACATAAACCATATATGAACATGTTTGAGCGTATATGAACATTTTTCACCGGGTTGCTTCCGGTGAACGAAAAATCAAAAAACAGCCATGAAGTTGTCCCTTAACTAAAAATTGAAAAATCTTGTTTGCGACTGGGGCGGGTAGCGTTATTTCACTTTTTATAGCAACTATACGATAATGCCGAAAATTATTTATTATTGCCTCCGGCCGAAGAAAAAATAACTTTTTGGGAAATTTTGCCAAATTTTTGTATTTTTTTTTAAATTGTTAAGGAACAGCTGTTCGAGATGTTTAACTTAAAACACTTCATTTTTAAGTGTGAACTGATATGTTTAACTTTTACATAAACGTGTTTAACAATCGTACTGTGAATGTATACACAACAAACAAATCGTACCGTTTACGTACCGTTTTCGGTCCGTCATAAACGGAATCCAACTCCGTTTACGTACCGTTTTCTGGATCCGTATACGGACCAGAAAACGGATTTTAAGGAACATCGAAACTGATTCGAATCCGTTGAAAGTCCGTCTATGACGGACCGTTTACGGACCGTTATGTCGTGTAAAAAACTAACAACTCCGTTGAATGTCCGCCATTGACGGACCGTTTACGGACCGTTGCGTCGTGTAAAAAACGGTCAAGTCCGTTGAACATCCGTCAATGACGGACCATTTACGGACCGATATATCGTGTATAAACGGAGTGACTCCTGACCAAAAGCAGACTTGTATATCTATCTAAATTGACTAATTTTGAGTAATAATTTTTTGCTTTTTAATATATTTATTAATAACGATATTATTACAATTTACACTATATTTAGTATATCAGTTTATCTCTCAGTTTACCTCTTTATATAGCGCATCAATTCCCGATAGACACCCATAATAAAACTGATCATCTACATGCAAAAGAAAAAAATTAGTTATGGTATAATTTATTGTATTCGCAAACTTTAGATCTGTTCCAGGTCGTTACTGCGGGTTCCCAAATTACTCGAAACAACAATTTACACACAATTTTGGAAAAATTGGATAGCCGTACGTGGAACAGAGCTTTTGTTACAAAAACAAACCATCTTACACACACCATTGAAAATACGTAGTAAATTTGATTATTCTTACCATCTTGAAGTTATTTATTCGATGATGTGTTGGACCTATTCCAGCTACCGCCACTAATTATCGCCAGAAAAGTATTTTTTCCAAACTAAAGGGTTGACCTTCAGTTTTTTAAACAATTTAATTGGTTTTATTTTGAACACAAATTAAAATCAATTAAGTCCGTATTTTACGGTACGGAAACGGAGTTAAAACGTATTGTCTTATAAAATCCGATTAAACGGTCCGTTAATGTTCCGTATACGTACAAGCTTTATTACGGACCGTAAAAGCCGGATTCATGATTCCGTACATGCCGGAGAGTCCGTAAAAATGTTTCTTGTGTAGTATTAGTTTTAGGCTGAAAATACGAAAAATTGAACTAGAAGAGCGATTAGAAGTGAACTAGATCTTTCGATCAATTGAGTAACTAGTTCAATTGAACTAGTTCGTGCATGAACTAGACAAGTCTAAATTTTTCGAAGGAGTACGTTTTTTTTTGCAAAATGCAAACAATTGGTGAAAATATTTCAAACTCTTTTGATTTTATAGTCTGTGGAGAAATATTAAAATCCAATTCCGAAAGATATCAAAACCCATATGTTTTAAAATGCTTCCAATGCAAGGAAATCTATTTACTTTTGGAATCTTTTATTTTTCACATGGAAAATCGCTGTAAAGATACAATTGATAATAACAGAGTATATCCAAATGAAGGTAAAATTGTAAAAAGTATAGAAAGTGGCACGACAAACTCAATAGCTGTTGAATGTGAGGGTGAACGATTTGATCAAGTAACTGTGAAAGAAGAGGATACAGATTATATGGAAATGGTATAATTTAATCTGATTACATACTAAACAGTTGAAATTATAGCTTACTTTTTTATCAGGATCCGTTAATTGTTGTTAAATCTGAAATTTTCTATGATAAAGACTTGGAAGGGAATGGGAATTCTTATTCGCCAGAAGATCAATTAGTCGAAAGGTATAAAGCGGTGGGATTGACAGAAATAAATAAAACTGAATTATTTGATATCACAAAAGATGCAAGTGAAGTTGAAGAACCTTTAGAAGAGAGTAATTCGGAAGGAATTGAATCTGGAGATGAATCTGAAGAAAAAGTAAGTTATAAATTTTTATAAAACATTCCTGGGAGTTAATGGTAAAAATAATAAGTACACCTGCTTATTTTTTCTTTGTGTTTAATTTTAGTTACTTTAACGGAAAGTAAACATGGTAATTCGTTTTTATTTAAATAACTTTAATATGGCAATGCCTTTGAAAGTAAAAACAAAACTTGGGCTTCCCAGTTGTTTTCATTGTGTGTTAATTTTGTACAGGTGTGATTTCAGTACTTGGTCAAAATAAATACATTGCTGAATTCTTTAATATTTTCGCAATCTGTTGTAGTTTTTTGGAAAGGCTAGTTATTCCAATTTCTAGTTATTCCATATTCCAAAAAATTTCGGATCTAGCGCAAAAGCTACTTTTTACAATTCGATTTTATTGTGCAAATTTTTTATTCGAAAACATGATAAGCCACACTAATAAACTGCACCTCTAAACAAAAAGATGAATTCTTAAGAAAATATAAGCGGAAATAAAGTTTTTTGTGAAGATAATGATGGTAGTATGGTGGACAAAGGCTTTCTACCAACTGATGATGAAGTAATTTCAGAAACCAGCGAAATGTGATTTATATTAACTTTTGTGACTTATCAAGTTATTGCCGCATTTTGTTTTATTTTGGAAAATCGCAGCTCCTTTTCAGGATTATCATACATACTCAGGACACTTGTACTCAGAATTTATGCAAAACTACTATCATATATCCATTGCTTGACGACTAGATGCAATTGAAAAGCATTATTTCTAAAATGTGGCTTATCAAATTATTGCGGAACTATTATAAGAGATTCCTGTATTTTGAAGGAAAGGTAGATTTTTTGTAGAACTTTAAGAATTTAGATACTTTTGATAAGTGCTATGTTAAGACTTCTAGCACAAATCCGCCGCTGGAAGAATAGAAGAAAGTGCAAACCATTATTTTAAAATTATGTGGCTAATGAAATTATTGCAGAAATTTTATTAAGATTTTTTCTATTTTGAAGAAAAGGTTGGTATTTGCTGGACTTTCATGCACTTGTAGCAAGTGCTTAGGTAAAAATTCTGACAGTGAAAAAAATGGTTTCAAATTAAATACCCTTTATCCTTCTACACCTTTTGCAACTGTAATTCAGAAAATATCAATTGAAATTCAGAATTTCCATTTGAAATTCAGAAAATATCAATTGAAATTCAGAATTTCCATTTGAAATTCAGAAAAGATCAATTGAAATTCAGAATTTTCATTTGAAATTCAGAAAATATCATTTGAAATTCAGAAAATATCAATTGAAATTCAGAAAATATCATTTGAAATTCAGAACATATCAATTGAAATTCAGAAAATATCATTTGAAATTCAGAAAATATCAATTGAAATTAAGAAAATATCAATTTGAAATTCAGAAAATATAAATTGAAATTCAGAAAATGTCATTTGAAGTTCAGAAAATGTCATTTGAAATTCAGAAAATATCAATTGAAATTCAGAAAAGATCATTTGAAATTCAGAAAATATCAATTGAAATTCAGAAAATATCATTTGAAGTTCAGAAAATATCAATTAAAATTCAGAAAACATCAATTGAAATTCAAATTCAAAATACGGGCCATTTTGAAAATGGCCTGTATCTCGAAAACTAAGCGAGATAGAGCAAAACGGAAAAAATTTTTGCAAGTTTTGAATAAATGTACACGCTCTTCTTATTCAGTTTTTATCAAACAGTCACGGTGACCCACGTGAAATAGATCAATCGGAAGCTTTACAAGACATGGCCTATTTGCATTATTGGGGTGAGTTAATACTCCCGCGGAGTGAACATTTTGTCCGTTTTGTTCTATCTCGCTTAGTTTTCGAGATATGGGCCATTTTGTAAAAATCGCCATTTTGAAAATGGCCTGTATCTCGAAAACTAAGCATGATAGAGCAAAACGGACAAAATTTTTGCAAGTTTTGAAGCAAAGTAAACGCTTCTCTTATTTACATGAGTTGGGTCCGAGAGCGATTCCCAGGAATTAATTTTTATGAAACAGTCACGGTGACCCACGTGAAATAGATCAATTGGAAGCTTTACAAGACATGGCCTATTTGTATAAGTGGGGTGAGTTAATACTCCTGTGAAGTAAAAATTTTGTCCGATTTGCTCTATCTCAATTAGTTTTCGAGATACGGGCCATTTTATAAAAATCGTCATTTTACAAAATGGCCCGTATCTCGAAAACTAAGCGTGTTAGAGCAAAACGTTTACAAAACATATACCATTCGACCTATCATATACCATAGCATATACCATTCGGCTATCATGTGTGTTAAACCCCATTCAAAATATACTGTACAGTACTTCAATAGATACATTAATAGGCTACGTTACTTCATTGTTATATGCATAGAGCAGATTTGTTGACTTCTCGGTAACTTGGAGTGAAAACAATTTGTTGTCGTCGTTGCTTGAATACCATGATTTCTATATGTTTCACCATTTATTAATTTTATTTATTCCTTTGTTTGTTTTTGTATTGGCACATAATCAATCGTTTACAAAGCATAAACCATTCGACCTAATGTAACTGTTCGGCTATCATGTGTGTTTAAACGCCATTCAAAGTATAATGTACAGCCCTTTAGTACATAGCAGGGATTATAAAGTTAGTACTATAGTACTTTTTCTGGTACTATTTGAACCTCAAAAGTACTATGGTACTCCTCTGACTCATTTAGTACTATTTACACATTTTCCGATTTTTAAATTTTTTGTGCTTTTTTTAATTTTCATAGACATTATTGTATTTAATTTTTTTAATAAAAATACATCTAACAATACCCTTCATCTAAAAATACTAATGTTGAAAATATTTTAAATACTAGATATTACTTATGAAAACTCAAGTTAAACTAGTGTTTCCAATTATTCGACGTAGGCGGTTAACCGGTTAATGCATTATTCGAAAAATCACTAAAATTGATTAACCGAATATTTAATGTATATATTTTATTTCTTTCAAATTTTAAAAATCTGAAAAACTTTAAATACAAAATTTCTTTGCGAGCAATTTTTAATCAATACTGCCAACAATTAACCCATATTATCCTAGCGTCGTCATTTGACGACATAAAAAGGCCTCTTTTTGAATGTGCATAATACCGTTACTTTAAACATGGAAATACTTCTGTTAAGACCCAGGTGGATATTGAAGACAGTACAAAAAACAAAGCGCTGTAAAAGCGTTTGTTGTCAATGGTACAAAAAAAAGCGTTTTCACAGCGTTGAAAAACATTATTTTGGATTGCTTTTCGAACGTTCACAGACAATATTTTAGGAGTGCTTTTCATACAAAATTTACAACCATTAGTGAAATAAAAACACTGTTAAAACATTGCTTTAAAGCGTTTTTCTAACGTTTGCAAAAAGTACTTTAGCAGTACTTTTAAAAAATATATAACCGATTATTTAAAAACACTGTCGAAACATTGATTAAATTGCCTTCATAATGTTCGAAAAAGTGCATTCCAATGTCAGAGTCCCCTTTTTAAAGTGTTTGATCAAAATGATAAAAAAAAGTTTTTTTTATATATACATATATATAATTTTAATTATATTTTATTATTTATGTAAAAAGAGTTATATCAATCATTATTTGTGTAAAAGAGTTATAGCAATTGTCTCATTATGAAAATTTGTAAGAATACAATTAACTTGCACTAAGTATACTAATATCAGCATAATTTTCATTAAATTATAATTGCTGAACAGATTTTCTTTTTAATATTACTTTTGATAATTTGTTACGGATGGGGAGCCAATAAGTTAAATTGATGGATGCGGTTATTTATTAGTGTTTCCAATTATTCGACATAGGCGGTTAACCGGTTAATGCATTATTCGAAAGATCACTAAAATGGATTAACCGGTTATTCGGGTCGGTTATTCGAGAAAATTGGCGGTTAATCGATTAATCGTTTAATGCTAAATTAAGGTATTTCATTAACTTTTTATTAATTAAAACACAAAAAGCTGACTCTTTTCATTAAATATTAACGTCATATATGAATACGATGTATTTAATAAAAAAGTTTTCATATTCGAAGGTTGAAAAGTTTCGGGATCTGAGATTTTTTTAAAAAAAAGGTCTGTAAAAATGTAGCTAAATCTACTAAAATTTCGTTGAAAATAGCAGAAAGAACTGCTGAAACTAACAAAATATTAGTAAGTTAAGAACAGCAAACCTAAAACTGTTACATATCGATTACTTAACGTAGATTTTTTATTCAGAAAAAAATTTAAAAATCTGAAAATCTTAGATACAAAATTTCATTGAATGTGATTTTTAATCAATACTAACACTATAAAATTTAATATTGCATTTAACTTTTTCAGACCCAACTAGCTTGCAAAAATGTATTCATTTTATAACTTTAAGGTAAAATGGTACTAAAACTATTAAAATTTCCTAGTGTCAATTCATATTTTATGTAATATAATTTAGCTAAAAGTATAACTGAAATTTTTTATCTAAATAAACCTATTAGTATTTAAAATATTTGTAATTTTAAGAGAAAATATCACATCTCACAATCGTGTATGCTGGGTCTGAAAGGGTTAAAGAAATGCTATACCTAAAGTTTTTTAAATTTTAATAAGATTCTTCCTACAGCTACGAAATTTTCATTAAAATCATCGATAAAAAAATTTGAGTTCTCTTTGATATTAATTTCAGTTAATTGAGAATACCAATTTACATTGTTTCTCAGTATCTTTTTCGTTACTAAAGGCCATTAACAGTAAAAAAATAACCTAAAGTTTGAGAGAATTTTATCGGACGAGCTGTAAACAAAATTTTCAATAAGCTAATGAAGTTTTTTTCAAAAGTAAAAGCCAAATTTATTAAATTTTATGAAAAAGCTTCACAATTTTTATGAATCTCTTTCTAAAAAAACTTTTTTGGGTGTATGACATTTTTAATAAATAATATGAAATTCTTCATAAAATTTTATGAAAAATTGCATCAATTCAATTAAAAGTTTCAATAGACAAATTCCAGCGAAACTTAATTGAATCAGTGTATAAATTCATCAATAGCATATAGACAATTCACTGAGTGTGCAGTTACAGAAGTCAAATTCTATATAAATTAAAATTTTTTAACTTTAGGTTATTTGTTTTAATTCGAATTTATATTCCTTGAAACGGGTTCGGGTTCAATGTTGCTCTATTGATGTTTTAGAATTGATGTGGTTTTGAACCGATGTGTATGTACACTTTCTTAGGAAAAATAAGAAAAGTTAAAGTTCTTTCAGAATTAGCATGTTAATTGTGTAACAGTTTTAAAACAAATGCAGCCTTGTCTTAAAGGACATGGAGATATAATTTATATTAGTTTAAATTTTTAAAAGAATTGAAACAGTAATGCAAAATTGTCTATTTTATTTCATAAAGCATCCTCCAGCCAGTCGTGTATTTCGTGTGTTTTGTGAAGTTTTAAAAAACACCTTCATTTTGGCCTTTTGTTATGTTCTTAAAGCTTTTTTACAAATAGAAACTTTGATACATATTTTTCTTAAATCATTTGCGCAAAATTTTATTAAAAATTGGGAGTCTGATGGTACAATGTCGACTTGTTTGCGGTTGCTCGAAAAAGGTATTTAAGGACCTATTTCACACGATTTTTAAAGAAATTGATGCTATTTTAGTTAGTATTTGTTTTTTCTAAGCTTTTCTATTATTTTGTAGCCCAGATTAAGAAAATTGTGAAGTTTTGGGAAAAAATTAAGGAAAAATTTCATATTAAAAATGTAACCGGTTAATCGACCAAATTTAACCGATTATTTGGGTCGAATAATTATTTGAGTTTTAAATTATTTGTTTCGACATTAACCGAAATAGAGGCGATTAATCGAGGAATCGGTTAATCGATTAACCGAATTGGAAACACTATTATTTATGCATCATTTATATTTATATAAGTTATTGTATAGATTAGGTTAAGTACTATACTCAGGATTGTATTGCTATGTAATACGTTTTTTTGGCCTTAATGGCTTTGTATTACAATATGGATTAATAAATATATAAATAAATTTTTTTACATTATACAATCCCATTTCTTTTGATGAAAGTGGATACTTAAAAACATCAGTTGTTTCATTATAAATTTGGCCATTTATCACAATTGTGTTTACAATGATTGATGCTAAAAATTTCTTTATTTACTAGAATATTTCCATTACTGAGTAGGCATACGTTGTCAGGGTGAGATGAAGTGAATTAAAAAAAAAAATTAACAATTTAATTGATAATTTTTTCAATATCATTTTGGAATGTTTAATTTTCTACGTAGTTTCCGCAATTTCAATTGGTATAAATATTGTTTTACAATATAATACAATTTATAAATACAATTTCATTGTATTTATAAATTTAGATTTCAAAAGTCAAATGTTTCTACATACAACCGATTTGTTAATATGATAAAATTTTAGTCGAGAATAACCCAACAGTACAAGCATTTTTTTCTGTGTAATATTTTAAATAATTCAAAATCCTGAATAAAATACTTTTAATATTTAAGTTTATCAATTTAAGTGTATTTTTCATAACTTATAATAAAATATAAAATATAATTTATAAAAAAATGTTAATATATAAAAATGTTTTAAAAAATGATTCCCATATTTGTATTTAAAACGATGGCAAAGTACTTCATTTGTTTATTTTCTAACGATTTGACAGCGTTAAAATTGGTATGTTGTAATAACGTTTATAGACCGTAGAGATAGTACTTTGAAATTTGTTTTTGGAACGGTTTGACAACGATATAAAATACCCCCCTGAGACCGTAAATCATGGTTATCATTTGGGTCGTTTTCACAATGCTCTGAAATTGTAAACCAGAATGTTCTACATACGCTAGTTTGACGGTTGAAAAAGCATTTTAACGTTTTTTTTTCTGCAACGCTTTGAAAACGTTATAAAATACTACCCCCACACCGTAAATCATGGTTATCATTTGGGGCGTTGTCAAAACGCTTTAAACTTGTAAATCGATATATTCTGAAAACGCTTGTACCACCTTTTAAAATGCTTTTAAAACGTTTTCACGATCGTATTTTGTAAACAAAAAATGTCAAATTTTCATTCTTTGTTTATTTTATCCACTTTGGTTATTGTTTCTGGAAACAGTGAATGACCGAAAATCACAAAAATTCCAAAACTGCAAAAATTATGATTTCTTTCAATAAAAATTGAAAATTATTACATTAATATAATTTTTTGTTTGGTTTTTCTAAAAGCCAACTAAATGTGCTCCATATTGGTAAAACTACAATGTTCTAATCGCAATTTGGAAACATTATATAATTTAATAAATTTGGATGTCGTCATATGACGACGCTAGGAGAATATGTGTACAAAATGTACAAAATTTTTATTTGTTTTTTTTTTTAATAAAGTCATTTTTGGCTGTCTTTGACAAGGTTTGGAGCTTCGTACCTTACCTCAGTATGGAATCTACCAAGATCGACAGGAAAATAGCCTTCCACTTCCCGTAGTAGATACTTTACGTTATGGTCGAATAGAACACTTCCTAAAAAGAAGCCACAGCAATAAACAAAGACAATGTCGGGGCATCGATATCAAATCGAATCTTCTTTTTATATATCCCACTTACGAGAGTTATAATTTTTATTTTCTCTCGCTATTTAGTGAAATAATGTTAGTTTATTTAAGAAATTGAAGTATATTTGAATTTATTTTGAAAAATAATGCTAACCCTATAAACATTTTCACTGGAATTCAAGTTGAAATCAAGTTCAATTCCAGCCCTGTTTTCCAGTTTCAAGGCTTGAATTCAACTTTTATTACATTTTATTTCAATAGCATACTCCAGCAAAAGGGAAACAAAAATTCAAGTTTGAAATATTTTTGTTAAATAAACAAGTGCTAGAATTTGAAATATACTTTACTTCAAGCAAAATTAAAGCACTTGAATTTTTAAAACCTATGTGCTTATTGGGAATTTTCTATACCTTTAATGGAAAAATGTAGTTATTAATAAATATTTCTGTTTTTCTTAAAATTTTTTTGGATTTTTCTTTGTAACAATTGTACACATATTCTCCTAGCGTCGTCATATGACGACAGGCAATAACTACGGATCTATATAAGACAAAATAATTTCAACTTCAGTTTCGTGTTCCTAGGGCCCTCTGTAGCAAATCATATTAATTCAGGAGAATATGGGTTAATAACATTGCATTTAAAAAAAATGTTATATTGAAAGTTTTTAAGATTTTACTATGATTCCCCCTTCGTCTCTGAAGAAATAAAAATTAGAGCCTTTTACACTGAGATACCGATATAAAAAATTTAGTTTGATTTGAATTTTCTAAGGTTTGTTAAAGGCCATTGACAATAAACAAAATAGCCTTAATGGTGATGCTTGGACTCATAGCCTGCGTATAGGGCTGCCGGTTCGATCCCTGGTCATGGCATACACAAAAATGAAAGTTTTTCATATATTTAGAGACAAATCAACAATTTAAATTACTTTGATCAATTGACACGTAAGCTAACTCCGGTAGTCTGGTAATTCCCTTTTGTATCTGTTACATTTTTCAATAAAAATGTTTTCTTCTTGCTGTAAATCAGCTTTAAAAAAATATAACCTAAAGTTTGAGCTAAATTACGTAGAAAAATTTTATCGGACGAGTTTTAATTAAAATTTTCAATAAACTAATGAAGTTTTCTTTACAAAGTGAATGACAAATTTCTTAAATTTTATGAAAAAGCTTCACAATTTTCATAAAACTCTTTTTAATATAACTTTTTCATTGGTTGTATGAAATGTTTAATACATAATAAGAATTTAAAATAAAATTCTATGTGAAATGAAACTTCATTGAATGAATGTAAAAATTCATAAGTATGTTAGCGTATAGACAATTCTCTCAGTTTGCAGTAACAGATGTCAAATTCCACAAAAGTTTTGGTTTTTTAACTTTCATTTTGTCTTAACTTTAGGTTATTTTTTTTATTCGAATAAAAATTCAAATTCAGTTAAATGTTGTAGAATTGATCGAGTTTTGAACCGACTATCCACACTTCCTTGGGAGATGTAAGAAAATATAGAGTTCTTACAGAATTAACATGTCAATTGATAATTGTGTTAAACAAATGCAAATATTAGTTTAAATTTTTTAAAGAATTAAACCGAAATGAAAAATTGTCTCTTGTATTATAAAGCCTGGTCCAGCCAGACACGTTGTTTGTTTTGAGAAGTTTTAAAAAACACATTTATCTTTGCCTTTCGCGATGTTTTTATAAAGCCTTTTATTTACAAATAGCAACTCTGATATATTTTTAAAATATTTGCAAACAAAATTATTACAAATTAAAAGTCGTTTAAAACATGACTTGTCTCGCTAGTACAATGTCGTCTTGATTGGAATTACTCTTTCAGTCGATTTTTAACGAATTTGATGGCATTTTATTTAGTATGTTTGTTCTAAGCTTTTCTTGTAATTTGTTAGCCAATATAAGAAAATTGTGAATTTTTGGGAAAAAATAAATTAAAAATTCCATATTAAAAATGTAACCGGTTAATCGACCTATATTAACCGATTATTCGGGTCGAATAATTATTTGAGTTGTAAATTATTTGTTTCGACATTAACCGAAATAGAGGCGATTAATCGAGGAATCGGTTAATCGATTAACCGAATTGGAAACACTAAGTTAAACACAAAAACTACCTAGTTTTTAGCCGTAGCTAGTTTTTACTTGTCAAAAAGCATACATAAAAACAAACAAATACTAGTTTTGTACAAAAACTAGGTAGTTTTTGCTCAGTCTAAATTCAGTAGAAAACATAGTTCAATACGATTTTCAGGGACTTATAATTTTGAACTCTACACTCATAGAAATAAACCTGTAAAAATAAAAGAAAAGGGCAAATAGCAAAAAAAAAAAAAAAAAGACTTACAAAAGAAACTTGCGAAATTAGCAAATTTTTTTGCTAAATACTAGTAAGATAAGAAGAGCAAAAACTAAACTTGTAAATTTAAAAAATTTTAGTTATATTTAAGTTATTTTTACTTCATTGAAAATAGCAAATTTACTGTAAAATCTGCAGAAAATATAAATATTAGTAGACTAAAAATAGCAAAATAAACTGTTATATCTAAAATCAACGAAAATGGTTGCTAAAAATAATAAACTGCTCTTTTCAGAAGACTAGATTTTTATTCTTATTAAAAAAATTTAGAAAAAGCTTTCAAGATTTTAATTTTTTTGTGATTTTTGAGTCCACTAATTATAATTTTTTTCTGATTTTAGCAGGTTAAGTCGTTATTTTCTATTAACTAAAATTTATTCAAATATAACTAAAATTTTGTATATATATTTAATAGTTTGGTTTTTGCTGTTCTTATTCTCTATATATAAAAGAATAACGTGACTGACTGACTGACTGACTCAACATCGCCCAGCCCAAACCGCTGAAGCTAGGAAGTTGAAATTTGGTATGTAGGTTCCTCTTTCGGGGTAGACGTCCACTAAGACGGGATTTTTGGAAATTCCTACCGGAACGGGCAAAAAGGGGGAAAGTGTCCCCCTTGACGGCCTGCCAAAACCCCTTTGGCTAGAAAGCTGAAATTTAAGATATGTGTTCCTTGGAGTAGGGGCTAACTTTTCTTGAAAGTACTTTCTAGAATTTTGGACAGGGACGTTGTAAAAATGGGGGGAAAAAGGCCACCCTTGACGGCCTGCCCAAACCGCTGGAGGTAGGAAGTTGAAATTTGGTATAAAGGTTCCTCCACTATCGTAGACATCCGCCAAGACGGGAGTTTTGGAAATTTTTACAGGGACGGGCAAAAAGGGGAAAAAGTCTCCCCCTTGAGGGCCTGCTCAAACTGCTGGAGCTATGAAGTTGAAATTTGGTATGTAGATTCCTCGACCGGTGTAGACGTCCGTTGAGACGGCATTTTTGGAAATTCTTATCGGGAGGGGCAAAAAGGGGACAAAAAAAGTACCTTTTTCCAAAAAAGTACCTTTTCCCAAAAAAAGTACCTTTTCCCAAAAAAAGTACCTTTTCCCAAAAAAAGTACCATTTTCCCAAAAAAGTACCTTTTTCCAAAAAAAAGTACCTTTTCCAAAAAAAAGTACCTTTTTCCAAAAAAAAGTACCTTTTTCCAAAAAAAGTACCTTTTTCCAAAAAAAGTACCTTTTTCCAAAAAAAGTACCTTTTTCCAAAAAAAGTACCTTTTTCCAAAAAAAGTACCTTTTTCCGAAAAAAGTACCTTTTTCACAAAAAAAAGTACCTTTTTCCAAAAAAAGTACCTTATTCCAAAAAAAGTACCTCTTTCCAAAAAAAGTACCTTTTTCCAAAAAAAGTACCTTTTTCCAAAAAAAATTCCTTTTTCCAAAAAAGTACCTTTTTCCAAAAAAAGTACCTTTTTCCAAAAAAAGTACCTTTTTCCAAAAAAAGTACCTTTTCCAAAAAAAGTACCTTTTTCCAAAAAAAGTACCTTTTTCCAAAAAAAAGTACCTTTTTCCAAAAAAAGTACCTTATTCCAAAAAAAGTACCTTTTTCCAAAAAAAGTACCTTTTTCCAAAAAAAAGTACCCTTTTCCAAAAAAAAAGTACCTTTTTCCAAAAAAAGTACCTTTTTTCAAAAAAAGTACCTTTTTCAAAAAAAGTACGTTTTTCCAAAAAAAGTACCTTTTTCCAAAAAAAAGTACCTTTTTCCGAAAAAAGTACCTTTTTCCAAAAAAGTACCTTTTTCCAAAAAAAGTACCTTTTTCCAAAAAAAGTATCTTTTTCCAAAAAAAGTACCTTTTTCCAAAAAAAATTCCTTTTTCCAAAAAATGTACCTTTTTCCAAAAAAAGTACCTTTTTTAAAAAAAGTACCTTTTTCCAAAAAATGTACCTTTTTCTAAAAAAATGTACCTTTTTAAAAAAAAGTACCGTTTCCCAAAAAACATACATTTTTCCAAAAAAATAACTTTTTCAAAAAAAGTACCTTTTCCAAAAAAAGTACCTTTTCCCAAAAAAAGTACCTTTTTCTAAAAAAATGTTCCTTTTCCCAAAAAACATACATTTTTTCAAAAAAATACCTTTTTCAAAAAAAGTACCTTTTCTAAAAAAAAAGTACCTTTTCCCCAAAAAAAAAGTACCAAAAAAAGTACCTTTTCCAAAAAAGTACCTTTTTCCAAAAAACATACATTTTTCCAAAAAAAACACCTTTTTAAAAAAAAATACCTTTTCCAAAAAAAGTACAAACAAAGTACTTTGTAAAAACAAAGTATCTTTTTCCAAAATATTTCGTTTTTCCAAAAAGTACCATTTAAAATAGTATATAATTTCAAAAAAACTACTTTTTTTCCTCCCCCCACGGATATCTCCACTAAAACAAGGTTTCTTGATATTCGGCATAGACGTGCGCTAAGACGGGATTTTTGGAAATTCCAACCGGAACGGGCAAAAAGGGGAAAAGTCTCCCCATAAACAGTCTCACAAATTGGAAAAGTGCCTGCCCAAACCACTGGAGGTAAGAAGTTGAAATTTGGTATAAAGGTTCCTCCACTGTAGTAGACATCGACTAAGTTTGTATTTTTGGAATTCCCTACAGGATATCCCAAAAGGAAACTCGGTATGTGAGTTCCTCCTTCTGTGTAGGCGTCCGCTTAGACGGAATTTTTGAAATTCCTATCGGGAGGGGAAATAAGGTAAAAGTCTCCTCCTCACGGCTTGCCCAATCCCTTTTGGCCAACCTAAAATTTTAAATATGTATTCCTTGGAGTAGGACTAACTCACCGGCAACGTAATTTTTCTATTTTGGAACAGGAACATAGTAAAAATGGTGGTTGAAAGGGGAAAAATGTCCCCACTAACGGCCTGCCCAAACCGCTTAGGCAATGCAGTTGAAATTTGGTATGAATGTTCCTCATCCATCGCAGATAGCCGCGAAGATGGAATTTTTGTAAATTCCTAAAGGGAGGGGCAAAAAGAAGAAAAGCCTCACCTTGGGGGCCGGTAAAAACCCCTTCGGCTAGAAACCTGAAGCTTAAAATGTGGGTCCCTGGAGTGAGGGCTAACTTATTAGAAAGATACTTTTTTGAATTTTGGACAGGGTCGTTATAAAATGGGGGCTCAAAAAGGGAAAGTTGCCCCTTAACGACCTGTCCAAACTGCTGGAACTAGGAAGCCGAAATTCGGTACTTAAGTTCCTCTCAGCCTGCTCAAACTGCTGGAACTAGGAAGCTGGAATTCCCTGTCGATGGATTTTCGGAAATTCCTACCGAGAGGGGCACAAATAGTAAAAGTTGGCTAGAAACCTGAAATGTAAAACATATGTTACTTGGAGTATGTGCTCACTTACCGAGAAGGTGCTTTTTGGACAGGGACATTGCAAAAATGGGGATTAATGAAGCGAAAAGTGCCGCTTAAAGGCCTGCCCAAACCGCTGGAGGTAGGAAGTTGAAATTTGGTATTAAAGTTCCTCCTCTATTGTAGACATCCGCTAAGATGAGATTTTTGGAAATTTCTACAGGTAGGGTCAAAAACAGGAAAAGTCTCCCCCTTAACGGCCTGGCCAAACTGCTGGAACAAGGGATCTTAAATTCGGTATTTGGGTTCCTTCTCCAACGTTGACGTCCCCTAAGATGGTATTTTTGTAAATTCATACCGGGAGAGGTAAAAAGGGAAAAAACTTCCCCTTGACGGCCTGGCCAAACTGCTGGATATAGAGACCTTAAATCATGTATGTAGTAGGTTCCTCCTCCAACGCAGACGTCCTCTAAGACGGAATTTTTGGAAATTCCTACCGGGAGGGGTAAAAACGGAATAATTCTCCCCCTTGATGGCCTAACCGAACCCTTCGGCTAGAAACCTGTAATATATAATATGTTTTCCTTGGAGTATGGGCTAACTTATCCACAAGGCATTTCTAGGACTTTGGACAGGAACGTGGTAAAAATGGTGGTTCAAAAGGGGAAAATTGCCCCCCCCCCCCTTAACGTCTGCGTCTTTAGCTAGAAACCTAAAACTTAAAGAACAAGTGTATATGAAACACTAAAATTAAGAAACTAAATAGGAAACGAGTGGGATTGAAACACTACACAAGTGGAATGAAATGGATATAAACGTTGAACGAGTGGAATTGAAATTATAGACATTGCAAATGGATTGGAAGAGGGAATTACCTGTTCAAACACTATCAACGGAATATGAAACTTATGTAGCATTGAAACATACTCTCCAAAAAGTTAAACAAATTTTCTGAAAGAGAAAAAACCTTAGAAAAGGAATGGAACTTATATATTCCGATATTTAAACTTCATGTAACGAAGCACCGGTGGAAGAAACCGACGCAGTAAATTTTCCAACTGAATTTGTGAATTTACTTGAATTGCCAGGTCTACCTTTACATAAACTGGAATTAAAAAAAAAAACTTTAAGACACGCTAACAACGTAGCTTTGCCCGCTATTTTTAATATTATAAAATGCTTTTCAACCCTGCTTTACGTTATTTATTTTCATTCAAAACACAAATGAACAAAACTACTTACGGGTCTATCTACCTAAGTTCGCACTTTACCAAATTATCTTGACATACACACGTATATTGCAAATTATTATGGATTCATTACTAACAATCCACTCTCATGAGCAAAAGTGATCAAATATTTATTTATTTTAAACCCATTGTTGTGCAGAATTATTTATTTGTGGTGGCTGGGTGAAGGCTTTAAATAATAAAACGAATTTAATAAAAATTGTGGGGGGCGCAGCCCCCCGGGGGGGAGGGCGTATTTTATGAGTTTATGAGTTTTTATTTGTTAAATTATAATGATAAAGAAAATTAAATGAAAAAATTTTTTGGTACTATAGAGGACGAAAAAGTACTATTTTTTAAGCTGGTTGGTACTATTTTAAAAATCCCATTTATCATCCCTGGTACATAGTATTTTTTAACACCTAAAATGACAAAAATGCATCTAGCCCGAATTATATTTTCCGGATCTTAAAACAAAATGCATATTTGGAATCGTGTGTCATCACACGTGCCATTTTGAGTGTTTTTCGGACCTGGCGGGTCCCGGGGGCCCCGGCCCACTTAACACCATATAGAAAAACATTTTCTTTTTTAATTCCATATGGGGTCATATTTTTTTTTTTTGAGGGGTGCCCCATAAAATTAACTTTTGCCAAAAAGAGATCTTTAATAAAATTTCTAGAAAAAAATACGCAAGCCATATATTAGGTCCGTTCCTTTATGTTACCGCGGGAGAGCGTTCAAGCGAGTGAATTTGTGTTTCTCTTTTTACCAAAGTTACCCAAACTTTTTCTTCGGGTAAATTGTAAAACTAACAGCTGATGTAATGATAACCACAACAATTGTGAAAATAAATGGAAAAATTAAATTAGAGTTCGCCGTGAGTCGCCGAAGAAGAAGGTTATCTCGTGACCTGTTTTAATATTTTAATAGGGAATAACGGTTAATTGTTTTTGTTTTGCGATACTCTAAAGCAGTGCTGTTCAAAAGTAAAAATGTAGTTGTGTTGGTGAGAAAATGAGAATTGCACTGTAAGAAATGTTGAATGGCTTAATAGAATCTGGTTTAGCACTTTTTTAAAAATATTTATATTTTTTAGCACTTTTTTAAATAATTCAATATCTATATGAAAAATGTCTTGAAACACTTCTCGAGTTCAAGAAATAACAGGATTTACAAATATCACAGTCCACACACAAATATACAGCTTCTCTGAATTGGGTTAAAGTTGAATAGTGAATAAATATCTTTACCAGCCATGCCAACTTTTTGTTAAATATTGGCATAACAATATTTACGAATTTCTAAAAAGAAGAAATAAGAAAAGTTAGTTTGGCATTTCTGACTTAAGTTCACACTAGATCACTTCCAAAAGAGTTCCAATTTGAAAACCAACATCTGATTGTTAACGGCAATCGAAATGACTTTAAAGTACAGCCCGAAAACCCTGTCTGAGGTTGTTAGTAGATTTTTAAACTTTTTGAAAGAATGGTAAAAATCTGTTTCGAAAAGAAATATTGCTAAGACTCTGGTGCTCCTGCATGTATATTAAAATTACAAAAGTATAGGACTAACAAAAAATATTGTTCAGTAAAAATTTTCTGAATCTTAAATAGTTTTTCTACAGCAGGAAGAATTTAATTTTTATAAAATGGCCCGTATCTCAAAAACAAATCGAGATAGAGCAAAACGGACAAAATTTTTACTCCACAGGAGTATTAACTCACCCCACTTATACAAATAGGCCATGTCTTGTAAAGCTTCCAATTGATCTATTTCACGTGGGTCACCGTGACTGTTTCATAAAAATTGATTCCTGGGAATCGCTCTCGGACCCACCTCATATGAGTAAGAGAAGCGTGTACATAGCTTCAAAACTTGCAAAAATTTTGTCCGTTTTGCTCTATATTATTATATAATTAATTATTTAATTATTATTCTATAGAATTTTTCTCTATATAAATATAATTTTCTTGACCGCAAAAGGCATTAGAATCTGAAGATTTATCAATATAAAAAAATATCCAAAATCTGAAGGCATTTCTGTGAAAAAATTTCACATAATTGATGATTTTTCTAACGAAATAGTTAATAAAACTTACAATATTTCGTATAATATCTAATCTTTCTGTAGAATCTGATATGTTTTAGCCTCAAAATCTGAAATTATTTCTATGGAGAACGTTTCTAATTTATCTCCAAATTATGATTTTTTAATTTCTTTACTGATTTAAAGCCAGCAATAAATGATGACCCTTTGAAATGGCGACTGTATGAAATGCAGTTTTTTTTTTATTAATAATTCAATATATCAATAAAAACCATGGTTTGTCAACACTAACCCCAAAACATCAATAACGATTTAAAATGCATTCAAATAACTACAATTAACCTAAAAATACCATTAACGAAATAACTTAAAATATCACTAACCGCAAAATAATTTAACGAAATTATTTAAAATACCGTTTATAACTCAAAAATTTTAAATATCCTAGGGACCATCATTTACCTTAAATACACCTAAAGGCTGGTTTAGATTATAAGATTTTCGGTGTGATTTTGAAATCCAGCCTATATGTTTTGCATGTGTACTAAAGCAAAATCATACCAAAAAGCGCACAGTGTATACTAGCCACAACGAAATAACTTAAAAAGCCTTAAAATTATCAAACGAAATAACTTTAAATACCGGTAACTCTAAAACAACTTAACGAAATAACTTATTATACCGATAACCTTAAAATACCCTAACGAAATATTTATGAAATAACGTTATCCATTAACACTAAAGACTGGTTTACACTATAAGATTTTCGGAAAGATTTTGCAACGTTGTCTATATGTTTTGCATGTGTACTAAAGCAAAATACTACCGAAAATCTTATAATGTAAACTGGCCTTAACCTTATGAATCGGTTGCCAACTCTGATAAAAACCTATATTGCATGTTAAAAACAAAAAAAAATCTAGCACCTTTTTTTAGCACTTTTTATTTTGAATCTAGCACTTTCTAGCACTTTTTTTTCGACGATCTAGCACCTTTTCGCATTTGTCTTATGGCAACACTGGTGACGACTAATACTGGGGTTACACGTTCAATTTTTGGCTTTCAAGTTTCAATACTCTCACACTTTTTTACTAACACACTCACACTTTTCCAAATATGTATTTGGAAAAGTGTGAGTGTGTTAGTGAAAAAATTGAAACTTGAAAGGCAAAACTTGATCGTGTAACCCCCATGTAAAAGCAAGAGCGTAAAGCTGCCTACACACTAGGGAACATACCAGTGTTGCCAGAACTCTTAGAAGGAAATATGCTAAATTCCTAAAAAATTTCTGCTAAAATCTGCTAAATCCTAAAATAAAAAATATATGCTTAGAATATGCTAAATTAAAAAATCGCAATTTTTTTTATTATATTCATTATGCTAAAGATCTGCTAAATTTAATACAAAAAATATGCTGAAAATCTGCTAAATAACTTTTTTAGTATTATTTAATAAAGTCTTATTAATGAAAAAATACTTTTTTTAAACAATGTTTATAAAAAATTATATTTTCATACTTTTTTAAACTATCTTATAACAAATATAAAAGTTTACCCCTTACTTCGGAAATGTTTTCAAAACTTATAGGAGGTTTATCGAACAAATTTTATGTGAAGAATTTGTTTTGTAAACCTCCTAGAACTTTGCAAAGTGTTTATGAATTGAGAGGTAAATTTTTACATTTATTCTAAAATACTTTAAGATACTTTTTGTAAATACTGTTTAATCTTTCTTTGAGACTAAAAAAATAAACTTTCTCATTTAATTTTTTCACAATAAATGTAACTGATTTTAAATTTTTGCAAGATTTTTTTATGGTTTTTGTAGCATTTTCAAATTATAGTAGTATATCAATACTATTAAAAAAGTTTACACTGAAAAAAGAATTGAATAATTACGCATGAAATAAATAGTTATGAAAACATTGTTATTGTTATAAATAGTGTTACAGAAAAAATTATTTTGTTAAAAAATGTGCTAAAAATATGCTTTTATTAAATAAAACAAAATATACTAAAAAAACTGCTTTTGTCCAACAGAATATGCTAAAAAGCAGTTAGCATATTTTTACAAAAAAAATATGCAATTTCCCAACTCAATCTGCTAAATCTAGCAGAAAATATGCTAAAATGGCAACACTGGAACATACTTAAAAAAAGAGAGCATTTTTTGTGAATGTGTGAGTGCGTTTGTGTGTGTGTGCGTGTTGAGAGCGTGCATTTCGTGTTTACAAAATTTTTTGATATTTTTTGTTCCCTCAACCATGTTCCCTAGTGTGTAGGCAGCTTAAGAATACGTGTGAATTGAGCAGGGACAATTGTCCTATGGACAGGGCTGCCAGATGATTTTGATGACAAATCGGTACTTTTTCTCAAAAAAATCGGCATTTTCGGCACTTTGATTTTAAAAAATCGGCAAAAAATCGTCAATTTAAAAAATACTCATTTATGTAAGTTACTTTACATAAAAAAATATGTGAAAAATACATTTCGTGTAAAATAATATGTTTTAAGTTTAACAATTAAATAAAAATAAAGGCTTAAGAGGTTAATCACAACTGTGTCGATTGTCGACCGACGACAGCAAAAGTCGTCGCGAATAATTTAAATTCAGCGACAATCGACCGTCGACATTTGTTGACGTTTAGAAAAAAATTGAAACAAAACAAGAATATGGTTGTATTTTTTTCGCCACAATTCTTCACCAATTCAATTGGTTTTCCATTAATTATTGTTGTTTTACATTTTTTTGTATTTAATTTTGCTTTTTTACGGTAAATTATGTATTTTTATTTACAATTATATATCTTCTGTCAAAAAAATAAATTTTTTGTAAATAAAGTACGAATTTTTGCAACTTTAATACGAATTTTTGCAACTCTGTTCCCTTAATTAGTTAAAAATATGGCAACTATTTAAAAAATATTTTGAGTGTGTATTAGTGTGTCGTCACGAAAATAGAATATATTCTATTACGACGACAAATCGCCGAACGACATGGCGACATTTTGCTTCCCATACAAAATATATGAAAAGGCACATGTCGTTGTCGTTGTCGACCCAGTTCTGATTAATCTCTAAGAGATAAATGAAATGATAATAAAAAAAATTTAGTTGTAATTTAATGAATATTTTTAGGATACATATTCAGATATTACCTCACCAATACTATGTACATAAATTAATTTTACAGTTGGTTCCTAATTTTTATTCAAAAAATAAAAATTGTTTTTTCGACCTTTTTATTGATTAATTAGAAATTTATTAATTCATTTCGAGGCCAATTTCCTTATTATGAATAATAAGTACTTTTTTCAAAAACTGCTATTTTTCTTCATCAGGATATTCTCCTAACAAATACTTCACAGAGTTTTTGCTTTCAAAAACCTCTACACTTTCAGGAATGAAAAGACGATCGTTTCGGGGATTTTCCAGAAGAACTATTTTTACAGCTTTTAAAAATAGTTCTTCTCCGAACTTAAGGTACCCGTACACCTTGAAATATTATGCAAATATTGGATCTTTTTTATCACTGGATTTATTTTATTTCGTTTAAGTACACTCAGAAAATAAATACAATCACTTTTTGTTAGTTGTTTTTGAAGGTTTTTCCGTTGAGTTGTTTTTAAAAATAATAACAGTTGTTCGTAGAAGAAAAATAATTTTTAACTTTTTTCACAAGTTATTTAAAAATCTAACTAAATGAAAATAGGGATATTTCGTAACAGTCAAATTTTCTAGTCAATTTTTATTGTTTTAAAGTAAAACAAAAAGAACCAAAAACAGGTATTTTTTAGTAAAAGTTGTTTGAAATAAAAAAAACAACAATACAATTATTTGAATTGTTTTTATTTTTAATTTTTTAGTAAAATCAAATATAAATTTAGTTCTTCGCACCATTTTGCTTGTTATTTTTATAGTAAAAATAAATTAACTTTAAGTTGATTTTACGGTTTCTTATAGTCAATTATTGGTAGTCAAAAACAAATAAAAAAATTGTTCAATTAAATGAAAATGTGAGTAGACCGGTTTTTAACTGAATTTTATTCGTTTTAAATTGTATTTTTAGTTAATTTTACCTTCAAAATAATTTGTGTGTATTCACATTTTGTTTTTTAACTTTCAAAATTTAGTATATTTCTCAAAATCTAATACTTATTCGCTAATATAAGGCGTGTTCGTTTACTTACTACAAGTTACTACTATTACTACAGCTGGAAAAATTCAATACAAAAAGTAAACAAAACTTTCCAATTGTAGTAAAAGTAGTAAGAATTTGGAGTAAACGAACACACTGATAATGTGAATGAAAATCATTAAATTTTGTAAAAATGTGAACACCGGGATTGAAGTAAACTAAATCCAAAATAGATTTATAAATAAAATAAATTCGTTTTGGATTTAGCTTAATTTAATTCCAGAAATTGCGTTTTCGAAAAATTAAAATTTTTTCTTTCACATTATCCTAGCGAATGAGTGTAGAATTTGGATAAAAATATTAAATTTTGAAAATTAAAAAACAAAATAAAATAAATCTAAAACTAAATAGAGTGATTAAAAAAAGGCCTATTATTGGTGCGCCCCTCTCCAGAGAAAAGGTTGTAATGTCTGTCTACATTCCTTAATTTGTAGAGCCCAAAAAAAAAAAAATACTATGGCTCGTATATTCATGCATTTATAATCGTGTTTTATGTACATAAGATGTATTATGATTAAAATCTAAAAATATGCACTTAAGATTTTATAAATATGCATTTATTATTGATTTTTCCAACGTTTTTGATATTATCAATTCAGTTTTAGTATTACATATTTGTCTTTTAAAGTAGTTTAAACATAGAAAATTGCCATTAATCATCGTCAGAAATTGATTTAACTTTGATATTTTTGTATTCGGGATCAAAAAAATTTTGAAAATTATTTAGAAATCAGAAGAGAATATTGTTCTACCTAAAGTGCAAATCCTAACATGATTTGTAAATCACAAAAAATTAAAATTTCGTGTTTTAGAGTTTTAACAAAAAATCGGCATTTTTCGACCAAAAATCGGCAAATCGGCATTTTGCATATTTTTTAATAAAAAATCGGCAAAATGCCGAAAAATCGGCAATTATGGCAGCCCTGCCTATGAAATGAACACCACTGCTCTAAAGCGTGTCTCAGCATGCCGTTGGACTGTTGAGTCTAACCACATGCAAACATTTTCTGGCGTATTGACGCTGAACCTCCATTGTGAAGACAATGGTTGTATATGTGTTGCTGAACTTTGTTTTTTATGAGAGTTCAGTAACCTGTCCTAGGATTTGTCTTGTGACATGTCACAAGGGCTAAATTTCCCCCTCCTATGACAACGCCATGTAAAAGTGACCAGTCTATTTCAAATAAAGGGGTCAGTTCGGTGACAGTTTGTTAAAATATCCCGTAGGGTACATTCACACTTTCTTTACATGGATGTGTGTGTACATTTAGTGTATGTGTGGAGAGCACCAGCGGTCGGAAATGAGGTTTATACGGGGCAGTATACATAGAAAAATTTTAAATTTTTTATATTTTTTTCATTTTAACTTCGGCAAATATCATTAAATTAAAATGATAGGCTAAATGAGTTCGAAACTAGTAATAGAAATGAAAAACAATGATTTTTCAAAATGAAAGTTCAATGGTTTTAACTTTTCCATCTCTGAATATCATCAAATATCGGGAGTATTTTTTGAAAATATGGGAACATTGTATCTCTATATCGCAAGGTTGTATCTCTACATTTAAGTTGTGCTAAGTAGAGTCAGTCACGCAGTAGCGTTTGTACGTTCAGTTGAGCTCTAGTAAATCATTGTGAAATTGTTTGTAGTGTTAAATTAATAAACAAAAAGTTTGTGTTGCTTATTTTTAATTCCGCCAGCCAGGTTTATTTAAAGTAAATAAACGTACGTTTTTGAAGGTAAAACGTAACAATTGGTTTCTGAATTTAGATTGGTTATTTTGATTGCAATAGAAAAGAATCCGGTTTATCTAAAGGAGATAAACCAACGTTTTTAAAAGGTAAAAACGTAACGATATTATTTATACAATTCTAATATATTTACTTTTACTAATATGTCGTTTTTGCTATTAAAGGGGTATACATAGGCTTTATTAAAATCCGTTTTAGTTAAACCAATTATACAAATTATCGGAAGAGCTGAAAAATAAAGAAAAAATGTTGACACTTTAAGGCCTCAAGTGAAAACTTAAATTCAAGGAATTTAACTAAAAAGTCAATTCCTTAGGGAATTAAACGATAAAGTTAATTCCTAAGGGAATTAAACAAAAAAGTTAATTCCTTAGGGAATTGAACGAAAAAGTTAATTCCTTAGGGAATTAAAAGAAAAATTTTATTACAGTAAAACTCGTTTAATACGAACTCGGATAAGACGAATTCTTGGTTAGTGTGAACTAGTTTGAAATTTCCGACTTTTTGGCAGCAATTTCAATATAAAAAACATCCGTTAATACGAACTCGCTTACTACAAACCCTCGATTGCAACGACCATCAGAAAGGTCCCACAAACAAATTTTCATAATTTTCCATTTCTAATACGAACTTTCCAAAATTTGCCAATTTTTTTATATATTTTTTTGTATTTTGACAAATTTTGAACCGAACATAGGTACAGAACAGGGTTCGTATTTGCACGCACATGTGCGCACATTTTCGCACATCTTGCACTTGCACATGTGCATGTGCAAATTTGTGTTTATACTTCGCACATGCACATGTGCATGTGCAAATTTTTGTTTATACTTCGCACATGTGCATGTGCGCATTTGACTTTATACTTTGCACTTTGCACTTGCACTTGCAAATACTATTCGCACATGCACATCAAAATGTGCATGTGCGAATGCTATCCACACATGCACATCTCCATGTGCGATGTGCGAATACAAATTCGCACATGCACATGTGCAAGTGCAGACTGGTACTTGCACATTACACATCAACATGTGTAAGTGCAAAATGTGCACACATGTGCGCGCACATGGATGCAAAAAATCGCTGAAATTGATAAAAGTTTCAATATCAGAAAAAAAAAACGCCGAAACAAGAAAAAAAAATGCAAAAATTTTTAAAAATCGTTAAAATTGAAAAAAAAAACACCAAAAATCGCCAAAAATTTGAAAAATTGCCAAAAATGAAAAATTTTGAAAACATCGTCAATATTTGAAAAAATTGCCCCAAATTAAAAAAAATCGTCAAAAATTTGAAAAAGTCGTGAAAAATTGAAAATTTTTTTAAAAATTGAAAAATTTTGTAAAAATTTTGAAAAAATCGTCATAACTTGAAAAAATCGTCAATATTTGAAAGAATTGCCCAAAATTAAAAAAAATCTTCAGAAATTATACAAAATATCGTAAAAATTTTGAAAAAATCAACAAAATTTGAAAAAAGTACCAAAGTCGTCAAAATTTCAAAAAGTCGACAAAAATTGGAAAAAATCAAAAAATTTTAAAAATTTAAAAATTTTGTAAAAATTTTGAAAAAATCGTCATAACTTGAAAAAATCGTCAATATTTGAAAGAATTGCCCAAAATTAAAAAAAATTGTCAGAAATTATACAAAATTCAAAATATCGTAAAAATTTTGAAAAAATCGACAAAATTTGAAAAAATCGTCAATATTTGAAAAAATTGGCCGAATAGTCAAAATTTAAAAAAAATCGTCAAAAATTAGACAAAATCGCCAAAATTGCGAAATATCGTAAAAATTTTGAAAAAATTGTCAATATTTGAAAATATTACCAAAATCGTCAAAAAAAAGTCTTTAAAAATTGAAAAAAATTGCCAAAATTGAAAAAATATTGCCCAAATAGTCAAAATTTAATAAAAAAATCTTCAAAAATTAGACAAAATCGCCAAAATTGCGAAATATCGTAAAAATTTTGAAAAAATTGTCAATATTTGAAAAAATTACCAAAATCGTCCAAATTTCAAAAAGTCGTCAAAAATTGGAAAAAGTCGGAAAATTTAAAAAAAATTGCCAAAATTGAAAAATTTTTAAAAAATATCAAAATTTCAAAAAGTCGCCAAAAATTGGAAAAAAATTGCAAAATGCCAGAATTGAAAAAGTCGTAAAAATTTGTGAAAATCGACAAAATTTGTTTCTCGAATTTATTTTTCCTTGTTCCAAAACCGTTGTCCGTTTTCATCTAACTAATTTAGTTTTCGAGATACGGGAGATATTCCAAATAAAAGCCCTTTTCGCTTAGTTTTCGAGAAAAACGCGATTTTAAAATCTAGCAATCTAGCAAGTCAAAATCTAGTTTCGCTATGGTGGTATTGGTGGCGAGTGTTTTCCTCTAGCTCTTCTAGTTTTCGAGATATGGACGATTTAAACTTTATATAAGCGATTTTCGCACTTATTTTTTCACAGATGACTCATTATGACTTCCGTGTTCCAAAACCGTTGTCCGTTTTCATCTAACTCATTTAGTTTTCGAGATACGGGAGATATTCCAAATAAAAGCCCTTTTCTCTCTACGACGCTTAGTTTTCGAGAAAAACGCGATTTTAAAATCTAGCAATGCAAGTCAAAATCTATTCCCGCTATGGGGGCGAGTGTTGAACTTTGGTGCACTCAGTTTTCCTCTAACTCTTCTAGTTTTCGAGATATGGACGATTTAAATTTTATATAAGCGATTTTCGCACTTATTTTTCCACAGATGACTCATTATGACTTCCGTGTTCCAAAACCGTTGTCCGTTTTCATCTAACTCATTTAGTTTTCGAGATACGGCAGATATTCCAAATAAAAGCCCTTTTCTCTCTACGACGCTTAGTTTTCGAGAAAAACTCGATTTTAAAATCTAGCAATACAAGTCAAAATCTAGTTCCGCTATCGGGGTATTGGTGGCGAGTTTTGAACTTTGGTGCACTCAGTTTTCCTCTAGCTCGTCTAGTTTTCGAGATATGGACGATTTAAATTTTATATAAGCGATTTTAGCACTTATTTTTCCACAGATGACTCAATATGACTTCCCTGTTCCAAAACCGTTGTCCGTTTTCATCTAGCTCATTTGGTTTTCGAGATACGGGCGATATTCCAAATCAGCAGACTTGTATTTTTGTGATAAATATTTTAGCCGAGTCACATTTTTGTTGTACATATTTTAGCCGAGTCACATTTTTATATCTTTCTTCCGTCCAAAATGCAAATCTGAAAATATCGAGTAGTAGTTTTAAGTATCGAGTACCCAAAAAAAAAACACAAATACTCGATACTCAGTACCCACTACTCATATTTTTACCAGCACTAGTCTAGATAGCCAGTTATTAAAATGTGTCTAACTTTTAACTATAATGGAATTATAAAATACTTTAAGCCTGTTTTCGGGCTATTTCTAAACAATTCTAAAGCTTTGAAAACAACAAAATTTTCGTTGATATGTGTGTATGTAGCTTCAGCCACAATTTCTCAAATCACTTGGGTGAACTGAAGTTTGAATGAAAACTAATCCAAGTATTTAATAAAATAACACTCTCCAATTTTTAATAATAAATAAAAGGATACACAAAATTAAAATTTTTTTAATTCAAATTTGATTTCTAACATTTTTTGTTTAAATGTTTGTAAATTCAAATCTTTGTTTTCAATATTTTTTTAATACTTTTTGATATTTCTCGTTCACTTCAAATATTCTGCAAGTAAAATAAAAAAAAGAAAATCTAAAATAAGTGACATATCAATCAAAACCAGTCCTTTTTTGATTTCAATGAAAATTTTTTCTGTTATTTATTTTAAATATTGTTTAAATAACCGGTATAAACAGTAAAAAAGGCAAATGAATATTTCGTCTTACTTTTATTTAGTGTTGACCTCTAAAATAATTACGTTTATATTTATGTTATTTCTTTTATTTTTAAAAATATTTTATGTTAATATGTATATATGTATGACGTGAATTTTATTTTAATTTTTTAATGCTATTTTCTTTTCAATATACTCGTATATTTTTTCAACATTCCATATTTTATTTCACATACATATTTAAGGGCTTTTATATTTAATCTAAATCATGGTGAGTCATCGGTGGAAAAATAAGTGCGAAAATCGCTTATATACAATTTAAATCGTCCATATCTCGAAAACTAGAAGAGCTCGCCACCAATACCCCGATAGCGGAACTAGATTTTGACATGTATTGCTAGATTTTAAAATCGCGTTTTTCTCGAAAACTAAGCGTCGTAGAGAGAAAAGGACTTTTATTTGGAATATCTCCCGTATCTCGAAAACTAAATGAAAACGGACAACGGTTTTGGAACAGGGAAGTCATAGTGAGTCATCTGTGAAAAAATAATTATTTAAAATTTAAATCGTCCATATCTCGAAAACTAGAAGAGCTAGAGGAAAACTGACTGCACCAAAGGTGGAAATCCACCACCACTAAGCCTCGCAGAGAAAAATAAATGCGAAAATGAGTTTTGCGATTTTTCATCGTTTCTAATTCTGACGATTTTCATGATCATGATGATTTTTTAAATTTTGGGGATTTTTTTCAATTTTGAAAATTTTGACGATTTTTAAAAATTTTTGACGATTTTTTTTTAATTTTTGAAGATTTTGTCAAATTTTGACTTTTTTTCAATTTTAGTGTTTTTTTTCAAATTTTGGAAATTTTTTTCCATTTTGGCGATTTTTTTCGAATTTTTAACGATTTTTTCAATTTCGGCAATTTTTTTAAATTAAATTTTTTTCAAATTTTTGACGATTTTTCAAATTTTGACGATTTTTTTCCACTTTTTGGGATTTTTCCAATTTTGGAAATTTTTTAAAATTTTGGCGATTTTTTTTAATTTTTGAGATTTTGTCAAATTTTTCACAATTTTTCAAATTTTTACTTTTTCTTTCGAATTTAGTGTTTTTTTCAAATTTTGGAATTTTTTTCAAATTTTGACGATTTTTTAAAATTTTGGCTATTTTTTTCCAATTTTTAACGATTTTTTCAATTTTGGCAATTTTTTTAAATTTTGCAGATTTTTTAAAATTTTTGACGATTTTTCAAGTTTTGACGATTTTTTGTGATTTTACCAATATCGGCGATTTTTTTAAATTTCGGCGATTTTTTTAAAATTTGAAATTTTTTTTTTTAAATTCTGCAATTTTTTAAATTTTAAAGATTTTTTTAAATTCGGCGATTTTTTCATATTTGTGAATTTTTTTTTAAATTTTTGGCGATTTTTTGAAAATTTGGACAGTTCTTTTTTAATTTCGGCGATTTTTTTCAATTTTGGCGATTTTGTATCCATTTTTGCATTTTTTTTTTAAATTATTATCGATTTTTTTTATATATTTGCGATTTTCGACAATATTAGCGATTTTTTTCTAATGTTAGCTGTTTTTTTAATGCACGTGCATATGCACTTGCACTAGCACATGTGCATGTGCGAATTTATATTCGCACATCGCACATGTGCAATACTATTCAAACATGCACATCTTGATGTGCGAAGTGCAAAATATTTTCGCACATGCACATGTGCATGTGCGAAATATGAAGTCAAATTCGCACATGCACATGTGCAAGTGCAAAGTATAAACAAAAATTTGCACATGCACATGTGCATCTTTTGTCTGCACATCAATTTTTCGCATGTGCATGTGCGCACATGTGCGTGCATTACGAAGCCTGGTACAGACATTTTTTTCTTAAATTTACTGCAAACAAGTTATTTCAGAAATCAAGTAAAAATATTTTACAATTTTTGAAATTCTTTTAAGGATTATTAAATATTTTGTGTATAATTAAAAAAATTTAAACAAAATTTTGTCGAACCTCGCTTAAAAAGAACTAATTTGTCTGGTCCACCGGAGTTCGTCTTAAGCGAGTTATACTGTACTTAGGAAACTAAAAGAAAAAGTTAATTTCTTAGGGAATTAAATGTACAAGGGAAAGAATTCCTTGACTTAAAATTGAATTAACTAGTGTTGAATGAATTCTTTAGTGAATGAATTCTTTAATTTTAATGCTTAATGCTTTGGTCAGGGAATTCATTCACACGAATTAATTCCTGCTTATGTCTTATTAATGAATTCATTCCTTGAATTAAGAAACTGAATTAAATTTTAGGGAATTCATTCCAAAAAGATATTAATTCTTTAAATCTCTGCTACTTCTTTCTATTCCACTTATTTTTTTTTTACTTATAACCTCATTTCTCAAAACACTACACCTCACTTCACCTAATTTTTTAAAATTTTGTAAAACTCGGTGATGAACGCGGTGATTGTCGGGTGTTGACTTACGTAGTTTTTAAATAAAATTATAAGAAAAAATAAATTTTGTAAATCATCAGAGCGTTATTTTGATCACTTGAATTTGTCAAATATATCTCTTGCATTTTTTAGGTGTTGAATGAAAAATAATGCAATTAAACACCAAAAACTTAAAAAAACACTAGTAAAAAAATTAATTAACGATAATTACGCTAAAAAATATATGGATAAGATAATCCAGCGGAATAAAGGCAATTATAATATGACTTTATTTTTCAAAAATCTTATTGAAAAAGTACAGCGCAGAAAATTAATTAATTAGACTTAATTAGCGAATAACATTCCGCAACATAGACGTACCTAGACCATTTTTCTGGGGTGGGCAAGCGACCCACTAATTTTCTGCTGTTTATTTGCCCATTCTCACACTCTTAATCCTAAAAAACACTTTCGGCATTATGCTTACAATTTTTTCACACAAAAAAAAAACTTAAAAATGAATCCTTGCCTTCTAATAAAATTTTCATAATTTTCAAAATTAAATAATCCTGGTAATAATCATAATTTTCAAAATTAATAAACTCTGAACAGTGCATTTATTTTTCTGAAGAAAACCTCGTACAAGGAATGTATTCCAAGCTATATTCTCAGATTATTATGAAATTTAGATATTTAATAGAGGAAAGAAATCTAAGATCAACCTGTCTAATTCGTCCACCTCGGACGAACCCTATCTAACCCCATATTCTGACCACTTAAATTACCAAGGTGGACAAAAATAGTGAGGTGTTCATCTTACAATTTTTGTTTCTACAAAATATTGAAATTTCATTAAAATAACATAGTAGTGCTTAGTTTGACTAATTATTCGTTTAGAAAACTATGAAATCCAAGATATTTAAATCACCAAGAAAGATTCTGTGTTATTTTTCTATTACACAGTACAACAGCCAATCTGGGGGGTGAGAAATTCCAAGTCAGGGTGATGGTACTAGGTCAGTATAGTAAAACCGTCAAAGGGTTTGGCGTTCGTATGTGTCATTTTTTTTATGTCCTTTTAAATTTTTTCCTTATCTTGATGTTTTTTCGCTTAGTTGTAACTCGAGAACCACTTGTCCGATTTTGATGAAACAAATTTAGAAAAATTTAGAGTTACAATTTCTTTAATCCGTTCATATAACATTTTTCGTTATAATCAACAGTTTTGCCGGTAAAAATAAATTTGTGGAGAAACAAAAATATTTTTTTGCCTAAAAATTAAATTTTTTTTTTTTTAAATTCATAAAAAATTTTAATTTTTAGGCAAAAAAATATTTTTTTTTCTCCACAAATTTATTTTTACCGGCAAAACTGTTGATTATAAAGAAAAATGTTATATGAACGGATTAAAGAAATTGTAATTCTAAATTTTTCTAAATTTGTTTCATCAAAATCGGACAAGTGGTTCTCGAGTTACAACTAAGCGAAAAAACATCAAGATAAGGAAAAAATTTAAAAGGACATAAAAAAAAATGACACATACGAACGCCAAACCCTTTGACGGTTTTACTATACTGACCTAGTACCATCACCCTGACTTGGAATTTCTCACCCCCCAGACAATAATCCCAAAAATGTTCCATAGTGTTATTGAACAACTTTGCGGCAAGGTTGGCAACCGAAAAGAATAACGGTATTGGAATCGGTATTGGTATCGATTTTTTGTTTGTTTCGGTATTGGTATCGGTAACGGTATTTCATTTGTATCGGTACCGGTATGACCGAAACCGAAACATCAATACCGGTACGTACCGGTATTATTGAAGAATTGTGTTTTCACAATAAATTATGTGTTGTTGTAAAAAAACACAATGTTGCTAAACCAAATTAAAAAAATAATAGCAATATGCTACTAGCAATACGATTTTTTATTAAAAACACAGATGAAATTCAATTAATTTTAAATTTTGCATATTTTGTATAAATCAATTCATATTTTTATTGTGAAAAACGTAAAAAAAAATATTTTATTAGATACCGATTCAAAGGGGGAATAAATGCAGATTAGATTAAATTCATTACGATGTGTGTACAAAAACAAAAGACTTAAGAAACAAACTTTATTATTTATTATTTCATTTGTAGAATTAATTAATTACATAAATGTTTGGTCAATGTTACTTTTAAGAACCAACTTAATTACAATATAAAGTTGGATATTTAAATATCAACCATTTCAGAACAAAAATTTTATATTCTGAACTACAAACAAAACATTAATTTAAAAAAAAATTGTTTAAACCTTCTAGCCTACGTTCCTTTGCAGTTAAATTAATACTATATGGTCGGCACGAAAAATAAATTATGAGTTCTTCTTTTTCGTTGCCTATACCTTCATAAAAATTTCATTGACTTTTCCCCAAACGAATTGATTCGATTGTCCCAACCTCATCTGACAACCGAATTAAAAAATTCACTTGTATGAACGGAATTGTTTTGAGAGTATACTTTAGGCGATATAGGCCAAAATAGATCTAGATTGAAAAGTTATAAAGCTAAAGCACTAAGAGAATTATGTCGGTAAACTTGATTGCAATCGTAATTAAAAAAGTGTACACTTCAAATGCATTTAAAATTAACTGATATTGCAGTTATTTTAACTACAATTACAATTGAAAATAACTGCAATTACAGTTAATTCAAATGCAATTGCATTGTGCATTTTTTTTAACAGCAAATGCAGTTAATTTTATCGACATAATTCTCTGAGTGTATAATTACAATTCAAAAAAGAGTAAAAAGTTAAAGTCTGGGTTGCAAACTATACCATTTTGTCTTAAAGTCAAGTGCACTTTGTCGATAGCATCAACTGAAAATGACTGTTAAAACGAAGGTACATACAGTTAAAAAGCGACAAAATAACAAAACGTTATTATTTTTAGCTTTTGAAAAATAACTAACAAAAGCAATAAAAATCTTTAACAATTTCGTTAAATTAACAAACAAATTTTTACTACAAAAATTTTAATACAACTGACAAAATTGGTAAAAAAAAAACTACTGTTGTTGGGCGCCATTATGTGCGGATCTTTGCTGAAGCTGTTTAGTTCAGAGCCCTACCGAAGGTAGACGCTGCAATATGTATGACGGATAGAAAAATCATACATATTATTTTTCCAAATTGATGTTGCGGTCGCTGGGGATCGAACCCGCAACCCCATGCGTAACAGTCCAAACACTAACCATTATACCATCACCCTTGTTATTTCTTAGGAAATAACAAGGGTGATGATTACGTTGTGCACGTTAAAGAGATGTTAACTCACTTCCAGAATCTTGGCTGCAACATGAGCATCAAAGTACACTACCTGCACAGCCACTTAGATCGTTTTCCTGAAAATCTAGGAGACTTGAGTGAAGAACAGGGCGAACGATTCCACCAAGATATCCGGACAATGGAGGAACGTAACCAGGGTCGCTGGGATACACACATGATGGCTGATTTTTGCTGGAGTATTCAGAGTAACACTTCGTTATTCAAAAATAGAAAATCGAATAAAAGAAAATTCCAGAGTTTGTAGTTTATAATAATTATTTATTTTCTTATTTTATTTCTTATAATAAATTTAAATAATAAAATATAAATTTTCTACTGTTTAATACATTTAAACTCATCTAATTCAAATGTTTTTCCGAAGAATAGAATCAGTATTGTAGGTAGAGGTTTGCCAAAAAATACAGAAATGTTACTATGTAATGAATTTTTGATGTGAAAATTTTTACATAGCATGTGGAAAATGTTTTCAAAATTCAATAAATCGAAAGAAAACTACTCAATTTTATGTATATCAAACAATAAACTAAAATTTTGTGAAAATGAGGGAATTCACTTAATTGTGAATAAATTCGAAAAGAATCAATAGATTTTTATGATCGATATCTCATTTTGTTGCTATTACATGTGCTTTGCGATAAAGCAATAAATCTGAATAATTTTCGCCGTTTTCGATTATTCATGATTATTTTAAAACCAAAAAATTTGCTATTTTCACGTAAAAAAATATATTTTTGATTATAACTCCGAAACTACTGACCCCATTGAAACGCAATATATAAACGGATTAAAGGTTATGTAAATCTCAATTTTTCTAAGTTTATTTTAATAAGATCGGACTAACCCTTTTTGAGTTATTATTTATTATGTGGAGAAACTTCTAAAAAAATTTATAATTTTACTAAAAAATTGTTTAAAAAAAACCTCTCCATAGAATTTTAAATTTGGACCATATTTGTACTACTGGAACCACAACACATCAAAATTGTATAGTGGTTTTCAAAGCCTTTAAATTTTTTTCGATTTTGTTGCCTTGTGTTTTCAGTTTTATCAATTGTATTTCAGAAATTATCAACTGTTTTTCAGATTTATCAATTGTATTTCAGAAGTTATCAGAAGTATTTCAGAAATTGTCAATTGTATTTCAGAAATAGTCAATTGTATTTCAGAAATTAGCAATTGTATTTCAGTAATTACACAGTACAACAAAATAAGAAAAATTTGATGCATCGGAGTTACGACACATTATTTCTAATAGACTTTGGACGCAGATGACGAATATGGCCATAACATTTTAAAGTTAGCTATAGTTTAAGAAATATTTGCAAAAACTAAAATTGACTAAAACTGAAAATGATAGACTTTTTTAATACCTAAAGGAGTCTGTGATAAATCTTAAATTATAAAACTAAGATAAATCAATTCAGAAATGTAAAACATATATTTTCTAATCAATTTCAACGAAATTTTAGATAATTTAAGAGCAAACCCCTAAAAGATAATGATTTTAAAAGAGGCATGCATGTTACTTTTGCCATAGTAAATTCATATAAAATTAATTTGAAATAAAAAAGGTATAACATTTGAATTTCAGATTGATTTTTCTGCAAATGTTCATTCAGAAGTTGTAATTCTTTTGATAAAATGAATTTAGTGGAATATGAATTTATGCCATGTGGTAAGATTTTGAAAATCCGATTAAGGGATTTTACTAAATTTGCAAAATAGGAAAATAAGTGAAGTTTTCACTTTAATTGCAATTATATCCTTGTTCCTTTACCTAATCAAAATAAGTTGATATGGTTCTAAAACAGTGGTCGGCACCCATAGCCACCAGTGGCCGATCATAATCGGCTTTTCACACGTACACAACACGAATGGCAACAAAACTCTCAACTAAGAGCATAACAAATAAAAATATTACATTTAGTAGAATGGTAGCTTTCAACAAAGCAGGTTGATGTCGCTTTGTTTAAGAAATTTTAGAAAAATAGTACACTTTAAAATTTTTCAATTAGACGAGAACAGGAAATTTATTATGAATTATTTTTATTTCTTTATTTCATTCATTTAAATTTACTAACTAATGGAATACTTTTTTAAGAATAAATAATTTATACACAAAAAGTAGATATTTTCTAAATAAAATTTATTATGAATTATTTTTATTTCATTATTTTATTATTATTTATATTCATGCATTCATTCATTCATGCATGCATACATTCATTAATTCATTTCTTCATTAAGAAATTAATTACAATTAATTACAAATATAAATTTAAAAATTATAAAATAATTTCTCACAGTGTAAAGACACCCAATACATTCACATTGGTAGCATTCGGCAGATAAACCTTAAACTGATACCGGTGACTTGCAGCGCTTTGTGATTACTTACTCTGCTGAACGATGTTTTCTTTGTTTTGTTTTTAAATACATTTTTTCTATAGTTTCCTTTTATTTTTTAAAATTTTTGTTTTCGAATTATATTTTTATTTGTCATTCTAACAAAACAATTTTTATTGTAAACGTACAATAACAAATGTATCACTTATTGATCAAAAGAAGCAAACATTTTTACGCTACCAAAATATGACAGAGCTACCTGAGTGCTCAGACTGAGCGGTTAATGATCAGGTCGTTCGGCAGATAGTTGTACAACTGTTGTAGAACTGTAGACTATTAAATTGTATCTGCCGAACGCACCCATTCTCTCTTTCTGCCGACCACTGTTCTAAAAGCACAAAGTCTATATTTTTAGGTATATGAATAAAAAAGAAATTTTAAAGAAAAAATTGTCTTTTTGCTAAAATTTAATTTGCGAATATTTCAAAAAGTGGAGCTTATATTAAAACTTGGTGTTCATATTCGTGATATTCATCCTAAAATCTATCAGAATTGATATGTCGCATTTCCGATGCATTTTTAGTGTTGTACTTTGTTATCAATTGTATTTCAGAAATAATCAAATGTATTTCAGAATATGTGACCTTCTCCAAGAAAGGGACCTAGTGTGTGAAAATGAAGTTTTGAGAAGAACGAATTTAAAGTTAAATTAAAAATAAAATTTTAATTAGGTTCTTCACAAGGGGTGTGCTATCTGTTGTATCGTTGTATCGTCCTAACAAAAAACAGAGTTGTTAAACTTTTTATTTGGCTTTAACAACGATTTTCTTTTGGGTTTTCTATCTATTAGCACACTCAAACATAGGACACTAAACATACGTAAAAATGTTGTATCGTGATATTCTCAAATGTTGTATTTTTTCAATTTAAATTCTAACAACTCTGTTTTTTGTGAACAACCTTAATGTTTTTCTCATTTTTATCGAAACCCGTTTTTTGACACACTAGGGGTCTTTTCTCGGAGAAGGTCACATATGTTGATTGTATTTAGTAGTTAATAGAGAATATTTTATACAATTGATAATTTCTGAAATACAATTGATAATTTCTGAAATACAATTGATACATTTGAAAAACAATTGATAAGTTCTGAAATACAATTGATAAAACTAAAATTTAATTGATTATTTCTGAAATACAATTAATAAATCTAAAATAAAATGATAATTTTGGAAATACAATTGGAAATGGTGTAGAAATGTAAGCAAACATACCCATAGATAAAAAATATATTTTTTAATTACTTCTACATATTTATTTACAGCGTATTATCCGCAAAACCGCCGCAGTTTATCGTTTAAAAGTAAAAGATTTTATGAAAACTAAAAGAAATGTCACTGTTTTAATTAATGCCTTTAAAAATCAACCAAACCTCTGGAACAAAAACTGCTTGCGACTTAAAGGAAAACGGCAAGAATATTTAGAACAAATTGCACAAGAGCTTAAAAATGAAATAAATGTAGACTTTACATGGGTTCAGACTGGTTTTCTTGTATCGTATCTATGCCAAAAATACCGAGAAGACTTAAAGGGAATCAAAGCAAATGTGGAAGATAACATAAATAAATTGACTCCATCGTGGTATTTTAAAGAATTACATTTTCTAAAACCGCGAATAGAAAATAATTATATTGCACAGTTAAATGCTGATCTACCGGATTTGTTACCACACGAAATTTTACAAATATTGGATATTTACAAAAATCTTTCCTATCTTTGGAACACAAATATAATTGAACATTATTGTACAAATAAAAAAACCGAGGCTATGAATAAAATGTTGCAAATAATGGCCACACAAATGAATATAAAAATTTCTGAAGCTATATTGGAGGAGTATTTACGTACCATACACGATTGTTTTAGTAAATTAAAACGTAAAAAATTAAATATTGTACCTAAAAGGAATTACGATTTTGATGAAGAGGAAACCAAAGAAGATTACTATGAACATATGCTTTTTCTGTATGAGCATGTGGGTCCATTTAAGTGTTCCGAATGTAATCAAGATATTAAAGGCGCACTTAGCTATAAAATACACAAATCACAACATGATGGTTCCGCCCCTCTTAAATGCTCTGTGTGTAAAAAAGAATTCACATCGCCCACTACCTATACTAACCATGCAAGGCGTCATATGGAGGACACCAAATATGAGTGCAAAGAATGTGGTAAGAAATTTTATGGTTCACGAGAACTAAATATACATATGCGTGATCATACTGGTGCTAAACCATTTTGTTGCGAAATTTGTGGTGCTTCATTTCGACACGTTCAAGGTTTCACTAATCATCATCGACGACATGAAAAAAATTATTTACATACATGTCACATATGTTCCAAAGGATACTATACAATGGATCGTTTCAAAGATCACATGAATTCGCATACAAATACGCGTACTCATATCTGTAGTGTGTGCGGCAAGGCATTCATTAACAAAAAGGGGTTACTGCAACATTCGGTCATACATGAAGATATTCGAAGATATGCTTGTAAATTATGTGGTAAAACTTTTAAACACAAAACAGGAGTCAATCAACATATGAGAACTCATGGTATTCCGAAATGTGAAGAAAATAATACGGTTAACAAAGGTTTAGATATAATATAAATATAGGTTCATATGGATTCCAACATTGACAACAAAATCGTTTTATTCAAATATATTGAAATTAAAAATTTTAATTTTGTTGAAGAAGTTTCCCAGGTGGAAATTGCCCACGGTAGAAAAAAATAGTACTGGGAGAGCACTGTTTTTTTATTATGCCAGTACCACTTAAAATGTCCTTTGCCACTGTTTTCTGCTATTTTAACAAGATTTTTTCTATCTGACTATAGAATTTCAATATAACTTTTTTCATAACATTTTTTAATTAAAACAGCGAGAAACCAGAATATTTAAGAAAAACTTTTTATTTTCTAGTTTTGCAATTATTTAATATTTTATAACACAATAAAAAACAACAAAATTAATTTGAAACAAAAATATATATTTTTTATTATTTTATTAAAATTTAGGGTGATTTACCACCAGATTTTGAATTGTTTTTAGAGTACTGATTTTTACACAGTACACTGATTTTTTGTATTTACAGTACTGGCAAGTTACGGAATATTTTTGTATTTATAGTACTGGGAAAACACCAGGAAGTAACAAAATCCAACACTGGTCCAACGTGGGCAAATACCTACGGCCAAGCGTATATTGGTGTTATCATTTCGACACCGTACCAGTACTGGAAACGTAAAAAATCCGACACATCGCCAGTACATGCACTACTGTCTCCAACGCTGAGCCAGTACTGTGCCGTTCGTATTTTTCTATCTGGGTTTCTATTGAAAAATGGTACATGTGTAAGTATTTATATAAAATACATTTATAGCTATATTTGCTTACCTTTCGTTTTACGCGTCGTTTCAAGTTAGTTTGAAAAATTTTAAACCGTAAAAACGTGTAAAAACTTCTATATTTAATTAGATGAAATCTGATGAATATGTTTATATTAGAGCGACTCACCTTATATGGAGAGAAAAAAAGTAAAAAAGTGCCCCCCTCAAAATAAACTTTTGTTTGTTTTATGATGATTCCCAAAATATTTACAGAGGTATTCAAAATGAAAATTTAGCATAGAGTTAACATGAGTTTTATTCATAATACTGTTGTTAAACTCATTCTAGTATTGTTGCTAAATTCCTGCTAATGTTCTGTTATCAAACTAAACTCCAAAAAACAAAAAATTTCATTCACAATAATAAAAAAGCCTTGTATTTTCAAACACAGGGTTGGTCTTAATCGGTGTGCTAAGAAATCATTTTAAATAAACTCTATGTTAACAATCTGCTATGCCTAAAAAACATTCTAGTTAACAGCTCGTTGTGTGCGATGTATAAGAAGCTACTAACTTTTCATTTTGAAGACGGGGGTTAGGGTCTAGCAATGATATCTCACGAGCTGGACCATTTTTAAAAAAGGTATTTTTTTAGTTTTTGTAAGAATTTTGCATTTTAGCTGAAGACTACATACTCAATATGGGTATAATGAAAGGTTTTTTTGAGGCTCATCTAGCTATATACATAGTAGCATATCATACATGGGAATTTTTCATTACCATTGAAATTTCATTACCATTAGTTCATACTAATGACAATGAAAAAAATTTCATTACCATTTAATGGTAATGAAATATTTTTCATTAGAAAAATCATTACTAATGGTAATGAAATTACACTAATGCATAAAAAAACTAATTACAATTGATTAAAAATAATTTGTTTACATAAAAATTCAGACAAATGAAAACGAACAACGGGGTTGGCCGGAGAAGTTATAAAACATAATTTTTTAAGGAGGATCCATTCCATTCCGTTAAACTTTACCTGGATACAAATAACAATGGAATGGTAAGTAATATTTAATTTCAAATAAGCATGAGCCTGAATGAGCATATTCCATCTTCAATTTCAGCGAGTTTTACTCCATTTTTACGTTTTTCTGTCAATGTCAATTATTTTTTTTAATTTATTCATTATCAATGGTAATGAAATTTAAAATAATTGTCATTAATCAATGAAATTAAATTTTAGAATCATTACCATTAATTAAAAAAATGGTAATGAAAATAATTTCATTACAATTGATATCAATGCAATAGTAATGAAATCATCAATTGATTAGTCCACCTAATTAATTAGTTTGTAGCATATTCAATAATATAATATGCTACAAATGGATATGCTATAAAAAAACTACTTTTTGGCTCTTTTGCACGGAGATGTTTGTGATTTAAATGTCAAACTTACATATCCTAATCTATAGTCGATTTAAGTGAACACGTGTTTTAAATTTTTTTAAAATTCGCGATTTTTCGCGTTTTATCAAAAACTCAATGTGGTCGAAACAATATGTTCTAAATAGGGCAATATGGATACCATTGATTTTCTTTTGATGAGTAAATCGTCGCTGAGTGGATATAGTTTGGAATTTTTCAAATTAATACATTTTTCACGATGCTCTGGACCAAATTTTGATAAAATTTTTGAGTTACCCCAATTGAATAAAAAAATTTTATGAATTTTTTTGTAAGTTTATTATTCAATGTGTGTGAAGTTAAATTCCAAAGTTAAATTCCATTTTAACATAACACTGTTACTTTTAGCAGTTTTTATTTCTCAGACGCAATGGGTGCGTTCGGCAGATACAATTTAATAGTCAACAGTTCTACAACAGTTGTACAACTATCTGCTGAACGACCTGATCACTAATCGCTCAGTCTAAGCGCTCAGGTAGCGCTGTCATATTTTGGTAGCGTAAAAAATGTTTGCTACTTTTGATCAATAAGCAAAGGTTTAAAAGGCTTAATTCTTTCATTCACTTTTTAAAAATTAATGAAATTTGGGTTAAATTTCATTCCCTAATAGCATTCTTATGGAATTAATTCGAAAGCTTAATTCCCTATAGCTTTAATTATATGAATTCATTCTATTTTGATTGAATTCTTACTGAATGAAACCCAATTTACTTGAATTCATTTAATAAAAAGGTTAATGAAAAATGATTTGTTTTCATTCACTTAATCAAATGAAAAATTTTAATTTGCATGTAATTACTGAAATATTAGCATAATACAATGAAAAAGGTTTAAAATTCATCTAACAGAAATAAATAGTATCGTATGCTTTGTTACAGCTTGTATGCTTTGGTTTTGATTATATGTTAGTTTCAAACTACACTGCACTGAATGGTAATAAAATTTCTTCATTCAATTAGTAAAATGGTGGATGAACATGCGATTTGAATGATTCAAGTTAGGAATTCATTCGATTCATATTAAAGCTTTGTGAATGAAGCTTATGAATGAATTATTTACGAATGGTTTAAGGGAATGGTACATGAATATTTTTAAAATCTGAATTTAATTTTTCGTGAATTAAGCTTAAATTGAATTAAGTTTTTCGAAGCTCTGTCAATAAGTGATACATTTGTTGTTGTTCATTTACAATAAAAATTGTTTTGTATGAATGACAAATACAAACATACAAATATAATTCGAAAATAAAAATTTAAAAAAAATAAAAGCAAACTATAGAAAAAGTGTATTTAAAAACAAAACAAAGAAATCATTGTTCAGCAGAGTAAGTAATCACAAAGCGCTACAAGTCACCGATATCAGTTAAAGGTTTCTCTGCCGAATGCTACCAATGGGCAGGTTTACCAGATAAACCCACTACCGCTACAATTGATATGTAGCGCTTTATGATTACCTTAATCTGGTGAACGATGCTACTTTTGTTTTAAAATAAAAATATTTGTAGTGTTTTATTGATTTTTTCGAAATTTTTTATTCTTTTATAATTATATTTGTATATGTTTATTATTCTTTAAAAAAAATACACAAAAAAAACAAACGGCAGCTGATGTATCATTAACTGCTCACAAGTAGCGTAAAATTTTTACGCTACCAAAACAAGGTAGCGCTACCACAACATGGTAGCGCTACCTTAGCGGTAGCTAATCAAATCGTTCACCAGATTGTTGAGTAGCGGATTAGCAACAGGTGAGCGTCTGGTAAACGCACTCAATGTTAATGTTTTCTGTAGCACACTTTACAGCGTTAAATACTAAATTTAAATTCCATTGCAGAACACCGTAAACATTAACAGAACTTGCAAAATAAGTACCAAATATAATAACAATTTTTTTTTAGATATTATACCAATCAACTTCTGATTATTGTTTTTCATTTTTATAATTACTATAAATAAACATAATAAAAAATCAAAAAATTAATTTAAAATTAAAAGCTTTCTTGGATATTTCTTTATTTAAAAAAAAGTGGGAGCAAATTAGTAGTTTTGTACTTTCGTATGATAAGGTGGCCATTTTGGGAGAGGAAACGAAATGTGGCCTGGTGGAGTAAGTATCCACTAAATCCTAGTGTATGTCTGAGTCAAAAACTTTTCTGGATTTTGATCACGGGTGGGGCTATGGGCCATTTACTTTTAATCATACCCCATTTTTTTAACATCTTGGTATTTTCATATGACAAGGTGGCCATTTTGGGTGAGGAAACAATTTGGCCTGGTGGGGTAGGTATCTACACGCAGAAAAAAAAACAGGTGTTTTTTTTAAAAAGCCTGCTATGTAAAATTTGCATAGTATTGAACTAATACAAAAATACAAGCCCCCAATTTTTGGTAATGAATTGATATGCATTTTTGATAAATTACGAATGCTTTATTTTGGTTAAGTTGGCTAAGTATGTGCTTTGTTAAATTTACATTGGTGAACTTTATTTAAAAACGTACTATGTAAAATTTGCATTGTTCAAATTTTGAAAATAAAATAAACAATAAGTATATTTTTCTAATAAGACAGGTAAATGTCAAAAAGCGCTTAGAATTTCCTTTGACATATGCAAATCAATATGGTGGATGTACATCTCTAATATAAAAGAACTAGCGGGCGAAGCCCGCTACTTTGTTGGCGTGCTTTAAAGTTTAGAATTAAATTTCTTTTAGATAAAGTAAAACACAATATTTGTTGTTAAGGGGCTGCGCAACAATGGGTTTAAAATAAATAAATATTTGATCACTTTTTCTCATGAAAGTGGATTGTTAGTAATGAATCCATTATAAATTGCAATATACGTGTGTATGTCAAGATAGGCTGAGTTCCAAAACGTCATTTGCAATGCAACTGAACAAAGTCATGCATTCGTAAACGCAATTGATGCGCATATAAAAAGCAAACTGTGCATCACAAATGTTGTTGATGCTTTGTTGACATGTTTTTATTACAAAGTAAGCAACACACTTGTTTGCTTTGTATCGAAACAGTAGTAAAACCGCAAACACTGCAATGTGTTTTGACGTTTAGGAACTCACCCATAATTTGGTAAAGTGCGAACTTAGGTAGATAGACCCGAAAGTAGTTTTGTTCATTTGTGTTTTGAATGAAAATAAATAACGTCAAGCAGGGTTGGCAAGCGATTTATAATATTAAAGATAGCAGTCAACGCGTGCCTTAAAGTTTTTTTTAATTGCAGTTTATGTAAAGGTAGACCTGGCAATTCAAGTAAATTCATAAATTCAGTTGGAAAATTTACTGCGTCGGTTTCTTCCACCGGTTCTTCGTTACCTACAGTTTAAATATCAGAATATATAAGTTCCATTCCTTTTCTAAAGTTTTTCTCTTTTAGAAAATTTGTTTAACTTTTTGGAGAGTATGTTTCAATGCTACATAAGTTTCATATTCCGTGGATAGTGTTTGAACAGGTAATTAAAAGGGGTTCTTCACCCCTTTTTGTTCCTCCCAGTAAAAATCCCAACTATATATAGTCTTGCCTCAATCGCATGCGAAATTTCAAGCACCAAAGCCGGCAGTTTGAGTCATTCAAATTCCATTCCATTTTGTTTAACAATTTTAGTGTTCCAATGCAACTCCTTTCAAGATTCCATTTCGTTCACCATTCCATTGCATTTCGTTCCCATTATCCGCCATTCCAATTCCACTCGTTCCCCGTTTCATTCCATTTCGTTCCTACTGTCTTGTGTATCGATATTGATATCAGTCGCTTCTATTTCCATTCCATTTCATTGCACTTGCTCCATTCCATTCCTCTTTTAACTGCAGTGTGTCTATTCCACTCGTTCCCCATTCTATGCCATCTCGCTCATCATTCCATTTCGTTCTATAGTCCATTCGATTTCGTTCCCTCTTTCAATCCATTTCCATTGTCTATAATTTCAATTCCACTCGTTCAACATTTATATCCATTTCGTTCCACTTGTGTAGTGTTTCAATTCCACTCGTTTCCTATTTAGTTTCTTAATTTTAGTGTTCCATTTATTTGCCAAACAGAGACATGGTGTTACAATCGCTCACATAAACGCTCAAAGTTTAAGCAACAAGATCGATGAGTTCAGACTGGTTTTCGAAAACTCAAATGTTGATATCGGTTGTGTTTCCGAGACCTGGTTTTCGGATAAAACGCCGGACAGTCTTATTTGTCTAAATGGCTACAAAGTTTTTAGAACTGACAGAGATGGTCATGCGGGTGGAGTTGCCATTTTCGTAAAAGATAATATATCTTGTAAATTTTGCTTTAAGTCGCGTAGAGAGGAAAAGGTTGAGTTTATTTTAGTTGAACTTGTATCTTTTGGTAGAAAAATACTTATCGACTGCGTCTACAGACCACACAAGAGAATATCTTTTTCTGATTTTGTGTTAAAATTGGAAAACTTAACCGTTGCCTATGACGATATTGTAATATCTGGTGACTTCAATTCCAATATTCTAACAGAATCAAACTTTACTGATGAAATGTCATCACTTGGAATCATGCCCGTTAATGTAACTGTTCCAACACACTATACAACCTCAAATAATTCACGGATAGATCTTTTTTTTGTTGCCAAAATATCAAATGTACCTTTGTACGACCAGGTTTCGGCTTCATGTTTCTCAAAACATGATTTGATATTTTTAACGTATAATTTTGAAATTCAACAGGCAGATCAGATTTGTTACTACCGGGACTTCAAGTGTATAAATTATAATTTGTTATATGAAGACTTTTTAAGAATTGACTGGGAAAGTATGTATTTTATGTTTTCCGTGGATGAGCAATTATCGTTTTTTGAAAATAATATTCAGCGACTATATAATGATGCTGTTCCACTAAAATCTAGGAAGATTTTGGGAAAATCAAAACCATGGTTTACATTAGCTATTAAACAATTAATTCAAAAGAGAGATGTTGCTTATTCAAGATGGAAGAGATTAAAAAACTCCTGAGTTGAAAGTTGAATATCGTACTGCTAGGAGGGAGGTTAATAATAAAATCAGAATTTCAAAAAGAGAATATTATTCTAAACGCTTTGGTTCTGCTCTCTAATCGAAGAAAACTTGGAAAACCATTCATGAAATCGGAATTGGCAGGGCTGATAAAACGAACTGCGATGTTGATGCTAATGACTTAAACAGTATTTTTACCATACATGGGACTAATTAATTAGGTGGACTAATTAATTAATGATTTCATTACCATTACATTGATATCAATTGTAATGAAATTATTTGCATTATCATTTTTTAAATTAATGGTAATGATTCTAAAATTTAATTTCATTGATTAATGACAATGATTTTAAATTTCATTACCATTGATAATGAATAAATTAAAAAAAATAATTGCCATTGACAGAAAAACGTAAAAATGGAGTAAAACTCGTTGAAATCGAAGATGGAATATGCTCCTTCAGGCTCATGCTCATTCGAAATTAAATATTACTTTCAATTCCATTGTTATTTGTACCCAGGTAAAGTTTATCGGAATTAAATGGATCCTCCTTAATAAATTATGTTTTATAACTTCCCTGGCCAAACCAGTAGTTCGTTTTCATTTGTCTGAATTTTTTTGTAAACAAATGGTTTTTGATCAATTGTAATTAGTTTTTTTTATACATTAGTGTAATTTCATTACCATTAGTAATGATTTTTCTAATGAAAAATATTTCATTACCATTAAATGGTAATGAAATTTTTTTCATTGTCATTAGTATGAACTAATGGTAATGAAAATTCAATGGTAATGAAAAATTCCCATGTATGATTTTTACAAACCTACCAACAGTCCAAATTAACGACAACTTTTACAACTTCCCATCAGGTAATAACAACTCTACTCTTGATGATATTAATACATTTGAGTTTTCTTGCATAACCGAGTTTGATATCATATCAACTTTTTCATTAATAAAATCAGAAGCAGTAGGTTACGATAATATACATCCGAAATTTTTAAAGATAATGTTGCCATTACTTCTGCCCTATTTAACTATTTAACTTTTCAATACAATCATTACGACAAGCACTTTTCCGTTAAAATGGAAGCACGCCAAAATTGTACCACTCCCGAAGACAAATACTGAGTTTCGACCAATTGCCATTTTGTGTTTCCTTTCAAAAGTTCTGGAAAAGATTCTACACCGTCAAATGAATGAGTATATTAGGGATAAATGTCTGCTCTCTGATAAACAATCTGGGTTTCGTTCTAATCATAGCTGTGTTACAGCTCTGATTGATGTCTCGGAAAATATACGACGTGAACTCGATAATGGCAAGGTTAATTTCTTGATACTCCTTGACCACTCTAAGGCGTTCGACACGGTTGACCACTATACGTTATGTGTGAAACTTAGACATTTCTTTAAATTTTCTTCATCATCAACACAGCTTTTATTTTCTTATCTAAATAATCGCACACAATCTGTGTACGTTAATAATAAATGGTCTAATTTGTTGGGGAGTGCTCCAAGGGTCTGTTCTTGGGCCTCTGCTTTTTTCCATATATGCAAATGATTTGCCGATTCAGCTCTCATACTGCAGACTACATATGTATGCGGATGATGTCCAATTGTATTTAAGCAGTACTGTACACTCAATTCAAGAAGCTATTACGAAAATTAATTTTGATTTAAATAGAATATATATATGGGCTACAGCAAACGGGCTTTGTCTCAATCCGCAGAAATCCAAATGTGTTGTAATTCACAAGCAACGAACTGTGCCAATTATCGAAAATGAAATACATATAAATGGAGGAAAAATTGAGATCACAGAAGCGGCTAAAAACCTTGGTATCATTTTCAACAAACATTTAACATGGACAAATCGTATTAACTCTCTTGTTGGTCAAACCTACGCTAAGTTAAGGGCTCTTTGGTCAACACAGTTTTTTACTCCTTTGAAAGTGAGAATACTGCTCGCAAAGTCATACCTAATCCCCGGTTTAATATATGGTTGTGAACTTTTTGGGAATTGCGATAGTACTAGTAAGCGCAAGTTAACCGTTTTATACAACAATATCATCAGATATGTTTATGGCTTGAGAAGGATTGATCATGTGTCATTATTTGCCACAAAACTCTATGGTGTATCTTTCGAGAGCCTTCTTAAGATACGAGTACTTTTAGCTTATCATAAAATTATTTATACAAAAAATCCTCCGTATCTTTATGCCCTTAAACAGTTTGCCATATCCCAAAGGGGAAGAAGGACAATAATACCTATGCACCGATATCATGTATCTGAATGGCATTTTTACATAAATGCTGCACGTCTTTGGAGAGATCTTCCATCAAACCAGCAGCTCAACAGCAACGCAAACGGCTTTAGACATTTTCTTTTCAATTTTTTTGCCTAATTTTAATTAAATTTTTGTTTCTTACAATGTTGACTCTTTGACAGACATATTAAATTAAATTTTTGTTAATATTTATTTTTTCTTCTTTGTGATATTAGAAAATTTTTTACTTATGTATTTGAATACGGTTTAATTTTTATTATTATTTTTTTACAATTTGTAATATATGTTTTCCACAAACTGCTTTCCTGTACTTTAATTATAAGATTTACTCTTGTTGTACAGGATATATCAAAATAAATAAATATACACTTGTTCTTTAAGTTTTAGGTTTCTAGCTAAAGACGCAGACGTTAAGGGGGGGGGGGTCAATTTTCCCCGTTTCAACCACCATTTTTAGCACGTTCCTGTCCAAAGTCCTAAAAATGCCTTATCGATAAGTTAGCCCATACTCCAAGGAAAACATATTATATATTACAGGTTTCTAGCCGAAAGGTTCGGTTAGGCCATCAAGGGGGAGAATTATTCGGTTTTTAGCCCTCCCGGTAGGAATTTTCAAAAATTCCGTCTTAGAGGACGTCTGCGTTGGAGGAGGAACCTACTACATACATAATTTTAGGTCTCTATATCCAGCAGTTTGGCCAGGCCGTCAAGGGGGAAGTTTTTTCCCTTTTTACCCCTCCCGGTATGAATTTCCAAAAATACCGTCTTAGGGGACGTCTACGTTGGAGAAGGAAACCAAATACCGAATTTAAGCTCCCTAGTTCCAGCAGTTTGGTCAGGCCGTTAAAGGGAAGACTTCGTGTTTTTGACCCTACCTGTGGAAATTTCCAAAAATCTCAGCAGATGTTTCCTCCCCACAATAGAGGAGGAACTTTAATACCAAATTTCAACTTCCTACCTCCAGTGGTTTGGGCAGGCCTTTAAGCGGTACTTTTTGCTTTATTAATCCCCATTTTTGCAATGTCCCTGTCCAAAATTCCAAAAAGCACCTTCCCGATAAGTGAGCCCAGACGCCAAGGAACATATGTTTTACATTTCAGGTTTCTAGCCAGCTTTTACTATTTGTGCCCCTCTCGGTAGGAATTTCCGAAAATCCATCGACAGGGAATTTTAGCTTCCTAGTTCCAGCAGTTTGAGCAGGCTGTCAAGGGGGACACTTTTTCTTTTTTGTCCCTCCCGGTTGGAATTAGGCTGGAAGAGGAACCTAAGTACCGAATTTCAGCTTCCTAGTTCCAGCAGTTTGGACAGGTCGTTAAGGGGCCACTTTCCCTTTTTGAGCCCCCATTTTGTAACGACCATGTCCAAAATTCAAAAAAGTATCTTTCTAATAAGTTAGCCCTTACTCCAGGGACCCACATTTTAAATTTCAGGTTTCTAGCCGAAGGGGTTTTTACAGGCCACCAAGGGGAGGCTTTTCTTCTTTTTGCCCCTCCCTTTAGGAATTTACAAAAATTCCATCTTCGCGGCTATCTGCGATGGATGAGGAACATTCATACCAAATTTCAACTTCATTGCCTCAGCGGTTTGGGCAGGCCGTTATTGGGGACATTTTCCCCTTTCAACCACCATTTTTACTATGTTCCTGTTCCAAAATAGAAAAATTACGTTGCCGGGGAGTTAGTCCTACTCCAAGGAATACATATTTTAAATTTTAGGTTGGCCAAAAGGGATTGGGCAGGCCTTCAAGGAGGAGTCTTTTCCCCTTATTTCCCCTCCCGATAGGAATTTCAAAAATTCCGTCTAAGCGGACGCCTACACAGAAGGAGGAACTCACATACCGAATTTCCTTTCGGGATATCCTGTAGGGAATTCAAAAAATACAAACTTAGTCGATGTCTACTATAGTGGAGGAACCTTTAGACCAAATTTCAACTTCTTACCTCCAGTGGTTTGGCAGTCTCTCCAATTTGTGAGACTGTTTATGGGGAGACTTTTCCCCTTTTTGCCCGTTCCGGTAGGAATTTCCAAAAATCCCGTCTTAGCGCACGTCTATGCCGAATATCAAGAAACCTTGTTTTAGTGGAGATATCCGTGGGGGGAGGAAAAAAGTCCTTTTTTTGAAATTATATTTTTTTAAATGGTTATTTGGAAAAAGCGAAATTTTTTGGAAAAAGATACTTTGTTTTGACAAAGTACTTTATTTGTATTTTTTTGAAAAAGGTATTTTTTTGGAAAAATGTATTTTTTTGGAAAAAGGTACTTTTTTTGGAAAAGGTACTTTTTTTGAAAAAAGTACTTTTTTTGAAAAAGGTATTTGTTTTTGGAAAAATGTATGTTTTTTGGAAAAGGTACTTTTTTGGAAAAGGTACTTTTTTTTGGAAAATGTACATTTTTTTAGAAAAAGGTACTTTTTTTTGGAAAAAGGTACTTTTTTGGAAAAGGGTACTTTTTTTGGAAAAAGTTACTTTTATTTGGAAAAGGTACTTTTTTTGGAAAAAGGTACTTTTTTGCAAAAATGTACTTTTTTGATAAAGGTACTTTTTTTTGGAAAAAGGCACTTTTTTTGGAAAAAGGTACTTTTTTTTGAAAAAAGGTACTTTTTTTTGAAAAAAGGTACTTTTTTTTGGAAAAAGGTACTTTTTTCGGAAAAAGGTACTTTTTTCTGAAAAAGGTATTTTTTTTGGAAAGCGGTACCTTTTTTGGAAAACGGTACTTTTTTTGAAAAATTTTTTTTTTGGAAAAGTGTACTTTTTTTGGAAAAAGGTACTTTTTTGGAAAAAGGTACTTATTTGGAAAAAGGTACTTTTTTTGCCCCCTTTTTGCCCCTCCCGATAAGAATTTCCAAAAATGCCGTCTCAACGGTCGTCTACACCGGTCGAGGAACCTACATACCAAATTTAAACTTCATAGCTCCAGCAGTTTGAGCAGGCCGTCAAGGGGGAGACTTTTTTCGCTTTTTGCCCCTCCCTGTAAAAATTTCCAAAAATCCCGTCTTGGTGGATGTCTACGATAGTGGAGGAACCTTCCCAGCAAAAATAAATGGAATGACTTCCAAATGAATCACTTCATTACATCACAAAGAGTTACTCCCTAATGCTGCAATAAATATATGCTAGTCAGAAGTTCTTTTTCATGGGTGATAAGAAGTTAATATTTTGTATGGAGGTTGCATAGGAACGTGCTGGCACAGAAATCAGAGGGTTGCGGGTTCGAATCCCACCAGGTCGAAAAAAATTTTTTGGAACTTTTTTTACACAATTAATAATTTTTTGTAGTTTTCACTGTAAAATTTTTATTTTTTTTCTATTTTGTACACTCAAAAATTAATTTTTGAAACGATTTAAATCTTTTTTTTTTTAATTTTCAATTCATTTTTAATGAAATTTTATGGAAATATAAAAGTTCTAAATAAATATGTAATTCTTTAAATATTTTTTGTTAAAATACGAAAAAGGTAAATATTACAATTTTGTTTGTATTTAAAAAATTGTAATTTAAAAAATCCATTTTGATCAAATTTTTACTAAATATATTTAGAAACTAAATATAACAGAAAAAGAAAAATCCTGCAAATATTTTAGTTAGAACTAGTAAAAATAAGTTAAAAATTACCTTGCTGCAAATTTTTTTCCGGATGTTATCAAGGTAATTCGTGTTAAAAGTTAACTTAAATGTAACCAAAATTTTGTAAATTTAACAGTTTTATTTTTCCTTCTTGTCTTACTAGTATTTAGCAAAAAACAATCTGCTAATATCAGCTGTTTTTTGCAAGGTCATTTTTAATTACATAATTTTTAGTAGCTTTTTCTCCTATTTTTACAGCTTTATTTCTTTCTATGAGTGTATTATTTTTTATAAAAAAAATACTTTAAAAAAACAACTTTATATATTTTCCAATATGTTATATATTTTTGTTAATAAAAATAGAAAGAAATAAATAAATATAACAATTTACTGAACAAGACTGCTATAAGTTGTAACAAGCCATAGCATAAGGGGTAGAGCGTCTGCTTGAAATGCCAACGAGTGTGGGTTCAAACCCCACACGATGCATGATGTTTTTTTTAATTAAATTAAAATACAAACAAGTGAAAATGAACTTCCTTTTCATCGGTTCAAATATACATAATTTGTTTCAAAAAAGAACAACTTCCCTCCTATGACAAGCCAATGTTAAATTCATCAGTGAAAACCACAAATCACTACTCCTTATTCATCTGTTGTTGTTATTACTACTTCTTTTTCCTCATTTTTTTCCTGGGTTTATACCAAATTTCAACTTCCTACTTCCAGCGGTTTGGGGCAGGCCGTCAAGGGGGGCATTTTCCCCTTTTTAACCCCCATTTTTACAACGTCCCTGTTCAAAATTCTAGAAAGTACTTTCCAGAAAAGTTAGCCCCTACTCCAAGGAACACATATCTTAAATTTCAGCTTTCTAGCCAAAGGGGTTTTGGCAGGCCGTCAAGGGGGAGACTTTTCCCCTTTTTGCCCGTTCCGGTAGGAATTTCCAAAAATCCCGTCTTAGTGGACGTCTACGCCGAAGGAGGAACCTACATACCAAATTTCAACTTCCTAGCTTCAGCGGTTTGGGCTGGGCGATGTTGAGTCAGTCAGTCACGTTATTCTTTTATATATGTGACGCGCAAAATAGAAAGGGACCTAGGTCCCCTTAGGTCCCTTTCTCAGGAGGGCATGGGATCGGTCTCATTCGATGCTCAGATGTTGTCCACATCAAAAAAAAAAATTTATTTTTTTACCCTTAGGTCCCTTTCTCTATGCGCGGTCACATATAGAGATTGACAGCTTTTTTCGCAAAAGTACGAATAAAATACCGGGCTTAACTACGTATATACACCCTACAGTCCAGTATAGTCGCGACTTACGAGGGGTACTATTTATATTTCGGGATCTGGCAATACTAATGTCAATAGTTAAAAGCTGGCAACACCATAATAAAATCTGACATTTTTTAGCATAAACGTACTCGCAATGTTTTGATGTACAAGTGCTATTTGTTTTGTTTACAGTGAGTTAAGAAATTCAATTTGGCCAAAAAATGGAAATTTCAAGAGAAGGTTTTCGTTGGATTACTTTTCACAACTTTCGACGTGGATTATCTCAACAAGAATGTGTCGATGAACTCAGTTCTTTGTATGGCGATAAAGCAGCATCAAAAACGACAGTATAGTCAATTCAATCGTGATCGTAGTTCGGACGCCGACGAATTCCGTGAAGGTAGTCCAAAATCGGTTGTTGTGCCACAAAACATCGATGCACGCGTGAACTGATAATGCAAGATCGTCATGTGACATATCCTGAGATAGAAGCATCCTTGCACATTAGTTCTACTTCAATATATTCGATTTTGCATGAACACTTAGTTGTAAAAAAAATTTGCTCTCGTTGGATACCCCATAATTTATCAATCGCTCAAAAAAAGGCTCGCGTCGATTTGTGTAAGGGAATGGATAAAAAGTTCGACCGTGGTGTTTCAAAAGACGTATATAAAATCGTGACAGGTGACGAATCATGGATATATGCGTATGAGCCGAAAACAAAACAGAATTCCCGTGTGGGAATTCCAAGACGAGCTGAATCCAACAAAAGTTGTCCGTGGAAGAAGCACAGCGAAGCAAATGGTCGCCTATTTCTTCGGCCGAATGTGTCATGTGGCCACTGTTCAGCTTGAGCAACATCGGATGATCAATTCTGAGTGGTACACGACCATTTGTTTGCCGGAAGTCTTCGGAGAAATTCGTAAAACTAACCCCCAAAGACGAATGAATCTCCATCATGACAATGCATGCTTTCACACATCTCGTCAAACAGTTGAATTTTTGAGCAGTCAAAACATCGAATTGATGACTCATCCTCCGTACAGTCCTGACTTGGCACCCAATGACTTCTTTTTCCCGAATATCAAAGGTAAACTGCGTGGTCAACGATTTACGAGCGCCGAAGAAGCAGTTGAAGCGTTTAAAAACCATGTTTTGTAGGTGTCTCAAGAGGAATGGAAAAACTGCTATGACAAATGGTTTGAACGAATGCAAAAGTATATTGCTCATCAAGGGGAATATTTTGAACAACAATAAAGCCATTTTTATTTGAAAATGTTTATTATTTGCTGTTCCCGAAATATAAATAGTATCTTAAATTGGAAAATATTATTCTTTTAACATTTTTTGTTGAATTTATTGAGAATTTTAATTAAATTTCACGAATTTAATTTTTCTTTCGTAACTTTTTCGCAGTTTAGGAATTTTCGTATTTTTTAATTTTTTTTTCTCCATCGAATATACTCGAAATGTCTATTGACTCTTTGGATATTTTTATTAGAGTCCGACGATCTTGTTTAATTTGAAGAAAAGTTCAATGAACTTCGCGAAAACGTACATACGGTGTTTAAACTTGGAACCGCGAAACAATGCTAACGCAAATCAAACGAAGATTCTCCGGTTGTACCGGTTATGTCGGATGATTTTGTTCATAATTTTAACATTCCGCCATGCACCATACCAGTTTTCGATAGCGAAGTTATTCCTTGGCCCACTTTTCGGCATCTTTTCACCGCGGTTTACATAAATAACTCGTGTATTAGTCCAATTGTGCGACTATTTGCTTTATTGGAGAAAACTCGTGGCGACGCACATGATATAGTTTCAAAAGCGCCGCTAACGAACAGGGGCTTCGACATTGCCTGGAAAAGTTTAACGGATAAATACGAAAATTTGCGTCGATTGGTGAACCACCAGCTCATTACGCTTTTCGATGTTCCCTTCCTTGACCAGGAAACGGATGAGGGTTTGAAAACGTTACAGCGCGGTATAAAAAGTTGTCTTTCAGCCTCATCTTATTTCCGCGAACGCTGATTTTAGTTCACATATAATCGTTTTTATGTGTATCTAACGGTTACCTGCCATCACCGTGAATCTTTGGGAGCAGTCCGTTAAGGATAAAAAAGCTGTCACTTTGGAGTGATTTAGATCGCTTTCGAACGGAAAGAATCGACACTTTAGAGTGTTCATGATCTTAGGGTTTCGCACCTTTCAAAAAGATCCGCGGAATTGAAAGTGAGAGCACGCCATACTGCGGCCTCCACGTCTGCGGGCACTTCGTGTGTTTTGTGTAAAAATCAGGTGCAGTTTTTGGGCTCTTGCCCTCGTTTCAAAAGTCTATCGGTTGCTGATAGGTATTTGAATGAGAAGAAGTTTCATTCTTGTGTCAATTGTCTTTCAAGGACACATGAGGCTAAAAACTGTACAAGTACACATAATTGTTCAATGTGCGGTAAACGTCACACAGTGGTTTGAAACAAAAAAAGTGGTAATAAATCTGTATCTTCTAAACTATAAGTCCGATTGCATCAGTATGTATGAGATAATTGTTAAGGAGGACCCAGACTTTCTAAATTTTGGATTCATGGACTTATTGGGCGTCAAAGTAGACCACCTCAAAAGTAAAATGGCTTTTGGACCGTGTAGCTCTTTCAATTATTGCCCAATATGGTTGATTTTTTATATTTTGGAATGAGCTTGTAGAAACTAAGAAAAAACATGCTTAAGGTATTATAATAACTGTTATGGGTTTTAAGTTATTTCATTTCAAAAATAAAAAAACTCATTTTTCTCTTCAACTTTTTTAGTTTTTGGCCGATTGTGAATTCGATATTATGACGCTAATTTTTTAAAAAATACTGACATATAGGCAACAGTTTAAGAAATGAAATTGTGAAAACGTTTAGTGTTGAGAAATTTCCAAAGTCAAACATTTTTCGCTGATCGAAAAAATTGCATTTTTTTCTCAAAAAGATGCTATCAATTTTTCACTTTTTACCAGGGTTGGCAGGCAATACCGCTAAAATACTGTTATCGATTCAAAACCCTTTCAACTGACTACCGTTAACCCTAAAATACCGTTACCGAAATAACCGAAATACCGTTATCCTTAAAATACCGTTACCGAAATAACTGAAATACCGTTATCCTTAAAATACCGATACCGAAATAAACGAAATATCGATATCCTTAAAATACCGTTACCGAAATAAATGAAATACCGTTACCCCTAAAATACCGTTATTTTCAATTTTATGCTTTTGGTAATTGCACGTGGGTATTGAGTATTTTTCGTACTTTAAGTTGGTAAATTGGCTTTGTTTTTATCTCGTTTGTTTTTTGTAAAAAAAATTACGGGATGTATGGAAATAACTGACTACCGTTATCCTTAAAATACTGTTACCAAAATAACTGAAATATCGCTAACCTTAAAATACCGTTACCGAAATAATTAAAATACCGTTATTCTTAAAATACCGTTACCGAAATAACTAAAAAACCGTTATCCTTAAAATACCGATACCGAAATAAATGAAATAGCGTTACCCTTAAAATACCGTTACCGAAATAATCTAAAATAGCATTACCCTTACCGATAACCGCATCGTTTCGGTTACCATCCATGCTTTTTACTGAGAAGTTATTTAATAAAAGTTAATGTTTTATTATATATTCGTAGAGAATGGGGTTCTAAGATGCTTTTAATCCAAATTTGAAGTCGGATTTCAAAAATAGAAAGTAGCGCCAATTCATAAACGAATCCAGAAAACATGATTTTATAAAAAATGGCAAATTTCCATACACCATAATTTTAATTGCAAAAAAAAGGATAGTTCGGTTTATTTTTTTAAAATTATTTTAATTATTTTACATGAATAATAAAATAGTCTTTATTGGTGCAAAAAATCATTCGCGTACCTTGGATAGTTTTTAAGATATTGAAAGTCAACTTTCAAATATGATTTTGTAAAAAATGCACTTTTTATTTTTTCGTAGATTTTTCCCAGAAGTGTTTAAGTTTTTTTCGAATGGATATGTTTTCCTTTTCATTGACGTATTAAACGTATATAAAAAGTATTGATAACAGGTAAAATTATTGCATTTAAAACACACACCTCAGGTCAAAAAATATAACCACATGCAAATATTGTGCAAACATTCACTTTCTTGTTTTTTAGTTTTTTCGTTGATTTTTCCCAGAAGTGTTTAAGGTTTTTTTGAATGTTACTAAAAAATTAACACTAAAATAAATTAGACGTATTTCCCTTTCCATTCATGTATTAAAGATATATAAAAAATATTGGTAACAGGTACAATTATTGCATTCAAAACATACACCCCAGGTAAAAAAAAAACATTTTTCAACATGGGAAAAATATTTTACAGGTGCATATTTTAAAGTATAATATAAATAACTAATTATTGATTATTTACTCTCAGGATATTTTGCGCAACGCTTTTGTTAAAAATAGCTTAATACGTCAATATATAAGCCGCGATATTGTTTAAATAGTTGACCTATTAAGTATAATCTAGCATGGAGATAACATTAAAACATTATTCTTTGTGCGAGGTCATTTGGCAAAATCTCGAAGATATATCCTATGTGCGGCAAAACTAGCAAAACTTCTTGATAGGGGAATATCGTGTACCTTGGTCCTTTTTTTTTATAAAAACTCCATTATCTCGGTAATTAACTTAGATAAAAACTAGCTTTAAAAACGAAATGTTGTATTTTTAAGCGTGCATATATCTCCTGATAAAGAATTTTCTATTGATTGCCAAATTTAAAAAATATCGCCAATGTTAATTTTTTTAATTTCGATCCAAGCTACACTCATGTCGTGTACCTTGGAACATTTAGAGTGTACCTTGGAACTTTTTTAAAAATTAGCAAAATAAAACGGTTTAAAGCAAACATTTCATGTATTTATTTAATAAAATACTATTACAATAACTGTTGTGTATAAAAAGAAAAAAAAAGGTAACTAAATATCAAAACTACGGATTACCTACACAAATTAGTTTAAACTAAACTAATATACAACAATTTCGATAATTTAAAATATTTGTATATCGTGAAAAAAACTTATATTTCAAGAAAAAATATGACCGCACGGATTGATGTAAAACTGTGAATAAAACATTTTTCAGAAATTATTTACATGACATTTAAAACAAGGTTTACTAATTATTATATGTTAACAAGGTTTACTTTACCTCAAAGTGTCACAAAAGCAATAGTTTGTCTTTTTAAAATTGTTCCAAGGTACACGCACTTGAATATTTCACAAAAATTAAATATTTTATTATTTATTAACAAATATATTACTTTATTAACTAATATATGTATAACTATGAGTCTATATATCGATGTTTATTTGCAGCTTTGTTAAAAAAGAAATCTAAACTTGCAAAAAATGACTTCAAAGTTTAATAAATAATTTACTTTTTGCGATCCAAGGTACACACTCCATATTTTTGTAATATCCAAATACTTTTTTGATGATAATATTAGCTAAAGATGAAGATAAAGCTAAATAAAACACTTTGTGGAAGACCACATTTTTAAAAACCAAAAAGAAATAGGTAAAAAATGGAAAGTTGCAAGGTACACGCGATCCAAGGTACACGACTTTCCCCTACTATCCATCACACGTATGGTTTAAATATTATATCTGAGGGAAATATCAAAACTGAAAAATTTTATAAAAGTTTATAAGTTATACGAAGCTAAGATGTCAAAGACACGGTTTAAGGAGAAATATAATGATTGGTTAAATATGGAGCTCAATGTAGAGATCGGCTGAAAGAAATTAGGTCGGCCAAAAAAGGATTACGAAAATGATCAACAAAAGACAAAAAAATACGACAAGAAGAAGTCGTTAAAAATTTTTCTTCCAACGAAATAAAGGATTCCTTCAAAGCAGTTTTAATACAAACACAACCAAAAAAAGAGAAACAAGTATGGTATTTTGAGAAAAGCACTCCAGGAAAGTGGCAGTGTTGAACTTTCCCAATTACTAGATAAAACAGGGGCTGCGATGGAACGTCTGGATTTACTGAATACAAACAACAAAATACACGCAATGAAGAAGTTGATTATTTAAGTGTTTTTATGACATCTTTGGTACCGCTCAGAATGCGGTTATTTAAGGAAGACACTTTCCCATCAGCTTCCTCCGCATTAAATAAGAATTACGAAGACTTATGGACAAATTTTACACCAGGTTCTATGTTTTTATGTCGGCCAGTGCGTTTTGAGTATGTGATGGAAACTGTAAGCTCAACAAAAAACATAGTGGAGAAAATAGAGTTAGAAATTTTCAACTTATCTTCTTTGTACGTGGAAATAAATGAATGTATCCTAAAGATTTCATTTCAACTAGTTTTTACGATGATTGATGGGAAAGTAGCCAATGACGTCACAGATACCGCATCAACCTGGAAGTGTAATATATGCGCAAAGAAAAGCTCAGAGTTTCACGAAATAGTCAATGAAACGGTCGTTAAGCTTTGAAATTTGGAATATTTCCTCTTAAGGATACGATTTATGGAATATTGTTTACATTTAGCATATGACATAAAATATCGGCAAATCCCAGGAAATGAAAATAAAAGTGTAAAAAATAACACAGATTTGCAAAACATGCGATCGGAGGAAAAGAAACTAATTGAAAATGAATTTAAGCAACAGTTGTGTCTAATTAAGGATAAACCTCTTCACGGTTATGGAAGCTCTAATGATGGAAATACAGCCAGGCGTTTTTTTGAAGATCCTGAGACAACATCTGAAATAACAGGTCTCGACGAAACTTTAATCAAACGTTTTAAAATATTGTTAGCGGTGATTAATAGCAAAAAACGTATAAATTCTGATAAATTCCATATTTTTGCTAATGAAACTGAAAATGAAAATATTATCCCATGAAAAAACAATAATAGAAAATAGTATCCTGCCTTTAGGAGAGCTAACAGAAGAAGCGCATGAAGCTAGAAACAGCGACGCTAAACACTATTGGAAATTTAACACACGAAAACATTCAAAAACTGCCCAAAATTCTGATCTAATGCACCACTTACTTATATCTTCAGATCCAGTCATTTATTCTATTAGAACGAAATGGCTGCCAAAAATAAGTTTAGAAGATGATTCCGAAGCCAAAGAAATTAAAAATATGTTAACTTTTGACACTTCGGACTATTTTATACCAAATTTTTAGTACTTAATTTATTAAAAAATGTAAATATTGTTAATGGAAAAATAATAAATGCAATAATTGTACTTGTTACCAATATTTTTTATATACGTTTAATTCATCAATGGAAAGGGAAATATATCTAATTTATTGTAGTGTTAATTTTTTAGTTACATTCAAAAAAACCTTAAACACTTCTGGGAAAAATCTACGAAAAAACTAAAAAACAAGAAAGTGAATGTTTGCACAATATTTGCATGTGGTTATATTTTTTGACCTGAGGTGTGTGTTTTAAATGCAATAATTTTACGTCTTATCAATACTTTTTATATACGTTTAATACATCAATGAAAAGGAAAACATGTCTAGTGTATTGCACTGTTAATTTTTAAGTAACATTCAAAAAAATCTTAAACACTTCTGGGAAAAATCTACGAAAAAACTAAAAAGTGTATTTTTTACAAAATCGTCTTTGAAAGTTGACTTTCAATATCTGAAAAACTATCCAAGCTACGTGAATGATTTTTTGCAGCAATAAAGACTATTTTATTGGTCATGTAAAACAATTAAAATAATTTTAAAAAAATAAACCGAACTATCTTTTTTTTTTGCAATTAAAATTATGGTATATGGAAATTTGCCATTTTTTATAAAATCATGTTTTCTGGATTCGTTTATGAATTGGCGCTACTTTTTATTTCTGAAATCTAAACAGAATATATGGCAATATATAACTGTATTTCAGAAAGTAGCAAAATCGGCGTGACTTTTTTGTTATATGATCGAAAACTCAAAAATTCTCATAAAAATTAGACCAATTTCGGTCAATGCTGTACGTAGGGTGAATGTTGTACCGACTTCAAATTTGGATTACAAGCATCTTAGAACCCCATTCTCTGCGAATATGTAATAAAACATTAACTTTTATTAAATAACTTCTCAGTAAAAAGTGAAAAATTGATAGCATCTTTTTGAGAAAAAAATGCAATTTTTTCGATCAGCGAAAAATGTTTGACTTTGGAAATTTCTCAACACTAAACGGTTCGAGATACTTAAAAAACGTTTTCACAGTTTCATTTCTTAAACTGTTGCCTATATGTCAGTATTTTTTAAAAAATTATCCTTATAATATCGAATTCACAATCGGCCAAAAACTAAAAAAGTCGAAGAGAAAAATGAGTTTTTTTATTTTTGAAATGAAATAACTTAAAACCCATAACAGTTATTATAGTAAAGTAAGCATGTTTTTTCTTCGTTTCTCCAAGCTCATTCCAAAATATAAAAAATCAACCATATTGGGCAATAATTGAAAGAGCTACACGGTCCAAAAGCTATTTTACTTTTGAGGTGGTCTACTTTGACGCCCAATAAGTCACCCTGTGATAACACAGGGATGACCATGAATCCAAAATTCAGAAGGCCTGGGTCCTCCTTAACAATTATCTCATACATACTGATGCAATCGGACTTATAGTTTAGTAGATACAGATTTATTACCACTTTTTTTTGTTTCAAACCTCTGTGCGTCACCACACTTTGTTGCATCGCGATTTAGCTGCTGGTGAGGAATCGACAAGGGCGAATAATTCTACAAATTTGACTGCAGGTTCGGGTACAGCTCCTCGTCTTCCCAACTCTGCATTAGTTGATCCAAATATACAGTCCACTTCTAATGGTGGCAATCCCACATTGCCATCGAATCGACAGGTATTTCACGCATCGGTGTATAGGAATGTGTTTTTAGGAACGGCTATGGTTAACATCGTTCACCAGGGTATTACGTACCCAGGTCGTACGCTTATTGATCCCGCCTCCGAAAACTCGTTTATTTCGGAACGTTTAGTAAATCGTTTGAAACTTCCGACACTTTCTACGAAAGTCGGCGTTTCAGGTGTGGAATTGATCTCGACTTCGTCGAAAAAGCTTTGTTCGGTTAAAGTTGGCTCTCCTATTGATTCTGCGTTTTCAATAGAAGCCTTACTTCTTGTATTGACCAAGGTTTCTGGAAATGTGCCATCTTTTGAAATACCTTCAAATATAAAGGGAAATTTGCCAAATCTTCTAAAACTGCCCGTTAGGCACTGATTCTATATTAAACCTATTAGATTTGGAAACATTTTTGTATTCGAAAAACTCTGACACTGGAACATTTTTTATATTCTAGGTTCGATATGAAAGTTGTAGGAATTGGAGTAATTTTTATTATATAAGATTCACAAACAGTGCAAAAAATTTTACAATTTACGGCGTATTTCTATTATCATATTGTGAGAATTTTTTTCGTATCAGAATCTCCATTGTGTTTGCTATGAACTATAGATATGACTACCATATAAGATATAAAAAATGTTTAGCCCCCCCCCCCCCCCCCCTTGAGCGAATCCTGGATCCGCGCCTGGTTGAGTGTCATGGGACAGTATCTTAGGACTGAATCTTCTCTTCAGCGGAAACCTGAGATTAAGGAGATGTATGACAACGTCGTTAGGGAGTATATATATCTCGGTCATATGCATGCAGTTTCGAACCCTACCTTGGATCCTAATTTTTCGTGCTATCTGCCTCATCACCCGGTCATTAAGCCTGAAAGGAAGACTACAACATTGCGAGTTGTTTTCAATGCTTCAAATAAGACTTCAAATGGAAATAGTCTTAACGATTGTCTTTACGTTGGGCCAACACTGCAGGCAGACTTAATCTTCTTAATTCTTCGATGGCGTCTTTTTAGATTTGTTTTTAACTCTGACATTACTCAGATGTATAGACAAATTCTGGTCCATTCTTCTCATACCGAATTTCAGCGTATTTTGTTTAGGAGTTCTCCGACGGAGGACGTTAGGGAATACGAGTTACAGACTGTGACTTTTGGCGTCAATTGCGCTCCATATCTTGCGATTCGGACTTACTTGACTACAGTTAGCGGACGATTTTGAAACTGAGTTTCCTATGGCATCATACATTTTACGAAAGTGTATGTACGTTGACGATGTTTTGACAGGAATTCACGATGTTTCAACTGCTTTAATCGCTCGTGATCAGCTTATAGCAGCCTTATCCTCTGCCAAGTTTGAACTTAGGAAATGGACTTCAAACGAACGTACAATTTTGGACGGATTTCCTTCAGAACATTTAGTTGACGCTAAGTTATTGACGTTTGTAGAATCCAGTAGCTCGGAAGACCTTGGGAATCCAATGGAACGCTCAGCTGGACTCTTTCTATTTTAAGGCGGCTCCTATAGCACATAAGTCAGGTTATACGAAGAGGGAAGTTTTATCTACTATAGCAAAATTGTTCGATCCTGTTATAGTTGTCGCAAAAATTATCATGCAAAAGATTTGGCTTGATAATATCAATTGGGATGATTTGCTTCCGCTTTCTACGGAAAATGACTGGCGTAAATTTGTTGCTTCCTATCATGAAGTTAATTCTATTAAGATTCCACGGTGATGCCTCGGAAAAGGCATACGCGGGGGTGATTTATGTTCGTATTGAGACCTCTATCGGAGATGTTCACACCCATTTGCTTTAATCGAAAACAAAAGTGGCTCCCATTAAATCAATTTCTTTACCGTGACTTCAACTTTGTGGTGCAGTACTGGTGTCTGACCATTTGAGAAGAGTGCTAAGCGAAATTGATATTAAACTGAATCAAATTTATTGTTGGACTGATTTCACTATAGTCATTTCTTGGTTAAAAAGGGCACCCTGTTCTTGGACCACGTTTGTGGCAAATAGAGTTTGTCGTATTCAAGAAAATGTGGGAAATCATAATTAGTACCATGTCCGATCTGAGGACAATCCTGCAGATTTAGGTAGTCGGGGAATCTCTCCCTCTGAGTTAGCGACTAGTGAACTTTGGTGGCACGGCCCACAATGGCTTCGTCAGGAGAAAACTAAGTGGAATGTCTCCGATCTTTCTTGCCTTAATACGCACATTGAGTGTCGCGTAGTTTGAACTCATGCTTCGTATTTTACCGATACCAGCGGCGCTCATGTATATGAGGATATTCCCACGAAGTATTCGTATGTCTTGAGATTCATTGAAAATACTCACCCGCCTCATAAAGTAGGTCGTAATTAGGGTTTTTCTTTTCCCGGACTTTTTCATTTCCCGGGACAGCGGGATTTTTTTAGAATTTCCCGGGATCCCGGGAATTCCCGCTCGTTAGAAAATAAATAAATCCGACGTATGTTGTACTTGAAAAACTCAATTTCTATCAAAACACGTTCGGACAAAGTCCATTTTTTGCTTGTACCCATGAGAAAATCTACTTAATATATTCTGAAAGAAGGGCTAAATATAAAATAGCCATATCTTCTACTTTTTCTAGATCAATAACATATTTCTATGGAAGGCCGTCTTAATTTTAAAAAACTCTTTGAAATATATTAACTATATATTAATTCTCTTTGCAAACGAGAAACGAATTGATTTATAAAAAGTGAAAGACATGAGTATTTTTTCATCCCTTCTTTCAGGATATATTGGAATTGTTAATAGGTCCAACTTTGTATCGTACGGGAAAATGAAAACAAATTTATTAAAATGAAGTTAGAGAGATCAAATAAATATCTTTAGTCGTTTCTTATATGAAATTCTGGACCATGTTCTTTATTTTTTCGTTTTGTGTCTTACACAAATTTAAAATTTCAGCCTTCGTTTATATATTACGATATAAAACGATACTTAGGGCCAGTTTTATAGTTAGAACTAAGATCGATTTTTGCTCAAATATTTCTTAAAAATGGAAACAAAAAATTTATATTTCTAGATATTTTGTTTCTATGTAGATTTTCAGAAGTATTTTTCCAGAACTATTTTTATAAAAAAATTTAAAAATGAGTATTTGTCACACAAATTTTTAGGCAAATTCGCCAAAATCTTTTTATAAAAATAGACACTAAAATATTATTAAGGGTGTGTGCGAACTGGCTAAATAAAATCTAAACTAGATTCAAGTTTCCAAAATTTCTATGAAATTTTAAAATGTTTTTATAAATGCTCCAAGTAATGGAAAACCCTTTTGTTAATTTCTATTTAGTTTAGAATTTATTTAGCCACCTTGCAAAGGTCTTGAATAGTTTTTTAACTTCGATTGTTATTTTCTGAATAGCAATTTTTTATGCCACAACTACTTAAAAAAGCATTTGATGCATTATTTTAAAAATAAACAATATTTAAAAAATACATTTAAAATAAAGGAATATCAATTTAAATGAAATTATTTCGAGTAAAAGAATACTAATATATTTCAATTAAAAATACGAAAATATTATTGTACTAATTTTAATGCCGAATTTTTTGGAGGTATTTAGAACTGAAATACTGATGTTGAAATGATGTATATATTGCTTTATTTGAACAAAGATCATAATTTTAAGAAACAAATTTTTTCCGAGGTACGAGAAATTTCGTTGGTAACCTTGTTAATGGCTGAGACTTTGTTTTCGGTTTAACTAAACCAAATTCAACTGATATCAAAAAAACTCGGCCTAAATAGTATTTTTTTTAATACTAATTCTGTTTATTGAATATTAATTCGCATTTTTGAATTTTAAATATATATTTTATTTAAATTAATTTAAAAAAATCAATGCTTTGAACTTAAATAAAGAGAAAACATGTTGTTCTCATATTATTTCACTAGAAATTTCTAAACAAATCTTCGTACACACATTCTTCTTTACTTCGTACATATACACACCTGAAAATTGAAGTATTTGTAACAAAATTCAAAATAACTGCATAAAATAAATGTTACTACAATTTAGTAGTTTTTGAAGTTTGTTTAAAAAAATAACTGTCAGACATTTAAAAATTTTTTTTAAAGTAAATTAACTGCAATTGTAGTTTTTTATTTATTTATTTTATTTATTTACATCAGCTACAGTATAATATACATCAGCTGGAAAACATTAAATATAATTAATCCTATGAGAATTATATAAAAATAATGAGATAAAAACGGAAAAAACATTAAATATAATTAATAAGTACTACAGGGATTATATAAAAATAATGAGATAAAATCGGAAAAAACAAATTGAAATAAAAATTTATAAATAAAACAAAAAACAAAAAAAAAAAAAAAAAGAAATCAAAAAAATATAAAATAATCTTAAATTTATGAACAAACACAATACTTATGTAAACCAAAAATAGCAATAATTTTTATTATGTATATACGAACAATACAACAAAAATAACAGAATAACAAAAATAAGATTGAAATTTAAATATTGAAAAATAAAGCGGGAACAAAATGATTAAATAATAATAGAGATGAGCAACTGTTCACAGTGGCACAGTTATTGCAGGAACACATATGGATAAAAATAGGTATTGGAAAAAGCTGCCGGAAGAAATGTAATAGAAAAGCAGGAACAGATTGATGGCAGAAATAGGCAAAGAGACTGCCAGGGCTGGAACAGACTGGAAGGGCAGGAACGGGCTGGCAGAGCTGGGACAGACTATCACTGCTGGATCAGACTGATATGGCTGGATCATACTGATAGGGCTTGAGCAGACTGGCAGTGCAGGTACAGAAATAGCACAGTTATTACAGGAACACATATGGATAGGAATAAGTACTGGAAAAAGCTGCAGAAAGAAATGTAGCAGAAAAGCAGGAACAGACTGACGGAAGAAATATTGTAGAATTGGCAAGACAAAGAGACTGGCAGGGCTGGAGCAGACTGGTAGGGCAGGAACGGACTGGTAGATCTGGAACAGACTAGCATGGCTGGATCAGACTGACATGGCTGGAACATACTGACAGGGCTTAAACAGACTGGCAGGGCAGGAACAGACTGGTAAAACAGGAACAAATAAAGATGATTCCGACACAACGCTACGGATACAACAGTTAGCAACCAAGTATACTCAAAAAATTATATCCCACGCAATAATAATCGTTTAATTTTATATATAGGATCGGACACGGAAAATAAAAAGTTAAGCTTATTAAATTGAGTACAAAGACAGCGAAATGGATTGAATTCCTCATAATTATATCTACAGAACGTCGTGCTTATTGAAACATAGTTCCTCGTTACACGAACTGGAACATTAAAATTAATGTTTCCAAGCAAAAAGCGCGAATCAATTTCCCCATTAATTAGTTTTACCATAAAAGTTACGCCCAGCATTAATCTTCTCTTCCAAAGTGTAGGAAGATCAATAAGTTGTAAACGATGTTCATATGGTGGCAATATTTCATTAACACTCCAACCTAAACCGCGTAAAGCAAATAATAGAAACTGCTTTTGAACCGATTCAATACTGTCAATATAACAGCCGTAGTTAGGGGACCATACAACAGATGCGTATTCTAAAATAGGCCTAACAAGACTAATGTACAAATTCTTGGTGATATAAGGATCATCAAACTCTTTAGACCACCGTTTTATGAAGCCCAGTAACGATTTAGCCTTATTAACACACGAATTAACATGCGAATTAAAATTTAACTTATGGTCTAGTAAAACTCCCAAGTCAGTAAATAATGCAACATTTTCCAACCTGTAAGCACCAATACAAAAATCAAATTGAATTGGTTTCGACCTATAAAAAGAAAGCTTCTTACACTTTCCCAAATTAAGAGATATCCCATTAACACAACACCATTCAGCAAGTTTCTCTAGGTCATTTTGCAATAAATTACAGTCTAAGACACTATTTAACGATAAAAACAATTTAACATCGTCAGCGTACATTAGAATTTCACAAACATCTATAACAGAAGGAAGATCGTTTAAATATAAAACAAAAAGAATAGGACCAAGATGACTACCCTGAGGGACGCCCGATGTTACAAAAATCATTTCCGAAATATGATCCTTGAAAATAACACGCTGTGTTCGACCCCTTAAGTAAGACGATATCCATTTCAAAAGTCTTTGAGGAAAACCTAAAGTATCAAGTTTGTACAATAACAGATCATGACTAACCGTATCAAAAGCCTTACTAAAATCAGTGTAGATAACATCGGTTTGGCGTCTATCTGAAAAGCCACTAAAGACATGACTGGTCAATTCCATTAAATTTGTCGTTGTAGACCTACCTTTAATAAAACCATGCTGATAAGGAGATATTAAATTTCCCACCATATGAATTAACCTATCAGTAACAATCTTTTCAAATAACTTTGGGATAACACTCAGTTTTGCAATACCCCTATAATTTTCAACAGTCCGCCGATTACCATTCTTATGGAGAGTGTAACGAACCTTCCATCTGGGGTCTACCTCTTCCAGGGCAGGGCTACCTATAAAGCCGGCCATGCTCAGGGCTGGGGTGTGTTCTTGCCCCTTCGGAGGTAGATTCAGGTTCGCTGACAAAAATATTAAATAGGTAGCAAAGAAAAGAAATAAATTAAAACCAATGGTGAAAATGTATAGTTAAGGGATGTTGATGATTGATATGGGTAGTTTTAGATGTCCTGACTACCCGGGTCTATACCCACCCTTCCTTGCCGACTATAGGGTAGAATTAAGTCGGCCGAATATAAAAAAATTAGAATATAAAAGCTTCACCTTTCGTACATAACAACCATCAATAGTTATTGATGCGTAATAATTTATAAAAAAAAACAACAAAATGTATTTAAAAGTATTTTAAAATTAAAGTTTAATTAAAATAAAAAAAAATATTTTAAAATAAGATTTTAATTAAAATTAATAATGAGGGGAATTTAATTAAATTATTAAGAAGAACAATAAATACCTTTAACATGTTAAATAAAAATTATTTGGCAATCCTAATGCATATAATTCGTAGATAGAATTTTATTGAATTATGAGTGGTAGAGATTAGGTGTAAAAAAAAAATTTATAATGTATAAAAATAACATGCCCAACTTACATTTTCCGGTCCATCTTTGTCACAAGGCGCCATATGACTATAGACAAGCTGCGCGAAACGATTATTTTTATTAATAAATTATTTTTGTCATGTATTGATAAAATGTATGTTAATGTGGAATTGGCTGTGAGTAAATAGAGTGTAATTTTGTTGAATGCTTTTAGTTGAGTGTATGATAATATTGATGAGTGGAATAGTTAAACAATTTACTTTCTGTAGTGTGTGTTGGTGTAGTAGGGCGAGAGAGAGTGTAAAGTATTTCCTTTTTAAATCAATAGGGTGACCATCATTTTGTAAGTTAAAATATTAATTTTAATATTAAAAAAAATTACGTTAAACTACAAAAAAAAAACTATTAAATTACGAAATTTGAAGAGAAGAAAATTAATATAAGAAATTTTAGGAACAAATCAAAAACAAAAAAAAAAAACCTTTTCAATAAAATTTGGTAACCTTAATGTGGTTAAAGTAAGGGTGGATTAAAAAAAATTTTATATTGGGGTTAAGATTAAAGTCTATGATAAATTTCATCTTATGGATACCCCACAAAAATAGTAGTCCACTTTTTGTTCGTATAAAGTGCAGAATTATAAAGGAGGTTTCTTTAATAGAACATATTTACAAACCAATCCTTTTCACTCGAAATTGGGTTGAAATGTTGTGAGTGCGATATGAAGAGTTTTGAATATATACAGCTTTTTGGATGAAGATGATGATGAAACTTTCCTTTAGATGCTGCATATAATATCCAAAACAAAACAGTAATTCAATGGCCTTAATCCGATCCATAAAAGATTTAAATTTCGTTCGTAAAGACGAGTATCGACGCTTACCAACCATCATTAATGTGGCCATTATCCGTACAACCACCACTGAAATTATTTTCCTTAACCAATCTTTCCTAAAAAAAAATTTTCAACTTTACTTTCTATTCTATCCTTTAAAGTTCAGTTTTCCGCTTACCTTCTATATTTTTTCCTACACTTAAATTTCGATACAAATTTTTTTTTTAATTTAATAGTATTTTTTTGTAGTTTAACGTAATTTTTTTTAATATTAAAATTAATATTTTAACTTACAAAATGATGGTCACCCTATTGATATAAAAAGGAAATACTTTACACTCTCTCTCGCCCTACTACACCAACACACACTACAGAAAGTAAATTGTTTAACTATTCCACAAATTCCCAATAGCTATTCAAATTCCAATGAGCACTTCTGTATACAAAATTTTCAAACAATTCAAATTTTCATTTGAATGTTCAACCAAAGTTATTATGATCAAAAGTAAATTTCCCAAAACGACAAACAATACTTCAACAAGGGTTGCTTTTCCTACCCCCGAAGAAAATTGCCAGTAATATATATATATATATTAGGGCGGGTCGATTTAATAATCGCCCATGGCTCAGTAAAAATCGTATTCTAGGGATCAAAATAAGAAACTTTGCCGAAGGAACCATACCTCTAAAACGAATTCTACTACCCCCCAACTGTTGACTTTTGTCCCGTAGGGTCAAGTTTTGAAAAATCCCACTTTGACCCATTTAGAGTGCCCCAATCGAGTCCAAATGTATGACCGACCCCCACTAACTTTTGAGGGCCGATCCACCCATGCCAGTGGCACACCCCCTGGAACTCCCCTGGGGGGTTCCCCATACAAACATTTTAAAAAATCACCATTTTTGGCACTTTATTTTATTATTTTTTATTTATTTTATTTATTTTTATTATTTTATTTATTTTTTCTCTTTAGAAATTTATTTAGTCAGAACATATGTAAATGAAAAAATTAATTTAACTTAGTAATAGAAAAGAAAATAAAAAAAATTACTGTTTGAAGTGTTTTTTGCTTTCAAGTCTGGGCAATTTCGCACGGCTCTCTAATGTCGTCACCATAACAGCCTCTACATTTTCCGGTATAACTCGTTTGGAAACGCTAGCTAGCAATTGAACGTGTCGTTCTGTTGCAGGTCGTAAAATAGGTTGTGTGGGTTTTTTAAGCCACCACAAGACACAGCTGCATGTCGTAAACTTACTTAAGCTAAATCGGTTACAGGTAGGATTGAGCATAAAATTATCATAAAGGATTTTCCAGAAGTAATAAAAGGCGCACTTGCTTAACAGAATTTGTGGTCAGATTAACGTTTAATTTACATGTAAGTACTTTATGGGCAGTTTTGACAACAAAATCGGTTACAGGTAGAATTGAGCATAAAATTATCATAAAGGATTTTCCATAAGTAATAAAAGGCGCACTTGCTTAACAGAATTTGTAGTCAGATTAACGTTTAATTTACATGTAAGTACTTTATGGGCAGTTTTGACAACAAAATCGGTTACAGGTAGAATTGAAATTACCATTTCATTCTTATTACCTCGTCTCCTAGACCATATATAACGCAACAGTTTTTGTGAATGCATTAAGTCGTTGTGAAGAACTCGAAGTGTGAAGAGCTAATTTGAGATAAAAAAATATTTTAAAAAAAATCATTCCAAATCAAGAAGTTTACAATGAATCCACCATCCTCTACACCGCAAGATGAAGCAATAACAACATCAACAACTATCGAAAACCCAATGAGTCATATACCCAGGCATGATGTTACTGTTTTTGGTGTGTCTACTGATTTGACTGATCTTAATTTACCAACCCATCTGGATATCTTGAGATATTATTTTTACTTGAGCGAACAAAAAAAGTTGTCCTATAAAGCATTCACTATTCAAGTACAAGATAAGTTGATTGGAAATTGAGAAAAACTTGGTATGGAAATAATGCTGAAAAAAGTGTATGTAATAAATTGAATAGATTGCTTGACAAATATCAAGAGCAAATCAAGAGAAGAAACAAACCCCAACAATTTACAGAGTATGTAAAATCTCTGGAAACAATTTTTTTCATTGGAACATGTAAATGCGATTTGAAGGCAGCTCCATGTGCATGCGGTTTGGTTCCCGAACGCCTCAAAGAGTTTATGCACGATCAACATAACCAGAGAAGTCTAACAATGGATGGATTTGCGATGGAAATTGAAGAGCAAGGAGCAACGTCTATGTCATCAATGCCAACATACCAAGATCCCGATGATTCAACATACGCACCGCCACCGGTTCAAGAAGATTTGGATATAAGCACAAGTTCACAATACACACAGAGATACGATTGTTTTAACTTTGCCTTGGTATGTGACAGATTTGGCGTGCCTGATAGAGTAGCATCAGCAATGGGAACAGCTCTTTTCCAAGATTTTAAAATGAAAGATATCCATGGCAAACCTCTCATCATGGATAAATCGAAAGTTCGCCGAGAAAAAGAGAAATGCAGACAAGAAGTGCTTCGCAAACGGTTAGATGATACCAATTTGTTAGCATTTTCATTCGATGGCAGAAAAGATGATACTTTAACGAGAGATACAATTGATGAGAAGTATCATACTAGAATGGTAAAAGAACCTCATCTTGTTATTTTGAGAGAACCGAATTCTGAATTGATTGGTTACGTAAGACTGGAACATGAAACCGCTGAATACAAAACAACCAAATTAAATGATTTTTTCAACGATAAAAATATATCACTGGATGCATTAATTGGCATATGCACTGACGGTGAGCCAACAAACACTGGCCCAAACGGTGGAATTATACGACGATTCGAATTGCTGTTAAAAAGACCATTGCATTGGTTCGTTTGCCTTCTACACTTCAACGAACTTCCGTTTCGGCATTTGTTTGAAGCTTTGGATAAATCAACCAGCACTGGACCAAGATCGGCAACCGGAAAATTGAGCCGTCAAATCGAAACTTGTGAAACTCTTCCGGTAAGTTATTGCTATCACTCATTTATTATAATTGTCAACCGTTTTTAATTGTTTTATTTTTATATATTTTCAGGTGGTGGACGGCTTTCAGAAAATTGAGTTGAAAAATATGCCCCCTGCTCCAGAAAAAATTGAATTTTCCACCGATTCCAAGTACTTATACGACATGGCCCATGCAATTTCTAGCGGCGTGGTTTCAGTGGATCTGGCAAACATCAAACCAGGGAAAATTGACCATTCTCGGTGGCTCACCAAGGCCGCTAGACTATTACGATTATATGTGACAACGGAAAATCCAGATGCAAATTTAAGAATACTGGTTGAATTTATAATTACATGTTATGTGCCAATGTACTTCAATATCAAGTATTACAGCTCTGTCGTGTACGGTAGTAGATTATTTTTCAAATTCATTAGTTGGTCAAGATTTCTAGAACCTCGTTTACGCAAAATTGTCAATAAAGTAATTACAGATAATTCATATTATGCGCATTCGGAAAATATCTTGTTATCAATGTTGTTTGATGATAGCAAAGAAAAGCGCGACTGTGCTATCAAGATAATTCTACGCTATCGAACCGATGTTGACGACCCAACGGGACTTAGAGCTTATAAAAAACCAGATATAAACTTTTATTGCACAAGTTACACGGAAATGATCAATATGAATGACATAAATGACGTATTTGAACCACCATTCACGCGAAGCATTCCATACGATACTTTGAAAGAATATTTAAATCAAGATGATCCACCGTTTAATGATCCAAAAATTCCATCACACATACAAGAAACAGAACGACACGTTCAATTGCTAGCTAGCGTTTCCAAACGAGTTATACCGGAAAATGTAGAGGCTGTTATGGCGACGACATTAGAGAGCCGTGCGAAATTGCCCAGACTTGAAAGCAAAAAAGACTTCAAACAGTAATTTTTTATTTTTTCTTTTCTATCACTAAGTTAAATTAATTTTTTCATTTACATATGTTCTGACTAAATAAATTTCTAAAGAGAAAAATTAAATAAAATAATAAAAATAAATAAAATAAATAAAAAATAATAAAATAAAGTGCCAAAAATGGTGATTTTTTAAAATGTTTGTATGGGGAACCCCCCAGGGGGTGTGCCACTGGCATGGGTGGATCGGCCCTCAAAAGTTAGTGGTGGTCGGTCATACATTTGGACTCGATTGGGGCACTCTAAATGGGTCAAAGTGTGATTTTTCAAAACTTGACCCTACGGGACAAAAGTCAACAGTTGGGGGGTAGTAGAATTCGTTTTAGAGGTATGGTTCCTTCGGCAAAGTTTCTTATTTTGATCCCTAGAATACGATTTTCCCTGAGTCATGGGCGATTTTTTTGCCTCCCCACAAATCGACCCGGCCTAATATATATGTATATATATTTTCCCTTCTTTATTAATATACTGGGAAATTTGTCTCAAAATAGCCCTCACAAGAGGAATAATAAAACTCTCCCTCCAACAAGTAGGAAAATAGCCAATACTCAGTGAATAATTAAAAATCCTCGTAAGTGGAATATACAATTCGTATGCACATTTTATCAGTATAGAAGACGGTATTCCATCAGGCCCCGGGGAATGGGAAAATTTTAGATTCTTTAAGCCATTCAAAACTTCATCCTCCAATATGGTAATGTCAGAAACAACATTAAAAATATCCAGGTTATACGGGTAGTTGGAATATGAAACAGAATCATTGGAATATATTTTCTGGAAAAACTTAGCAAAAACGTCAGATATGTCAGCTACATTTGACGACTCTATGCCCCCGAACATCATGGTTGTGGGAAATCCACTAACCTTTCTCTTGGAGTTCACAAAGCGATAAAAACTTTTCGGATTAACTCGAAAACTTTTCCTCATTTTAACTAAATATTCAGAATAACACTTTCTATTTAAAATATTGTATCTATTCCTAGCCAAGGAATAACTGAAATAACTTAAGGAAGTCCCCTTTTCCTTATGCTTCCTAAACAATCTACTTTTGACATTCCGTAACCGCCTTAACTCACTCGTAAACCAAACAGGACCAGCTAACTTGACCGTTCTATTTTTAAAAGGGACAGCACTTGAAAACCCAGAGAGCAAAGTGTCATAGAAACTGGAAATACAATAATCCAGATCACTATCCGAACTCGACCAAACCGCCCTACCGAGATAGTATCTCAGTAATTCGTAATTTGTTCTACCAAAATCGAAATGTTTTACACATCCAACTTCAAAACCGGGTTCCCCAGAACAATCAATAATATCAAGTTCTATGAGGAGTGTTGGATGATAGCCATCCTCAGGACAAACAAAAGGGAATGATCTGGAGAGAGAAATATTAGGATAATTTGAAAAGACAAGATCCAAAACTCTGTTACTTATATTAGGAATATTGTTAAACTGAATAAGACATGATTCAAACAAAATATCGAAAAATTTATCCATATCATTAGAGGAAGACAACGGCATTAACCTACAAACATCTGGGCACATTGTCCAAGATACCCTAGGCAAGTTAAAATCGCCCAGGACAAGAATAATATCATTTGTTGCAAGTCCACAAACGATATCATTAATCAAAGAAGCATGCTTCAAATAAATACTCAAATTGGATCCCGGTGGAATATATGAACAAGTTACATAAATATATATCCCATGAAATGACAAGCGAACGCACATAAATTCAACATCGATATCGTTAGAAATTTCAACCTGATCTGAAGATATTGAGCAATGGACTGCAATTAACACGCCACCACCCTTTTTCCCCTTCCCGTTATTCATATTCATCCAATCATTTCCATACCTATCACATCTATAAATATTATAATCATTACAAGATAAAATCTCACCATTAAAAATGCCAGGATTAAACCAAGTCTCAGTGAAGGCAATAATATTAAAACAACAACCTACACTATTTTTATACCAGAGCCAGATGTCACAAATGACTGGCTTCTTTGGCCGCATTTACATATGGCTTGCCATACTAGGAATTTTTTAGGGAATTTCGTTTGCTTTTTCGACCTAAATTTTTCCGCAACATTTCCTCGAACATCGGAAACATGAAATTCTTGACCAGGGAGCTGCGAATAATCAGCCAGGATATAAGTTTCGTCGTCCATTACACAACAGTTGTATTTTTGTATAAAATTTGATTTCAATTTTCGAGCTCTGGTTTTGGCCTCCAAATTTTTAAAAGCGTTTCTATCGGAAACTTTTTGAACTTTGTAGGAATTTAGTCCTGCCTTGTGTTTCACTTTACATACAAAAAGTCCGAGCATTGGGCTAACCGAGCTGTTTTTCTGCCAGATGTGTTAGGAGCTCTCTTAAGGATGCTTTTAACTTTATATGTCTTACCAATGTTACGATAACCAGTCACTGTTCCCGGCTTCCTTTCAATTATTAGGTGTTCCAGATACCTTTTTACCACTTTTAAAACTGTTTGGCGGCATACATTAGGTTCTTTGGCAATTTTTTTGTATGTCCATTAGAGCCAGGCAAAAAAAAAAAGTTCGCCGTCCACCCTCCAATATGATGTATTTTTGCAAGGAGGTTTCAAAAAAAAAAATTTATTTTTTTTGCCGAACGTAGGGGTCGCCATTTTACATTTTTCGTTATATCTTTGGAATTTACAGTCGGATCTAAAAGTATGATACATCGATCTTTTTCTCTCGAGGAGAATAAAAATAGCAGAAAAAGCAACTAAAAATTAGTTAAAAATTATGCTCCAGAAATAACTGTTTTTTTTTTTTTTTTTACTAAATGCTAGTAAAATAAGAACACCAAAAATAAAGCTGTAAAATTTGCAGAATTTTAGTTATATTTAAGTTAACTTTTAGTTAATTGAAAATTACAAATTGTATTGTAAAATCAACAGAAAATTTTGCTAAATATTAGTAGACTAAAAATAGCAAAAACAAACTGTTATATCTATAATTTTTTGTTATTTTTAATGTTAAATTAGCAGAAATATTTACTAAGAAAATTGTAAAACTGTAAATTTAACAGGTTTATTTTTGCTGTTCTTATTTTACTTGTAATTAGCAAAAAAAAATCAGCTAATTTAAGAGTTTCTTCTGCAGCATCATTTTTAACGAATTTTTAGTTACTTTTTTTTTGCTATTTTTACAGATTTATTTCTATGAGTGTGCTATTTTGTGGAAATTTCAATATGTTGTAGAAGCAAAAATTCTACGATGAAAATGTCAGTTTTTGGTCACCTCGGTAATTTAAGTGGTCAACATATGGGATAAAAATGGATTCGTCAGAGGTGGAAGAAAATATGAGACAGGTTGATCTTATAGTGAATTTACATTATGATCGAAATCGAGTTAAAAGTAGATTTCGATAGATTTCGACGGAAATCCAATAAAAATTTGGGATTTCAAACAGTTTTCCCATAGGAAATGAAATCCCAATTTAATTTGGATTTCATCGAAATCTCATCGAAATCCAAATTGAAATCCAATTTTTCTCCCATATTTGCAGAAAAGTAGGGAAGTTTGCAGAAAATGTGGCAACAATAAGCAGCTGTTTATGTCACAAAAAATTAATAAATAATAAATTCTAATAACTTTAAAAAATTAAGGAATAACATAATAAAGTCTGTTATTTTTAATTGAAAGAAATATTTAAAGTTGAAAATGGCTATTTTATTGTATCCGACGAAAAGAAACTATGAAAAATCATTTGATGGCGCCGGCAAGACCACTGACAAAACATTGAATATTTTAGCTTTCTACTAAACATCCCTATAATTAAATACATTTCTTAGCAAATATAACATTGTATCTTTCATAATATAAATGATTTTTGTGTTCCGCCATTAAATAAAATGGTTTTTAGAAAAATTTTTAATTTTGGTTATTTTTTAAGGTTAGTTTGTTTACAAAAAAATTGTTGTTGGCCGATCGAAATCCCATTCATCTGTCAAATATTCTAATGTAAACGATATAGATTTCGAATTGGATTTCAAAACGAAATCTAGTGATAATTTTAATAATGTAAATTCGCTATTAGATTTCTTTTCTCAATTAAATATCAAAATACTATTCTGAGCGTATAGCATTCCCTGCACGAGGTTTTCTTTAGAAAAAAGTATGCATTTTTCAGAGTTTTCTATAAAAAACATTTGACAATTTTATCAAAAGGGAGGGATTTATTTTTAAAAGTCTTCTTTGTATGAAAAAATCGCAAGCATAATGTCGAAAGTGTTTTTTAAGATTAAGGGTCTGAGAATGGGCAAATAAACAGCCAAACATAAATGGAGGCCTTGCCCACCCCAGAAAAATGGTCTAGGTACGCCTATGTATCAGTCAAAACAAAATAAACAGACCGCTACAAATTATAACATAAAACGAAAGATTGACACTAATTTAAAGTGATAATCAATTATAATGGTTAATAATTACTAACAATTCATAGCCTGTAACAGATCTCAAAGGAATACTGTAATGGACCTATGCTCCAACTTGGAAAGACGGGAATAAATATAAAATACAACAATTCATAAAATGAATAAATTTTAATGCCAACTTGATCAAAAAAAAATTCTTTTTCAATATTTTAGATACTTGGACATTAATTCTATTAAAATCTCAGGCATAAAATATTTATTCGTGCTACAAAGCATTAAATAGTTACGGAAAATGTGGAAAAGGGTAAATTTGTGATTTTCGTTGTAATTATGTGAAAAAACTTGACTAATGTTTTCTGAAAATTATTCAAAATTAATAAAATCTCCAAAATTTACGAAAGATAAATATCCCAAAACATTTTTCAAATCCCCAAAAAGATCCCCTGTCCGAAAATTAAAATTTTGTCCCCAAGACCAACAAAATATCCCCAAATTTGGGGACAAAACTCCACGTCTGGCCAGTTATTTTGGGTATTGAGTACCAGTGATGGTATTTGAGAATTTTCGTTTGGTGCCTAAATGATGCCAAAAAAGCTTTCAAAGTGCCAAAAACAATTAAGCAACATGCAAATGTTTCAAAAATTATGTTCAGCTTTTATTTCAAATATTTATACATTTACACCCTTATTCTAAACTTTATAACAATAACAAAAGTGTCACAAAACTGGTGTGAATGGAAATTATTATAATTTTGGTATTCTGAGAAAAATTGTCACAGCAAAACCTTGACAAAATTATCATGTAGCAAAAAGCACATAACAAACAAATATTTTCATTTGTCAACAATTTAAAATATAAAAATTTTATTTTCATTTGAGGAATTTTATGTTTCATCACAGAAATAAAATTGAAATACCTAATTCATATTTTGAGATATTATTTTAAGATGCATCGAACCTTTTACCGATTCTAAAATTCCTGCAAATTCCTCCAAAATATTACGTATTAACATGGGATTTTTGGGGCTAAAGTTGTTAGGAATAAACTCAGGATGCTTGATGCTAAAATTTAAAGGAAACTCCAAGTGCTTAGAACTAGTTCTCTTGTGTTCTGCGGTACCTGAACATTTTTTTAAGTTTTCATTTCACTTAAGATTTCATAAAATTATCGAAAAAATCGTAATTTTTTACAAATTACAATTTTTTGATCGTTTTATTTTATTTTTGGCAGAAAAAGCTTTCACCATTGTATGGTGAAATTTTTAAAAAATTTTCTTGTCATAAAAAAACTAGAATACTATAACAAATTTTTGAAAAATTCCAGTGACAACAATAGAATCAATTAAAGTTTTTCTAATTTTATCCCCATTGCTTTTATTTTTAAAGATCAAAATAATGATTAAATTGTCCCCGAAGAACTGGAAGCTGGTCCAGAAAATTGTAGAAATTTTTAGTGTAGCGATTGTTTTTTAATTTTGCTACCCGTTCTAAGTAGGCATGGCTTTTAATGAAAAACCAGTGATATCGACATTTTATCAATTTATATAGAAATTTTCTTAAAAAGTGCCAAAATTCTATAAAGAGTGCCATAGTGCCATTGAACATTCAATAGTGCCACAAATGGCACTTTTGTGCCACTTTTACCAACAGTGTTGAGTACTCAGTAGTACTGAGTCAGTACCCAAATACTTAACACTTTTACAACTCTACATCAACGTCAAACCGAATACAATAAAAAAATATTTTTACAAAATGCAAACAAAACTTTTAAATCATTCAAATTACTACGGATATATCAAATGTGGGGAAATCTTAAAATCATCTTCCGAAGACTATCAAAACCCTTATATGTTGAAGTGCATTCAATGCAAGGAAACCTATATACTATTGGAATCTTTTATTTTTCACATGGAGATTAATTGCAAATGCACTGCTGCTATTACACAAAAGAATGAACGTTATGATACAGAAAGAAAATGTGTGAATGATAATATTAAATCACAAAATAATGATGCCAAAAATGAAGAGGAATTGCAATGTGGAAAAGGAAGTTTTAAAAATGTGAAAGTTGAGCATGAAGATGTGATGGAAACGGTAAGATTTTTATGACTAGGGCAAGGAATTTCATGCGAATGCATGTTTTTTCTCGATGGTCCAAAACTATTATGGACTAAATATCAGAATCACATTAATACCAGATGTGAAACTAATGACAGGTGCCAAAAAATTCTCGAACCGTATGGTTTTGTTTACCTAGTGTCTTGACATGCAATAAAATGATAGCAAGCAATTGTCAAAATGCTCTCATCTCAAGTGAAGACACTCAATTTTATTGCAATATCATAATATCGCTGACATGCCATCGGATCTTGCGATGATGCCAGAGATCAAATGTCACTTTTAATTTTAATTTTGTAATAGAAAAACAACAAAAAATTTGGTAAAAATGAATGGAAGTGTTTAGTTTTTTATTATTTGTCGGTAAACATTAATGTTTCATAAAATTTAGTGTTTTTCGAAGAAAAATCTATGATATTTCTTATCCATGAAATGGTCAAGTGTTCTCCACCACTCTGCATTTGACGTTTCGCTGCAATGGTTTTGACATTTCATATCATATAATTTATTGCTTTTGAAGACACCGGGTTACATGGAAGTCATGGCAAGAGGGAGATAATATAAAATCTCCATACATTTTGTATTGCGCATTTTTTGTATATCTGTCTTTTTAGATTATTGTGCTTTATCTTTTGTGTTTTTCTTCAATTTTTGCGTTGTGTTTTGCTTATTTTCTGTCGGCCATATTGCCCAAATCAGCTGATTCATATCTGGTATAATTTGTGATCAGAATCGTCAAATTTAGAACAAAATGGCATCGATCTGTAGTTGCATATTTTGTCATAAATGCATGTTTTTGCATATTTCGACTTTAAATGCATATTTGGTGCCTTTTTAATGCATATTTTGTGCTTTTTAATCAGAGCTTTGAAGAATTAATTCCTTAATTCAATTTTTCAATTCTGAATTAAAAATTAGATGAATTAATTCACTAAGTACCATATATTGAATGGAATTAATTCATATTTGCTTTCGTTCGATTTATTTTGTTCCGAATTAATTCAATTGCAATAGTTCTTTTTATTAAATCAAATGAATTAATTCACTGGTGAACACGTTCAATTTTATAAATCGAACGGAAAAAAAGTGAATTAATTCCTTACTGAATTAATTCACTACTGAATTCGTTCAATTTCATTTTCGTTCAGTGAATTAAAAAAAATAAAATTACGTTCAGTGAATTAAGAAAAAATAGAATTACGTTCAGTGAATTAAAAAAAAAAATAATAAGTTCACTGAATTTAAAAAAAAAAAATAAAATATGTTCACTGAATTGAAAAAAAATAAAATAAGTTCACTGAATTCAAAGCCTGTTTTCTGCCGTTCAGTAAAAGAAAAAAATAATGTACAAATAAAATTTTTAAATAAGCAATTTTACAGCGTGTGCTAGTAAAAATAAGCAAATTAGAAACCGGATGCTGTTTATCAACCTACATGATTCAAAAATAAAGCCTTTTACTATTAAAAATAAAAACTTTACAGATATAGATACATTTGGAAAAAAATATAACTATATAACTGGTTTGAAAAATTAATAGTTATATTTTTTTTTCCAAATTTATCTATAAAAGTAAAGTTTTTATTTTTAAAAGTAAAAGTACTGTTTCCAATTATTCGACATAGGCGGTTAACCGGTTATTGCATTATTCGAAAAATCACTAAAACTGATTAACCGGTTATTCGGGTCGGTTATTCGAGAAAATTGGCCATTAATCGATTAATCGTTTAAAACAAAATTAATGTATTTCCTTAACTTTTTACCAACAAAAACACTACGAGCTTCATGTTTTTGTTAAATATCAACATGACACATGAACACAATGTATTTAAAAAAAATTTTCAAATTAAAAAAGCACATCTACACTAGAGAGAAAATGCTAGAGATAAAACAAAAATCACCTCTAATTAGCTCTATTTTGAATGAGTTTAGCTATTTTGGAGTGTTTTTACACCATTTCTAGCAGTTTTCTCTCGCGTGTAAACGTACCTTAAGGTTGAAAAGTTTCGGAATCTGAGATTATCTAAATTGAAACATTTCTTATACTAATAGAAAAATTTATGTAAAATATAGCTGAAGCTATTAAAAATAAGTTAAAAATGGCAAAAAAAAATTGCTGAAACTAGGAGATTCTTTTCTAAATATTAGAAGTTAAAAATAGCATAACTCAAGGTAGATTTTTTACTTCTTACGAAATTTTTTTTTAATCTGTAAAATTTTGGACACAAAATTTCTTTGAATGCAAATTTAATCAATACTAAAATAAATATAATATTGCATTTAAAAAAATTATTATCCAAAGTTCTTCCTCCTCCCCTGAAGAAATAAAAAAAAATTTAGTTACATTTGAGTAAAATATTAGTTACATGAAAATACCAATTTACTCTACAAAAATTTGGAAAAAAAATTTTCTGAATAGTAGTTAGTAGACTAAAAAATATCATAAACAATTGTTAAATTTCTCAGTCTTTTTTCCGTTTTTAAGGGCCATTGACAATAAACAAAATTATCCAAAGTTCTAGCTAACATTCCCTTCTGTATTTATGTCTGTATTTATGTATTTAATAAAATTCTAGATTTTTCCAAAAGTATTTCAGAAATTTCTATTTTTATTTTAAAAGCAGTTTTTCAAACATACATGCTTTCTCTTTCTCTTAAGTCTGATAATTCCTATAAAATTTTCATTATGAAAGAGAAAACATGTATGTTTGTAAAAATTCTTTTAAAAAAAAGTAGAAATTTCTGAAATACATTTGGAAAATTTTTAAATGCAATTGGAATTTTATTAAATACATTTGGAAAATTTTGGAATACAAATAGTCTTTTTAAATACATTTGGAAATTTCTGAAATACATTTGGAGAATTTTGAAATACAAATGGAATTATTTTGAATGCAATTTTACAATTCTGAAATACAGATTTTTAAATGCAAGTGAATAATTTTAAAATGTATTTGAACAATTTTAAAATACAAATATAATTTTCTTAAATACAAATAAAATATATTTGTAATTTTGAAATACATTTTGAAAATTTTAAAATACATTTTGGACAATATTGAAATGCAATTGGACAAATATCAAAGTTTTTAGACAATTTTAATTTTTTAGAAAGATTTTTGGATAATTCTAAAACATTTTTGAATAATTTTGAGTGATTTTTGGACAATTTTAAAACATTTTTGGATAATTTTGAAACATTTTAGACAATTTTTAAACCTTTTTAGACAATTTTAAAATATATTTGAATAATTTTAAAATATTTTTAAACAATTTTGAAATAAAACTGAAAATGGTGTAGTTGGACATGTTGTAGAATTGATGTGGTTTTGAATCGATTATACTTTCTTTGGAGATGTGAGAATAGGTAGAGTTACTACAGAATTAAGATGTCAGTTCACAGTTGTGGGACACATATTTGAAAAAATGCAACCTTGCCTTGAAGGACATGGAAATAGAATTTATATTAGCTTTAATTTTTAAAAGAACAGAATCAAAAATCGCCTACTGTATTGATTAAAGCCTATAGAGCACTTCGACGCTGATCCAGCCAGACACTTCGTGTATTTTGGGTAGATCTAGAAACACCTTTATTTTGCTTAAAAAAGGTATCTAAAGGCTTAGCGACCTCTTTCACTCAATTTTAAAAGAATTTGATGGTATTTTAGTAATTTTATGTTTATTTTAAGCTTTTCTTGTAATTTTTTAGCCAAAGTTAAGAAAATTATGAAGTTTTGGGAAAAAAAATAAGGGAAAAATTCCATATTAAAATTGTAACCGGTTAATCGACCTGTTTTAACCGATTATTCGGATCGAATAATTATTTGAGTTTTAAATTATTTGTTTCGACATTAACCGAAATAGAGGCGATTAATCGAGGAATCGGTTAATCGATTAACCGAATTGGAAACACTAAGTAAAAGGCTTTATTTTTGAATCATGTAGGTTGATAAACAGCATCCGGTTTCTAATTTGTTTATTTTTACTAGCACACGCTGCAAAATTGCTTATTTAAAAATTGTATTTGTACGTTATTGTTTTCTTCTACTGAACGGCAGAAAACAAGTTTGAATTCAGTGAACTTATTTTATTTTTTTTCAATTCAGTGAACTTATTTTATTTTTTTTTTTCAATTCAGTGAACTTATTATTTTTTTTTTTAATTCACTGAACGTAATTTTATTTTTTTTAATTCACTGAACGAAAATGAAATTGAACGAATTCAGTAGTGAATTAATTCAGTAAGGAATTAATTCACTTTTTTTTCCGTTCGATTTATAAAATTGAACGCGTTCACCGGTGAATTAATTCATTTGATTTAATAAAAAGAACTATTGCAATTGAATTAATTCTTTGAATTTGTTGTTTGATGAACGCGTTCATTTGAACGAATTCAGTGAATTACTTAAGAAAAGGAATTCATTCAATTCTAGAGAAAATTGAATTCGATTGGTAGTGAATTCATTCAAAAAGGAATTAATTCTTCAAAGCTCTGTTTTTAATGCATGTTTGTGCATATTTTTCATTTTTAAGAGAATTTTTTATTTTGTAAAAAAATTATAAAAAATTTTCATATTTTGATTCAATCAAAATAAAAATTCTTAAAACCTTATTGACCTATGGAAATCTTAAATACATTTTTAAGTTTTAGAGTGCATTATTTTTGCAAAAATAAAAGTTTTTAGTGCATATTTCTTATATTTTTAACATGGATGGTAACCGAAACGAATGCGGTTATCGTTAGGGTAACGATATTTTAGGTCATTTCGGTAACGGCATTTTAAGGGTAACGCTATTTCATTTATTTCGGTATTTTAAGGATAACGGTATTTGAGTTATTTCGGTGACGGCATTTAAAAGAACGATATTTGGGTTATTTCGGTAACGGTATTTTAAGGTTAACGGTATTTCAGTTATATCGGTAACGGTATTTTAAGGGTAACGGTAGTTGTTGTTGTTGTAACGGCTTCAAAATGGGAATTTGTAGTTAATAATTCTCATCTAACGCCGGAGTGGCAATCCTTGCTCGGATAAATTCGAAAATTCGAATACATCCGAATCGTTCCGGCACATAGTCCGATTGCCGTGGGAACCGGGTTATATCGCCCACACTCGGTCGTCAGAGCCTCGTTAGCGTTAACAGGGGACACCATGTCCAAGGTGGACTATGGGTGAGGTTGGCATTTGGAAATAATTTCCCTTGACCCCTTGATAACGGTAGTCAGTTATTTCGATGCATCCTGCAATTTTTTTTTTTTTACAAAAAACAAGATTAAAAACAGCCAATTTATAAACTTGATGTACAAAAAATACTCAATAATCACGTGAAATTAGCAAAAGCAGAAAATTAAAAATAATGGTAACGGTATTTTAGGAATAACAATATTTCACTTGTTTCGGTAACGGTATTTTAAGGGTATTGATATTTCATTTATTTCGGTATCGGTATTTTAAGGATAACGGTTTTTAAGTAATTTCGGTAAGGGTATTTTAATGATAACGGTATTCAGGGTATTTGGGTAACGGTATTTTAGGGGTAACGGTATTCAGTTGAAAGGGTTTTGAATCGATAACGGCATTTTAGCGGTATTGCCTGCCAACCCTGATTTTTAATGCATATTTTTCTTTTTTAACCGCATATTTTAGGCGCATATTTTCCATTTATAAGTGCATGAAATTCCTTGCCCTATTTATGACATATGATACTGGTGACTTGTAGCGCTTTGTGATTACTTACTCTGCTGACCGATGTTTTCTTTGTTTTGTTTTTAAATGCACTTTTTCTATAGTTTCCTTTTATTTTTTAAAATTTTTGTTTTCGAATTATATTTGTATGTTTTTATTTGTCATTCTAACAAAACATTTTTTTTTTTGTATCTGAACAACAACAAATGTATAACTTCCCAGCAAAAAAAGAGATGTCGAAACAGTAGAAAAAGCACTACAATTGATGATCTAGATGTACGGTAGAGGGGGCATCCTTCGCCGGTGGGGCACATACACTAATCCAATTTTTCTCCGGTATTAAGGGAGATAAAAAATTGGAAAAAATATATTTTGTGCATTTTTCAATTACCTTTCCTTGACATCCACTTTGATGAATTTATATCACATGTGGTCGCAGACAGACGTGTTTTTGTATTTTTTGGGGTGCCAGAAAAATAATAGGAAGCAACCACATTTTGCAATAACTTCCTGAAATCGTGTGATAAGAAAATAATTTTTCATTATGTTAGACCTACGATCCTAAGGTTTCAAAAAATAATAATTTGATTTTAATCAATGCTTGAAAAGTGTGAAAAAATATCAATTTTATGTTAGTGCCTGTCTCTGGGGCACAATCACCAGATGGCCCCTGGAGCTACGAATATCTGGTGCATCCCTGCCTAAAATGCTCTATAAGACTTTTCTATATGTTTAAAATATGTTTAATAGTAAATTAGAACAATCGTGTTCATTCTTAAATTTATATTAATTATTCAGTTTTTTGTAATTTTGAAGACTCATTATATTATAGTTTTAAATTATTTTTTTTTTAATGTAGTGGAGATTTATTGATTAAAAAGAATCACATATCTTAAAGAACTTATTATAAATTATTTATTCCAGTCATTAAAAGGTTGACTTCGCTGTATTAACAAATTTTTTTGTTGAAATTGTATCTAGCTCTTTTGGCGAATATACCCCAGGTTTGGGGCAGTTACGCCAAATTGAGTTACTTTGAAAATCATTAAAAAAATAATAGAAAATATGCAAATAATTAGAATAAAAATCATAGAAATCAAAGCCAAGATATGTAGATTTTCAATTTGAAAGTAATTTTTGAAAAATAATTAGGGGTTAGGAAATGACAGTGCTTTGAAAAAAAAGTGGCGAAGGATCATCCCTCTACCCTACTTCTTTTTTAACATAAACCCAGCAAAAAAAAGTGATTACAAAAAAGTTATTTTAAAAGCACTCCGAATAGCATCAACTGATTGTGAAGTAGTTACAACCCCTGTTAACCAACCTCTTAATGGGTCTGTTTTAAACCTTAAAATGTGTTAGCATTGCAACGAATTTTATTAACATATTTCTTTGGTGTATGCGAGCAACTTACATAGAGCCTTAACAATACATTTTAATTGTTAAGTTTTATATATTTGCATTTAGTGAAAAGAAAAATTCATATTTGGGTCATAGTCCAGGAGATTCAATGGGATCCAATTCTTTATTTCCTTCCCTTTTTCAATGGGAACTGTAATTGAAATATTTTTTAAAATATGTACGAATAATTAAAAAATATATAAATAATCGTAAATTAATAAAGTACTTGAATAAAATTAATTTGTTTTTTTAGTGATAAAAAATGGAATCTCGAATAAATTCGTAATTTACAATGTACTTACAAAGAAAAAAACATTTTATATACAGTTTTGAAAGTTAGTTTAAAGCACATACATTCGAAATAGAAAAGGAGCACTTATCGCTCCATTGTAACCAATTTAAAAGTTGTTTGTTTTGAATGACTTACACATATTTTTGCTGGGAAACACTAATGATTTTAGCATTGAGTTGTCATAGGATAGGAGTGCTCCCACTTCAACATTTTTTCAGTACTTTTTGAACGAGTGCAAATAAAGCTCTTTTTCACCAATTAAAAGTCAAAAAAATTCTTCACAAAAAAATTATATTTTTTTTATTTTGCAAAATTTTTTTATTGCTAGTCTAAGCGCTATACCGCGTAGCTATTCTTTGATATGAAAGTTGACTGGCATAATAACACCACTTTGTTACTGCGAGATATTGTTCCTTATTCTCTTCAATAAAAGTACTTATTAAAAAAGTATAAAAGGTGCACTCCAATTCAATATTGTTTTCAGTACTATTTTTACAGGTGCATAAAAAGCAATTTCTCACCATTTTTTTTATACAGCTATGGACATGGAAATAGGACACTTTTATGTGTTAAGAAACATAATTATTTATTTTGAAAAATAAAACAAAAATAAAATTTTTTATTTCATATACGGGAAGTGTTATTATTGATGATTGTAATTCATTCTTTATTTAAATAAAAATCCTTCAACTATTTTATATATATTGGTAAATATGTATAAACTAATAAAAATATCTGGACTTCTTAATAGGACACATTTTATATTTTTACAAAAAACCGTACATTTTTTGGGTTTTTAAAACAATTATTATTTTTTTAGCGTAAATATTACACTAATATTTGATGCTGTATCCATTATTATCCATAACCGCTTCGCATCTTCTTTGCATACTGTCAACTAATCTCTGGCATCTTTCTTTTGGTATAGAATACCAGGCTTCTTGAATACCAGCCCAAAGTTCGGTGGAATTTTTGTAATTGTTTTGCGAAAGTTTTTACATCATTCCATAGATTTTCTATTGGATTAAGGTCCGGACTTTGGGCTGGCCAGTCCAAAGCCTTAATTTGTTCTTGTAAAAACCAATCCTTCACTATGTTCGACGAATGCTTCGGATCATTGTCTTGCATAAATGTCCACTTAACTGGCATATTTTCATAGGCAAATGACATAACAAGAATGCTCAAATATTGCAACCTGTCTATTTTGTCCTCTACTTTTACGATAGGCCCAATACCACGCCAGGAAAAAGCCCCCATACCATAATATTACCCCCACCGTGTGTCAAGGTCTTCTGAGTGTACTTAATGTTTAAAGCCTGGTTTTTTGGGCGGTGTACAAATGTTCTACCATTTGGTCTGACACCATTTACCTTCGTTTCATCGCTCCAAAGCATATTTTTCCAAAAGGACAACTCATTTCCTTTGTGGGTTTTGGCAAAATCGTTTCTTAATATTTTTTCTTGAAAGAAGAGGCTTATTTCTACTTATTCTTCCAAATAAGTATGGTTCATTCAGTCTTCTTCTTACTAACCTGTCTGACACTTGAACGTTGAATTTTTCCTGATTTCATTATTTATTTGACGGGAGGACATAAAAGGGTTGAGTTTGCTTTTGCGTACTATAGTCCTGTCCATATAAGTTGTAGTTTTACGACGGATTGGCTTACGTTCTTTATTTTGCGTATGATATTTCTTGTCGGCAGCACATAGACGAATAGCATTGTATACCATATTTCGCGAACACTTTAGTATTTTAGCAATTTCAGTTGGAGAATTGAGATATAAGTCTTCGTTTTTCTGAATTACAATGTTTTCCACGTCCCATAGTGGTACAATTAGAAAAGAATTTACTTATTTCAAACGCAAATTATGAAAAGAAAATTATTACTATCGAGTAAAATTTTGACAATTTTGAAAGTGTCCTATTTTTATGTCCAAGTCAAATATGAACAAAGTAAAGTAATTTTGTTGTAAATATTTGCAAGTTTTAAATATTGCAAAGTTTTATATATAATCTGAGACTACTTGATTACAGTTTACTATAATAGAAAAGAAATATAATTATTGCTTTATAATTATTAAGAGAAATGCATGAAGATAATTTTGTATGAAGTGTCCATAGCTGTATATTAGAGAAGTCCAAAAAAACATGAAAGTTAGAATTCGCGATCTCCACAATATTGCCTCTATTCCTTAATGTCTAAAAACGCTCTGTGCCAAGTTTCAGCTAAATGCGCTTTTATTTAGGGGTAGCACAAAAAGTTGTCTTTTAAGAATTAGTAATTTATCTCTAGAGTAATTTATACAAAAAGTAGGGTTGACTTTAAATTTAATTATTTCTTAACCTATATGCTATTATTTAACAATTTTTTTTAAATCTGGTCTTAATTATTGTGAACAAATGGAATTTGAAATCAAAACTTAAAAAAATGAAGTAACTTTTAAGTAATTCGCTGTGTTTTTTAAATTTATACAAAAATATACATATTTTAGTAAAATTTTCCAAATTTTCCGAAAAGATGTAACTAAAAATTCCACTTGTTTTTGCCTTGTATGCGCAAATTTCGCGAATCTGATCTTTATTTTAACGAAGACTATGAATCAGCAATCGAAATTTAAAAAAAATTTGTGGTTTATGAATTATTCGTGGTTTTTGAAAATTCAAAAAAACTCAAGTTTTTTGAGATATTTTCCTAATTACCTGTAAACGGTGTTATCAAAAAATCCGATTTTTTATACTTTTGCAATTTACTTACCAAGGGCCTTCATTATATATAACACTGATTTTAATTTTAAAAAGGATAATAGATATCCTTGCAAACTAACTTAAAATTTGACTTTTTTTAATATTTCGCTATTATTTAGCTTGCTATAATTTTATTGATACCAAAAACCCTATCTCACATAATAGGACATTCCACAGATATATATTAATGCAAAAACGAAATTTTCATATTGGTAAATATAAGAAAACATTCTGATCAAAGTTGAGCATTTTTTGTATGAAATTATCAAATTTCGTGAAATTCGTGACTCCGATTTCAATTTTGATTTCATATTCGTAATGTACACCTAAAAATATATTAGATTTGATATGTCGCGATCATAATAATTATATTTAATTTTTCTCATTTTTTCCATTATTTTTAATTAATTAAAAAAAATAGAACAAGTACAACCTCGAAACTTCAATTGCGATGTGCTACCTCTAAACAAAACTTTTTTGGTGATTTTTTTGATCAGACCACATTTTTTTTCAAAGTCGCATATTTGTAGGGTTGTGGAGCGTGAAAATTCCAACCTTTTTTTTTTTGACCAGTCTACTGTATATACATATTTTTAAAAATTTTAAAATTAAAATATTGAATTTAAACCAAAATAAAAACATTTAAAAAAAATTAATAGAATAAAAAAAATTAAAAAAATAAATAAATAAAATATTGATCCCGCCGGGAATCGAACCCGGGACCCTCTGTTTGGAAATGCTCATTTGGCATACCAAAATCACTTTTTACGATCACTTTTAGAGCAATTACTCTTTAGAAGCAATACTTAAGTGGTTTTTTGGAAGTTGTTCAGAAGTAATTCTAAAAAAGCTGTAAAAATATACTAACAGATACTTTGGAAGCAATGAAAGAAGTGATTTTTTAAGTTGTTCAGAATAACTTCTAAAAAAGCAGAAAAAATACACTAACGGATACTTGTGAAGTATTGAAAGAAGTAGTTTGTAAAGCATTATTTGCAATTTTTTTTTGCTGGGTTATTGATCGAAAGTAGCAAACATATTTACGCTACCAAAATATGAGATCGCTACCGGGAGCGCTCAAAGTGAGCGGTTACTGATCATGTCGTTCAGGAGATAGTTGTACAACTGTTGTAGAACTGTTGACTATTGTATATGCCGAATGCACCCATTGGTAGCATTCAGCAGAGAAACCTTAAACTGTACAGGTGACTTGTAGCGCTTTGTGATTAGTAGGGTAAGGAATTTCATGCACTTAAAAATGGAAAATATGCGCCTAAAAAAATGCGACAAAAAAGACAAATATGCATTAAAAATATGCACTAAAAACTATTATTTTTGCAAAAATAATGCTCTTAAAAACTTAAAAATATATTTAAGTTATTTATTTTGCAAACACACAGAAATCCAAGCTTTTTCATAAGGTCAATAAGGTTTTTAAAAATGTTTATTTTTAAAAATAATGAGACAAAAATAAATATTTTGATTGAATCAATATATGAAAATTAATAAATTTTTTATATTTTTTTACAAAATAAAAAATGCTCCTAAAAATGAAAAATATTGCCAAATATGCATTAAAAAGCACTAAATATGCATTAAAAAGGCACCAAATATTTTTTACTCATATTTGCTTCTTTTTAAATTTTTTTTGGATTTTTTGCTCCAAAATAACTTTGTCTTAAAATTATTGAGCTTTAAGCTGCTTTTTTTTAAGACTTTATTGTTTTTATAAGTTTTATTACTTTTACTTTTTTCGTGAGTAATTTTTTCCTTTAAACAAGCCGGATTTTGATTTTTTTGTCTTCTTTGGTCATAAGTTATCTTTTGATTAGGTAATGCTTTTTTTAACAATAGGATTTTTATTTGCATTTCTAATTTTTTAAACCAATTTTCTTAATAACGTATCTGATGATTTCTTGCAATTAATTTCCTTGGCGTCAGATTGCTATTTATTCAAATTATTAATTGTTTATCTTTTATACAATTGCCAGTTTTATTTATTTTCTTTTTTCCTTTATACATTTTAAGATGAATAGCTTTATAAATTTAGGTCCTGTTTGCAGTGATAACTCTGTAATTCGTAATAACTTTATAACTTTTGAGAGAGAGTTAAAGATAGGTCATTACAATATAAACAGCTTTAATACTTCTTCTTCGATATTCAAATTGAATGAAATAAGGAACATACTTGAGGGAAATATTATGGATATTCTTGGTTTAAGTGAGACATGGCTTAAACCTGATATATTGTCCGAGAGTGTTAATATTCCGGGATATGATATTTTTAGAAGTGATCGCCCAAAGCCTAAAAGGGTGGTGGAGTGGCTTTACTTATTTCGAAGAGGATTGAATATAGGCTAGTTTATAGGTCTGATAGGTATGGGGAATCAGAATCTATATTCGCTGAAGTGGTCCTTCGGGGCATGAAAATTTTAATTGGTGTGAGTTACTTGCCTAATGGTAATTTAAATGTTTTTGAGGAATCTATGGGAGATATTCTTGTTGAATATGCAAATGTTTGCATTATGGGTGATTTTAATATGAATATGTTTTGTAGTAGAAAATCTAATTTGGTTCGGCTAATGTGTAGTAGGCTGGACTTAGTGTGCCATCACAACTCAGCCCCCACTCATTATGATATTAATAAGGATTCTACGTCCCTTATTGATTATTTTCTAATGAGTCCCTCTCTTGTTGTGAGTACTTCTGGTCAAATGCAGTGTCCAGGAGTATCGCACCATTCACTAATTTTTATTGCTGTCGATATTCCGAAACCTACTTCCCAACAATATGTGTCCTACTTGGACTATAATTCTGTGAATATGGAAGTTTTAGAACGAACTGTTCATTCTCTTGATTTTAGTGGAATGTATGCAACGAATAATGTAAATCTTCAACTGGAGATTTTTATGGCTAACCTCTATGTTTTACACTCCTTAGTGCCTGTCGTACGGCGTAAGATAGTTTTTAAGTCTGTTGACTGGTTTAACTCCTCTAATATTGTCTATCATATATCTTTACGAGACTTAGCCTACAAATATTATCTTCTGAACAGAAGTTCACTGAATTGGGCTGTTTATTGTGAGCACAGAAATCGTGCAAAGAGAGTTATTAGGGTAGCTAAGAGGCGTGCCTATTCAAGCATGTTTAGGGATCTTAGTCCTAGACAAATGTGGAGCTATTTAAGGGGAAATGGTTGTTTGGAGACTGATAATCAGTTTATCTCTGCTAATGCTGACGAGGTAAATGACTATTTTGTTTCGTGTCAGATAGATGATAATCCCAATTCTATGAATTTTTCAGGGGGTCCTTTAGGTGCTGGTTTTTCGTTTCGTTGTGTGAATCTGGGAGAATTGCGCGCAGCATTGGGGAAGATTAAATCTAATGCTGCAGGTAATGATTTTTTACCATTAAAATTTATTAATTTAGTTTTTCCGTTTGTGTCTTCCCATATTCTTCGGTTGGTTAATTCTATTTTTACTACTTCCGTCTTTCCTAACGATTGGAAGAAAGCTAGGGTGACACCCATAAAAAAGGAAGGTCTTTCCAACTCTTTGGATAATTTGCGTCCGATATCTGTCCTTCCGATTCTCTCGAAGGTGGTTGAGCATATTGTAAAGGATCAAATGATCCTACACCTTGATAGTAACTCTTTAATACACTCATCTCAGTCAGGCTTTCGTCGTGGGTATAGTACTGGTGCCCTTCTTCTTGGTCTAACGGATTCGATTAGAAAATTTTTGGATAATGGTAAAAATGTAGTTCTTCTTTCACTGGATTTATCTAAAGCTTTTGACCGAGTGATACATTCGAAACTTGTGGACAAACTGTTTAATTTGTTTGATTTTTCATCACAAGCTTGTAAACTTATATCCTCTTATCTGAGTTGTAGAAGTCAGTTTGTTTCGATTGGCGATTCTTTTTCTTTAACGAAACCAATAACCAGTGGTGTACCTCAGGGGTCTGTTATTGACCCACTGCTGTTCATGATTTACTTGAATGATCTTTTTACATTTGGGAATGTTCTATCATGTCAGTCTTACGTTTATGCGGATGATGTTCAGTTTCTTTGCTATGCCGATTCGCAATTTGTAGATGTCTTGGAAGAGGGTGTAAATTTCATCATACATGAGGTTATATCTTGGTCTTCTGGCAATGGTTTTGTTGTCAATCCAAGAAAGACGAAGTTAATGGGTTTTGGTTTCGATACTGATACTATAATGGTTACTCTCGACGGCATGAGAGTTGAAGTTGTGGATAAGATTAAGTGCCTTGGAGTTTTAATTGACAATCATTCTGGTACCACAGGCGGTGAATTTAATAGGTTTACCAAGATTTTCAATAGAATTATTAGATATGTTTTTGGCCTAAGACTTCGCTCTCATGTGACTCCGTACGTAATCCAATTTCTTGGGTACTCTTTTGTTAATTATGTAGGTATGAGGTTATTGATATTTTTTTACAAAGCAATGGTTAATGGGTTTCCGGACTATATAGTTGAAAACTTTCTTTTGTCCAACTCGGAAAGAAACCCACAACTGGTTTATCCAACACATCATACTACTATGTTTGAGCCATCATTTCAGATTAGGCTTTCAAGAATATGGAACGATCTAACTCTATACCTGAGAGGTTTTGCTTTTTCACCCCAGGTCTTTAGGCGAAAGCTTAAGGATTATGTAGCTATTCATGAGTTATAGCTTTTTATTTGTGCTACTATTTTTATCTCTCTCGACCTTTTTTTTTTTTTTTATTATCGCTGCACTTAGGAAAATCTGGTGATTGTATTATTTTTATTTAAATATCTATTTATATTATTCAAGATAATGTTTTCAGTATTTTTTTTATATGATAGTTTTACTGTATTTTTTACTTATTTTTATTATTATTTATTTTTATTATCTTTATTTAAATTATTTTTTTGTAGTAGCTTTTATTAATCATATATGGCCCCCAGGGCTGTATTTATTATTAAAAAAAAAAAAAAAAAAAAAAAAATATGCATTTGAAGTCGAAATATGCAAAAACGTGCATTTTTGTAAAAATATGCAAAAATATGCTACTATAATTCGATGCCATTTTGTTCTAAATTTGATGATTCGGATAAATATTTAGTCCGTTAGTTTTGGACCATCGAGAAAAAACATCCATTTGCATGGAATTCCTTGACCTAGTTATTAGTAACTCTGCTGAAGGATGTTTCCTTTGTTTTGTTTTTAAATACAATTTTTCTATATTTTCCTTTGGATTTTTAAAATTTTTTTTTGAATTATATTTGTGTGTTTTTGTCTGTCATTCTTACAAAAAATATTTTTAAAATCAACAACAACAAATGTATCACTAATTGATCAAAAGTAGCAAATATTTTTTACGTTACCAAAATATGGCAGGCTCCCTTGGCGCTCAGAGTGAGCGATTAGTGATCAGGTCGTTCAGCACATGTACAACTGTTGTAGAACTGTTGACTATTAAAGTGTATCTGCCGAATGCACCCATTGTAATGTAAATGATGCAAATAATATCTAGGGTCTACAAATGTATTAAAATTTGAAAATAAACACAAACAACAAAACTGTATTAGGTGGATTATGCTTTCTGAATTATATTCATTTCACAGTTTATTTCATTTGTGACCAAATTATTGAATCAAAAACTTGTTTAATTATATTTAAAATGACATATTAATCATGGATGGAAACCGGTAACGGCATTTTAAGGATAACGGTAACGGTATTTTTAAGATAAAGATATTTGGGTTATTTCGGTAACGGTATTTTAAGGTTAACAGTATTTCAGTTATATCGGTAATGGTATTTTAAGGGTAACGGTAGTCAGTTATTTCGGTACATACCGCATTGCTTTTTCCAAAAACCAAACTAAACTAAAAACAAATCGAATTAATTGACTTAATTTATGTGAAATATTCAATAACCACGTGCAATAATGACCAGGAGAGGGGGTCAAGGGAAATTATTTCCAAATGCCAACCTCACCCACAGTCCACCTTGGACATGATGTCCCCTGTTAACGCTGACGAGGCTCTGGCGACCGAGTATGGGCGGTATAACCCGGTTCCCGTGGCAATCGCCACGAACGTTTCAGATGTATTCCAATTTTCGCATTTATCCGAGCAAGGATTGCCACTCCGGCTTTAAATGAGAATTATTAACTAAAAATTCTATTTTTAAAGCCGTTACAACAACAACAACAACCAACAACCAACAACCAACAACAACAACCAGTAGCAGAGAATTAAAAGTAACGGTAACCGTATTTTAAGGATAATGCTTTTTTATGTATTTCGGTAACGGTATTTTAAGGTTATTGATATTTCATTTATTTTGGTATCGGTATTTTAAGGGTAACGGTATTTCAGTTATTTCGTTAACGGTATTTTAAGGATAACGGTTTTCCGGGTATTTCGGTAACGGTATTTTAGGGGTAACGGTAGTCAGTTGAAAGGGTTTTGAATCGATAACGGTATTTTAGCGGTATTGCCTGCCAATCCTATTTGTGACACTAGCTCAGGTTGGCAAAACTAGGGCCACTACTAGCAACTAGCACGCGAAGAGTTTTAGATGGCCCGCGTTCAGAGGGCGAAACCGATGTAAAATTTCTGTCGTCGGCAGCTCAGCAAAAATAACTCAGCTAAAAGAAATTAAAAATAATTTAAATTCTTTAGTTTGACTCTAGATCATAACTTAATATCACTTTCTGTTTAAATTATTTTCAAATTAAAGAAAGATGATACAATTTTCACAAGTAAATTACAAAGAGTAAAATTTTTTTTTGATAGAATTCGATAAGTCCAGCAAGACAGAATACGTATTTTCGGCTTTCGCTACAAAGGAAAATGAACGTAATACATAAACCGCCCAGCCAGAAATTGACAAACATAAAAGCGTTCTGAAAGCACTTTGTATGGTGGTTGAAGCGTTATCAAAGCAACATATTTTTGGGTTTTATAGTGTTCTCAGAACGGTCTCAAGTTTGTATTTAGATTTACGGTCTCATGTTTGTATTTAGAGTATTTTAAAAACGTTGCAAAAGCAAAAAATAAAGTGATTATAAAGCGTTATAATTTTTGTTTATAGAACGTTTTCAAAACATTAGAAAAACGAAAAATAAAGTGATTTTAAAGTGTATTAATACAAAAGTGTCTTCCGAGAAGTGTCTTCCGAGAATTTTAAAAACGAAAATTAGAGCAATTTTCCGGTACTCTAAATACAAAAACTAAAGTAATTTCTTAGTACTTAAAAACATTTATTTTTTTTATATATTTTATTAGAACTTAAATTAGTTTTAAATGATTAAGTTAAAAAATTATAGGATATTAAGAGAAATGTAGATGTGTTCAATTTTTTGTTGGTGTAGGGTTCTGCGACAATGAAATAGTTAAAAGTGAAGTGTTTGATGAAGAAGTAGTAGAGGAAAATTTAGATTCAGGTGATGAGGACGTTGGTAGTTCCAGTTTAAGCACACCTGGAGAAACAAGTTTGCATGAATTTATTCCTGAGGAATCTAATAGTGATTTAAGCACATTTACATGTAGTCATATTGAGCAAAAACTGAAAAATTGGGTTGTAAGGAAAATCAAAACTCTTACACAAACCTCTATAGACGAAATATTAATGGTAATGAGATCTGAAGGTTATACATACTTCTCTTCCGAAATGTTCTAAAACTTTATTAGGAACTTCTACTTTGAGCGGCGATTCTAAAGTGATGCTAGGTTTAGACGATACCTTGGGAAATTTTCAACATTTTGGAATAAAGTCTAATCTTGATATCACTTTTATTCCAATCTTTATTATAATGAAAAGAAAATTAAAATTATAATTCATGTAGATGGAATGGAGGTGTTTGAAAAATCGAAAGGTATAAATATTTTTTTTTTTTGTCTCAAACTTAGTTAAGTAATCTAATTTTTAATAATTTAAGATTTTAAGAAAATTTGTGGAACTTATGCCACATTTTTACGGCTCAAGCTCAGTGACAATGAATATTCATAATCTAATACATATTTCATACGACGTAAATAATATGGGGGCGCCTATATCACAATTTTCAGCATTTGATTTTGAAATTAGCTTAGGTTTTGTTAAATCTATTGTAAAATCGCCAACTAATCCCATTTCCCTTATACAAAGGAAATTGCATGTTTTCAATACCAATTCCCCAAATAATATTCCATTAGTATATCCTCTCAATAAGAGCAGCAACTATTCTCTGGGGAAAGTCTAGTTTTTTCTTTCGTAAACATTTATGGATTTCGAATTACATCTATTCATCCTGATAATATATGTATGTTTATTACATAATGGGAACATAATTGTGAAAGAAATTTTTAGTACAAAACATACGAAACACAAATACAGTGATATGCATTTGAAATGCAACATTTGCAAGAAAACTGAACATTTTTTTAATACCCGATCTAATCAAAGGCGATCGGATTATATAATGTAACAAAAACAACACTGAAATAGGTATACATATGGTGGAAGCTAAATGCATTCCTACAACATTTTATAACGAATCAATTGCTATTTCTCTTTTACATAAATAATTGCAACAAAACATTACAAAAGTAATAAAAATAATTTTTAGTACTAAAACACATACAATCTTTCTCTTAGTTGTAAAATTTGTTAAAAAGTGTTATCAAAGCATTTTAAAGATGGTATTTTCCAAACGTTCTCAAAACGTTTTATTTTTTGTACTTAGTTTTTTGTACCATCATCAATTTCTGGCTGGGCGGGGTTAAATCATAAATTTGTATGATTTTCGAGTTTAAGCAATTCCAAACCTACAGTAAAATATGAAATTTATAAAAGTTATGCAAAATAGTAATTACCCATGTGAAAATCGAAATATATATGAACGTACATGCTCATACATTGACTAGTATATGATCATGCATAGGCATACATGATCATATACGTCCATGCATAGTTCAATGTATGACCATACATTATCTCATATATTTCCATATATCTTCGGATCCGAAATTTGAGGGTATATGACCGTACATGTTCATATATGACCATATATGCTCACATATGGTTCATGTATGGTCATATATGATCATATATGGCCATATACCCTCAAATTTCGGATCCGAAGATATATGGAAATATATGAGATAATGTATGGTCATACATTGAAACATGCATTTACGTATATGATCAGGTATGCCTATGCATGATCATATACTAGTCAATGTATGATCATGTATGTTCATATATATTTCGATTTTCACATGGGTACTTGAAACAGTTTAAACTTTGAATGTCATCAAAAAATTAGTGTTTAAAATCATACCCTTTATTGAAATTGAAATTATGATATTGTTGAAGTACTCTTTATTATTCGTGCTGTAACTATATGAGATATGTATAACTGTTAATTCCAATATTTTGTTTTTAGTTTTCTTGTATTTGTAAAAAGTATTAAATTGCTTTAATAAAAACTAATAACGTAGTTGTTTGTTTTCAGAATTTTAAAATCAAATGAAGAAAATCCAATGTCATTCCCAAATTATTTAATAGAATAAACTATAAATCGACTGAATTCCCAAACTTTTCAATCGATTGAGCAAAAATCGATTAAATTTCTAACGATTGAATTCAGTGATTAAACAAATTGAATAAAGAAAAAAATATTGAAGTCTTTAAATTTAAATCGCATGAGACCATTCCACGTGTAAAATTGAAGCTTGAGAATTCGATCATTCCATAGTCAATCAGAATTGAACATAGAATGATGGATTAAAGTCCTTTGGATGGATTAAAGTCCACTATAACATTTTCGCACCGTTTAATTCCAACTAATGTCAAACAACAACAATGTAACAAAAAACAATATAAAAATATAAAATATAGGGAATTTGCAAGTTCTGTACACGGAAACTTTCTAAGTATGCTCAGTAAAACTTACAATTTTCGCAATTGAGAACTTACCGTACATCAAAAATAACAAAAAATATTAAATATATCAAGATTTCTAAATAACCTGCTTAATTAAAAAATTATAATGTAAAAAAATAATGAATCAGTCAGTATTTTAGCTCTTATTTTAAATTTCTATAATGTTTTGCTAAGAAATTTTAAGTTTTGTATTTTCAACGTTTTTTTAATGTTAAAGCTGTTTTAGTTTTAACAATTGGTATTTCATTTAACTTTTCTTTTTAACATAAGGGGAATTTTAAAATTTTTATTTATATTATCAGAGGTTTTGAGGTAAATTTTTTAATTTAATTATGGCCAACTCAAAAAACAAGTCAACTGCCATTAAGGGACCTATCCCATGACCGGTCAATCGGGGGCATATTCAAGGCACTTCCACCATATTTGTGTGTGTTAATGTTGTTTTCTTTTCTATTTTTTTCTTTTCCATGTTTTTATACCCTACACCACTATGTGGTCAGGGTATTATAAGTTTGTGCTGATGTTTGTAACACCAAAAAATATTGGTCGTAGACCCACCATATAGTAAACCGATCGGTTCAGAATTTTTTTTTATTTCGATTTAACGATGTCCGTCCGTCCGTCCGTCTGTCTGTCTGTCTGTCTGTCTGTCTGTCCATGCAATCTTGTGCGCACTCTACAGGTCGCAAATATTAAGATATTTTGATGAAATTTGGTACGCAGACCTATCTTGGCCCAAGGACGAACAAGTTTGATTTTGGTGAACATCGGTCCATGTTTAGACCTAGTGCCCATATAAGGGTCCTACCAAAATTATTTTGTTTATACGCTGCAGGTCGTAAATATTAAGATATTTTGACGAAATTTGGTACACAGACCTATATTGGCCCAATAACGCAGCCTATTGATTTTGGTGAACATCGGTCCATGTTTAGACCTAGTGCCCATATAAGGGTCCTACCAAAATTATACTGTTTATACGCTGCAGGTCGCAAATATTAAGATATTTTGATGAAATTTGGTACATAGACCTATGTTGGCCCAAGGACGAAGCCTATTGATTTTGGTGAACATCGGTCCATGTGTAGAACTAGTGCCCATATAAGGGTCCTCCCAAAATTGAATTGGTTACAAACTGCAGGTCGCAAATATTAAGATATTTTAATGAAATTTGGTGCGCTGACTCACATTATAGAAAAGTTTGACACAAGCCCCATTTTAACCCATTCGAATTTCGGATCCAAACAATACACCAGACTGGTGTAGGGTATTGTATAGTCGGCATGCCCGACTTTAACCTTTTTACTCGTTTTTATTTGCTGTGTGTGTGTTTGTTTTTTCTTTCTCTTTTTTATTTGAACAGAAACGAAAAACATATAACTTAACCATCAGCCAGCCATCACGCATAAGCAACATTAGCCCAGACGGTAGAGCGTTTGCCTTACAAGCAGAAGGTTGTGTTATCGAGCCTTACTTCGATGCCAAGTAGATTATTTTTAATTCTTAATTTTTATTAGTTTATTTGAAAAGCTATTTTTAGACACACCACCTTACTGCCACAATGTGTCTAAACTGTGGGAATTGGTCATTTCCAATGACAACGCCATGTTAAAGTGATATGTCTCTTTCAAACAAAAAGACCGATCAACGACCGGTCTCCGCCCCCTTGGGACCTATCCTGCGTGTCATCTGGGACCGGTCCCTTTCCCCGTAGGGTTATAACTAGTTCATATATGTGACCTCCGAGAAAAGGGGCCTGGTGTGTCAAAAAACGGGTTTCGATAAAAATGAGAAAAACATTAAAATTTTATTTTTAAGTAGAGTGTTGTTTTGTTTCGGCTTGAGGTCAGAGAGAATAACTATAGAAAGAGATACACACTTGAGATGCTCCTTCTAGATGTTCCTTTAGAGCAGAGGTCGGCATCACCAATACCCATGGGCGCTCTCTCACACCTACATAAGCTCACACATAGAACAAAAAAATAATCAGTCGCATACAAGATTTCAATGAAGTAGGTTGTCACATCGCTTGTTTGCCAGATTTTTTACACTCTGCATAATGTTTATTGATACATTTTTTTGGTAATTTATTCTTAAGTTTTTTTGTGTTGTTATTAAGGGTTTTCACAAGGGGTGTACTATTTGTTGTATCGTCCTAACAAAAAACAGAGTTGTTAAAAATTAAATTGAAAAAATACAACATTTGAGAATAGCACGATACAACATTTTTACGTATGTTTACTGTCCTATGTTTGAGTGTGCTAACAGATAGAAAACTGAATAGAAAATCGTTGTTAAACACAAATAAAAATTTTAACAACTCTGTTTTTTGTTAGGACGATACAACGATACAACAGATAGCACACCCCTTATGAACAACAACAATTGTTTGATATTTGTTTTCGTAGTTGTTGTTTGCTTTTAAATTTTTATATTCCCATTATAAACATTTGAAATTTTCTAATTATTATACAAACGTTCTTTGTCAGCGCATTGAGAGTGAGAGGCTGCAACTCACTCATACAAGCACAAAATAAGGTTGTATATATTTGCCGATCCCTGCTTTAGAGAAACAATTAAATTATAAAAGAGACACAGAGAATTGTGCACAAATCTATCGACACACAATAGCAAAACATAAATCAAAACATAAATAAACAAAAGCTCAAACAGTAAAGGACAAAAGCACAGTTTATTTATTTAATATTTAATATAAAGTAATTATTACAATTAGTTTTTTTGTTGTGTTGAATATTTTATAATTAATGTTTAAGAAAATATTTATTCTTTTATTATTTTTTAGATTCCTTGAAAATGACTAATCCCAATAAACACTAAAAAACTAAAAATTCAAGTGCTGTAAAAAATGCTTGAATTCAGCTTTATTTTATGTGTTTTTTTCCAGTGAAAATCCAGTTCATACAAATTGAAATAATTTGCTTTTCTATTCTTGTTAATATTGAAAAAATAAACAAACTAAAAATAATTTTTTTATATGGAGATATAAAAGGAATCTGAATTTCTTCCTTGGATTCTAATAAATATGTAAGTAATTGACATTTCTTTGAGCCTAAACTTTATTCTAATGTTATTCTTTTTTCTAAGAAAAGCACTACAACGTTTGACGCTGCGAGAAAAAGGAATGAGAAACTCCAAAAAATTGGTTTCCGCCGACTCAAGATGTTGCATATTAAAAGAAAAATATAAATGTTAATGTATGTATGACAAAATAAAAAAAATTAAAAATCCAAGGAAGAAATTCAGATTCCTTTTATATCTCCATATAAAAAAATTATTTTTAATTTGTTTATTTTTTCAATATTAACAAGAATAGAAAAACAAATTATTTCAATTTGTATGAACTGGATTTTCACTGGAAAAAAACACATAAAATAAAGCTGAATTCAAGCATTTTTTACAGCACTTGAATTTTTAGTTTTTTAGTGTTTATTGGGTATTAGTCGAAATATTGGTTTTTTTAATTAAATAATAAAACTAACAAATTTTCTATTTTATTGTTTTATTATAATTTAAACTGACCTCAAGCCGAAACAAAACAACACTCTACAACAAAAAAGGTCAACTATAATCAAAATATAATATATTTTATTTTTAATTTAACTTTAAATGCGTTCTTCTCAAAACTTCATTTTCACACACTAGGTCCCTTTTCTCGGAGAAGGTCACATATTAAAAAAATCTAGAGTCAAATTTAAAATAGTTTTTAAGACGAATCAATGGTTTTATTTGGCTAATTTCTTTCAAGGAGGACTCATTAGTTGTAAAATCCGAAGTTACTGATTATGACAATGTACCTTGTATAAAACCTCTTTCAAAATTAGCAGAAGATGAAGATGGATATACATTTAATATAGAAGAAATAGAAAATGTTGATAAACTCGAAGAATCTCCAGAAGATAATTGTTCAAACGCATGCAGCAAATCAGAGGCAAATAAAATAAGTTTGTATAGTTTAGCCAGAAGATACAATCGCTTTCGAATCGCAAATCGGACAAAACAAGTGCGTAAACGACGGCATGATGTCATTGTGGCACACATAAGGAAATTTTAGCAGAAAAAAATTTAAATTTGAATAAATGAATGAGAATAAATTATGAGAAAAAAAAAATATTAATAACATCAGAAATTCAAAAGTGCAATAATTTCTGAAATTAAAAATTTTTGAGAATGAAATTTAAAGCCGGAGTGCATTTTGTTGCCTTCTCTCCCTCACTTCCATTTTTTTGTATCATCTCTATACAGAGCTTTGAAGAATTAATTCTTTTTTGAATGAATTGAAATTGAACGAATTCAGTGGTGAATTAATTCAGTAACGTTCACCAGTGAATTAATTCATTTGATTTAATAAAAAGAACTATAGCAATTGAATTAATTCCTAACAAAATAAATCGAACGAAAACAAATATGAATTAATTCCATTCAATATATGGTGCTTTGTGAATTAATTCATCGAATTTTTAATTCAGAATTGAACAATTGAATTACGGAATTAATTCTTCAAAGCTCTGTCTCTATATTAGTACACTTTTTTCTTCTAATATTTCTTTTTATGTTTATTGCAATTTTTAGTTTCTGCCAATTTACTTTCACTTTTTCCTCATTTATCGATTGACTGTGACAACGCAATAATGTTCTGTCTGATGTGCGGATCGATAGCGATTGCATATCCCAGTCTTATAGACTTCTTGGTTTAACTATAATTATATGTTTTTAATTCATTATCGCTTTTTTGTCTTCACAGGCTGTAAATAGAAAATCAGGCAAAAAAGGAAATCCCTACAAAAAAATTGATATTGAAATTCTCTTGAAATCTAAAACCAACATTTCTGCGTTTATTACTGCATATAAAAATCAACCTAATATGTGGAACCAAAAATATCACGCTTTACGATACAAAGAAAATCGTCAAAAGTATTTACAACAAATTTCCCAGGAACTTAAAGATAAAGTTAACTTGGATATACCATTGGAACAAATTGCTACAATCATATTTAATTTAAATCAAAAATATCGCGAAGACTTATGTGGTCTCAAGGCGAATGAGGAAAATAAAGAACAAATACAAAAATACAAGCCATCATGGTATTTTGAAGAATTGAATTTTTTAAAACCGTTCATTGAAAATAATTTAATTGCTAAATTGGATACAGATCTGCCAGAATTGCTGCCAAATGAAATTCTACAAATATTAGAAATTTATAAAAGTTTCGAACATCTTTGGAATACTCAAATAATGGAATATTATTGCAATAACAAGAGAAGAGATGCTTTACAAGAAATGCTGCAGAGTTTGGAAACAAATATGAATTTGAAAATTTCCAAAGATGTGCTGAAAGATTATTTAGACACCATACACAATTGCTTTCTTAAAGCAAAAAAATATAAATTAGATACTACTTCTAATAAGAAGACCGTTAACGAGGTTGAAGGAAACAAACACTATTACTATGAACATATGCTATTCTTATATGATCATGTGGGACCTTTTAAGTGCTCTGAATGTGAACAAACATTTAATATTGCTGTGAGCTATAAAATACACAAATCTAAACATCATGGCTTCCCGCCTTTATCATGTTCATTATGTAAAAAAGAATTCACAGTTACCGTTGCATATACGACTCACGTCAGACGGCATATGGAAGACACCAAGTTTGATTGTAAAGATTGTGATAAGAAATTCTTTAACGCAACCGATCTTAAGATACATATGCGTGATCACACTGGCGCTAAACCATTTTGTTGTGAAATTTGTGGTGCCTCATTTAAACATGCCCAGAGTTTTAGTAGTCATCATAGACGACATCTAAAACAATATATAATTACATGCTCTATATGTTCCAAAGGTTTCTATAAATTAGACCGTTACCGAGACCACATGAATGTGCATACAAATACGATAGCTTATTTTTGTTCGGTATGCGGCAAAGGATTTAAATGCAAATCAGGAGTGGAGCAACATTCTGTTATACATAAAAATATACGAAAATATGCTTGTAAGTTTTGCGGTAAAACTTTTAAACATAAAAATGGAGTAACTCAACATATGAGAACGCACGGTATTCGGAAAAGTGAAGACAATGTAGTATAGTATGATCGATCAAAAACTTCTGCCCAAAAATAAATTACAATATGCATATATAATAGGTCCATTCGATTACTGGATAATTTGTACAAATTTTTACTGGATGGCGTTCACAAATACTCAGTAAACAGAAATAAAAAAGAGAGAATTAAGTGACAGTCCTATGATGAATGTTTCTAAGTCTTCTTCTTTGTCTTGCAAAATTTTACTGGACAAATTTTTGCCAGTAAGAATTTGCAAGCAGAAAAAACATGTTTCGAAAAAACATGTTTGTTTATTGCAAATAAAAAAAAAAATATATTTTCCAATGATGTTATTTTATGGAAATGCAAAGCAGGAAAACTTTCTAAATAAATTATGGAAAAGATAAGAACAGCTTCTAAAAATTGTCTGATTAAGATTTAATATCAAAAATTCTCTTCCTCCATAGCGGCCAGTTCAAATTTATTTGTATATTTGGTGTTGTAATCAGCTGTGTCTACAAACTTGCAAATTGTTGCGAATTTATTGTTCGCGTATATGTTTGGGAAAATTTTAATTTGAGAGTAAATCTTGTCTTACTCTCTGTAAGTTTGTACTGAGTAATTCTTACTGGACTTGACTGAGAAAAGTAATCGAATGGACCCAATATAACAAAATTAAAAATAATATTAATTTATACAATAAAATAAAATTTATAATAAACAAGCGGGCTAAAGCCCGCTCGATGGTTTGTATAAGTCCCCAGGTGACTGGGAACTTATACAAACCAAAGATTAAATTCGGCTGTGCCGAGTCTTTAGATACCCTCCATCCTGGTGTTTTTATTCGGGGATTCTACTAAGTACAAACAAGTATCTATTATTACCCATTTTGTATTCGGTCAATCCACTGTGCAACAAATGTGTATGATTTTTTCCACCACACAAGTAAATATTTCAGTTTAATTTTGTTTAATCTCAGTGCTGCCACAAGCAAGATTCAAAATTCCCAAAAGTGTAGACAAAATTACCCAAAAAATATGAAATTATAAATGACTTCAATTAACATATTATTACAATTTGAACTCCGAGAAAAGGTAATAACCTCATCAGTAAACTTAAAAAAAGTGATTTGGCCATTTCAATTGTCCCATCGTTCTGGGCGTTATATTATTACAAAGAAAAGTTCCTTAAATATGCAGCATTTATGATGAACTTTTGAGTCTTATATGAATCTTCATAAAATATTAAGATATTTTAATGAAATTTGGTACACAGACCTACGTTGGCCCAAGGACGAAGCCTATTGATTTTTGTGAACATCGGTCCATGGTTAGACCTAGTGCCCATATAAGGGTTCTACTAAAATTATATGGTTTATACGCTGCAGGTCGCAAATATTAAGATATTTTGATGAAATTTGGTACACAGACCTACGTTGGCCCAAGGATGAAGCCTATTGATTTTGGTGAACATCGGTCCATGTTTAGACCTAGTGCCCATATAAGGGTCCTACCAAAATTATATTGTTTATACGCTGCAGGTCGCAAATATTAAGATATTTTGATGAAATTTGGTACACCGACTTATGTCGGCCCAAGGACGAAACCTATTGATTTTGGTGAACATCGGTCCATGTTTAGACCTAGTGCCCATATAAGGGTCCTACCAAAATTATATTGTTTATACGCTGCCGATCGCAAATATTAAGATATTTTGATGAAATTTGGTACACCCACCTATGGCAGCCTAAGGACGTAGCCTATTGATTTTGGTTAACACCGGTCCATGTTTAGACCTAGTGCCCATATAAGGGTCCCCCCAAAATTGGCTTGGTTACACACTGCAGGTCGCAAATATGAAGATATTTTAATGAAATTTGGTTCGCTGACTCACATTATAGAAAATTTTGACACAAGTCCCATTTTAACCCTTTCGAATTTCGGATCCAAACATTAGTTGGCTTTTACCCAGACTGGTGTAGGGTATTGTATAGTCGGCATGGCCGACTTTAACCTTTTTACTCGTTTTTCTATGTGGTGGTAAGGGCCGGCGTCCCTGGGACCCGCTAGGTCCAAAAAACCGAAACGCCCAATATGGAAATTTCCTCACGTTTCCAAGTATGCATTTTGTTTCAAGATCCGGGAAATAGAATTCACGGTAGGTTATTTCAGTAAATTTTAGGTAGTTAAAAAAGGAAAAAAATTGTTTTTTTTCGGGCACCGCTCAAAAAAAAAAATGACCACCTCTGGAATTAAAAAAAGATTTTTTTTATTTTTGGTGTTAAGGGTGCCGGGGACGCCGGGACCCGCTAGGTCAAAAAAAAAAACCGAAACACGGTCAAAATTGTGCTATCAAAAGATGCTGTAATTTGTTACTATTTAAATTAACCTTTAAATGCATTGTGTAGCCATATGGCAACATACCAGTTTTTTAATAAAAAACACCCACTTGCTGCACAAGACTGCATTTTTGGGCATTGGGGCTCCTTCTGTACACAGTGTCAGGGTTTAAAAAAACTGCTGACAGCATCCAAAAATATCCAATATTTGATAATTTTCATGAAAGATATCTAAAAATAGTAAACACCCCAGCAAAATCTTTCATTACCAAATAAGTGGTTATATAATAGAAATTCATAGCTCCGCACGACTTATTTTTTGGCGTCTAAACTCATTATTTTTGTTTGGCATGGTCGTTTTTATAAGTAGTCACGCTTACACGCTCGATTACGAAAAAATTAGAAATAAGTAGTTATGAGATTTTGAATAATAAGTGGTTACACACATGCTTACAAAAAGTTGAATTATAAGTGGTTATCCGATTGCTTACTTGATTCTTAAAAATAAGGAGTTAAGCAAATACTGTTAGCTTAAGGAAATACATTCAAAAAAATTTAAGTTTTCTCTGGTGTGTAATTTTGGGACTCGTCATAAAAACTTAAACAAAACATATTTACATATAATAAAAAAATTTAACTGTGTAAAAAGTACTTATTTAAACTAATACGAGTATGTCATTATTTTATATTTAGAAACAATAAATACAATAGGCCGTTATTAGGAAGCCATTATTTTATATTATAAAATAATGCAAAAGGTAATGATATATCATTTTTGGTAATGCAGATAGTAATGAGGTGTCATTACCAATATTTTGCTGTGACGTTGTGATATTTAACAACATGCTAGCTATTAGCAACAGAAATAAATATCTAGCATATATAAATTTTTTGATTCATAGCGGCTATCGAAAAATATCCAACGCTTGGATATTAAACAATATGCTAGATAAAAATAGCTGTCTGGGTACTGTAGCATATGTAGCATGAATTAAATGCGTTATTACCCACAAGAATATTTTGGGTACTTGAAACTAAAAAGATCATATTACAGAACAATAATACATACGAAACACACTATTGGTGTTGTACAATGACCATTGCAGTTACAGTAAGTTATACTGAGAATACTCAGTCAAACTCTGACTCAAACCACTGTAACAGTCATTACTTATGGTATTGTACATTTATCGTTGATTCATACTTTATGAATCTTACCAAAAGTTCTCAATCCATTTGCTACATTTCCCACTGTCTATAGAATTGCTTAGTAAGCAATAATGTATTATAAATTAAGTCCGATTTTACACAATAAAGGAGATTCTTTGCTTAACAATCAACGGGAGCGTTTCATATGCTCTATGCAAAGTAGTAAATAAATAAAAACATTATTCTTTTATTTACATGGCGATCCTGCCAGTCTTTTGGAGTGCTCCAACATAAAGCACCCAAAAGAAAGAAATAAAGGGTGCCAGTTTAACCCTTTGGACTAGTGCTTCATTGCACAGCCAAAAAAAAAAAAAAGAAAACATATAATTTTGTCCTGGCGGGTCAGCCACAAAGATCCGCCAGTTGCGTGAAGGAAGTTCCCTGTCTGGCCGAAAGACAGGATGATACCCCAACCTCTCTCGCTGGAAGAATATAGGCAGCGACAACAGAGAAGAAAAGAAAAACCAGAGGAGCCAACTACAGCCAAAGTCACCCGAAAACGAAGAGGAGGAGTGACGCAAAAGCTAAAGAGGGAAAAGGCAGTTATATTGCGTCTAATTTACGGCAAACCACCCCCATCCTGGGAAAGGGCAACGCAACTGTGGAAACAGGTGTATAAGTTGGAATTTCTGTTGAAGCAACATCGCGAAGGAAAATAAGTATAAAAGAAAAAAAATCTTTAGCTACAAACGAAGTGCGTACTATCCGCACTCGTAGGGCCTGTAAGCGAGTCATCGCTCGAGGCAAAAACTTTTTTTTTTAATTTTTGGAAACGGGGATAAAACCCAAAAATGATTATAAACAATCAAACTAATTATTGTGATCAAAGTGATTATTAAATGAGAAAATAAGAAGAAGAAAATTTTTTTCTTTACTCTGGAATTGTAATTGTCTGAAGGGCTATTATTTTTATTGTAAACCAGAAATAAAATAAAATTATGCAAAGGAAAATTTAAATTTGTACATTTTATATGGTCCTTTTTATTATGGATAAAGGGAAAAACGGGGATAGATCAAGGAACAAGATAGATTGGGATTATAAAGAGCCAATTTTGAACCCTGAAAGAGAGGCCAAATGGTTAGAAGAATTTAGAAGATCTGTTGGTTATAGGGGGCACAAGCAGAGCTTTGAAGAATTAATTCCTTAATTCAATTTTTCAATTCTGAATTAAAAATTCGATGAATTAATTCACTAAGTACCATATATTGAATGGAATTAATTCATATTTGCTTTCGTTCGATTTATTTTGTTCCGAATTAATTCAATTGCAATAGTTCTTTTTATTAAATCAAATGAATTAATTCACTGGTGAACACGTTCAATTTTATAAATCGAACGGAAAAAAAGTGAATTAGTTCCTTACTGAATTAATTCACTACTGAATTCGTTCAATTTCATTTTCGTTCAGTGAATTAAAAAAAATAAAATTACGTTCAGTGAATTAAGAAAAAATAGAATTACGTTCAGTGAATTAAAAAAAAAATAATAAGTTCACTGAATTGAAAAAAAAAATAAAATAAGTTCACTGAATTGAAAAAAAATAAAATAAGTTCACTGAATTCAAAGCCTGTTTTCTGCCGTTCAGTAGAAGAAAACAATAATGTACAAATAAAATTTTTAAATAAGCAATTTTACAGCGTGTGCTAGTAAAAATAAGCGAATTAGAAACCGGGTGCTGTTTATCAACATACATGATTCAAAAATAAAGCCTTTTACTATTAAAAATAAAAACTTTACAGATATAGATACATTTGGAAAAAATATAACTATATAACTGGTTTGAAAAATTAATAGTTATATTTTTTTTTCCAAATTTATCTATAAAAGTAAAGTTTTTATTTTCAATAGTAAAAGGCTTTATTTTTGAATCATGTAGGTTGATAAACAGCATCCGGTTTCTAATTTGTTTATTTTTACTAGCACACGCTGCTAAATTGCTTATTTAAAAATTGTATTTGTACGTTATTGTTTTCTTCTACTGAACGGCAGAAAACAAGTTTGAATTCAGTGAACTTATTTTGTTTTTTTTCAATTCAGTGAACTTATTTTATTTTTTTTTCAATTCAGTGAACTTATTATTTTTTTTTTTTAATTCACTGAACGAAAATGAAATTGAACGAATTCAGTAGTGAATTAATTCAGTAAGGAATTAATTCACTTTTTTTTCCGTTCGATTTATAAAATTGAACGCGTTCACCGGTGAATTAATTCATTTGATTTAATAAAAAGAACTATTGCAATTGAATTAATTCTTTAAATTTGTTGTTTGATGAACGCGTTCATTTGAACGAATTCAGTGAATTACTTAAGAAAAGGAATTCATTCAATTCTAGAGAAAATTGAATTCGATTGGTAGTGAATTCATTCAAAAAGGAATTAATTCTTCAAAGCTCTGGGCACAAGGATGCATTAAATGCAACCGAAATAGAAACTCGTTTGATGATTAGTAAACTTTTTGAACATTGATGGACAGCGATCAGAAATTGCAAGACCAAACGCCAAGTGAGGTAGCTTTGGACTTATTTTTGCCATAGTAGTATTTTTTTTATTTGTTCATGTATTGATAGTAGTGTTTCCAATTATTCGACATAGGCGGTTAACCGGTTAATGCATTATTCGAAAAATCACTAAAATGGATTAACCGGTTATTCGGGTCGGTTATTCGAGAAAATTGGCGGTTAATCGATTAATCGTTTAATGCTAAATTAAGGTATTTCATTAACTTTTTATTAATTAAAACACAAAAAGCTGACTCTTTTCATTAAATATTAACGTCATATATGAATACGATGTATTTAATAAAAAAGTTTTCATATTCGAAGTTTGAAAAGTTTCGGGATCTGAGATTTTTTTAAAAGAAGGTCTGTAAAAATGTTGCTAAATCTACTAAAATTTCGTTGAAGATGGCAGAAAGAACTGCTGAAACTAACAAAATATTAGTAAGTTAAGAACAGCAAACCTAAAACTGTTACATATCGATTACTTAACGTAGATTTTTTATTTAGAAAAAAATTTAAAAATCTGAAAAGCTTAGATACAAAATTTCTTTGAATGTGATTTTTAATCAATACTGACACTATAAAATTTAATATTGTATTTAACTTTTTCAGACCCAACTAGCTTGCAAAAATGTATTCATTTTATAACTTTAATGTAAAATGGTACTAAAACTATTAAAATTTCCTGGTGTCAATTCATATTTTATGAAATATAATTTAGCTAAAAATCGTGTATGCTGGGTCTGAAAGGGTTAAAGAAATGCTATACCTAAAGTTTTTTAAATTTTAATAAGATTCTTCCTACAGCTACGACATTTTCATTAAAGTCATCGATAAAAAAATTTGAGTTCTCTTTGAGATTAATTTCAGTTAATTGAGAATACCAATTTACTTTGTTTCTCAGTATCTTTTTCGTTACTAAAGGCCATTAACAGTAAAAAAATAACCTAAAGTTTGAGCGTACTTACTCTGAGAGAATTTTATCGGACGAGCTGTAAACAAAATTTTCAATAAGCTAATGAAGTTTTCTTCAAAAAGTAAAAGCCAAATTTATAAAATTTTATGAAATAGCTTCACAATTTTTATGAATCTCTTTCTAAAACAACTTTTTTGGGTGTATGACATTTTTAATAAATAATATGAAATTCTTCATAAAATTTTATGATAAATTGCATCAATTCAATTAAAAGTTTCAATAGACGAATTCCAGCGAAACTTAATTGAATCAGTGTATAAATTCATCAATAGCATATAGACAATTCACTGAGTGTGCAGTTACAGAAGTCAAATTCTATATAAATTAAAATTTATTAACTTTAGGTTATTTGTTTTAATTCGAATTTATATTCCTTGAAACGGGTTCGGGTTGAATTGATGTGGTTTTGAACCGATGTGTATGTACACTTTCTTAGGAAAAATAAGAAAAGTTAAAGTTCTTACAGAATTAACACGTTTATCGTGTAACAGTTTTAAAACAAATGCAGCCTTGTCTTAAAGGACATGGAGATATAATTTATATTAGTTTAAATTTTTAAAAGAATTGAAACAGTAATGCAAAATTGTCTATTTTATTTCATAAAGCATCCTCCAGCCAGTCGTGTATTTCGTGTGTTTTGTGAAGTTTTAAAAAACACCTTCATTTTGGCCTTTTGCTATGTTCTTAAGGCTTTTTTACTTTGATACATATTTTTTTTAAAACATTTGCGCAAAATTTTATTAAAAATTGGGAGTCTGATTTCACAATGTCGACTTGTTTGCGGTTGCTCGAAAAAGGTATTTAAGGGACTATTTCACACGATTTTTAAAGAATTTGATGCTATTTTAGTTAGTATTTGTTTTTTCTCAACTTTTCTGGTAATTTTGTAGCCCAGATTAAGAAAATTGTGAAGTTTTGGGAAAAAATTAAGGAAAAATTCCATATTAAAAATGTAACCGGTTAATCGACCAATTTTAACCGATTATTCGGGTCGAATAATTATTTGAGTTTTAAATTATTTGTTTCGACATTAACCGAAATAGAGGCGATTAATCGAGGAATCGGTTAATCGATTAACCGAATTGGAAACACTAATTGATAGGGAAGAATACAATATAGATTTTCGAAAGATGACTTGGTGGAAAAAAGTGTTATCCACTATCCCACTACTTATCGCCGGATATGAAGTATGTAAGTCACAAGAGGAATCTGATAATAGGGAACTTATCGAAGTTTTGAGAAAGAATATTAAAGAAAGTAATGAACCAAACATTACTGGGAACAATGAATTGAATTATGTAGAAATGATATCAATAATAGTGATTGTTATAATGGCGATCATTTATATTGTAAGGATAATATGTAGGGCAATAAGTAACAGACATCAACAACCAATATAAATAGTATATATTAAATAGATGGAGTGGCAGAATATAATATACAAGGCAAGAACAATTAAAGAAACTTTTGATAGATCCTACAAAAGTTTGAATACTGATAGACCTGCTAAAGAGGAAACTATCCAGAAACATTTAGACACATTGATTAACTGTTTAGAGAAAATTAGAGTCTTGTTCAACGTTCATTATTCAAGATTTACGGTAGCTCATAAAGCTGCAGCCGATAGTTTTTTTTTAGATGTTAGAGAAAAGCTTGTTTCTGTGGCAATAAGAAGGAATTTGGTTCTTGAAATTCCTACCTCAATACATGAAAGATTTTTTGAAAGCTACACACAACGGTCTGAGGACGTAAAAGATTTCAAAATGCCACAAACGGTAGTAGAATTTCTTAATACAGCCTCAAAGCTGATTTGTGACTTTGACGGCAGACCAGAAAATCTGCGAACATTTTTGGATTCGCTACATTTGGTAGATTCACTTAAGGGGACACACGAACAGACAGCGGTATCCCTAATAAAGACTAAACTAAAGGGAACTGCTAGAAATCTAATTAGCAATGAGACTTCAATCGCTGAAATTATAAGTAAACTGACTAGTTCAGTAAAAGGAGAATCAGTCGAGGTCTTGTCGGCAAAGATAATGAATATTAAGCAGAACAACAAGTCTGCGAATGCTTATTGTAGTGAGGTGGAATCTCTAGTTAAATCACTTGAAAATGCATACATATCAGATGGTTTGACCTGCGAATTGGCAAATAAATACTCCACCCAAGTTGCTGTAAAAGCACTTACGAAAAACTGCAATGTTGATAAAGTAAAATTGATCATGGAAGCTGGTCAGTTCAATAATATGAATGACGCAATCAGCAAATTTGTAAATAGTTGCACTGAGGCAACTGGTCAACAAAATGCCATATTGTACTATGGGCAAAGACCCAATTACGGCAATTACCGCGGGAACAAGCGAAAATTCCGTGGAAGAGGTAACTTCTCCAGGAATAACAATAATAATAACCGCAACAATAATAATGGCAATAATAATAATTATTCGAATAATAACTACAGAAATAGAAGAGGACGTGGAAATTATAATGGAAACAGAAACCACGCTAGAGCACTAACTGCAAGTGAAAACAGTTCGGAAAACTCGAACAATCCCCTAGGATAAAGCCAATAAATGGAAAAATATATAATCTTAACCTTAACTTTAGTTGTTTCATCCAAATTAAAATAGACATAATTAACACTACTGTAACTTTACTGGTAGACACTGGAGCAGATATATCCTTAATAAAACATCAATGCACATTTAAGCAAATAAATACGGCACATTTTACTACACTTACTGGCATAGGAAATGGTAGAATTAAATCCATTGGTAAAACATTTTTTGATTTGAAGACTAATGAATTTTTGATACCCCACAATTTTCAAGTGGTAGATGACAATTTTCCAATACCATGTGATGGAATAATTGGTATGGATTTTATGAAAAGATTTAATTGTATTCTTGAATTTAACCAAGACCAGGATTATCTTATCCTAAGACCACATTATCTAACACAGCAAATAGTAATACCAATGACCAATACTTGTGATGATGATATTACCTTGCCAGCAAGATCCGAGGTAATACGACAAATTAAACTTTCATCATGCAATGAAGAAGTACTGGTAACTAATCAAGAACCCCAACCGGGAGTTTTCATAGCTAGTACACTAGTGAAAACTAAAAATGCATTTATAAGGATACTTAATACGAACAATTCTGTAATTACCCTAAAACAGGATAAAATTATAACGGAAGATGTCAATAATTACAACATAGTACAATGTAACACTAACAACAAAAATAGAAAAGATAAAATTTTAAATATATTGGAAAAGAACTTTCCAATACATTTTAAGGAAACATTAACAGAAATATGCACCGAATATAGCGATATCTTTGGATTAGAATCAGAAACAGTTACAACTAACAATTTTTACAAACAAAAGTTAAGAACAACGGATACGGACCCTGTGTACATCAAGAACTACCGTATACCACATACCCATAAAGAAGAAATCGAAGAGCAGGTGAATAAATTGATAGATGATGGTATAATAGAATCATCCTATTCCGAATATAATAGTCCAATTTTATTGGTTCCAAAGAAATCTTTACCGAATTCAGAAGAAAAGAGATGGAGACTGGTGATAGACTACAGACAAGTAAACAAGAAATTAATTGCAGATAAATTTCCATTGCCAAGAATAGATGATATTTTAGATCAACTTGGCCGAGCAAAATACTTTTCTTGTCTAGATTTAATATCCGGATTTCATCAAATAGAACTAGAGAAGGATTCTAGAAACCTAACATCATTCTCAACTAACAAAGGCGCGTATAGATTTACACGATTACCATATGGTTTAAAAGTGGCACCAAATTCATTCCAAAGAATGATGACAATTGCTTTTAGTGGTCTGAGACCAGATCAAGCCTTCTTATACATGGACGACTTAGTTGTTCTAGGTTGTTCAGAGAAACACATGCTTTCAAATTTAACAGATGTTTTCGAACTATGTCGCAGATACAATCTCAAATTACATCCTGAAAAATGTTCATTTTTCATGCACGAGGTTACATATCTAGGCCATAAATGCACCAACAAGGGCATACTTCCAGATGATAGTAAATATTCAGTAATCGAAAATTACCCAAAGCCTACTGATGCCGATAGCGCAAGAAGATTTGTAGCGTTTTGTAACTACTACAGGAGATTTATTAAAAATTTTTCTGAATATTCAAGGCATCTTACTAGATTATCGAAAAAAGGAGTACCATTTGAATGGACAAAAGAATGCGATATTGCTTTTGAACATCTTAAAAGTGCACTAATGAAACCAACATTATTGCAATACCCAGATTTTGGAAAACAATTCTGTATAACAACAGATGCAAGCAAACACGCTTGTGGTGCCGTGCTCACACAAGAGTACGATGGAAAGCATTTACCAGTGGCATACGCCTCTAGAAGTTTCACAAAAGGAGAAAGCAATAAATCCACTATTGAACAGGAGTTGACAGCAATACATTGGGCAGTAAAACATTTTAGACCCTATATTTATGGAAAACATTTCCTCGTTCGATCGGATCATAGACCACTTTCTTATCTATTTTCGATGAAGAATCCCAGCTCAAAATTGACTAGAATTAGACTTGATCTAGAAGAATATGATTTCACTGTTGAATATCTTAGGGGAAAAGATAACTACGTCGCGGACGCTTTATCGCGTATAACGATCGACGAATTAAAAGATTTAAATATACAAAATAATAATATATTAAAAGTTACAACCAGATCAATGACAAAAAAGACACAGAATAAGGCTGAAAATAAAGAAATGAATAAGCAACATCAATTCAAAGAAAATGAAAAGCCCAGTATATATGTACCGATTAAGAACACTGACGTCAGAAAATACTATAAATTAAAGATTACCCCCGGAAGATGTTACATCAAAAGAGGAAAATCTGTAATGGCATATATACCAATTGATGAGTTGTTTACTAATGGAAAACTTGACTTAGGACAATTCTTCCCAAGGCTCGAAGAAGTGGCCGGTAAACATAGCATTACGAAATTACAAATGGCACCTAGTGATAAAATTTTCGAATTTATCTCCATTAATGAATTCAAACAAAAGGGCAATAAATATTTGAATCATATAAAAGTAGCGCTACTAAATAAGGTGACCCGAATTGATAAAAATGATAAAGCTATTCAAGACATAATGAAACGATACCACGAAGACCCTGCAGAAGGAGGTCATTGCGGTATTTCAAGAACATTAAACAAAATTAAAAGATATTACTATTGGAAGAATATCACTAAAGACGTAACAAAATACGTCAAATCATGCCAAAAGTGTCAAACAGCCAAAACTACAAAGAACTTGAAAAGTCCAATGATATTAACGCCAACACCGGCAAAACCATTTGAATTTGTATTAGTGGATACTATAGGTCCATTACCAAAATCCTACAATGGAAATGAATATGCAGTCACTATAATCTGTGACATGACAAAATACTTAGTAACAATACCCGTACGAGACAAAAGTGCGAAAACAATTGCAAAGGCAATTTTTGAAAATTTTATTCTTACCTACGGTCCAATGAAGACGTTCATTTCGGATATGGGTACAGAGTACAAAAATTCGTTATTAACGGAATTATTTAACCTCCTTAAAGTAAGGAAACTCACTTCCACTGCTTATCACCATCAAACAATGGGCACAATAGAAAGAAGTCATAGAACTTTTAATGAATATGTAAGATCGTACATTTCTGTAGATAGGGACGATTGGGATGATTGGCTTAAGTACTTTACGTACTGCTTTAACACCACGCCATCATCAGTTCACGACTATTGTCCATATGAATTAGTTTTTGGAAACCTTCCAAATGAGTTTCAACAATTTAGTGAAGTAGATAGAGTTAGTCCACTGTATAACATAGATGATTATGCTAAGGAAATAAAATTTAGATTAGAAGTAGCACATAAGAGAGCGCGCGAGATGTTAGATCGATCTAAATTAAGGCAGAAATTAAATTACGATAAGGGAATATTAGATTATAATTTTAGAATAGGAGATTTAGTTTTGCTTAAAAATGATACAGGGCATAAATTAGATCCTAAATATATAGGACCTTATAAAATTAAAAAACTAGATGTAAGAAATAATATAACAATAATTGATATGGAAAATAATAAAGAACAAATGGTTCATAAAAATAGACTTAAGATTTATAACCAATAAAATATGAAAACTATAATAAAAATCTAATAACATAATAACATTCAAAAATTAAGAAAATAAATACCAAATAAAGTAAACATAATTTTAAGTATTTTATTTCTTTATTGTACAAGAATGTCCATACAACTTTATTATATGAACATTCTTCCGTAAAAGGGAGGTGTAGCATATGTAGCATGAATTAAATGCGTTATTACCCACAAGAATATTTTGGGTACTTGAAACTAAAAAGATCATGTTACAGAACAATAATACATACGATACACACTATTGGTGTTGTACAATGACCATTGCAGTTACAGTAAGTTATACTGAGAATACTCAGTCAAACTCTGACTCAAACCACTGTAACAGTCATTACTTATGGTATTGTACATTTATCGTTGATTCATACTTTATGAATCTTACCAAAAGTTCTCAATCCATTTGCTACATTTCCCACTGTCTATAGAATTGCTTAGTAAGCAATAATGTATTATAAATTAAGTCCGATTTTACACAATAAAGGAGATTCTTTGCTTAACAATCAACGGGAGCGTTTCATACGCTCTATGCAAAGTAGTAAATAAATGAAAACATTATTCTTTTATTTACAGTACGATATATACGAAAATGATATTTCTGTTGTGTTGTATACTTTTAGCAGCTCTCTTGCTTGTATGTACAACAAACGATATTTATTTTATATAAATATCTAAAAATATCTTGTTGATTTTGCTGCTATTAGCAGCGAAAATATTCTTGCATTGCTGGATATATCTGTTTAAAAATATCTTGCATTGCTAGATATATCTATCTAAAAATATCTTGTTGATTTTGCTGCTATTAGCAGTGAAAATATTCTTGTATTGCTAGATATGTATATCTATCTTGTGAGTATTGGTTTTTGGTGGTTGGATATTTATTTTATACAAATATCTAAAAATATCTTGGTGATTTTGCTGCTATTAGCTACGAAAATATTCTTGCATATCTAGCTGGTGCGTATTGTTTTTCGGTGGTTGGATTTTTTTTAGGCATTTGTATAAAAGTATTAATTTTTAGTCTAAATAATGCTGGTATTGAAATGAATTTTAAGTGTGCGTGAATATATCAATAAAAAAACGAGGACTTTAATAATTATTATTAGAAATTAGATTTCCATTTAAAAATTTATAATTTATAGAAATAATAAAAAAAATAATAAAAATTCCTTAATAATTATTATAAATTATATTTAACAAAAAAAAAAATAATTTTTTGGTAAATTTTATTTAAAATTAGTACGACTAAAGCCTCGGCAAGTTGTGAAAAATCACATTTTTCAACTTTCAAGCGAAATTTTTGAACGTGGGAGCAAATTAAATTTTTGTTAAGTTCAGAGTCAATATATTTCTACACTAAGGGAATTATGGCGGTAAAATTAAAAGCCATTTCATTTAATTTTGAATGCCATTACAGTTCCGAGTAAAATAGCCCATAAATATGATCGCTGCGCCAAAGAAATTAGCTATTTGTTAACAAAAACTAATTCTGGTGCACCTAAAGTAGGGCTATATTTTGTCTCTTGGCTAAGTTTTATGGAAGTAATTCTTTTATAAATAGAAAGTTTGGAGTTTTGTTTTCATATGTGTAAAAAAATAATTTATAAAAAGTTTCGCGAAAAGCTCAATAAAGGTGTTTTGTTGCTCTCCTCCTTAAAAAATTGACCTGTTTTCTTAGGTTTAGCGACGATATAGTCTATTTGTTGTTATCTTATAATGTTGCCATGAATAGCCATATCTAATTATATATGTATGCACAGCGCATAGTTCGGGTACATAGCCAAAAAAATGCCCAAACTATGCGGTATATTAGTCAAAAATGTCTTCAAACTATTCGCAAGACCTAAGAATAATTTGAGGACAGTCCCCAAACTAACCAATGTCTCCGGACAGGAGAAAACTGTTCCCGTAGCATGCGCTGTGCATACACTCAACCAAAAAAGTCTGTAATGGCTACTGAAAATTTTGCTGTTATTATGGGAAATTTAACTGTTTTGAGCCCAGCGGTATTTTTTTTGCTAATTTTAGCAACACATGTCTGCTGATCTGTAGTACAACAAAATTAGTAGTCGCTACTAAATTTTAGCAAAATTGTTGTAAACTGCAATTTAAAATCGATTTCCTAAAATCAGTTAAAAAACTTACTAATTATCAATAATTTTAGTACAATGAAATTGGTATAAATAATTAGTTGCAGCTACTAAATTTCAGTAAATTGTTGTAAACTGTAATTTAAAATCAATCTGTTGAAATTACCAAAAAAGTGTACTAAAAAATAAACAAACTCTAAAATCAAAAAAAAAAAATTAATAAAAAAACACTTTCGATTGTAACAAGCGTATATTACCCTACGGGAAATTTTAACAAACTGTCACCGAACTGGCCCCTTTATATGAAATAGACTGGTCACTTTTACATGGCGTTGTCACAGGATGGGGAAATTGACCCCCTGTGACATGTCACAAGACAAATTCCAGGACAGGTACCTGAACTTTATTTTTTATGAGAGTTCAGAAACCTGTCCTAGGATTTTTCTTGTGACATGTCACAAGGGGTCAATTTCCCCCTCCTATGACAACGCCATGTAAAAGTGACCAGTCTATTTCATATAAAGGGGCCAGTTTGGTGACAGTTTGTTGAAATTTCCCGTAGGGTACTTCATCGTACTTGAAATTTGGATTCAAAATCAGGGATGATAAATGGGATTTCTAAAATAGTACTAACGAGCTTTAAAAATAGTACTTTTTTCACCTCTATAGTAGCAACATTTTTTTCATTTAATTTTTTTATCATTAGGTTTGTTTTTTTCGAATTTTATAACTATATCTATAACGAATTGTAAAAAAAACGACTATCCGTACTTATGTTTCGACTAAAATTGAGATTTCAGTGAAAATCTCGTGTGAAATCCCGAGATTCCCCATACAAAGGAAATCCCGTAAATTTGCGAGATTTCAAAGAAATCTCATGAAAATCTCTCAAATCTGGAGACTTTTGCAGAACACAACACTGTGTTTCGCTTAATTGGTAGAGTTTTTGCATGAAAAAGTGGCAACGATGGTCAACAGCTGACTAAAAAAATAAGCTAAAAATAACACAAAATAATGAAATAAAAAAATTATTATTAATTTAATAAATATGACTTTAGACCCAATAGAAATTTACTAATGATTATAAGAAGTGTTGCGTGGTTCTAATTTTTGCTTCCCGCGAAGCATAACTATGAAGAAAGCATTGGGAAGTGCATGTCTTCCTTTCGCCAAAATATTGCAAAATCTGGGTTCTAGGTTGTCGTCCTTATAAAAAAACGAGTAAAAAGGTTAAAGTCGGGCATGCCGAATATACAATACCCTACACCAGTCTGGTGTATTGTTTGGATCCGAAATTCGAATGGGTTAAAATGGGGCTTGTGTCAAAATTTTCTATAATGTGAGTCAGCGCACCAAATTTCATTAAAATAACTTAATATTTGCGACCTGCAGTTTGTAACCAAGCCAATTTTGGGGGGATCCTTATATGGGCACTAGTTCTAAACATGGACCGATGTTCACCAAAATCAATAGGCTTCGTCCTTGGGCCAACGTAGGTCTATGTACAAAATATCATCAAAATATCTTAATATTTGCGACCAGCAGCGTATAAATAATATAATTTTGGTGGGACCCTTATATGGGCACTAGGTCTAAACATGGACCCATGTTCACCAAAATCAATAGGCTGCGTTACTGGGCCAACATAGGTCTGTGTACCAAATTTCATAAAAATATCTTAATATTTGCGACCTGCAGCGTATAGAGTATAATTTTGGTAGGACCCTTATATGGACACTAGGTCTAAACATGGACCGATGTTCACCAAAATCAATAGGCTGCGTTATTGGGCCAATATAGGTCTGTGTACCAAATTTCATCAAAATATCTTAATATTTGCGACCTGCAGCGTATAAACAGTATAATTTTGCTAGGACCCTTATATGGGCACTAGGTCTAAACATGGACCGATGTTCACCAAAATCAATAGGCTGCGTTATTGGGCCAATATAGGTCTGTGTACCAAATTTCATAAAAATATCTTAATATTTGCGACCTGCAGCGTATAGAGTATAATTTTGGTAGGACCCTTATATGGACACTAGGTCTAAACATGGACCGATGTTCACCAAAATCAATAGGCTGCGTTATTGGGCCAATATAGGTCTGTGTACCAAATTTCATCAAAATATCTTAATATTTGCGACCTGCAGCGTATAAACAGTATAATTTTGCTAGGACCCTTATATGGGCACTAGGTCTAAACATGCACCGATGTTCACCAAAATCAATAGGCTGCGTTATTGGCCCAATATAGGTCTGTGTACCAAATTTCGTCAAAATATCTTAATATTTACGACCTGCAGCGTATAAACAATATAATTTTGGTAGGACCCTTATATGGGCACTAGGTCTAAACATGGACCGATGTTCACCAAAATCAAACTTGTTCGTCCTTGGGTCAACATAGGTCTGCGTACCCAATTTCATCAAAATATCTTAATATTTGCGACCTGTAGAGTGCGCACAAGATTGCATGTTTACAAAAAAAGTGCAGCTGTCAAATCGAAATCTCGCTACTGTCATAAAGTGCAAATGTAAACGGTCAAGACTTCGGTTCGAGATTTCCATTGAAATCTCGGGATTTGAAAACAGATGTAAACGCAACTTTACCTATTTTCTTTTATTTTTTGTAAACAAACAAAATTTAAACATTTGGGGTCGCCTTTATACAAAAACTGTTTTCGCACAAAGACTTCGCCGGAACTCGAAATGGAGCAATAATCTTGTGTGCTCTGCTGTACCTTTACCAACAAACGCATAATTCATTTGTTAGCTTTTGTTGTTTCAGATATTTTATGAAATAAAAAATTCTAAAATTTCAAATATTTTTATGACAAATATTTTTGTTTACATTTGAAAGAGAAAAGCGAAGAATTTTTAAGACTTGGTAGCATTTTTATAACTACTTAATTTTTAAGAAGCTAAATTTATACCTACACAGAAAAAAATAATTCATACATAGAAGGAATTTATTCATAATATGTATGAATCTAACATAATTTTTTCCCAAAACTTTTTCATACTATGTATGAATTTGTTTCTACATATAAGGAACAAATTCATTATGATTTTTTTTTTTTTTTTAATTTTTGCACTTTTTGTACCCAAATGAATAAAGTAAGCAATATAATTAACGGATACATGTTTATTTAATGCAACTTTTTTTTACTTTATTACATAAAATATGAACGTATAAAGAATGTAAACTTAACATCAAATAAAACACCGAAACAATAAAAACCCTCTATCATCTGCGTATACAAGATCTTCTATATCTTGTATTCATAATAATATTTTCGATTGAACAGATTGATTGACAATCGAATCAAATGAATTTAATTATTGCATTAGGTGCATTAAGAATTCATTCGATTCTTCGAAATAGGTTTTAGGTATTTAACCACAGATTAATACCAGATGTGAAACCTATGACAGGTGTCAAAAAAGTATTCTCGAACCGTATGGTTTTGTTTACATGGAAGTCAAGTCAAGAGGGAGATAACATTATGAAATATACATACATTTTGTATTGCGCATTTTTTGTATACATCTGTCTCTTTTTAGATTATTGTGCTTTATCTTTTGTGTTTTTCTTAAATTTTTGAGTTTTGTTTTGCTCATTTTCTGTCGGCGATATTGCCCAAATCAGCTGATTCATATCTGGTATAATTTGTGTATTTAACCATTCAGAAATGAAAAACGAATGAGTGAATTCTTTAGGAGCTCTTATGTGGGAAAACATTTTGCTCGTTTAAAAAAATACAAAAATTTCTAGATCTCTTAATTCTCTTAATTTTTAATAATTTGTTTTGTATACATACGTATTTTAATAAAAAAGCGAAAAAATATTTTTTATGTGTTTAACTAGAGTTTTCAATAGTAAGGAGTGAGATCATAAAAATGTTAACACACATTTTTGCCTATAACTTTGGTTTAAAGCTTCTCATATTTTTTTCTGATATCAAATTGACGCAAACTTATGTATTTATATGGGCCAATTTCTCGGATAAAATTTTATAAACCCGGTGAAAAATGCTCATATACTCTCAAGCATGTTCATATATGGTTTATGTATGGACACATATGAACAAATATGTGACGCGCAAAATAGAAAGGGACCTAAGGGTAAAAAAGGGTAAAAAAAGGGCATGGGATCGGTCTCATTCGATGCTCAGATGTTGTCCACATTAAAGACGTGCACTTGTATATCTTAAAGTATTTCCAAAACAAATATAACATATACATAACTGTTACTAGTGGTATAAATAAGAGAAGAAGTGTAACTGATATTGTTATGTTTTGTTTCAACGCACTCACTTTATTCTTAAACACAATACCAGTTATTTCTTGTTTTGTATTGAGTGAAGCGTTTATTTGTTTCTTGTTCTCAAATACTTATTGTACCACAAATAGGTTTATTGAACAAATTTTGTATGAAAATGACGTTTTGTAAACCTGCTATAACTTTACAAAGCATTTATGAATTTAGGGGTAAATTTGTTGTGAAATTTGTATTTAAAAATTAATAAAATTCAATTAAAACAAAAAAATTGTATTTATTTTAAATAAAATTAGTGAAAAAGAGGTCGAAGGAAGACATGGGGTTGTTTTGGTCGAAATTTTCACAATATATTTAACTAGCGGGCGCAGCCCGCTACGTTGTTAGCGTGCCTTAAAGGTTAAGGGCCCCTCACAATTTTTATTAAATTCATAAATAAATTGCAATATACGTGTGTATGTTAAGATAATTTGGTAAAGTGCGAACTTAGGTAGATAGACCCGTAAGTAGTTTTGTTAATTTGTGTTTTGAATGAAAATAAATAACGTAAAGCAGGGTTGGAAAGCATTTTATAATATTAAAAATAGCGAGCAAAGCCCGCTACGTTGTTAGCGTGTCTTAAAGTTTTTTTTTTAATTCCAGTTTATGTAAAGGTAGTTCAAGTAAATTCACAAATTCAGTTGGAAAATTTACTGCGTCGGTTTCTTCCACCGGTGCTTCGTTACATGAAGTTTAAATATCGGAATATATAAGTTCCATTCCTTTTCTAAGGTTTTTTCTCTTTTAGAAAATTTGTTTAACTTTTTGGAGAGTAAGTTTCAATGCTACATAAGTGTCATATTCCGTGGATATTGTTTGAACAGGTAATTCCCTCTTCCAATCCATTTGCATTCTCTATAATTTCAATTCTACTCGTTCAACGTTTATATCCATTTCATTCCACTTGTGTAGTGTTTCATTCCACTCGTTTCCTATTTAGTTTCTTAATTTTAGTGTTTCATATACACTTGTTCTTTAAGTTTTAGGTTTCTAGCTAAAGACGCAGACGTTAAGGGGGGGGCAATTTTCCCCTTTTGAACCACCATTTTTACCACGTTCCTGTCTAAAGTCCTAGAAATGCCTTGTCGATAAGTTAGCCCATACTCCAAGGAAAACATATTATATATTACAGGTTTCTAATCGAAGGGTTCGGTTAGGCCATCAAGGGGAAGAATTATTCCGTTTTTACCCCTCCCGGTAGGAATTTCCAAAAATTCCGTCTTAGAGAACGTCTGCGTTGGAGGAGGAACCTACTACATACATAATTTTAGGTCTCTATATCCAGCAGTTTGGCCAGGCCGTCAAGGGGGAAGTTTTTTCCCTTTTTACCCCTCCCGGTATGAATTTCCAAAAATACCATCTTAGGGGACGTCAACGTTGGAGAAGGAACCCAAATACCGAATTTAAGCTCCCTTGTTCCAGCAGTTTGGCCAGGCCGTTAAGGGGGAGACTTTTCCTGTTTTTGACCCTACCTGTAGAAATTTCCAAAAATCTCATCTTAGCGGATGTCTACAATAGAGGAGGAACTTTAATACCAAATTTCAACTTCCTACCTCCAGCGGTTTGGGCAGGCCTTTAAGCGGCACTTTTCGCTTCATTAATCCCCATTTTTGCAATGTCCCTGTCCAAAAAGCACATTCCTTTCCAAAAAGCCCATACTCCAAGTAACATATGTTATACATTTCAGGTTTCTAGCCAACTTTTACTATTTGAGCCCCTCTCGGTAGGAATTTCCGAAAATCCATCGACAGGGAATTTCAGCTTCCTAGTTCCAGCAGTTTGAGCAGGCTGTCAAGGGGGACACTTTTTCTTTTTTTGTCCCTCCCGGTTGGAATTAGGCTGGAAGAGGAACCTAAGTACCGAATTTCAGCTTCCTAGTTGCAGCAGTTTGGACAGGTCGTTAAGGGGCAACTTTCCCTTTTTGAGCCCCCATTTTATAACGACCCTGTCCAAAATTAACGACCCTGTCCAAAATTCAAAAAAGTATCTTTATAATAAGTTAGCCCTTACTCCAGGGACCCACATTTTAATCTTCAGGTTTCTAGCCGAAGGGGTTTTTACCGGCCCCCAAGGTGAGGCTTTTCTTCTTTTTGCCCCTCCCTTTAGGAATTTACAAAAATTCCACCTTCGCGGCTATCTGCGATGGATGAGGAACATTCATACCAAATTTCAACTGCATTGCCTAAGCGGTTTGGGCAGGCCGTTATTGGGGACATTTTTCCCTTTCAACCACCATTTTTACTATGTTGCTGTTCCAAAATAGAAAAATTACGTTGCCGGTGAGTTAGTCCTACTCCAAGGAATACATATTTAAAATTTTAGGTTGGCCAAAAGGGATTGGGCAAGCCGTCAGGAGGAGACTTTTACCTTATTTCCCCTCCCGATAGGAATTTCAAAAATTCCGTCTAAGCGGACGCCTACACAGAAGGAGGAACTCACATACCGAGTTTCCTTTTGGGATATCCTGTAGGGAATTCAAAAAATACAAACTTAGTCGATGTCTACTACAGTGGAGGAACCTTTATACCAAATTTCAACTTCTTACCTCCAGTGGTTTGGGCAGGCACTTTTCCAATTTGTGAGACTGTTTATGTGGAGACTTTTCCCCTTTTTGCCCGTTCCGGTAGGAATTTCCAAAAATCCCGTCTTAGCGCACGTCTATGCCGAATATCAAGAAACCTTGTTTTAGTGGAGATATCCGTGGGGGAGGGAAAAAAGTACTTTTTTTGAAATTATATATTATTTTAAATGGTACTTTTTGGAAAAACGAAATTTTTTGGAAAAAGATACTTTGTTTTTACAAAGTACTTTATTTGTACTTTTTTTGGAAAAGGTATTTTTTTTAATAAGGTGTTTTTTTTGGAAAAAGGTACTTTTTTTGGAAAAGGTACTTCTTTTGGAAAAGGAAAATTTTTTTAGAAAAAGGTACTTTTTTTTGGGAAAAGGTACTTTTTTTTGGAAAAGGTACTTTTTTTGAAAAAGGTAATTTTTTTGAAAAAGGTATTTTTTTGAAAAAATGTATGTTTTTTGGGAAAAGGAAAATTTTTTTAGAAAAAGGTACTTTTTTTGGGAAAAGGTACTTTTTCTTGGAAAAGTACTTTTTTTTGAAAAATGTATTTTTTTGGAAAAATGTATGTTTTTTGGGAAAAGGTACTTTTTTTTTGGAAAAGGTTCATTTTTTTTAGAAAAAGGTACATTTTTTGAAAAAAGGTACTTTTTTTAAAAAAGGTATTTTTTTTAAAAAAGGTACTTTTTTTTGGAAAAATGTACTTTTTTTGGAAAAAGGTACTTTTTTGGAAAAAGGAATTTTTTTTGGAAAAAGGTACTTTTTTTGGGAAAAGGTACTTTTTTTGGAAAAAGGTACTTTTTTTGGAAAAAGGTACTTTTTTCGGGAAAAGGTACTTTTTTGGAAAAATGTACTTTTTTTGGAAAAGGTATTTTTTTTAATAAGGTGTTTTTTTTGGAAAAATGTATGTTTTTTGGAAAAAGGTACTTTTTTTGGAAAAGGTACTTCTTTTGGAAAAGGAACATTTTTTTAGAAAAAGGTACTTTTTTTTGGGAAAAGGTACTTTTTTTTGGAAAAGGTACTTTTTTTGAAAAAGGTATTTTTTTGAAAAAATGTATGTTTTTTGGGAAAAGGAAAATTTTTTTAGAAAAAGGGACTTTTTTTGGGAAAAGGTACTTTTTTTGGAAAAGGTACTTTTTTTTGGAAAAGGTACATTTTTTTAGAAAAAGGTACATTTTTTGGAAAAAGGTACTTTTTTTTGGAAAAAGGTACTTTTTTTTGGAAAAAGGTACTTTTTTTGAAAAAGGATTTTTTTTTGGAAAAAGGTACTTTTTTTGAAAAAGGATTTTTTTTGGAAAAAGGTACTTTTTTGGAAAAAGGTACTTTTTTTGGAAAAAGGTATTTTTTTTTGGAAAAAGGTACTTTTTTCGGGAAAAGGTACTTTTTTTGGAAAAAGGTACTTTTTTTGAAAAAAGGTACTTTTTTTGGAAAAAGGTACTTTTTTGGAAAAAGGTACTTTTTTTAGAAAAAGGGACTTTTTTTGGGAAAAGGTACTTTTTTTTGGAAAAGGTACTTTTTTGAAAAAGGTACTTTTTTTGGAAAAAGGTACTTTTTTTGAAAAAGGTACTTTTTTTGGAAAAAGGTACTTTTTTTGGAAAAAGGTACTTTTTTTGGAAAAAGGTACTTTTTTTTGGAAAAGGTACATTTTTTTAGAAAAAGGTACTTTTTTTTTGGAAAAAGGTACTTTTTTTGAAAAAGGAATTTTTTTTGGAAAAAGGTACTTTTGTGGAAAAAAATACTTTTTTTTGGAAAAAGGTACTTTTTTCGGGAAAAGGTACTTTTTTTGGAAAAAGGTACTTTTTTTGGAAAAAGGTACTTTTTTTTTTTTTTTTTTGGATAAACCATTGAGCTCCTGATGGAGACTCACTTTCCGGGTTGCAGAGAGGATGTGATGTCCAATGTCCCGTTGGACGCACTCTCATCGACTGCAATTCAGATAGGTGAGCACATCTGGTCAATGGTAGACGAACGCAAAATTGCTTGGGCGATACGGTCTTTTAAGCCCTACAAATCAGCAGGGCCGGATGGTATTTTCCCGGCACTTTTGCGGGAGTCCCTGGACATCATGCCATGGCTGCTGCGTATTTTTACTGGCAGTCTGGCATCGGGGTATATACCCTCTGGGTGGAGAGAGGTCAGGGTGGTCTTCATCCCGAAAGCGGGGAGGATAAACCACAGCACCGCCAGGGACTACAGGCCGATTAGTCTCTCGTCGTTTTTATTGAAAACGCTGGAGAGACTGGTGGACGTTCATGTGAGGAGCATCCTGTGAGGGCGACCATTTCATTTTTTTTGCCGAATGTTAATGGGAAGTACATTTTATAAAAAAAAAAAAAAAAAAAAGATGAAATTACGAAATTTTTCTTTGGGTGTAAAGTTAGAAAACACTTTACTATAAAGCTTTGCTTTGGATATTTTTTATTTTTGTCAAAATGGAAATTGGAAAATTTTCAGTCATTCGAAATTTAAACAGAGAACTGTTAATAGCAATTGTTCATATAGAGATAATTCGGAATTATTTAATTGGAAGAAAATCCAGATCATTGGTTCCAATTGTCTATTCTTCATCGAATTCTGAAGGGAAATTCAGATGAAATTAACTTGAACGCTACATGCAAGGATAATCAATCATCTGAGTTAATTTATCACAGGATAAATCCGTTATATGGGAAAATCTAATTAAGTAAGTACTAGTGATACTATATTAAGTCAATCGGCTTCTTCATTTTTTTGACGTTGTCTTCAATAGCAAATTTTTTTTGGAGATATTTGAAACGTATAAATAGAAAATCCAATCAAAATAAATAGTACAAGTATACAACAAACTGCATCTGCACAAGCAGATACGCAATATCATTTACCACTACTGGGAACTCTTAAGTTTTATACCCCTGCTGAAGTTCCCGCCATACCAACGTGGAAGGTTGTGCCTTCTGCTAATTTAGGAGGTGAAAACAATTTACGCTTCACTTCTAAAAGGAAATTAGATATCTGGAGTGTCAGATCAAAGTCAACCACCAACAGCTATAAGTGCGTCTATATTTTATTTTACTTCTACATACAATAGTTAGCTCTTGAACGACATACCAACAATAATACCATTTAACAAGGATACAATAGCCACAGAAGAACATAGTGTTTGATAAAATAAAATGAGAATAGTTCAATCTGTTACTGGGTTGTTAATCCAAACTAATTTGGAATTTGGTTGTGTTTTTACTCACGTTATCAACTTAAATATTTTAATTAAAATTTTTTTTTATTAAATTTTTTATTCAATTCAATCATTATCCTGTTGCATAAAGAAAAATTTACATAGTTCATTTAATCTCCTTATTGTTATTTTAAATATTCAAAAAAAAAAAAAAAAAAAAATTTTTTGTGTTGGTCACCTAATTTTAATTGAAAATTTCAAACTATTCATTAACACTTTACAACATATACTTTCATACATACATTAAACTCACATTAATAGATCATTCCCATACAATAAACTCTTTCACTCACTCAACTAACAGATTAGATAAATTGATATAACTTACATAAAGCTCAAGGCATTTATTCTTCGTCTGCAAGCGCTTGGGGACATCGATGGATATGCTCACGTAAGTTGGTTTTAAATTTTTTTTATATCTAAATTCTACTACCATTCTACACTTGCATACCTATTCTACAGAAGAAAAGACAAACAATATAGTATGAATATCTATTACATACTTATCTAATGAATAGTTAGTATTTTATAGTTACGATTTTTTTTTGAACAGGGTTGCCATATATTACTAAAAGTAATTTACTACAATATAATTTTAATTGATTTAGAATAGATATTCATATTTCTTTAAAACAAAATTATTTCTTTTAATTAACACCCTACACTTTTACATTAAAAATTTAAATTTATTATTAATTCAATTGGACATTATATAATTTAAAATCAGTTATGATTTTGTTTATTTTTTTTATTTACAAAAATTTCGTTGAAATATTTTTAAATTAAAAATAAAATATATGTAGATCGTTATAATTTCAATATAAGGTAATCAGATTTGGATTAGTTTATATTTCGCGTTGATAATATTTTTTTTTGTTATATATAATTTCTATTAGTGTATTTCTTTTATAATTTTATTTTAATAAAGTATTGTTAGCTTGTTCTTAAAATGGAATATTGATTATTGGTTCATTCATTACGAAAGGTGGAGTCATAGGTATATAAAAATGTAGATATTTTGTTTTTATTTTGATTTGTTTTTGGGCTGATTGAAATTTACCCTACAGTCAGCATGGAGGGTGGGCATATGAATAATGTAGCAAATTCCATCATGAGCTACATTTCTATCATCAACATTTTTCGGTTCATTTTCGATATTTTTTTTTGTTATTTGTTTATTTATTATTTTTTTTTAATGTATCTACCTTATTTTTGACTTGCTACCTAAATTTAAAATCTACAGTAAACGATTCAGTAAATATAAATTCTTTTGGGAACATAATAAACCCCCCCATCGACGAGCATAGCTGAACCAGTAGGTAGCCGTTCCCTTTCATAAATCAACCCAAGTTAAAGAATCGTTACAGAGAATTTTGGCGCCCAACGTGGGGCCCCAGTTGCGTTTTTATTTTAAATTTTTATGGTGCACTTACATCTTGAAGCTGAGGGCCTTTGAATCCGTATATGTGGTGATACATATTCATTTTTGTTTCTTTGTTTTATTTACCTTTCTTCTGGCTTCTGTATTTTTATAAATATTGGTTTGGAAAATATGTAGTTATGGTTTACCTGGCTTCATATCCTTACTTGATATTATTTTAATACAAAAGCATTAACAGGGTTTGGGTTCGAACTCGAGATGTTGTTTGTTTACTGGTGTATATCGGTACAATACTCGTGAGACCCTTATCCAATATTTTTCTTTTCTCTTGTATTTTTTTTTATTTGATTTTCCTCTTAAAATTTTTTTATGGTTTGATTTGAGCTTTTGATTTGGATGCAAAGTTTCTGATCTTCATTTAATCGGATTCTTTCCACAATAGATTATCAACCTTTTTCATTCATTTTTCTTTTCTCATTTTTGTGTTAGGATTTATTTCTTTTTGATTAGCGTCGAAAGATTTCCTGCGGGAATGGGAAGTTTTATATTTTTTTTATAAATTGTTGTTGATGATAGATTTTTTTTGTTTTTCATATCTTCATTTTTGTATTTCTTTTCTTAAATTTTTTTTTGCTTCCATTTCATATACCGAAGGACTTCACTGAGTAGTGATATTTATATTGTAATTTTTATTGAGTGTTGAAAAAAAAAAAAATTTTTTTTGATTACTTTTTACGGGTATAATTTAATTGCGATTTAATACTTTCTCTAAAGAATTACTCATATTAAATTTGAGAACATCATTTTGTGTAACGGTTAGAAATATTTTCTTTTATTCTGTATAAAATGCCGTTGGTTAGGAGTAGTGAAAATATACCGTCTCTTATTGGTCAAGAGGACAATAATGCATCTTTTGTTGTAGAGCAAGGTGCCGGAGACAATGTATTGACTCCAAGGATTAGAGCTGATAGACCAAGAACACGACAACAGACGCGGGCAGAAGCTAGTCAACAGAGGAACGATAATGATAACAGAGTACGAAACTTAATCCAGGATTCTATGAGAGAATTTAGAGAAGAGATAAGTTCCCTAATAACTAATAATTTTCGTGAATTGGCCTTGGCAAATTCTGTACCGGATCACCAGACATTACGTAGAGAACAAGTTAGTAACGATAATATACAAAACTTGCGAACACATGATAGTACGCCAAATATGCGGAATAACCGTGATAATCGTAGTAGTGATTCACAGCCTGAGCGAAATATAGAAAGGGACCGTCGATATTCAGTAGTCGGTCTTGAAAGTAGTTCGGAAAAGATACTAAATTTAATTCGAAATTGGCGAATTCGATTTTCCGGTGAAGTGACAGACATATCCGTGGATGAGTTTATATATAGAGTTGATTCATTAACGGAATCCAATCTTCGGGGTAATTTTTCTCTTTTATGTAAACACGCTCACATTCTTTTTGAAGGCAAAGCCTTAAAATAGTATTGGCGGTTTCATAAAAGTTCATCCGCTATGAACTGGGATGATTTATGTCTAGCTTTGAAACATCAGTTTAAAGAATTTTATACAGACTTTGACATTAAGGATGACATTCGTCGCAGGAAACAAAAACCTAGCGAATCATTTGATGAGTTCTACGATGAAATCATAAATTTATGTGATAGACTAAGAACACCAATGTCGGACTATGAACTGTGCGAAACTATCCAGCGAAACTTGAAACCGGAGGTTAGGCACGAACTATTACATTTGGACATAGTTCGTGTTTCGGAGTTGAGACGTGCAGTTCGAAGACATGAAAAATTTGTTAAAGATATGTCACATGGAAGTCATAATAAACGATCGTTTCAAAGGGGTCAGGTGTCGGAAATTATTGATAATACTCGGAGAGATATTGAGGATAATTTAAATACGGATGACACGGAAATATGTGCCGTAGTTCGTTCTGGCAAATGCTGGAACTGCGATGAAATAGGACACAGTTTTATGGATTGTGTTAAGCCTCGAACCGTATTTTGTTATGGATGTGGCATCAAAAATACGTATAGACCACAATGTGTCAAATGTACAAGTGAGCAGGGAAACTTGTTGAGGGATGTCCGAACGAAAAAGCGCGGACATCCGAAGATAGAAAATTAGACGTATCTAATATGATTAACCAATCTGATGTAACCAAACAACCTAACGTGACAAAAATTCATCCATTACAGAGACCATACCATGTTCGCCTAGAAGAATATAACCGAATTAGAAATCGAATTTTTAACGAAATTGACAATCACAAAAAGCTTACTAGGTCGTCTAAACGATTACGCGATTACTATATGAGGAGAAAACAATTTAGTAAATATACAATTTCGTCATTAGTGAACAAAGAAAATGACAATAGGCCATATATTTTGTTGAATATAAGACAAACGAAATATTTTTCATTATTGGACAGTGGTGCTAATGTTAGCGTGATTGGTGGCAAGTTTTGTGAGGAAATAATAAATTCAGGAAATTTTAAACAGGGAGTCGGTTATGTAAAAACAGCTGATGGAGAACAACAACGTGTTTTAGGTACTGTGAAATTAGATGTAGAATATAACGGACAAACAAAATCTGTTGAGTTTTTAGCAATTCCAAATATAAAACAGGAGGTTATATGTGGTATAGATTTTTGGGAGAAATTTGGAATAAAAATTGTGTGTACTAATACTATAAGCGAAATTATCCTAGAGAAGGAAGATTCTGATAAAATTCCATTGAATGCCCTTCAGAAACAACAGCTACAGGGAGTTATTGATAGTTTTCCCACTTCCGATCGTGATAGTCTGGGTTGTACAACCTTATTGGAACATAGAATTGATACGGATAAGGCAGTTCCAATAAAACAACGATTTTATCCCATTTCGCCAGCTAGGGAGAAACTTTTATGCGGGGAAATTGATCGAATGTTAGAATTAGGAGTTATCGAAGAGTGTCCAACTTCACCGTGGTCATCCCCTGGTGTTTTGATTGTGAAACCAGGAAAAGTTCGTTTTTGCTTGGACAGTAGAAAATTAAATTCCGTGACGACAAAAGACGCTTATCCGATACCTAATTTGGACGGACTAATTTCAAGGCTTCCTCCAGTTTACTTTATTTCCAAAGTGGATTTAAAAGATGCATTTTGGCAAATAAAATTGGACGAATCCTCAAGACTTAAGACAGCTTTCACAATCCCTAATCGGCCATTGTATCAATTTACAAGAATGCCGTTTGGATTGTGCAATGCACCGCAAACAATGTGCAGACTGATGGACCAAGTTATTCCGTATGATTTGAAGACGAATGTACTTGTTTATCTTGACGACTTATTAATTGTTTCGAAAGACTTTAACGAACACATTCGACATTTACACGAAGTGGCCACTCAACTTAGGAAAGCTAATTTGACAATAAACATTAAGAAAAGTTGCTTTGCTATTAAACAGGTACAATATTTGGGATACATTGTAAGTCAGGGAGCTATGAAAATCGACCCAGATAAGGTTAGGGCGATTTCGGAATTTCCGGTTCCTAAAACAGTAAAACAATTGCGCCAATTTCTCGGTATGGCCGGTTGGTATCGTCGATTCATCGATGACTATGCTACCATTACATTTCCTATGACAGAACTCCTTTCAAAACATAAAAGATTTTCTTGGTCAGAAGAAGCTCAACAAGCTTTTGTCATTTTGAAACAAAAATTAACTTCAGCTCCCATATTAGTCCACGCAAATTTTGAAAAGCCATTTATTCTACAATGTGACGCAAGCACCTATGGAGTTGGGGCAGTTTTAGCTCAACTTGATGAAGAGGGTAATGAACGGCCAATAGCTTACATGTCACAGAAGCTTAACAAGGCGCAAAGAAATTATTCTATTACGGAATTAGAATGTCTTGCAGTGATTTTGGCAATTAGAAAATTTAGAGCATACATAGAGGGTCAAGAGTTTAAGGTAATAACTGATCATGCAAGCCTTAAATGGCTAATGCGACAAAAGGATCTCTCGGGAAGATTAGCCAGATGGGCGTTGAAATTGCAGGGATTTGACTTTTCAATTGAACACCGCAAAGGTAAAGAAAATGTAGTGCCGGATGCTTTATCCAGAGCCTTTGAAGGCGACGCAATTATAGACGAAATAAATTTACCAACTTTATCTTCCATTGACCTTAACTCAACAGCTTTTGATAGTCAAGAATATGCTAAACTGAGAGATGATTTTACTGTAGCAGAGTTACCCGATTACAAAGTTCTGGATAAATATATTTATAAAAGAGTTAACTTCTCAACAGGTGAAGTGGATGAGTCCGATTCCTGGAAGTTACTCGTACCTGAGGAATTACGCAAAGATGTGATATTTGCTGCTCACGATATACCAAATGCTGCTCATGGCGGAATCGCCAAAACCGTTCACCGAATACGTCAATTTTTCTTTTGGCCAAGGCTGGTTTCGGATATAAAAGAATACGTGCAAAAATGTGAATTATGTCGGACATCCAAAACTCCAACATGTTCTTTGAAACCACCAATGGGACAATTTGTTGAGTCGGAGAGACCATTCCAAAGGTTATATTTAGATTTAATAGGTCCTTTACCCCGCACAAGAAATGGGAATATTGGTATTTTGATTATTCTGGATCACTTTACCAAATTCACGTTTTTGAAACCACTAAGAAAATTTGTTACAAAACCTATCGTAGAGTATTTGAAAAGCGAAATATTTAATTGTTATGGCGTTCCAGAGGTGATTGTCACTGATAACGGAAGTCAATTTAAGTCAAAGGATCTGAAAGCTTTAATGGATAAATTTGGAATTAAGCATCAATTTACCGCTGTACATAGCCCGCAATCGAATGCGAGTGAAAGAGTAAACCGGTCGATTAATGAGGCACTTCGCTCATATATTCGCAATGACCAACGTCAATGGGATGAGTACATAGGAAGTATTAATTGTGCAATTAGGTCTAGTATACACCAAACAACAGGCCGTACACCGTATGAATTAGTTTTTGGTCAATCTATGGTAGGACATGGACAGGATTATAAAATATTAAGAAATTTGAAGCTTTTATCTGAAACAGATACTCAACTAGAACGTCAAGACCAGTTCTCGCTTATTAGAGATTCGATTAGGAAGAAAATAAAAGAGGCTTATGAAAAGAATGTTAATTCATATAATTTGAGAGCTAGAACAAAAGAATTTAATATTGGTCAAAATGTGATTCACCGAAATTTTGTTCAAAGTTCATTAATAAATAAATTTAATGCTAAACTTGCACCCACTGGAATAAAGGCGGTAGTAATAAGAAAGATTGGTAATGTCAATTACGAATTGAAAGATGTTGACGGCAAGCATAAGGGAATATATCATATCAAGGACATTTGGACCTGATGATGATATAATTGATGCGCCTTTTTCAGATAAAGTTCCGCAGCACGCTTTTCTCTTTATCTGTTTTGTGAGGGCGACCATTTCATTTTTTTTGCCGAATGTTAATGGGAAGTACATTTTATAAAAAAAAAAAAAAAAAAGATGAAATTACGAAATTTTTCTTTGGGTGTAAAGTTAGAAAACACTTTACTATAAAGCTTTGCTTTGGATATTTTTTATTTTTGTCAAAATGGAAATTGGAAAATTTTCAGTCATTCGAAATTTAAACAGAGAACTGTTAATAGCAATTGTTCATATAGAGATAATTCGGAATTATTTAATTGGAAGAAAATCCAGATCATTGGTTCCAGTTGTCTATTCTTCATCGAATTCTGAAGGGAAATTCAGATGAAATTAACTTGAACGCTACATGCAAGGATAATCAATCATCTGAGTTAATTTATCACAGGATAAATCCGTTATATGGGAAAATCTAATTAAGTAAGTACTAGTGATACTATATTAAGTCAATCGGCTTCTTCATTTTTTTGACGTTGTCTTCAATAGCAAATTTTTTTTGGAGATATTTGAAACGTATAAATAGAAAATCCAATCAAAATAAATAGTACAAGTATACAACAAACTGCATCTGCACAAGCAGATACGCAATATCATTTACCACTACTGGGAACTCTTAAGTTTTATACCCCTGCTGAAGTTCCCGCCATACCAACGTGGAAGGTTGTGCCTTCTGCTAATTTAGGAGGTGAAAACAATTTACGCTTCACTTCTAAAAGGAAATTAGATATCTGGAGTGTCAGATCAAAGTCAACCACCAACAGCTATAAGTGCGTCTATATTTTATTTTACTTCTACATACAATAGTTAGCTCTTGAACGACATACCAACAATAATACCATTTAACAAGGATACAATAGCCACAGAAGAACATAGTGTTTGATAAAATAAAATGAGAATAGTTCAATCTGTTACTGGGTTGTTAATCCAAACTAATTTGGAATTTGGTTGTGTTTTTACTCACGTTATCAACTTAAATATTTTAATTAAAATTTTTTTTTATTAAATTTTTTATTCAATTCAATCATTATCCTGTTGCATAAAGAAAAATTTACATAGTTCATTTAATCTCCTTATTGTTATTTTAAATATTCAAAAAAAAAAAAAAAAAAAATTTTTTTGTGTTGGTCACCTAATTTTAATTGAAAATTTCAAACTATTCATTAACACTTTACAACATATACTTTCATACATACATTAAACTCACATTAATAGATCATTCCCATACAATAAACTCTTTCACTCACTCAACTAACAGATTAGATAAATTGATATAACTTACATAAAGCTCAAGGCATTTATTCTTCGTCTGCAAGCGCTTGGGGACATCGATGGATATGCTCACGTAAGTTGGTTTTAAATTTTTTTTATATCTAAATTCTACTACCATTCTACACTTGCATACCTATTCTACAGAAGAAAAGACAAACAATATAGTATGAATATCTATTACATACTTATCTAATGAATAGTTAGTATTTTATAGTTACGATTTTTTTTTGAACAGGGTTGCCATATATTACTAAAAGTAATTTACTACAATATAATTTTAATTGATTTAGAATAGATATTCATATTTCTTTAAAACAAAATTATTTCTTTTAATTAACACCCTACACTTTTACATTAAAAATTTAAATTTATTATTAATTCAACTGGACATTATATAATTTAAAATCAGTTATGATTTTGTTTATTTTTTTTATTTACAAAAATTTCGTTGAAATATTTTTAAATTAAAAATAAAATATATGTAGATCGTTATAATTTCAATATAAGGTAATCAGATTTGGATTAGTTTATATTTCGCGTTGATAATATTTTTTTTTGTTATATATAATTTCTATTAGTGTATTTCTTTTATAATTTTATTTTAATAAAGTATTGTTAGCTTGTTCTTAAAATGGAATATTGATTATTGGTTCATTCATTACGAAAGGTGGAGTCATAGGTATATAAAAATGTAGATATTTTGTTTTTATTTTGATTTGTTTTTGGGCTGATTGAAATTTACCCTACAGTCAGCATGGAGGGTGGGCATAGGAATAATGTAGCAAATTCCATCATGAGCTACATTTCTATCATCAACATTTTTCGGTTCATTTTCGATATTTTTTTTGTTATTTGTTTATTTATTATTTTTTTTTAATGTATCTCCCTTATTTTTGACTTGCTACCTAAATTTAAAATCTACAGTAAACGATTCAGTAAATATAAATTCTTTTGGGAACATAATAAACCCCCCCATCGACGAGCATAGCCGAACCAGTAGGTAGCCGTTCCCTTTCATAAATCAACCCAAGTTAAAGAATCGTTACAATCCTCTCTGCAGACAATTTCAGCAGAGCCCAACACGCATACCTCAAGGGAAGGTCGGTGGAAACGGCTCTGAGTGAGGTTGTCGGCACAATTGAGGATGCTCTTCACGACCGTGAGTATGTGTTGGCGTCCTTCCTGGATGTGGAAGGGGCTTTCAACAACGTGAGTATATCATCGATCACTAGTGCCTTGGAGGGTATTGGCACTGACCAGCAGATAACCCTGTGGACGGGCAATATGCTCAGGAGTAGGGCTATAAACTCGGACATAGGCGGTGATGGGGCGCGGAAGGTGGTCACAAGGGGTACTCCACAAGGGGGGGGGGTCATTTCTCCTCTTCTGTGGAATCTGGTGATCAATGGAATCCTTGACTCATTGGGGAGAACGGGGACGAAGGTTGTGGCATACGCCGATGACGTTGTGCTACTGATCAGGGGGAAATTTCTCCAGACGGTCAGTGATCTCATGGAGTCGGCGCTTACGATGCTATCCAGGTGGGCAAGGGAGAACGGTCTGGGAGTCAATCCATCTAAAACCGAACTTGTTTTGTTCACAAGGAAGTACAAACCGGAGAGATTTGATCTCCCTAGATTGGACGGAGTTACTCTTCAACTCTCGGGGGAGGCAAAGTATCTGGGTGTCATTCTTGACTCTAAACTTTCCTGGAAGAGGAATACCGAGGAGAGAATGAGAAAAGCCTTATGTGCTTTTTACACCTGTAGAAGGACCTTTGGGAAGAGATGGGGTCTACAGCCGTATATCATTCACTGGATGTATGCGGCGATTATCAGACCAATCTTGACCTACGGGGCACTGGTGTGGTGGAGGGCGGTGGACACGGGTTCATATCTCTCCACTCTCGCAAAGGTGCAACGACTGGCTTGTCTGGGTATTACGGGGGCGGCTCGTTCTACACCCCAGGCAAGTTTGGAGGTGATGCTTGGCATCCCACCACTGGATATTTATATCAGGGGCACGGCGGCAAAGGCAGCTCTCAGACTCAGGGAGATGCAGGAGCTGAGGCAACGCACTTGGGGGCACAGTACCATTCTGCATGGGATTGGTGGTGCACTACTGGATCGTGAAACGGACTCTATTGTACCGGTCACGAATTTCCAGAGGACTTTTGAGGTGATTGTACCGACCAGGGAAGACTGGGCAGCCGACTCCGTTATTCGGAGTGGTGATATCTCAGTGTTCACGGACGGTTCGAAGACGGACATGGGGACAGGGTCGGGAGTTTACTCCGGCGAACTGGACCTTCGAATCTCCATACGACTCTCGGACGATTGTAGTGTGTTCCAGGCGGAAGTGTATGCAATTGACGTGGCCACACGGATGATAATGGAACGGGATTTGGATCCATCGTCCATTAGCATCTTTGCGGACAGTCTTGCTGCTTTGAAAGCCCTGGAATCCGATACTGTCAGATCGGGGTGTGTGCGGCACTGTATTGAATCCCTCGACCGTATTCGTCGACACTCGGTAAGGCTGGCGTGGGTCCCTGGACACGCTGGGATTGCGGGGAACGAGCGGGCTGACGAGTGTGCGAGGAATGGCTCCGAGTCGGTTGAGGACCCTATACAGACGGAGGTCCTGGTTCCTCTGGTGGAGCTATTCGGTGTGATAGGGGATATATCGGATAGGGAGACGAGGACAAGGTGGACAACCTTGACCAATTGTAGGATATCTCGGACCCTATGGCCACTGCCAGATCCGGGGAGGACAAAGATTCTTCTTGGATTTGGCAAGCGGACGGTCGGGATGCTTGTAGGGGTTCTAACGGGACACTGCGCGATAGGCCGAATGGCTGCGCGTTGGGGTTACGCCCAGGCGGACTACTGCAGGGGCTGTGGGGACGAGGAGGAGGAGGAGACAGTACATCATCTGCTTTGTGAATGTCCGGGACTGAAGGAACGGCGACTCAGATATCTGGGGTGCAGGTTCTTCGACGACCTGGACAGTCTACGCAATGTTTCTCTGTCTGGTCTTGCGAACTTCTTAAGGGGATCGGGATGGTTTTAGATTTCTCGGGTCGTGGTATTTCTTTCCATGCGGGGGAAACTAAGGGAATCACAATGGGCCCTATGGCCTCCGAGTGAACTCGCCGTTCTGGCGGGCTCCCATTCAACCTAAACCTAAACCTACTTTTTTTGGAAAAGGGTACTTTTTTGGAAATAGGTACTTTTTTTGGAAAAAGGTACTTTTTTTTGGAAAAAGGTCCTTTTTTTTGGAAAAAGGTACTTTTTTTTGGAAATCAGCTTTCTAGCCAAAGGGGTTTTGGCAGGCCGCCAAGGGGGAGACTTTTCCCCTTATTGCCCGTTCCGGTAGGAATTTCCAAAAATCCCGTCTTAGCGGACGTCTACGCCGAAAGAGGAACCTACATACCAAATTTCAACTTCCTAGCTTCAGCGGTTTGGGCTGGGCGATGTTGAGTCAGTAGTCAGTCAGTCACGTTATTCTTTTATATATAGAGATGGCAGCGTACAATAAGTATCTATTGTACAATCTTCATTATCTGTTTTATTTGTTTGAGCATACTATAGTAAAACAAATATATTACGCTCATTCTCTCTTTATTCATTTACACACAATCTACTAGAAAGAATAACAATATCAACTATACCAGAAACACTAAACTACTTATCAATACGTATTCAAATCAGTAGACATACCGAAACTTGTACAAGCAGTTTTATCTGTGCACGTGTTTAGTCCACATCAAAAAAAAAAAATTGATTTTTTTACCCTTAGGTCCCTTTCTCTATGCGCTGTCACATATGGATTTTTTATGAACATATATGGAAGTATATGTGATATATTTTGTTGAACAAAATTCTAAAAAAAACTCTAAACTAAAGTTTTGCAAATTTATAAAAAAACAAATCCCATTTTTGGTCATACCTGGGACTAGGTTATCATAAGCCAAGAGGGACAAAAATTTATATCTGAATATTAGAAATGAAACTGGAGTATAACATTGCAAATTTTTTAAAGAAATATTTTATTTTTACGATTATCATAATTTATCTAATTTTAACCCTACAATGGTCTGAGGAAATTGCAGTTACGAAAACATTTTCCAATGGATTTTTATACATTACAAGAAAGATAATTCAGTCTAGATTATGATTCTATTTACCTTTTCCAAAAATACGGTTACTACAAAGCGAGTATTTTGAAAGAAAACCTTATAAATCGTATTTCAAATTTCAGGGCCGATGCGGCACGTGTTCCCGTTATCCGATCACCTTAATTTTATGCATGGTGTATTTTTAAACATAAAGGCACATTTCTAGGGGGGGGCGGGTCACAGGTCTCGTCCATATAAAGTAGGTCATCCCTAATATACCCTATACCCTAATTAAAGTATATATAAAAATATATGATTATAGTGTATACTCAGATAAAAAAGTTAGTAAAAAAATTTGTAAATAGTTTCCAATCGCACTTTACTATTTATACCCTACACCACTATGTGGTCAGGGTATTATAAGTTTGTGCTGATGTTTGTAACACCATAAAATATTGGTCGTAGACCCACCTTATAGTATACCGATCGGTTCAGAATTTTTTTTATTTCGATTTAACGATGTCCGTCTGTCCGTCCGTCCGTCTGTCTCTCTGTCCATGCAATCTTGTGCGCACTCTACAGGTCGCAAATATTAAGATATTTTGATGAAATTGGGTACGCAGACCTATGTTGGCCCAAGGACCAACAAGTTTGATTTTGGTGAACATCGGTCCATGTTTAGACCTAGTGCCCATGTAAGGGTCCTACCAAAATGATATTGTTTATACGCTGCAAGTCGTAAATATTAAGATATTTTGACGAAATTTGGTACACAGACCTATGTTAGCCCAATAACGCAGCCTATTGATTTTGGTGAACATCGGTCCATGTTTAGACCTAGTGCCCATATAAGGGTCCTACCAAAATTATACTGTTTATACGCTGCAGGTCGTAAATATTAAGATATTTTGATGAAATTTGGTACACAGACCTATATTGGGCCAATAACGCAGCCTATTGATTTTGGTGAACATCGGTCCATGTTTAGACCTAGTGCCCATATAAGGGTCCTACCAAAATTATACTGTTTATACGCTGCAGGTCGTAAATATTAAGATATTTTGATGAAATTTGGTACACAGACCTACATTGGCCCAATAACGCAGCCTATTGATTTTGGTGAACATCGGTCCATGTTTAGACCTAGTGCCCATATAAGGGTCCTACCAAAATTATACTGTTTATACGCTGCAGGTCGCAAATATTAAGATATTTTGATGAAATTTGGTACACAGACCTATATTGGCCCAATAACGCAGCCTATTGATTTGGGTGAACATCGGTCTATGTTTAGACCTAGTGCCCATATATGGGTCCTACCAAAATTATAATGTTTATACGCTGCAGGTCGCAAATATTAAGATATTTTGATGAAATTTGGTACATAGACTTATGTTGGCCCAAGGACGAAGCCTATTGATTTTGGTGAACATCGGTCCATGTTTAGAACTAGTGCCCATATAAGGGTCCCCCCAAAATTATATTGTTTATACGCTGCAGGTCGCAAATATTAAGATATTTTGATGAAATTTGGTACATAGACCTATGTTGGCCCAAGGACGAAGCCTATTGATTTTGGTGAACATCGGTCCATGTTTAGAACTAGTGCCCATATAAGGGTCCCCCCAAAATTGGCTTGGTTACAAACTGCAGGTCGCAAATATTAAGATATTTTAATGAAATTTGGTGCGCTGACTCACATTATAGAAAATTTTGACATAAGCCCCATTTTAACCCATTCGAATTTCGGATCCAAACAATACACCAGACTGGTGTAGGGTATTGTATAGTCGGCATGCCCGACTTTAACCTTTTTACTCGTTTTATACTGATTTTTAGTACAACTTTTTTTAGTAATCATTTTTGCTATTCTCTTATTACAAATTACGTATTTTTTTTACTAATTTTCGCTGCTGATTTCAGCAAAACATTTTACAAATTTTTCAAAACCGAGTGCTGAGTAAGAAACGAAATGCTCGTGCGTGAGTAATTTGTTTTTGTTTAGGAGCATGAGTCAAAAATGGCTTACACACCCATAACATTAACAACACTGAAGCTTTAATACGAAATTCTCTATACTATAAAGCTGCCTACACACTAGGGAACATGGTTGAGGGAACAAAAAATATCAAAAAATTTTGTAAACACGAAATGCACGCTCTCAACACGCACAAACACACAAACGCACTCACACATTCACAAAAAATGCTCTCTTTTCTTAAGTATGTTCCCTAGTGTGTAGGCAGCTTAACGTACACTTGACTGATTTCTTATATCTTGGTGGTATATCATAATCCTATTAACTTTAAAATTTCAGTGTTGTTAACTTTATTTTAAAATTACTAAATTAAAAGAAAAATTTGTTCATGTGCACTGTCATGATAAATCTGGATAAAAGTAATGGAAGATTTATCGAAATTATAAGATCTCCAGCAGACCTGGGGTTAATCATTACATTTTGTAATTAATTACACATGCAATTACACAATTACATGTAATTGTAATTGAAAAAAACGTATCTACAATTACATATTATTTCTTATTGCAATTCAAAAAAGAACAATTACAAGTAATTGAAAATTTTTTTTTATTTAAAAAAATAATTTTTTTATATTGTTAGATATGGTCCTATATAATATGATAAAAAGTATAACGTTAATATTTAGATATAATTGTATCAAACTATGTCCACTTTTATAACATTTTATATAATTTTATACAAAAAGATATAATTTGATGTAATTGGATGAGGACAAAATGCGGATACAATTGTAACGAATTGCATAAAATTGTATCAAATTGTACCAAATTGTATACAATTGTATACAATTCGATACAATATGATACAATAAGATGTTCTCATTTTTCGGATATAATTATATCTAATTACATAAAAGATTATATATAATTAAATATAACTTCATATGGCTCCATAACATTTTTTTTTTACTTGGGTATTGATATATTCTTACCCCTCAATTCATAAATGCTTTGTAAAGTTATAGCAGGTTTACAAAACGTCATTTTCATACAAAATTTGTTCAATAAACGTGCTATAACTTTACAAAGTGTTTATGAATTTAGGGGTAAGTCTGGAAATAACGCATTAAAACGTAATAACTGGAGAACCTTTTACAATTTTGACTCCAAATTTCAAGTACGATGAAGTAATTATACGCTTGTTACAATCGAAAGAAAAAAAGTATTTTTTTTTCATTAATTTTTTTTTTAGATTTTAGAGTTTGTTTATTTTTTAGTACACTTTTTTGGTAATTTCAACAGATTGATTTTAAATTACAGTTTACAACAATTTACTGAAATTTAGTAGCTGCAACTTATTATTTACCTACACCAATTTCATTGTACTAAAATTATTGATAATTAGTAAGTTTTTGAACTGATTTTAGGAAATCGATTTTGAATTGCAGTTTACAATAATTTTGCTAAAATTTAGTAGCGACTACTAATTTTTTCTACTAATTTTGTTGTACTACAGATCAGCAGGCATGTGTTGCTAAAATTAACAGTAGCCATTACATACTTTTTTGGTTGAGTGTATGCACAGCGCATGGTTCCTAGGTCTTGCGAATAGTTTGAAGACATTTTTGACCGCACAGTTTGGGCACTTTTTTGGCTATGTCCCCGAACTATGCGCTGTGCATACATATATAATTATATATGGCTATTCATTGCAACATTATAAGATAACAACAAATAGCGACGATATAGCTAAACCTAAGAAAACAGGTAAATTTTTTAAGGAGGAGAGCAACAAAACACGTTTATTGAGCTTTTCGCGAAACTTTTTATAAATTATTTTTTTACACATATGAAAACAAAACTCCAAACTTTCTATTTATAAAAGAATTACTTCCATAAAACTTAGCCAAGAGACAAAATATAGCCCTACTTTAGATGCACCAGAAATAGTTTTTGTTAACAAATAGCTAATTTCTTAGGCGCAGCGATCATATTTATGGGCTATTTTACTCGGAACTGTAATGGCATTCAAAATTAAATGAAATGGCAGTTAATTTTACCGCCATAATTCCCTTAGTGTAGAAATATATTGACTCTGAACTTATCAAAAACTTAATTTGCTCCCACGTTCAAAAATTTCGCTTGAAAGTTGAAAAATGTGATTTTTCACAACTTGCCGAGGCTTTAGTCGTACTAATTTTAAATAAAATTTACCAAAAAATTATTTTTTTATTAAGTATAATTTATAATAATTATTATTTTTTTTATTATTTCTATAAATTATATCCCCTAAATTCATAAACGCTTTTTAAAATTATAGGAGGTTTATTGAACAAATTTTGTATGAAAATGACGTTTTGTAAACCTGCTATAACTTTACAAAGCATTTATGAATTGAGGGGTAAATTTTTAAATGGAAATCTAATTTCTAATAATAATTATTAAAGTCCTCTTGTTTTTTTATTGATATAAGGTGTGTTTTGGGTACTTTTCCAGTAAAGTCCAGTAAAAATTACTCAGTAACAAATATACAGAGAGTAAGGCAAAATTTACTCTCAAAAAGAAAAATATCTAAAAATGTACGCAAACAGAAAAATTGTAAGAATTAGTAAAATAATGCTGCCAAATTCTTCCGTAAAAATATCGCTAAATCAAACTAAAAAATCACTAGAAAATATCTAAATTATAAAAAAAATTAAATAGCGATAAATCCCTAAATTGCACGAACTTTTTAGGTTCTGTTGAAAAATTTCACAAAAATAGCTATATTTTTTAAACTTCTTAAAACTTTCTTAAAAAATTATTGATACATCGCCAAATTTTTCGAACTTTTTTGTTTTCCATAAAAATTTACCGATAAATCGCTGAATAATAATGATTCAAAAATTCTGTCAAGGAAATAAATGTAAAAAAATGCTAAGAAAATGTGAAGACTGTCTTAAAAAGAAAAATCGCTAGTTTTCCCGCTAATAGCTAAATTATATTTTATCCCCCTAAACTAGTTGAAGTATCGCTAGATTTGACGAGAAAATAGCTAAATTGGCAACATTTATTAAAATAGCTGATTGCGACATAAACCTATTCAAATTATTGGATTAATAAATAATACCTAATAAAATGATCACTTACTTACTCCTTCCATCGTAAATAAGCTTATATTTAAATATTTTTTATTTTTACAAAAAATTATTTCAAAATTATTTAGACAAATGTTTTGTTTCTTCAATCATATGTTTTAAATCATATGTTTTTTTTCTTACAAATTCTTACTAGCAAAAATTCATCCAGTAAAATCTTGTAAGTTCTCTGGTATTGAACTGTCACTTTACCCTCTTTTTTTCTCTCTCCTTACTGAGTAATTGTGTAAACAATAGGGTTTTTCTTTTCCCGGACTTTTTCATTTCCCGGGACAGCGGGATTTTTTTCAGAATTTCCCGGGATCCCGGGAATTCCCGCTCGTTAGAAAATATTTAAATTCGACATATGTTGTACTTTAATAACTCGAAAAGTATCCATGTCTTCCACTTTTTCTAGATCAATTCGTTTAACAATCTAAATCGTGAATTAATATTTAGGTAATATACATATTTATATGGAAGGCCATTTTAGTTTTAAAAAACTCTTAGAAATATATTAACTAAATATTAATTGGCGGTTTAAACGGTTAAACGAATTGATATAGAAAAAGTGAAAGATACGAGTATTTTATTTTCATCCTTTTTTTCAGGATATATTGGAATAGTTAATGAGTGCGAACTTATGTATGTCGGACCAGTTTTATAATCAGAACTCAGATCGATTTGTTGCCTAAATATTTCTTAAATATGAAATCCAAAAATTTTTGTTTTATTTTAGGCAAATTCGCCTAAATCGTTTTATAAAAATAGACACTAAAACACTAAGGTTGTTCACAAGGGGTGTGCTATTTATTGTATCGTCGTATCGTCCTAACAAAAAACAGAGTTGTTAGAATTTAATACTCACAAGATAGATATATCTAGCAATACAAGAATATTTTCACTGCTAATAGCAGCAAAATCAACAAGATATTTTTAGATATTTATATAAAATAAATATCGTTTGTTGTACATCAGTGTTGCCACCAGTAAAACACAAAATTACACATCTGTTTGTCAAAAATTATCCAAAACCGTATTAAATTACACAAAAAGTTTAGAGCATTTTTTTATATATAATTTCCAAATAAAATATGCTGTCATTAGACCAACTCTCCTGCACATAATGCGGCAGAATCTAAATATTTTGTGAACAATTTACCATTTCTTATCGGCTGGTTGGATTACTGTCAAATTTCACACGGTCACAACCAAACTTATTGTGGGCTTAAGTTTTGCCGGCCGAATCCCACAGACTTACCGAGAGTTGTGCCATTTGAAACCATCAGAAACATAACTAATTAAAATTTTACTCTTTCGCAACATTTTCAAAAGAAATATTTCAAGAAAAAAATATTTTTTCACATGAAGTTTGAAAAACATTTTCCCAAAAGTTAACAACATACGGATCCTTAAACACATATTAAAAATAAAACAACGTTTTTAATTTCTTCTTAATTGGGTTTAGTGTTGAACAAATTTATGAAAATAATTCATCACAAACTAGAAATTTGTGGTAAATTTTACATAAAATCATTCAACCAAATATCGATGTATTTTCATTTCATTCTCAACTCATTAAGGACACGGCATAGATCCGCTGGACATTTTTGGCAGATATGTAGGCCAATGGTTCATTAAGAAATACTTGTAATTGCTTTTGGCTAATAGCGCCCTCTAGTAGAAATTTTGGCAACCAAAGTTGATATTATTTTAAGATATTAATCCTTGACAGTTAAAGATATTTCAAAAATTTTAATTTTGTGTATTTTTATGGACAAATTTTTATTCAAATTTTTTGCATCAAAAAAGGTCAAAAATTTATTTTTTAATAAATATTTATTTGGCAACTCTAGACAGAAGTGTCTTCCAAACTATTTTATGGTTGTCAAATCACTGAATGATGTTTATCCAGTAAAATATACTAAACTCATAGAAATAAAACTGTAAAAATAGCAGAAAAAGTTACTAAAAACCAGTTGCTGCAGAAAAAACTGCTAAAAGTAGCATATTTTTTACTAAATACTTGTAAAATGAGAACAGCAAAATTAAAACTGTTAAATTTACAGAATTTAAATTATATTTTGGTTAACTTTTAGTTAATTGAAAATAGCAAATTGTACTGTAAAATCTGCAGAAAATTTTGCTAAATATTTGTAGACTAAAAATAGCAAAAATAAACTGTTAAATCTACAAAATTTTTGCTATTTTTAAGCTAAATTTAGTTGAATGCAAATAGCAGTCTATTCTGCTAAAATTAGCAGAAATATTTGCTAAAAAATTGTAAACTGCTGTTTTCAAAATCCTCGATTTTTATTTGCATTTAAAAAAAAAATCGAAAAAAACTTCGAAAATTTTAAATTTTTTGGTGCTTTTTTAGGCTACTAATTATTTAGCAATTTTTTTTTGCTGATTTTAGCAGGTTAATTTGCTTTCTCCATTTACAAAAATTTAGGTCTAATATAACTAAAATTCTGTATATTTAACAGTTTTATTTTAGCTGTTCCTATATTACTAATATATAGCAAAAATAATCTGCTAATTTAGCAATTTTTTTCTGCAGCATCATTTTTAACTAATTTTTAGTAGTTTTAACTACATTTTTTACGGACTTTTTTCTATTAAAATGAGTTAAGAAGCTCTAGGAAGGAATGTAAAAGTGAAATTACACAAAAACTACACACAAATGTCATTATTCAAAAATTATCCAGCAAATGTGCAAACAGTCCCGTTTTTGAATAATTATTCAAAAAGTGGCAACACTGTGGTACCAAAGAGTATACATAGAGAGAGAGACGATCCTTCCTATGACTCTCTTATATTTTTAGCGAACTCGGGCGAGCAAATAAAAACCAGGTGAAAACAGTTTGCGCACACAAAAGATGCTGTGAGTACTGTGAGGGGAAAAATGTAATGACATAAAATTTCCTTTTTCATTATTCTTCTTTGAAATGAGTGTTGTCAACTTCTAACACAACATCATTAACACAATGAAGTATACAATTTATACAAAACTTGATAAAATCCACATATTTTAATGAACAAATTTTTAATAAGTATGCTTCCATCATTTTCCCTTCAGGAATTTTTTGTGTATGAATTATATACTCTCCACGTAAAATAATTTTCTCTGCGAATGATTTTGAAGTTAATTGATAAAAGAAATATTAAACCTAATGAGTGGTGGAGACACCAAATTATTTTAAAATTTTATTGCGTATTTTATTTCATTTGTAGACACTACATATTTTTTTCGATTCCTAACAGTAAACACATAAAAGGTTTGTTCCACGTAATTCTGGGTAAAGTCTGGTAAAATGAGAGTAAACAAATAATAATCTCAAAAAATGGTAAAATTGCTCACAATACCTGGAACGCACAAAACCACATTTCAAGCCCAAAAATTAACGTCAAAGTTATTCATAAAAACAAAAGCCATTTTAAGAATAAAATATCGAAGGGAATAAAGAAAAAATGTTAGAACGTGGTATTTGTTAACGATATTAATTATTGTTTTCAAGTTTTGTTAATATTTAAATTATTTTTACAAATTTAAAACAGCTGATTTACAAACAACTAGTGATTTTACAGTTTTACCATTTTACCCGCAAAAAAGTACTGGTAACTTCTGGTAAAAAGAGAAACAAATTATTCTCTCATCAACGCTCTCATTTACCCAATTTTTAACAATAGAAACGCTTTTTGGTAAGATTGGGTTCCCGTGGGTACCCGCGGTAACGTACGTGGAACAGAGCTAAAATTAAATTATGACGCATTAGAAAATTATCTCGTTCCCCTTAAAATCATATAATTTCCCCGCAATTCCCCTGTATTATAGTTGGAATTTCTCCTTATTTTACGCTCTTTGATTTTACACAAGCAAAATGTGTTATTTTGCTTGTGCCCGAGTTCGCTAACAAATAAAAAGAGAGCCGATTGAGCGAGACAAGGGGGGATCGATACCCACTGGTGGTACATACAAGCAAGAGAGCTGCTAAAAGTATACAACACAACAGAAATATCATTTTCGTATATATCGTCAGTTGGTATCGATCCCCCCTTGTCTCGCTCAATCGGCTCTCTTTTTATTTGTTCGCGAACTCGGGCACAAGCAAAATAACACATTTTGCTTGTGTAAAATCAAAGAGCGTAAAATAAGGAGAAATTCCAAGTATAATACAGGGGAATTGCGGGGAAATTAGATGATTTTAAGGGGAACGAGATAATTTTCTAATGCGTCATAATTTAATTTTAGCTCTGTTCCACGTACGTTATCGCGGGTACCCACGGGAACCCAATCTTACCAAAAAGCGTTTCTATTGTTAAAAATTGGGTAAATGAGAGCGTTTAAATAATATACATTTAAATTTAAATTTAACGGTTCGTTGTAATTCAAAAATCTGTGGTTAACATACACAGAGTTGAATAGAATCAGCTGAGATATCTTAAGAATTAAGGTTCAAAGCAAAATAGAGTAATAATAACAAAAGGATAAAAATAGCATTGTTAAAATTTCGTTGATGTTAGTCTAAGTTGAGTTGTTGATACGAAACTCGATTTTCTTTCAGCGGTCACATAAGTAGACAACATTAAAATATTAGCCCACACAAGACGAAATACACTGATGATGGCTTTGTAGCGAAAGCCGAAAATACGTATTCTGTATTGCTGGTCTTATCGAATTCTTTCAAATATATTTTTATTCTTTGTAATTTACTTGTAAAAATTGTATCATCTTTCTTTGATTTGAAAATAATTTAAAACAGAAAGTGATATTAATTTATGATCTAGAGTCAAACTAAAAAGAACATTTATTTACTTAAAAATAAGAGATCAACTAAATATTCCCCCGTTTAATATTTCTTTTATCAATTAACTTCAAAATCACTCGCAGAGAAAATTATTTTACGTGGAGAGTATATAATTCATACACAAAAAATTCCTGAAGGGAAAATGATGAAAGCATACTTATTAAAAATTTGTTCATTAAAATATGTGGATTTTATCAAGTTTTGTATAAATTGTATACTTCATTGTGTTAATGATGTTGTGTTAGAAGTTGACAACACTCATTTCAAAGAAGAATAATGAAAAAGGAAATTTTATGTCATTACATTTTCCCCCTCACAGTACTCACAGCATCTTTTGTGTGCGCAAACTGTTTTCACCTGGTTTTTATTTGCTCGCCCGAGTTCGCTAAAAATATAAGAGAGTCATAGGAAGGATCGGGTCTCTCTATATGTATACTCTTTGGTAGTGATAATTAATATGAACCCAGCAAAAAATAGACATTTTTGTTGCTCTGCTTGTAAGCGAAAGATACAAGCACTTCCATTACCATTATATATACGTAATTGTAATGAAAATTTTTCATTTCCATTACATTCAAGTAATTGTAATGAAATAAATTTTAATTATTACAAAATTAGAGATGGGTTTTTATTACCGTTACTTTTATACAAAGGTAAATATTTTTCTTTTTTCGTGTGCTTTAATTTGAATTCATGGTATGCTGATTCGTCGCTTAAAGCTCAAATAACAAATACTTTTTCAAAATAAGTACCGTTTTCCAAAAAAAGTACCGTGTTCCAAAAAAAATTTACCTTTTCCAGAAAAAAGTACCTTTTTCAAAAAAGTACTTTTTTCCATAAAAAAGTACCTTTTTCCAAAAAAAGTACCGTTTTCCAAAAAAGTATCTTTTTCTAAAAAAATGTACCTTTTCCAAAAAAAGTACCTTTTCCAAAAAAGTACCTTTTTCCAAAAAAAAATACATTTTTCCAAAAAATACATTTTTCCAAAAAATACATTTTTCCAAAAAATACATTTTTCCAAAAAATACATTTTTCAGAAAAAGTACCTTTTCCAAAAAAGTACCTTTTTCCAAAAAAAAATCATTTTTCCAAAAAATACTTTGTAAAAACAAAGTATCTTTTTCCCAAAAATTTCGTTTATTCCAAAAAGTACCATTTAAAAAAATACCATTTAAAAAAATAACATTTAAAAAAATATAATTTCACAAAAAGTACTTTTTTTCCTCCCCCACGGATATCTCCACTAAAACAAGGTTTCTTGATATTCGGCATAGACGTCCGCTAAGATGGGATTTTTGGAAATTCCTACCGGAACGGGCAAAAAGGGGAAAAGTCTGCCCATAGACAGTCTCACAAATTGGAAAAGTGCCCCCCTTAACTACCTGCCGAAAACACTGGAGGTAAGAAGTTGAAATTTGGTATAAAGGTTCCTCCACTGTAGTAGACATCGACTAAGTTTGTATTTTTGGAATTCCCTACAGGATATCCCAAAACGGGGATGTTTCTCCCTTGACGGCGTGCCCAAACTGCTTAAACTACGTAGCTTAAATTCGGTATGTGGGTTCCTCCTTCTGTGTAGGCGTCCGCTTAGATGGAATTTTTGAAATTCCTATCGGGAGGGGAAATAAGGGGAATAGTCTCCTCCTTGACGGCTTGCCCAATCCATTTTGGCCAACCTAAAATTTTAAATATGTATTCCCTGGAGTAGGACTAACTCACCGGCAACGTAATTTTTCTATTTTGGAACAGGAACATAGTAAAAATCGGGGTTGAAAGGGAAAAATGTCCCCAATAACGGCCTGCCCAAACCTCTGAGGCAATGAAGTTGAAATTTAGTATGAATGTTCCTCATTCATCGCAGACAGCCGCGAAGATGGAATTTTTGTAAATTCCTAAAGGGAGGGGCAAAAAGAAGAAAAGCCTCCCCTTGGTGGCCTGTAAAAACCCCTTCGGTTAGAAACCTGAAATTTAAAATGTGGGTCCCTGGAGTAAGGGCTAACTTATTAGAAAGATACTTATTTGAATTTTGGACAGGGTCGTTATAAAATGACCTATGCTACCTATACAAACTGCTGGAACTACACGGAAAAAATAAAAAGTGTATAATTATCGAAGTACTTAGGTAAAATACAACTTCAAAAGTATTACGTGTAAGATAATAAAAAAATACAATTCGATTCACCAATTTTTAGTTTTTGTCAACTTGCCTTAGTTTTTTATCCATTCTATTTTCACGCACTTCAAAATATGTTAAGTTACCTAAGTTTTTTCTTTTGTAACTTATTTTAGAAAATATTATATTTTATTTAAAGACTTGTCCAACTTAGCAGAAAACTTTTGAAGTTGTATTTTACCGAAGTACTTCGGCAATTATACACTTATTTTTTGCGTGTAGGAAGCTGAAATTCGGTACTTAGGTTCCTCTTCCAGCCTAATTCCAACCGGAAGGGACAAAAAAAGAAAAAGTGTCCCCCTTGACAGCCTGCTCAAACTGCTGGGACTAGGAAGCTGAAATTCCCTATTTATGGATTTTCGGAAATTCCTACCCCTAGAGGGGCACAAATAGTAAAAGTTGGCTAGAACAAGAAAATGGAACTCGTTCTGCCTCTATTTTTTGGGTAGTCATGTTCTGGAATCTGTTGATGAATTCTTAGATCTTGGTATTTTACTAGATCCTAAATTAAACTTTATTAAGCACATTACGATGACGACAAATAAAGCTCGTGGTGTGCTTGCTTTTATAAAGCGATGGTCCAAAGAGTTTATCGATCCTAGCATAACTAAGCAACTATATATGTCTCTGGTAAGGCCAATCATGGAATATGGATCAATTATATGGGATCCTGATACTGCAGTTCATAGTAACCGTATTGAATCAGTTCAAAAACAATTTCTTCTGTTTTGCTTAAGGAGCACTTTTCCGAACCATTTGGAGGATCTTCCACCATACACCGATAGATTAGCAAGTATTAGGCTGCCTACATTAAGAAGCCGAAGAATAATGCTCAATACTGTATTCCTAGTCAACCTGCTAAATGGTAATACTTTTTCTGACTTCCTGCTCAGCAATATAAATATAAATGTTCCCCAACGGTCAACTCGCAACTATACCCCCCTATATCTTCAAGTCGTGCAAACCACCCATGCTAATGCTGATCCTCTCAGAAGAATATGTCGTCAGTTTATTGAAATGTATGACTTTATCGATTATTCTATAGATATAGGTATTATAAAACGAAATATAATACTGTTTTTAAATACCTAGATTTAACATATATTTAGTTGTACTATTTCAATATACATATATTATAGTCTGTAAGGATGTAATTCCATAGACTTAAATTAAATAAATAAAAAAAAAAGTGCCGCTTAAAGGCCTGCCCAAATCGCTGGAGGTAGGAAGTTGAAATTTCCTCCTCTATTGTAGACATCCGCTAAGATGAGATTTTTGGAAATTTCCACAGGTAGGTTCAAAAACAGGAAAAGTCTCCCCTTTAACGGCCTGGCCAAACTGCTGGAACTAGGGAGCTTAAATTTGGCATTTGGGTTACTTCTCCAACGTTGACGTCCCCTAAGGCGGTATTTTTGGGGTAAAAAGGGAAAAAAATTCCCCCTTGACGGGCTGGCCAAACCGCTGGATATAGGGACCTAAAATTATGTATGTAGTAGGTTCCTCCTCCAACGCAGACGTCCTATAAGACGGAATTTTTGGAAATTCCTACCGGGAGGGGTAAAAACGGAATAATTCTCCCCCTTGATGGCCTAACCGAACACTTCGGCTAGAAACCTGTAATCTATAATATGTTTTCCTTGGAGTATGGGCTAACTTATCGACAAGGCATTTTTATAACTTTGGACAGGAACGTGGTAAAATTGTGGTTAAAAAGGGGAAAATTGCCCCCCCCCCTTAACGTCAGCGTCTTTAGCTAGAAACTTAAAATTTAAAGAACGAGTGGATATGGAACACTAAAATTAAGAAACTAAATAGGAAACGAGTGGAATTGAAACACTATATTATAGTATAGTATAGTATAGTATAGTATAGTATAGTATAGTATAGTATAGTATAGTATAGTATAGTATAGTATAGTATAGTATAGTATAGTATAGTATAGTATAGTATAGTATAGTATAGTATAGTATAGTATAGTATAGTATAGTATAGTATAGTATAGTATAGTATAGTATAGTATAGTATAGTATAGTATAGTATAGTATAGTATAGTATAGTATAGTATAGTATAGTATAGTATAGTATAGTATAGTATAGTATAGTATAGTATAGTATAGTATAGTATAGTATAGTATAGTATAGTATAGTATAGTATAGTATAGTATAGTATAGTATAGTATAGTATAGTATAGTATAGTATAGTATAGTATAGTATAGTATAGTATAGTATAGTATAGTATAGTATAGTATAGTATAGTATAGTATAGTATAGTATAGTATAGTATAGTATAGTATAGTATAGTATAGTATAGTATAGTATAGTATAGTATAGTATAGTATAGTATAGTATAGTATAGTATAGTATAGTATAGTATAGTATAGTATAGTATAGTATAGTATAGTATAGTATAGTATAGTATAGTATAGTATAGTATAGTATAGTATAGTATAGTATAGTATAGTATAGTATAGTATAGTATAGTATAGTATAGTATAGTATAGTATAGTATAGTATAGTATAGTATAGTATAGTATAGTATAGTATAGTATAGTATAGTATAGTATAGTATAGTATAGTATAGTATAGTATAGTATAGTATAGTATAGTATAGTATAGTATAGTATAGTATAGTATAGTATAGTATAGTATAGTATAGTATAGTATAGTATAGTATAGTATAGTATAGTATAGTATAGTATAGTATAGTATAGTATAGTATAGTATAGTATAGTATAGTATAGTATAGTATAGTATAGTATAGTATAGTATAGTATAGTATAGTATAGTATAGTATAGTATAGTATAGTATAGTATAGTATAGTATAGTATAGTATAGTATAGTATAGTATGGTATAGTATAGTATAGTATAGTATAGTATAGTATGGTATAGTATAGTATAGTATAGTATAGTATAGTATAGTATTTTTTTTTTTTTTTTATATTTATTAATTATTATTATAGTATTTTTTTTTTTTTTTTATATTTATTAATTATTATTATTTAATAACATAAAACTTCATTCTTAATAATAAAAACTGCTAAGCCTATGGCTTGTCAGCAGCAATATAATATAAAAATGTTCCGTTTTAATTATTGTATTTCATTGCGAGGTTAAAAAATAATTTTTAAATAATTTCTTTTTTGTGGCAGTATTTGTGATATTTAACAAGTTGTTTGGCAGTTCATTGTAGATAGTTGGTAAAACGACATCTAGAGTTCTATCTCCATAGCTGTTTTTGGTGATTTTGACTTTAAATCTTCCATCTGAGCGATATCTAGTACTGTACCTATGATCTATCCTCTCAAGAAAACGGGGTTCGTCAAATTCTGTTAATATGGTTAGACGATATATGTTTTTTACATTTAATATTTGTAGTTCACGTGGTAGATCCTTTGAATGGATATCAGGATTGCTTCTTCGAGAAAGATCATTGTTTACTGGGTTGTTATTGTTGATGATGTTGTCGTCGTTGATGTGGTTGTTGTTGCTGTGGTTGTTGACGTTGTTGCGGTTGTTGTTGTTGATGCCGTTGTTGGTGTGATAGTTGTACATGTTGAAGTTATTGACGTGGTTGTTGTTGTAATTGTTGTTGATGCGGTTGTTGCTGTTGTTGACGTGGTTGTTGTTGGTGTGGCTGTTGTTGCCGTAGTTGTTGCTGATATTGTTTACGTTATTGTTGTCGATGTTGTTGTTAATGTTTCTGTTGTTGTAATGTTGATTTGTCCACAGTATTCTAAGGACACGATTTTGAGTGTGTTGTAGGTTTTTACAATGTGAAGAGCTCCCCCATGCAGTTATGCCATGTCGAATGTATGATTCCGAAATCGCAAAATATGCTTGGCGAAGTACACTATATGGTGCGGAATAGCTAAGATGATATAATGAAAAGGCAGCTTTTCGTAATTTCTTTTGAAGTTCGCTTATGTGGATTTTCCACTTGAAAGTATCATCAATATGTACTCCTAAGTATTCATAACGATTTACGAGTTCAATCGTAGTGTTGCAGGAATCGATTGTCTTGTTGTGAATACAATCGATATTGTGGTATTTTAATTTAATATTGAATTTATTCATATTGGGTTGTCTGATGTGCATAATTTTGGTTTTAGAGGCGTTAATGACTAACCCATTATCATGGCACCACTTGCTTACAACGTCCAATTGTTGTTGCATTGTTTTAGTTGCAATTTCAATGTTTTTGTTGGTAACAATTATTGCTGTATCGTCAGCATAGGCATACGTGTGGCAGTCTCTCAGAGTATTCAGCATATCATTTGCGTATATAAGATATAGCAGAGGTCCTAGTTTAGATCCTTGTGGAACTCCTTGGTGTGTTTCGACTTCTTCACTGATTTTATTATTTATTTTGACTCTATAGGTTCGGAGATTAAGATAATCTTTAAACCATGACAGCACATTTCCTCTTATCTCATTTTTGTAAAGAATTTCTAAAAGTTTGGTGTGAGACAGGGTGTCGAATGCCTTACTAAAATCTATATATAACACAAGGCAGTGCTCAACCTTACTAATGGCAGTATTTATGGTATTAGCAAATCTACCTAATAACTGGTTAATATTTTTATTTTTTTGGAAACCATATTGATTTTTGTTTATTATGTTGTATTTTTGTAAAAAATCGTTTAATCTTTTTACTATTATTTCCTCTAATACCTTTTCTATGACCGGTAATATGGATATGGGCCTGTAGTTGTTTACATTGTCTTTCTCTCCGTTTTTGTATATCGGCCTTATTATGGATGTTTTTAATGTTGTTGGTATAGCTGACGAACATATACTTTGGTTTACCAGAGAGGTTATTATTGGTGTGAAAATGGTTACATTATTTTTTAAATCTTTGGGTCTAATCCCATCATAACCTGGACTTTTTCTCACGTTTAGTGTGCTTAATATATTATATATTTCTTGTTCAGTTGCATATTCAATATACATTGAATTTGGTAAAGTTGTTTCCCGGTTTATGTTAATAGTTGCAACGTTACAAGTGTGTATTATTTTTATTACGTTTTCATTAAAATTTAATGCAAAGTTTTGTAACGTACTTTCAAAATTTTGATCTTTAAAATTTTTTAAAATTCTTTCATCGATATTTTTAACAGTCTTACCCTTTATTTCATTAATGAGTTGCCAAGTCACTCGCGGATTATTTCGATTTTCAACAAATTTTTGCCGGTAATAATTATTTTTTGAGTATAAAATTTTTTTATTTAATTCATTTCTATATTTTTTGTAGTTTTGTTCATAAATTTGATTTCGTTTATTATTTTTCCACTTTTTAAAAAGTTTATCCCGATATTCGCAGCACTTCACTAACTCATCAGTGATCCATGGATTCATGGATCGTTTTTTAATTTGTTTTTTAATTGTTTTTGATTTTTCGTATATCTCATTAAATTTTTCATTTATTTTGTTATATAGATTATTTATATCGTTGTTATTTATTATATTGTTCCAATTAGTTTCATTAATCATTTTATTAACTTTATATGTGTTTATAAATGTCTCCTCATTAAAACGGTTTGGCGATCTCTGGTGGTTTATATCAGTATTTGATGCAACATGTTTGATGCAGCAAAAAATAGAGTAGTGATCGGATATGGTTGTTTTAATTACTGCTGTATTAATACAAGCTTGAGTTCGTGTGTTTTTGACTATGCAGTGATCTATGCATGTTTGTGTATTATTTTTTATATCGTGACGTGTTGGTTCGTTTATAAGTATTTGCAACCCGTTTGACAAACACATATCATTGTAATTTGTTACAACGCTATTCTCACACAAAATATCTATGTTTAGATCACCCACGATAACAATGTCTTGTTTGGCGCGAATTTGTTTAATCACTTGTTCGAGTTCTATTATAAATCGATTTTTATTTAGTTTAGGTTGCCGGTATATTGCTAAAAGGGAAAGGGGTTGTTGGTTCACCTCAATTTCTAATTGTATGAGCTCGAAGAAGACGGTATTTATTTTTATTTGAGAGCAGCTTATAGTGTCTTTAGCATATACAACTACACCCCCACCTTTGCCTTCCCATCTATTTAAGAAAAAAGAGTTGAAACCAATTATATTATAAAAACGATTTTCATCGTCTGTTATGTTTGTTTCGGTTAGAACAATAAATTGAATTTTTCCGATTATATTATTTATTGTTGTTAAAAACGTTTGAAAATTTTTTCTGAGAGATCGTATATTCATGCATATCAACGTAAAGGGATAACTTAAGTGTTTTGATTCAATTTGGCTAAAATGATCATGAATTAATGTTTGTATTGTGTTCATTTTTAGCTTATTTAAATTTTTTTTTTTTTATTTCGTTTAAAATGAGAGAAAAAAGTTTATAAGGAATTTTATTAAAAAGAGTTATTTATTAATTCAATATCGGCAGTGTTGTTAATCATTATTTTGGGAGCATTATCGGTTTTTCTTACACATACTGTGCCATTTTGTATCCATACGTGCTTCCAGCCAAGCTCTTTAGCCTTGGTTTTGGCAGACCATAGTAATCGGCGATTGAACGCAGTTAGCTGATCGTTTATATAAATAAATTTATGTTCATCATTGTTATCTGCATTGAGAATATTAGCTTCGATTCTGTGACGTTTAATTTTGCTCATGAACTCGCGTTTTTTGTTGAGTGTAGTAAATTCGATAATTGTGAATTCAGTATTTGCATTGCTGCCACCTTTTTTAAAACGGTATGAGTTGTTGATATCAAATTGATTTATTTCTACATCTACTGAATCAGCGATTGTTTTTATAATCTCATTAGCACTTAAATTTGGATCTGTGACATTTTTTATTTCGATATTATTTTTTAGTAAGGCTTGATCAATCTTATTAACCGACACATCTATTTTATTTAGTTTTTCATCTTGTTTTTTCTCCCGTTCATAAAGATCACTAACCTGAGAAGCTAAAGTAGTTATAGATGTAGCCATCACTTTAATGGAATTTTTTATCTCATCTATTACACTCGAATTTTTCTCGTTATTTTCGATGACAGAATTACTTAAAAGTTCAATTGACATTTTAATGTCTTTTAATTCAGATTGCACCGATATCAAACTTGAATTTATAGAATTCTGTGAAAGCGAATCCTTAAATTTTTTGCTTGAGCAATTGCTATCATTATCGTCATCATCTTGCCTCTGCTTTTTTTGCTGGGATATTTGATCGAACATTGGGGTTGGACTGTTGATGTTCGAATCAGACAAATTTTGCCCCTTGCAACGATGACACCTCCAGTCTTGCTTTCTTGTACCATACATGTTGTTATAGGTTTTTTCCGACAGGGTGCAGCAAGGGGAGAAGTGATAATTGCACTTGCATTTATGACACTTGACATATTTAACTGTTGTTATGTTCGAGTTGCATTCACTGCACTGTAAACTCATTTTTGTTGTTTTTTCTTTTTTTTTTTGATTTTTGATTTTTGGTTTCGTTTTATTTTTTATTTTCTTTGCTATTTTAAGATTTTTGTGTTTTATAATATTTTGTATATTTTTATCTCGATTTTTAGGTTTTTTAACTTCACTGAAGTTGTATTTTTTCACAGCTTTTGAAATGTATTTTTAAGATTTTTTTAACTGATTTTTTCTTTAAAAAACAAGTATTTTAGTCCGACGATATGACAAACACAACCGCTCGCAATGAGATAACCCAGCAAAGACCTGGTATAGTATAGTATAGTATAGTATAGTATAGTATAGTATAGTATAGTATAGTATAGTATAGTATAGTATAGTATAGTATAGTATAGTATAGTATAGTATAGTATAGTATAGTATAGTATAGTATAGTATAGTATAGTATAGTATAGTATAGTATAGTATAGTATAGTATAGTATAGTATAGTATAGTATAGTATAGTATAGTATAGTATAGTATAGTATAGTATAGTATAGTATAGTATAGTATAGTATAGTATAGTATAGTATAGTATAGTATAGTATAGTATAGTATAGTATAGTATAGTATAGTATAGTATAGTATAGTATAGTATAGTATAGTATAGTATAGTATAGTATAGTATAGTATAGTATAGTATAGTATAGTATAGTATAGTATAGTATAGTATAGTATAGTATAGTATAGTATAGTATAGTATAGTATAGTATAGTATAGTATAGTATAGTATAGTATAGTATAGTATAGTATAGTATAGTATAGTATAGTATAGTATAGTATAGTATAGTATAGTATAGTATAGTATAGTATAGTATAGTATAGTATAGTATAGTATAGTATAGTATAGTATAGTATAGTATAGTATAGTATAGTATAGTATAGTATAGTATAGTATAGTATAGTATAGTATAGTATAGTATAGTATAGTATAGTATAGTATAGTATAGTATAGTATAGTATAGTATAGTATAGTATAGTATAGTATAGTATAGTATAGTATAGTATAGTATAGTATAGTATAGTATAGTATAGTATAGTATAGTATAGTATAGTATAGTATAGTATAGTATAGTATAGTATAGTATAGTATAGTATAGTATAGTATAGTATAGTATAGTATAGTATAGTATAGTATAGTATAGTATAGTATAGTATAGTATAGTATAGTATAGTATAGTATAGTATAGTATAGTATAGTATAGTATAGTATAGTATAGTATAGTATAGTATAGTATAGTATAGTATAGTATAGTATAGTATAGTATAGTATAGTATAGTATAGTATAGTATAGTATAGTATAGTATAGTATAGTATAGTATAGTATAGTAGTAGTAGTATATACGCAAGGGTATCTTCAGGAGAGGATATCGGGATTAACGACCCCGCGTACCCTGAGTTTTGGCAAGCACGGAGAGCGTACTAAAAAGGTATAAATGCTCTGTGAAGTCCTGTGGCAGGGCGAGTGGATGCCGCCCTAAATTAGGTGTCCCACCACAAGGGTACCCTCTAGAGAGGTGTAGATAGGAGCCTGACGACTCCGTGGTTTCCCTAGTCGAGAATCGGGAATATTTGTCAAACTACTGACAAACCCTGGTCAAATTGTGCCGGATGAGGCCGATACAGAAGGTATATAGAACCCGCCGGAAGGCATTAAGATCAAGACCAGTACGATCTTAATTATGGTATTTCTGGGAAAACGATTTGGAATTTGACGAACCCTGGGCTGACAGTCTGTGGTATTCTGGAACTTGTGTACTCAGGGGTGAAACTCTGCGGAAATGGCTTCCAGGCTAATGCCACAACTGCCTCCTCCTATTAAAACTTGGCAAGTCTCAAAGTGCGCTCGAAGTTCGTCGCCATTTGGTTGGTGGTGCGGGCTCGGATGTTTATTCCCGACTAACGCGGATCTGGCACTGGCATTGGATCTCATGAGGGTCTTATGTCAACCCATTGCATGGCCTCCCTGCGTGCATAGATAACCATGGGATCTTAACGCGACTGCACATCGAACGGAGATAGCGGCTTTGAGTTTGGACCAAACAGATATGGATTTTAAGAACAACTACGATCAGAACAAGGAGAAAGAGAAGAGGGAAGAAAAGAAGGAAGAAGGAAAGGGAGAAGAATGTGAAAGTGTTGAAACCCCATTCAGAAGGAGTTCAGTGATAATGAGATCACCATATTTGAACGGATCGAAGGCTGAAGTGGCCGGTTTTGTTAAACCACGAAATGGCAATATCGACAAGCTGGGAAGGAAAATATCACAGCTGGTAGAATTTCTTAGAACACGTACGAATATTCATAAGGATATCCACTTGATGTCGCGTGAGATTCAGGCTCTATTCATGCAAGTGTCGGATGAGCTAAGTAATCCAGCCGTTAACTGCCACAAGGATAAATTAGTGGACAAGGAAACCCAGACGGAAGCATGGCCAAGACTAGCACTCCAAGGAACACCAACAACACCAGCGATGAAAAGGGGCCCTAAAACCCAGAGCCCAAAAGGAAGCGGAATGAAAAGGAGGAAAGATACTACTCCCAAGAAAGCTGCGGAAAATGAGACTCAGCGCACTGTTGAAACTGTCAATAGGGAAGTTGAGAAATTGGCAACGGAAGCACCAAAATCCGACTGGAAAAAGGTACGACAAAGAGAAGAAAGAAACCAGCCCGACCGGATCCCTTGTTATAAAAACTTGTGGAGAAATGTCTTATGCTGACATTCTTAAGCAGGTCAAGAATGACCCGAAGCTAAATGTTCTCGGCGAAAATGTTAAGAGCATTAGAAAAACGGAGAAAGGGGAGCTCCTCTTGGAGCTGAACAAACCTTCCCACCAGAATACGGATGATTTTAGAAATGCGATTGAAGGAGTCCTGGGCCCACTAGCAGAAGTACGTGCTCTAACACACGAAGTACTCTTGGAAATAAAGGATATTGATGAGGTAACGACCAAAGAGGATGTTTATGATGCTCTCGCAGGTGTATCGGTAGAGCTCAAAACGCTACAGCCGTCTGCAATAAAGTCAATGAGGAGAGCTTATGGAGGTACACAAACCGCTACCATTGGCCTAAGCGCCGTATTAGCTAGCCTACTTATAAAGACAGCTAAGATACGGATTGGATGGGTAATTTGCCGAATACGTGAAAAGATAATGCCAAGAAGATGTTACAGATGCCTCGATTTCGGTCACACGGCTTCTAAGTGTAAGAGCCCAAACGATTACTCAGGTAATTGCCTGCGCTGTGGAGAAGAGGGTCACAGAATTAGATTATGTGGAAAGGGCCCAAAGTGTTTGCTATGTAGAAATACTGGATCTAATGGAGATCATGTTACGGGATCAGTTATCTGTCCTCAGTACAAGAAAGCGCTACGACTGCTTAGATTACAATCATGAGATTTCTGCAACTAAATCTAAATCATTGTGAAGCAGCCCAGGAGCTACTAAAGCAGAGTGTTGAATGTGGATATAGCCCTAATCAGTGAGCCTTACTGTAACGTTAGCTCATCGAGTTGGACTAGTGATACTAGTGGAACATCGGCAATTTGGTCTGTAAGCGGGCAAATGTTGCAGAACATAATGAATTCAGAGTGCTGCTTCGTTCGAGCTACAGTTGCTGGAATAGTTATATATAGCTGCTATGAGTTGAATGTGGATATAGCCCTAATCAGTGAGCCTTACTGTAACGTTAGCTCATCGAGTTGGACTAGTGATACTAGTGGAACATCGGCAATTTGGTCTGTAAGCGGGCAAATGTTGCAGAACATAATGAATTCAGAGTGCTGCTTCGTTCGAGCTACAGTTGCTGGAATAGTTATATATAGCTGCTATATTCCCCCGAGGTATGACATAATTGAATACGGAAATTTTATTGATAGGCTGACAACTGATGCTGCGGGAAGAAATTCCGTATTAATAGCCGGAGACTTCAACGCCTGGGCTACAGAATGGGGCTGTCCTAGTACAAATGAAAGGGGCAGGATTCTACTGGAATCATTCGCTATGCTTGATGTGGTGTTGATGAACACTGGAAATGAACAAACCTTTAACCGAAATGGAGGAGGATCAATAATCGATATTGCTTTTGCTAGTTCTAATATCTCGAACCGTCTTAGTTGGCATATTTGCGATAAATATACCCATAGTGACCATTCTGCTATCATTATGGAAATAAGGGACCTTCGTCGGCGCCTACAATGGTCTCCCGACAAGGCTTATCTGGTTGGAAAACCAGTACATTCGACAAGGAAGTGTTTTGTGTGTCCATTGAGGACATGGAGTTAAGTGGTTCCCCCGAAAATATGGCGGAACAGTTAATCGCTAGGATAAGAGACTCGTGCAATGCATCCATGGGTAAGAGAAAACACGGGGTAAATAAAGCCCCGGTGTACTGGTGGAATGAGGAAATCGCTCAATTACGGAAGGATTGTATTCGAGCCAGAAGACGATACATGAGAACCCGTGGTAGACCTGAAAATGACCTACACCATGGGAACCTTAGGGTGAAAAAGAAGGCCCTTAAATTGGCGATACGACAGAGTAAGAGAAAATGCTTTTTGGATATCTGTGACGACGTTGACAGAAATCCCTTTGGATTGGCATATAAACTTGTAACGAGGAAACTGAACTGTTTGAATAAATCTTCGCCGAGGGAAGCTGTGGTCCTAGGGAAGATAGTGACTCATCTTTTCCCACAACAGGATGTGCCCACCTGGTGTAGCTACGAGCCTACGGAAAGTTTTAACTTTCCAGCAGTGACCTTGCCTGCGATGCAAATGGCTGTCTCGAGATTTCAGGACAAGAAGGCGCCTGGACTGGATGGCATACCAAACCTCGTACTGAAGGAGGTTGTTAAGTGCTGCTCAGACCAGCTATTGCTGCTGGCCAACTCATGCCTACGATATGGATCCTTCCCATCAATATGGAAAAGACAGAAACTGGTACTGTTACCCAAGGATAGGAAGCCGGTAGAGGACCCGTTATCGTACCGACCCCTGTGCATGATAGACACTTGCGGGAAACTACTGGAGGCAATCATCTGCAAGAGGCTGGGGGAATGTATTGACACTGCAGGGGGTCTATCTGAAACCCAATATGGTTTTAGAAAACGTAGGTCATCTATAGACGCGATAAGGACGGTAGTGGACATTGCAAAAGAGGCAATTGATGGTAAACTTTGGAAAAAAGGTTCCAAGGAATATTGCGTGGTCGTAACATTGGATGTCAAGAATGTATTTAATACAGCTAACTGGGAGAATATTGTAGGTGCACTGGATCGTCTTAATATCCCAAATTACCTTGTGGCGATAATCAGGGACTATTTCCGGAATAGAGTCCTTACTTACGATACTAATGAAGGAGTGAAGGAATATAATATAACAGGTGGAGTTCCACAGGGGTCCGTGCTCGGACCATTGTTGTGGAATGTCATGAACATCATAGGTTTTGCAGATGATATAGCGCTGACGATTGTGGCAAAGACGATTGGCGAAGCTAAAATAGTCTCGGAGAGTAGCATCCAGTTGGTAAGATCATGGCTCAGCTCAATGGGTCTATCATTAGCTGATCATAAGACCGAGGCTGTACTGATTACTAGTCGTAAGGTGATAGAGTACATTAATCTCCACATAGGTGGTTGCGACATTGTGTCCAAAGAGTGTCTTAAGTACCTGGGTGTCATGATAGATAACCGTTTATCGTTCAGGCAATATCTTGAGTACGTCAAGGTTAAGGCTGGGGCAACATGTACGGCATTGTGTCGGATAATGCCGAATACAAGGGGTCCTAAGTACCTGAGGAGGAAGGTCCTAGCTGGAGTTGTAAGGAGTACCATTCTCTACGCTGCTGAAATATGGGCAGAATCCACCAGACTCAAGACCTACAGGGAGAAGATTAGCTCTGTTTACAGGCTTGCGGCTCTTCGAGTAGCCTGTGCGTATAGGACAGTGTCAGACGAAGCGGCATTCGTCATTGCGTGCATGATACCTATTGATTTATTGGCAATGGAGGCGGGGCATATATCAGCGTCACGGGCTTCAATGGATAGTGGCAGTGTTGCCAGTGATGCTAGGGAACGTAGTATTACGAAGTGGCAGACACGATGGTCTACATCTACAAAGGGTAGATGGACCTATTCGTTGATACCGGATATCGCCGCTTGGTTTGGTAGGGGGCACGGCTATTTGAACTTCCATCTGACCCAGTTCTTGAGTGGTCATGGCTGTTTCAGATCGTACTTGTACCGTTTTAAACGGGACATTTCTCCATTTTGTCCGTGTTGTGTTGGGGATGTTGAGGATCCCGAGCACGTTTTCTTTGTCTGTCCGCGATTTCTTTCGGAGAGGACAAATTTGGAGCGGTTAGTGGGAAGTAGTGTATGTACTGGGAACATTGTTCGTATTATGTTGGCCTCATTGGACAACTGGGAACACGTGTGTAAATTTGTGAAGTTGGTTCTTGTGGAACTTCGTAGGCAGGAGGGGATCCGTAATGGGATCCGATAGTACTAGTTGAGGTTTTGTTTTTTGTACCTCCCCCCACCCCTGTGAGGAAATACTTTTACGGTGGTTCCGCGGGGATTTTGGACTTGTGTCTTGAGGTTGTTTTAGCGGGTTGAAGTCTCGCACTCCTGGAATTTTGGGGGCCAGAGTCTTTCGATGATTTTTTACCTCGTATAAAAAAAAAAAAAAAAAAAAAAAAAAAAAAAGTATAGTATAGTAAACACATGTATAGTATTTTAATGTTCGTATTCGAGTCATACTCATTTTGCATTGTGCATACACATTAAGTGCAGCAGAGTCGAAATCAGGAACGTCTTAAATGTTGTTAGGTATAAGTATGATGAGTACATTAAACTTAATAGGAAGTATGAGGTTCGACAACATTTCAATACGTATAAATGCGTATAAGTACAATAAATCATGATTCAACTCTACTCACTTTTTTACTATTCATTGCTGATCTCTGATCGATACACAAGACAGTAGGAACGAAATGGATGAAACGGGGAACTAGTGGAATTGGAATAACAAATAATGGGAACGAAATATAATGGAATGGTGAACGAAATTGAATCTTGGAAGGAGTCGCAGTAAATTTTCCAACTGAATTTGTGAATTTACTTGAATTGCCAGGTCTACCTTTACATAAACTGGAATTAAAAAAACTTTAAGGCACGCTTTGCCCGCTATCTTTAATATTATAAATCGCTTGCCAACCCATCTTTACGTTATTTATTTTTGCTCACGTGTTGGTATACTAAATGATTTATTCATATAAAAATGAAGAGGAAAAAAATAGTGTTTGTACTTAACCCTTTCACTACCGACTTTTTGTTTGCGGATGTATCGTTATTTTCACTTCAGATTCTTGTTAAGAGTCCTCAAATTAGGAAAAAATATGTAACATATTTTGCCCCATCCCCCTCCTATCCACCAAACATGACGTTCGAAAATCGATTTTTTCAAACTTCTGAGTCCCGTTTTACCCCTTAAACATTCGAGTAGCCAAAAATCCTTTGGTTGATTTTCTTCTCGTCATAAAATGAAGCTAGATTAGGGTGATTTGATCAGTACATGTACTGATTTGATCAGTACATGTACTGATTTTTAGTCTCGTGTACTGATGAACAAATCGTGTACAGATTTGTACTGATTTTTTTTAAATTTGTACTGATTGTACTGATTTTTAACATTTAAAAAATACTGCATTTTTTCAATACGAAAAATCAAAATACAAATTGAATCCCCGTTAAATCGAATTAAGTTTTTGTCTAAAGTAAACGAATTAATCAAGGGAATTCATTTAATTGATCGCGTTAAATTCCAATAATGATTTAAGAATTAATTAAATTTTAATATTAATTTTATCAAACCCAATTTATTAATTTACTGACGAATGCCTTCATTTTTTATAAATCGAAAAAAGAACTCACTCAATTTATGAACGGTTTCGCTCAAATTTTTACCGTTCTGTTAATAAAATAAAAAATATTTCGGTTTCTACAATAGCAAATCAGTTGATTCCACAGTTATTTGGCTGTGACAAAATTTCAATTGTCATAAGAAGTATTCGGTTGTAGCAACCGAAACGGTAATCAGTACGATTCTGTTTTCTGGGTGTAGTAAAAATCTGAGGGTTATATGATAGAAAACAGTTCACAAAACCTTAAAATTGTCTTCAAATCATTTAATGTAGGAAAAACAGCCAGAATATAAACGGTTTTCTATGACAGAAATTAGCAATGAGGAAACAGATTTCTTGTCGAGGCGGAATTTATAGCCACCCGTTGGTTTGTTGTGGTAATCGAATATGCCGTTTGTGTCTACATAAAGTTAGTTTAGACAATGTAATTTGTTTGTGACAACAGAAATTCGCTGGCCAGAATAAAAATTCGCTAGTATTAACCGAAGAATTTCAATATAATTTGTTTTTTTGGTGAATATATTTAAATTCACAATTTCCTTGAGCTTAAGGTTTGTTTTTTATATATAAAGGTTTTTTATTTTCGATATTTCGCTACTCCATTGTGTAGCATCTTCAGGAAATAACAAATTAACAAATATCGAAAATAAAAAACTTTTATATATAAAAAACAAATCTTAAGCTCAAGGAAATTTTGGAGTTAAAAATTAAAAAAGAAGGTTAAATAAACGATAAGAATATATTTAAAAAAATTTGTATTGATTTGAAGTCAGAAAAAAATGGTCACCCTAAGCTAGGTGCCAAATTTCATCTATCTTCATTAGTTTAGGAGAAACTACAAAGCCCCCTTTTCACGGAGATTATGATATATGCCAAAAATTAGATTTCTTTTACAAATATCGTGACTATATTGCCATGTTGAACTGCTAAAACCTATAATGATTTTTGTTTGAAGTCCAAGATTCTAATAAACATATTTGCAAAAAGTATAAAGTTTTGTTTGCATTATTAAATTTTATATATTCTTTTAAAGATGTGTACACTGTAGTGTACAAGGGTAGTGAAAGAGTTAAACATTACAATAAATTTATTTTGTTTTATTTTATCTAAAAGAAATTTAATTCTAAACTTTAACTTATAGTCTTGACTAGCCATGGATTTGTGCGAACATCAAACGAATTACATGCAAAACAAAAAGAACAAATAAACCTTGTTGTTGTTTCATGTGTGATTTGTTTCATGTTCGCACAAATCCATGGCTAGTCAAGACTATAAGTAAGGCACGCTAACAACGTAGTAAAACATAGTAAAATATATTTTTAGACACAAAAATCACAAATATAACAATTATGAAAAGTTATTGCTTGGAAACATTTACAGACCAAATAAAAACATAAACCTTGTAGAGTTCTTCTTGGAATTATCAAATATAGCTGTTGGGTATGAAACTATTCTAATATCTGGGGATTTTAATTGCAACATCTTGGTAGATTCAACACTAACTGATGAAATGAAATATATTGGTTTGGATGCTGTGAACAAAACTGTACCAACACATTTTTCAAGTAGCTCAAATTCACTACTCGATTTATTTTTTACTAATTCGTTGTCAAAAGTTCTGATGTTTGAACAAATCTCTGCACCTATTTTTTCAAAACATGACCTTATTTTTACCAGTTTCGACTTCAAACAAATTAAATCGGAGGAAAGCTTCAGCTATAGAGATTTTAATCGTAGCAATTTTGATGCCCTTTATATTAAACTCTCACAAATTGAATGGGATAACACGTACTATATGTCTGAAGTTGATGAACAGCTTAATTTTATTCAGCATAATATTGAACAGCTTTTCCATCAATTTGTGCCATTAAGAACGAAAAGAAAAATAACGAATATGAATCCGTGGTTTACTTCAGACATAAAATGGTTAATTGATCAACGTAATATAGCCTACGCAAGGTGGAAGCGATTTAAAACGTCCGAATTACAATCAATGTTTAAGTCATTGAGGAATAGGGTTAATACCAGCATTAAAGTAGCAAAATCTTCTTATTATAAATCCAAGTTTACGAACTGTATAGATAGCAAGGCGAGATGGAATGAAATCCGTAATATTGGAATAACTGGTAAATCTCAAGCTAGTATGGATAAGATAAATGTCGATGAATTAAATCGTAAATTTACTGATCTACCAAAGTCTAATGCTAATGTTGCCCATTATAGAAACCATATAGAAACTAATGATCGCATTGAATTTCAGTTTAATTGTTTTTCTGAAGCAGAGGTATATAAAAGTTTCCTCAGTATTAAATCCAATGCTACAAGCTATGATGGAGTACATCCTAAATTTATTAAAATGATTTTCCCGTATATATTGCCTTACATTACCAATTTGTTTAACTCAATTATTACTAAATCAATTTTTCCTTCCAAGTGGAAACACGCAAAGATTGTTCCAATTCCAAAATCAGAATATGAGTTTCGTCCTATAGCTATTCTTCCTTATCTGTCCAAGGTATTAGAGCGTTTAATGCACAATCAAATTATTGAATTTGTACAACAACACAACCTGCTTACTTCACGTCAATCGGGATTTCGACCACAACATAGTTGTGTGTCTGCCTTGATTGACGTCACAGAATATTTAAGATCACAACTTGACGATGACAAAGCTGCATTTTTAATACTTCTGGATCATTCCAAGGCATTTGACACCGTTAATGCTGATATTCTTGCACTAAAGCTGAACAAATTTTTCAACTTTTCATCTACAGCCACAAAACTGATGTCTTCTTATTTAACTGGAAGATCCCAATCTGTTTACAATGCCAATATTGTTTCAAGTAGTGTTGAGTTAACCAGAGGTGTTCCGCAAGGATCTATTTTGGGACCATTGTTGTACTCAGTTTACGCCAATGATCTTCCAGATCAATTAATACACTGTCGTGTCCAGATGTACGCTGATGATGTGCAACTTTACATTGGCTGTGAAGTTTCGGACATCGAAGATTGTGTACGTAAAATCAATATTGATTTGGAAAATATAAGAGCATGGGCTTCAGTAAATGGATTATGTCTAAATCCTAGTAAATCTAAATATATGCTTATTACGAAGAAGCGACAGAATATACCTTATATACCGGATATTGTTCTGGGCCAATCAGAAATAAATATTTTTGATAATTTTAAAAATCTGGGTATCACTTTCAATAAACATTTGCTTTGGAGTGACCATGTCAGCATAACAACTGGCAAAACTTATGGAATGCTAAGGAACTTATGGTGTTCACAATGGTTTATACCTTTTGAAGTCAGAATGCTGCTGGCCAAAACATACCTTATACCTACATTGCTATACGGATGCGAATTGTTTTCTGGTTGTGATGCGTCTAGTTTGAGTAAACTGAAAATAGCGTTTAATAGCATTACTCGATATGTCTTTGGTATAGACCGCTCTTGTAGAATATCGCATTATTCGAAACAGATCTTTGGAGTTACATTCGAGAATTTGTTAACATGTAGATCGTTAATTTACCTCCATAAGCTTATATATACAGGTCAACCACAATATTTACATGATAGAATAATACCTTTTAGATCAGAAAGAGGATATCGTATTATTCAAATACCACACAGCACTCATTTTTCGGATCAACATTTTTTTATTTATACCATTAGTATTTGGAATCATCTTCCCCATCACTTACAGGTGGTCCGCAGCGCAACGCAATTCAAAAAAATTATATTTGATTATTACAAATAATATCTAACATTTTTGTTTAAAATATTTTTAAAACCATTCTCATGACAATTTTTTATATAATGTTTTATACCACTTTTAATGTTAAAAATTTTCTCTGACTTTTGTTAACAATTCTATTCTTTTTATTCTTTTTATATATTTTATTGTTATTTTTAATTTTATTTTTATTTTTTCGAATTTTGTATTTAATATGAACGGTATTCATTATAACTACTTTGTAATTTAGTGCTTTCATATAAGATTAAATCTTTGCACTGAATATTAAGAAATAAATAAATAAATAAATAAATAAATAAATAAATAAATAAATAAATAAATAAATAAATAAATAAATAAATAAATAAATAAATAAATAAATAAATAAATAAATAAATAAATAAATAAATAAATAAATAAATAAATAAATAAATAAATAAATAAATAAATAAATAAATAAATAAATAAATAAATAAATAAATAAATAAATAAATAAATAAATAAATAAATAAATAAATAAATAAATAAATAAATAAATAAATAAATAAATAAATAAATAAATAAATAAATAAATAAATAAATAAATAAATAAATAAATAAATAAATAAATAAATAAATAAATATATAAATAAATAAATAAATAAATAAATAAATAAATAAATAAATAAATAAATAAATAAATAAATAAATAAATAAATAAATAAATAAATAAATAAATAAATAAATAAATAAATAAATAAATAAATAAATAAATAAATAAATAAATAAATAAATAAATAAATAAATAAATAAATAAATAAATAAATAAATAAATAAATAAATAAATAAATAAATAAATAAATAAATAAATAAATAAATAAATAAATAAATAAATAAATAAATAAATAAATAAATAAATAAATAAATAAATAAATAAATAAATAAATAAATAAATAAATAAATAAATAAATAAATAAATAAATAAATAAATAAATAAATAAATAAATAAATAAATAAATAAATAAATAAATAAATAAATAAATAAATAAATAAATAAATAAATAAATATATATTATCAAAAAATATATTATTTTCAAACTTGAAAGAAAATAAATTTAATAGACAAATTAAAATTTAAAATTCGACCAAAATTTCACAATTCAAAGTAGCCCGGACACGATCAATAAAAAAATAACAAAAAAAAATTTTTTAAAATAAAAAATTAAAAAAAATAAAAATATTAAAAAAAAAAAAATATATAAAAAAAATTAAATAAAATAAAGAAAAGTCTAAAAAAAATAAAATAAAAAAATAAAAAAATAAAAAAATTCAAAAAAAGTTAAAAAAATAAAAAAAAAAATTAAAAAAGAAAATAAAAATAAAAAATAAGTAAAAAAAAATGAGTAAAAAGGAATTTAGAAAAAACAAGCATAACCTCCTCTAAACAAATTTTTCACAAACATATCGGAGCACCAAACGAACATACAGTGTGAATATGGGTTCTATACAGCCGGTGGTATTTCACTGATGTGATCACCAACATACACACAGAGACTTTTTATATATACATACATAAGAAAATTTCGAAAAAATATTTAAAAGATATTATAATATATGAATACATATGGATGCAAAGCCAGTAAAACTCGCTTAAGACGAACTCCGGGGAACTAGACAAATTAGGTCGTTGTAAGCGAGGTTCGTATTAACAGGGGTGAAATTTATTTAAAATTTTCTAATTATCTACAAAATATTTAAATTTCCTTGAAACAACTTTAAAAATTTTACAATTTTTTCATTTGGTTTCCAAAATAGATTGTTTGCAATATATTTAAGAAAAAATGTTTAAATGGTTTAAAATTTGTCCGAAAACAAAAAAAATATAAAAAAAATTGTCGAATTTTGTAAAGTTCGTATTAAAAGTGTAAAATTATATAGAAATTTGTTTGTGGGACCATCACAAATAGTTCGTTTTAACAAAGTGTTCGTCTTAAGCGAGTTCGTATTAACCGATGTTTTTTATATTGAAATTGTTGCCAAAACTTCGGGACTTCTAAATTAGTTTGTATTAAGCGAGAACTCGTCTTATCGGTGTTCGTATTAAACGAGTTATACTGTATATGTTAATGTGTATTTTTGTATTAAAGAATATATTGTTATATATGAACCCCTACTTTCATAAACGCTTTGTAAAATTATAGCAGTTTTATAAAACGTCATTTTCATACAAAATTTGTTCAATAAACCTCCTATAATTTTACAAAGCGTTTATGAATTTAGGGGGAAGTTTTTTACTCGGGAAGTTATTTAATATAAACCTTTTTGGGCATTGTTAACTCATCTTTGTTGGAGGTCAAATACGTATCAAATATTAAAGTTTTTGATGAAAAATATTTACAACTTAGAATTTTCTGTTGGACTTTATATTGTCTTCTATACCTAAAGTGTCGCTCATAAAATTGTTAACCTTGCGCTGCGGAGACCAATTTCGTCCAATAAGTGGTGTATGGCCAAACCAAAATGGGTTACAAAACTTTTTTTTGTTAAAATTTAAAAATAAATTGTGACCCGATATTTTTATTTTTAAATTAATGTTTTCCAACTAAAAAAAAAGATTTTCAAAACTTTGGCAAGAAATTGAATTGTATTAATTGATAACATAGGGGTTACACGATAAATTTTTTCCTTTCAAGTTTTAATACACTCACATTTTTTACTAACACACTCACATTTTAAAAATTGAACAGCAACTTGATATCAATTTTTGCTTTCAAGTTTTGAGAAAACTTGACGCTCAAGTTTTAAACAACTGATCAAATTTCTTGTAAATTTGTTTTTCTTTTAACAAATATTGTGCCGCAATAAAACACGATTGATAAAATACGGAATGTGAATATTTCGTTATATCGACGAAATGATTTAAAAATAAATAAAAAAACCAATTTCTGCTGACATGAAAATGTCTGCGGAAGATGTGAAGAAAAAAATAAAGTCTTTTCGAACAGCCTACAGTGCGGAAACAGTCCACAGAGGCGAGCAATTTTAGTTCTTTCCTTGATGACGGCATCTTGAAAGCAAAATTGACTATCAAGTTGCATGCAGCCTACGTCACAGCTTCAAGTTCAACTGAATTTGACAAGCAGTATGTGTTATCAACTTGAAAGCAAAATCTTGATCGTGTAACTTCACTGTAAAAGAACATTGTAAAATATTTTAAAATACAATTAGGTTCTTCTATATGTTGCTATATGTTGTATCGTTCTAACAAAAAACAGAGTTGTTTAAATTTTTATTTGACTTTAACAAGGATTTTCTATTTGTTAGCACACTCAAACATAGGATACATACTAAACATATATAAAAATGTTGTATCATGCTATTGTCAAATGTTGTATTTTTCAATTTAAATTTTAATAACTCTGTTTTTTCTTAGCACGATACAACGGTAAAACAAATAGCACACCCCTTGTGAACTCCCTTAATAGTACTAATTATGAACTAAGGTAACTTTGTTATTTTTACAAAACAAATGTATTCGTATGTAATTTATACTTATGCTGCGGTTATTTATACTTGACTTACATAATTTATTTCAACTCTATATAAAAATAAAAAATTACAAAATTGAGTTCAATATTTTTACACTAGTTTTTTTTGCGTGTAGAGCTATACCTTTTCAATTGGTTACTTGAACAATAAAAAAATCAATACAACTTGTCTAAATGGTTACCGTTTAAAGTCAGATTACGTTAAAAAACTATAAAATACTCATGAGAATTGTTTTGCGCATGTTATAATTTGATTCATATATACATACATCTGAAAACGAAAATAGTTTAGTACTCACGAAAAATCAATAAAACATAAAATATTTATCACCCCTTTTTTGCGAAAAATAAAATAAACAATTCAATAACAGTGTTTAATAATTAATATTGCAGAAAATATATAAAATTGGATAACTTAAAACGAAATTGGTTAAAAGAAATTAAAATTATAAATAATTGTAGTCCCAGAAAAAAATTCCTTGCCAAATTTAACGTAAAAGTAACATAAACAAATAAGCAACTATTAAAATGGTGTGAAAAAGTATGAACACATACGAATAATGAGTGCGTTTACCAGATGCTCAACTGTTGCTAATCCGCTACCCAACAATCTGGTGAACGATTTGATTAGCTACCGCTAAGTCAACATGTTGTGGTAGCGCTACCTTGTTTTGGTAGCGTAAAAATTTTACGCTACTTGTGAGCAGTTAATGATACATCAGCTGTCGTTTATTTTTTTGTATACTTTTTTTAAAGAATAATAAACATATACAAATATAATTATAAAGGAAAAAAAAATATAAAAAAATCAATGAAAAATCTACAAATATTTGTACATTACAAAAGTAGCATCGTTCACCAGATTAAGGTAATCATAAAGCGCAACATATCAATTGTTTCGGTAGCGGGTTTCTCTGGTAAACGTGCCCAATAATACATTTATTTTTGAGCAAAAACCACTTATTGTTAGTTTTTGTACAAAACTAGTTTTTGCTTGTTTTTTTGTATTCGTTTTGACAAGTTAAAAACTACAAGAACCAAAAACCAGGTAGTTTTTGTTCATGTATAAATTAAAGCCGTGCACAGATACAACTATTTGTACAAGTTTCTGTGTGTCTACTGATGTGAATGCGTATTGATAAATAGCTTAGTGTTTCTGGTATAAGCAGTGTTGCCATATAGCCAGTTTTAACTGTTTTTTACAGTTTTTTGGGAAGCCTAACAGTTTTTCAGTTTTTGCATGTAAAGAACAGTTTTTTTTAAATTCATGGATTTTTTTTACAGTTTTTTCATATTAAATCGGCATATTTGTTTCATTTACAATTTTTTTTTATTTTTTAACTAGAAATTAAGAATTCAAATATAAAAGTGCTTATGCATAATAATTTGAAAACCTTATAACACGTTTATAAAATGAATTTTGTATAAAATATTTTTCTTATAAGCCATTTATAAAATTAGAAAGTGATTATGCATATGACTCAAAAATTACAATAAAACTTTCATATTGTGCTGAAAAATTAGGTACAAATCGAAACATAAATAAATTTAAAAATGCCAAAATATGCTTACTGAAAAAACGACACTTTTAACAAATTTCATCAAATATTAGCATGGAATAAAATTAGCTAAACCACATCTGACATGGACATTTTTTAGCCGAACTTTTCAGATCATTTCTAAATGAAGGATAATAATTTAGAAAGTTATATTTTTTTGAAAAAATTTTTAAAACAATGTCTCATCAAAAAAAGTCCGCAATTCATTTTTTTAAATAAATATTTGCCAATACTGGATAACAGTTTACCACTTTTTTAAATTTAATCAATCAATTTTTTTTTTTAATTTTAAATTATGATCAAGGACTATTCCAAAAAACGTGATTTTCGCGATTTTTAGGGGGTTTTTACACGCCGTCAAACAATTCCCGACATAATAATACTCAATCGAATAAAAGGTAATTTTATGTAGAATGCAAATCCATAAAAAATATTTTGAAGTATAACATTGACCTAAAGTATTCTATCCTAAGTCAGGAGTTAATAAAAAAAGACATCTCGGAAGGGTGATTCGATGAACTTTTTTTTTAACTTCAGATTCGGGCCTAGGAGACCAAAATTCTTAAAAAAGTTTTTTTAGAAGGCTGTTCAAAAAGTCGATTAATATAAATGCCAAACGCAATTAAATTGTTCAAATCTCGATATTTTGAAAATTGAAAATTTTGAAATATTTTAATCCCACTATACTTCGGGATCCCAGAATTTCTTCCGATTTTTTAAATTTTTTCGAAAAACAGTTTTTCTATAAAGAAACAGTTTTTTTTTACAGTTTTTCTAAAAAAATATATGGTAACACTGGGTATAAGTTGGTTTTGTTATTCTCTCTAGTAGATTGTGTGTAAATGAATAAAGAGAGAATGAGCGTAATATATTTGTTTTCCTATGGTATGCTCAAACAAATAAAACAGATAATGAAGATTGTACAATAGATACTTATTGTACGCTGCCAATTAATATATTGTGAAAATTTCGACCAAATCAACCCCATGTCTTCCTTCGCCCTCTTTTTTCACTAATTTTATTTAACCCATATTATCCTAGCGTCGTCATATGACGACATGAAAAGGCCTCTTTTTAAATATGCATAATACTGTTACTTTTAACATGGAAGGAGATCTGTTAAGAGTTTTGTAAACAAAAAATGTTAAATATTCATTCTGTGTTTATTTTATCCACTTTGGTTGTTGTTTCTGGACATAGTGAATAGTGACATAGTGAATTATGAATTCTTTTAATAAAGAAGGAAAAAATCGGAATTTATTACATTAATATATTTTTCTTGTTTAGTTTTTCTGAAAACCAACTAAATTTGCTCCATATTAGTAAAACTCCAATGTCCTCATCGCAATTTGGGAAAATTATATAATTTAGTACATTTGTGTGTCGTCATATGACGACGCTAGGAGAATATGTGTACAAAATGTACAACATTTTTATTTGTATTTATTTTGAATATAGTCATTTTGGGCTGTCTTTGACAGGGTTTGGAGCTTCTTACCTTACCTCAGTATGGAATCTACCAAGATCGACAGGAAAATAGCCTAAAACTTCCCGTAGTAGATACTTTACGTTATGGTCGAATAGAACACTTCCTAAAAAGAAGCCACAACGATGAGCAAAGACAATATGGAGGCCTCGATATCAAATCGACAGGTCGGGCAGTGTTCCAAATGCGATGCTGGATCTTCTTTTTATATATGCCACTTACGAGAGTTATAGTTTTTATTTTCTATCGCTATTCAATGAAATAATGTTAGTTTATTTAAGAAATTGAAGTATATTTGAATTTATTTTTGAAAATAATGCTAATTTTCTATACCTTTAATGGAAAAATTTGGTTTTTAATAAATATTCCTATTATTCTTAACAATTTTTTGGATTTTTTTTGTAACAATTGTACACATATTCTCCTAGCGTCGTCATATGACGACAGGCAATAACTACGAATCTATATAAGATAAAATAATTTCAACCTCAATTTCGTTTTCCTAGGGCCCTCAGTATCAATTCATGTAAGTTTCAAACACGTGGCACAATTATTTCTTAATTCAGGAGAATATGGGTTAAATTAAATACAATTTTTTCTTTTAATTCAATTTTATTAATTTTTAAATACAAATTTCACAACAAATTTCATCTTTAGTCACTTGATTATTTGTTTCCACAACAATTATTTGAAAATATTTGTGGTACAATCATAGATGCCAACTTTTTCATAGCAAAAAGCGCAAAAAATATACAAAAAAGGGTAAAAACGCGCAAATTTTTACTTAAAAACGGGTAAAAACGCACTAAGCATTTTTTACGTGTTTCACATACGTAGTTTAATTAAAAACCAATAAAATTGTAATGTATTACAATTAAACATTAAATGTAAGCGTACGACCTACATCAGTAAATACGTCGACCGGGGGTAAAACAAAAATAAAAGCGAATAACTTTCGCAAAATTTTGAATTTTATTCCATGTTTTGTGATTATAATAATAGTGGTATTCATCTAACTGGATTTATGCCCTCGTAAACCGTGTATTTTTGTAATCGCGTATATTTATAACTTTACCTGTTTATTTGAATGAACGCACCTTTTAAAACTATTCACATCTTAATTTTGCATTTAGCCACTTTCTCGATCTTTTCATAAATGAAACACAAAATTTTCTAATTTTGTATTATTTTAAAACAAATAAAACAGCAAATAAAAAACAACACACAAAAAATTCAAAATAATTTTATTTTTGACAATATTCAAATGTAGGTATATACAGGGGTCTCCCATGGTCCTGATGAATGGCAACACCGGTTTTTAATGCAACAGATGGCGCTGAATGCTGTTTTGTTTTTCTGGCAATACTGTTTCATTTTATTTGTGCGGCAAATAGACTAAGCAAGTCACTTGCACAATCACGAGTTTGTTCAAGTCACCTTACTCGCCACACACCACTCAAGTAAACTGTGCAATATTCATTTTAATTTACACATAGCAGCAGAAACATGTAGCGGATTGTTATTGCTATGAGGAAATATTAGTCTTTATAAGCTTTATTTTACACTTTGCGCAGTCCAAAATACCTGAAATTCGTTGGTGATGTTAATAAATTTATATTAACATTTTTTACTTTACGTTTATTGATACTTTTAATTTTTTTATCCGTATTTATGATGTTCACTCTTCAAAAATTACTGCTGAACTGTGCTAATTTCAGCATACACCTCGCAAATGACTTGCACAAGTTCTAAAATATTGCGTTAAAATCAAAATCGTTTTGATTTTTACTCAAGTCTAAAAATATACTTGCACAAGTACACAAACCAGGCCACACACTGTTCAACTGACATGCACAAACTCATTATTGTGCAAGTAACTTGAGTAGTCTATAGGCCGCATTGGGGAGCAGTGTTACTTTTAGCTATACCCATTTTAAATGTTTAAATCCCCAATGTTATACCCAATTTATTTCAATTTAAACAAAAAATCAAAAAAAGGAGCTAAGTTAGCATCGCTCTTAAGTTCAGAAAATTATTAAGAAATATGTGAGCAAATTAAATAAAATTGAATATCTTACGAAGAAATATTTACGTTTTCACTCGAACTTTAAAGGCCTCAACTCTTTATTAAAATTGTGAAACTAAAAAAGTTTTATTATACGAAAGACAAATTACAATAAAGCTGAAATGTCACCGTTTCAAAATAAAAGTCATACATATATTAAATTTTCTAGAGAAAAAATTCTTCACAATTTTCACACGAACTTCATTATGGTGAAGTATTTTTTTCTAAAATTTGTAAATCTAGTAAGGTGTAAGTTCTAGGGCTCGTAAACACTTTTGAACATTAAGTTTGCATAAGTCGAATTTACACGATTCAGAGAGTGCATAAGAGGTTATATGAAAACCCCTTGTAGTTTTTGAGCCTACACAAAATTTATTTTTTCTGAGTCCTTTGCATGTAACAATTTCAGTATTTGGAGAATAGAAAATTTTTTGATTAATTATTGAGCTTGGTTGCTTTTCGTTATTTCAAGATTTATAAATATTTGGAGAACATTTCTTCATTAATTCAAATATTTTGTAGAAATTTTTAAATTCTTTAACAGACCTAATTTGATCGACTTTAATTTGAAATAATACACATATAATTTATACCAAAATTCTTCTTATTTTGGGCATAAAACTTAATCTTTTAAAATTTATAGTTTTTCTAATCTGTCCCCAAAACGAAGTCGAAATCCCTAATTTGGGCCCAAATCCCCTTACCTAACAACTCTGCAAAACCTCATTCGACATAAAAAATCCTCCATTGAGAAAATTTCCCAACATAAAATCCTCCTTTGACAAAATTTCCCACATGCTAGCGACATCTACAGTTTGTTTACAAAATTATCGATGTTGCATCTCTATATTATGTCTCTGCCTAAGAATATAAAATGAAAACCTAAATCTTTTATTCGTTTAAATTTTTACAATATATGAGATTTTACAAAATGTATTACAGCAATAGAGATCAAGTGTATTTAAATATAAAAAGTAGTCATTATCACGGGGATTGGGGACTGATCCTCGCAGGGCAACGTGGCGATTGCTTTAACTTGGTAAAGCCGTCCACTATCCCTGTTTGAGGTCAGTTCAAGTAGAGTCACCTTGTCATCACTTCTGATGAGACCTCCGCGTGGTAATCCCTGGAAACGGCAATCAGCACCCGCTGGTTGACGGCGGGCTGTTCCTCTGTGTTTTCCTGAGGTTGTGCGTTGGTTTTGTAGGCCACCACGGAAAAATCAATTACAATGAAAAGAATAACAAAAAATGGAATCCCCTTTGATGACGAACCCCACAAACAAATAAAGGACCACGATTTAAGGATATGCACCTGGAATGTTCGAACTAGGGATACCGATCCCGATCCCGAAATCCCGGGATTGGTCTTGAAAAAATCCCGGGATTTCCGATTTCATTATTTGCCATATTTTATCTCTTTTTGTATTTTTTTTTATTGTTATATTCGACCTAAATCACATAAATGTAATATCTTATTAAATGTTATTAAAGAACTAATTTTTCCCATTCATAAATGAATGCTTCACTTGCCAAATCGATTAACTCCACTTTCTGAACTTTATAAAATTTTAATTTTAAACCCCTTTATTGACTAACTGTGAAAGATTCAAAACAAATTTCTCTGATAAGAAATATTAACACTACTAAATTACAAAGTCTATAATTTAGCGGGAATTTTAAAAAAACAGTATATAATATTTTTTAATTTTTCTCACTAATATTAATTTATTTTTCTATATTTTGGCAACTGAATCATTCAAATAATAGATTAAAGATTAAATAAATCTGAATAAAACATTATTAATTTAAATAAAAACTTTTATTCAGCTGTGAAACTTTTGAAAATCATAATTCAGGTTTATTTAATCTCTTAACGGACATGTTTTTATTTATTTTATTGATGATTTGCTAAAATCATAACTTCATGCAAAATAATTTTGCCGACTAAAACCAGCAAATTCTTGTTAAATTAGAAAAATCTAACAATCTGCCTTTCTGAAATGAGCAGAGGTATGTGCTTAATATTTTATGTTAGTTGATTAAAAAAAACTAATAGTCACTAAATATTTCTGATGATTTCAGCAGAGTAGTTTGTATTTGCATTCAATTAATTTTAGCCAAATATAACTAAAAATTTCGAGTATTTTAGTAAAAACTTTTAGTTTTAAAGTTTCTTCAGAGGTAAATTGTAATTTGCAATTTGCTTAAATTTAACTCATAAGTATAGTTTTTATCGCGGAACATTTTTGTTTATTTTTAGTAGCTTTATCTGCTATTTTTACATACTTATTTCTATGAGTGTAGTTTCTGTTTAAAGCCAGATTCACAATGCTGTAGTACTCCACTCTGAGTGGATTTTGTTCCTTTCTTTTTTGCACTTACATATTTTTTATCTCTATTTTACACACTGCACTCTGCAGCGTGGAGTACTCCAGCATTGTGAATCCGGCTTAATTTGATCATTTTCATACTACAAGAAATAATAAGTACATTTTAAATGAATTATTTTAATTTGTAGGATTTATTTCAGCTATTTATTTTTAAAATTAAAATATGATGAAACAAAAAATCCCGAAACCCCGAAAAATCCCGAAATCCCGAAAAATCCCGGGATCCCGATAAATCCCGGGATCCCGAAAAATCCCAGAATACCGGGATTTTAATTTTCAAAATCCCGAATCCCGGGATTTGTAAAAACCAGTCCCGTTCGGCATCCCTAGTTCGAACCCTTTACAGACACCGTGCAACCATCCAACTGGCAAATGTCCTCGAAAACAATAAAGCTGACATCACTCCTATCCAGGAAATGCGATGGATAGGACAAGGATGCTCCAAATGGGCAAATTGTGATAATTACTATATCTACCCTGTAGAACAGCACGAGTTCGGTTGGGGCTTTGTAGTCAACAAATGACTGCGCAATCTTGTAGCCGGTTTTACACCCATAGATGAACGGCTTGCTGCAATTCGCATTAAGGCTAAATTTTTCAACATTAACCTGATCTGTGCACACGCGCCGACCGAAGAGAAAGACGAAGGGGTTAAAGACAGTTTTTATGATCGGCTTGACGAACTCTACGATCGCTGCACGAAACACGACATCAAAATTGTCCTTGGCGATTTTAATGCCAAAATTGGGAAGGAGAACATCTTTGGCTCTACAGTCGGTAAATTTGGCAACTCTTGTCCGTCCGTCCGTCCGTCTGTTTGTATACGGCACACGGTGGAAAAATTTATAACATTAAACACGAAGGTATTTGTTTACATTCGTCTTCCCAGGAACATTTGTTACAATTGGTTGCCAATCACACTAGTTCTGGAAGTGGTTTCACTAGAAGCGATTCCATAGAACTGGTTCCGGAACCCGTTCCATGGATATTATATGCAAGATATAACTGGAGGAGAATCAGTTCTAGAACTAGTTGAAGAATTTATAGAACTAGTTCCAGAAGCTCAGAACTGATTCTAAGGCAACCGGTTCCACTTTGAGTGCTAAAGAAGCGATTGCTGTTTCAAAGAAAAGTCGTTGACAGTAGAAGGAGTGACAAAGGAAAAGCAGCTTCTTTGGAACAGAAAATTTCCCTGAGTTAATCTAAATAAAATGATAACAAAAGGAATGTGGCCTGAAAAACCAATCACCAATCGAAATCCTCCCTTAAATTTTGTATTTATTTATGTTTTTTCATTCTCTATTTTAATGATGGTACTAAGTATATATATATGTCCTTTATTTATTTAAATTACGTAGTAAAAAAAGAGATTACACATAACACTTAAATAAAAAGTTCACGAAGAACATAGGGCGTCAACGAATTCTCTCCATTTATTTCTGTCTCCGGCAAGTGATTTAATTTGGTTCCAGGTTTTACGAGCTGTTTCATATTCTTTTTTGGTACAGCGTATCCATGTATTACGTGGCCTTCCTTGTCTTCGTTGTCCCTGGGGATTCCACTCAAGCGCCGCTCTAGCGATTTCAGTTTGTGGTCGTCTTAGGATATGACCGATCCATGTCCATTTCCTTTTACGTATATCTAATTCGATTGGACAACAGTTTGCCTTTTGCCAAAGAGCTTCGTTTGAGCTCCAATTCGGCCAGTATATTTGAAGGATTTTTCTCAAACATCGATTAATAAACGTTTGGATCTTTCCCAATGTCAGTTTTGTAAAGCTCCATGTGGTACAGCCATATAGCAATACAGATTTTGCACTGCAATTAAATATGCGTAATTTTGTCTTCTTCGAGATGTTGTTTGCACGCCATATTCTGTGCAATTTGAAGAAAGCAATGCGAGCTTTATTTATCCGATCACAGATATCAGTTTCAGACCCGCCACTAAGTCCACTTAAATAAAAGATTTGCAAACATATTTTTTTTTATACATATACGTATAGCAGAAATGTGATCTACACTAAATTCTAAGAAAACTACCCGAAGAAACTACCCACTACACTTAAAATACAAACGGGAAAGCGGTGGCAAATCACTTTAACAGGTGGTAAAAGACTGGCAAAAAGTGCTTTCCCATTCCCAAAATGATAACATCATTAGACAAAAGGACCGGCTGTTCAAAAAGCGCCGGAAAAGCACTGGATAAACAAAATTTTTAAAAGTTGGCAAAACGCTGGCAAAACCCATAAATAGGTGGTCTGGAAATATATTTTCCAAAATAAAATTTAAAAAAAGTTCATATGTATTTTTTTGGTCCTGCCATGATTTGAACCCAGGCCGTCTGATTGGCAGACGATTGCTCTGCCCACTGAGCTAACGAGACATGTAATATTTGATGGCTAAACACATAAATGAGTGATAATAGCTGGATAACTACTGGCTGTGCCAAAATGCTAGTACTGGCAAACAATTTTTTGAAACTAGTTTGCCAGTGTTGGGAGGTCAAAAGAAAAGTGGGTCCTGAAGGAGCTTTCCCACAAACAAAAAAAATTGGTTTTATAAAACAAAAAAATTTTTAATTAAAAAAAATCAAAAAAAAATTTTTTGCTTGCAACCGAATTTGAACTCGGAACCTTCTGACTACAAACATTTTTTAACGAAGCGTCAGCATTTTTATAAAATCATTGGTCTACCAGTGAATTGATTTTTGTACGCCTGGTAGCATTTACTAGGTAGCACTGGATAACCACTGGTTGCAAGCCTTGGCATATCACTCTAAGCCAATTCTTTGCCAGTGGTTTTTTTTTATAAACCACCGAAATTTTTGTAAAACAAATACTGGTAAAACGCTTTTTGCAAACGCTGGCAAAGCGTACCAAATGAGTGTTCTGCCAGTCTTTTATTTTTAATACCGTGGTTACCCAGTGGCATGCCAGTGCTTGATTTTTTGTACCACTGGCGATTTCTGACTGGGTATGTTTCTAAAATGGAAACCTAGCTCTCGCCGAGAAGCATTTTGATTTTAGTGGTTTTGTAAAAACTGCATAAATTTGAAATTCGAAAAAACGCTTTCTTATAAACCTAGCACAAAAGTTTTCATAAATTTTGCAGAAAAATTTTAGATTTTTTTTTTTAATATACCCACACTTACATAACAAACTATGTTTGCAATTCCAATCATTAAACAATCAGTAAAAACATTCATTTAAATTCATGTTTTATTTGTTAATTCAAACAGAACCTCTTAAATGTATACCCGAGTAAAAAAAGAGTATATATAACATATATTTTTTAATATTAAAATATATGATAATATAAAATATTGTATGCGACCTTATGTGTTTTTATATGATGATATATTAGAAATTTTTTTAGAAATTTTCTCGTATGTAATCATATTAAATCTTATATGAGTATTTGCTTTATTGCTAATTGTATATATAGGAATATATTATTCATAAAACCGTTCAATATTTTATATATAAATAGATACGAAAAGTATTTATAATTTTATTTTTTATATAACAATATCGTCGGCTTGCCTGCAATATAGTGTTATGTGTTCTTTAACAGGCTTTCAGGAGGGCGAAAAACTGATTTATATTATCCTTTTAATATATTTCATTGACATCATCATGCCTTAATAATGATTGTGGTAAATAAGATCGTGAATCATTAGGGCATATGATATCAATAAAATATCTTAAAAGGATAATATAAAACAGTTTTTTCGCTCAAACCTGTTAAAATCAAAAACAGCACTTCGTGCAGGCAAGCCGACGATATATTAGTTAATATCAGACCCAAGTTCGATATTAACTAATATATTCAAGATTAATATAATATTTGATCAAAAACAATTTTTTTTATATGTTTTACTAAATTTTTTAATTAAATTAATATTTTCTGAGCTTTTTTTACTTCTAAAAGTTTTTTTTTTTAATTTAAAAAATCTAATTTAAAAAAATTAACATTTAAAATCATGGCCCGGCTCGTAATGGGTTAATAAATCTAGGCATGTTGCATATCATTGAAAAGGAATTTCAAGTAACTTTCCAACGATATACATATATATTTTGGATATTGTTGTAGATCATCTTCAGCTCCATAAATCGGGAAATATGAGCCTCCAACAAAAAAGAAGTGCATTGCCGGGCTAGCCATTAAAATTTTATTTAAAATACAAAAAAAGCTTAGCACATTTAAAAAAAATTTATAAGTCCAAAGAAAATTCCCATATTTCATAAAAAATGATCTAGTCTTTAAAGAATAACGGATTTATAAATTAACGTCTTTAATAGTTACTCATTATCAACAGTAGCCCTGGCTGATAGTCAGGCATGTGATAAATATAGAAAACGAAAACGATGTGATTTTCAATGGTAAATATTTTACGATCTGTACAATACCAATTATTTTTTATTTCCTAATTTAGATGTCCGGCGTCAAAAAAAACGATAAATAGTAATTTGAAGCCAATTTGATTTTCGCGAAACTAAGTATTCTAGATTGAAAAACTGTTCGTTTTCGATTTTCATCATACCCCTGAGTGTGTAGGACCCGAAATGCTGCTACTAGGGTTTGGGGTTCGGAAATTCCCGGGCGGGAATTCCCGGGAAAATAATATATTTTTCACGGGAAAACGGGAAATTTTAAAAATATTAAATTTTTTAAATTGTTTTTGTTTGGAATAAGATTTTTTAATTTTATTCATAAAAAACATTTTAAATACCAAAACAAAAATCTCATTGTTAGAATCTTTTAAAAGGGAATCAATTCATTTGACACACAAAATAATCATTGCCAAATAATTAGGAGCATTTCAACTAATAAAGATTTTTCGCATAACTTATTCCAAATTTAAGTAGTAAAACCTAAAAACTTGGTAAAATGTTTAAAAGAAATATGAAAAAAAGTTTGTTTCTTACAAATAACCGCCCTTACTATCTAAATTTTTTAAATGTATATTTTAGTTAAAGTGACTTTAGTTAAAATATTGGGTGGCAGTATACCTTGACTTGGTTTATTTTTGGAGCATTCTGATTGGTTAATTTATTTTCAAAAAATCAAAATGTTTGAAAATATAAATATTTGTGTAACAAATGAACAAAACCGTATGATTAAAAATAAAGTCGACTTTAAATTTAAAATATGTACTCCTTTATATTAAGGGCCAATAATTTTATAAGTAACGTTTTCATTAATAAATGTGATAATTTCAAGTAAGTTTACTTTATTTTAATACACCTGCTTTCAAACTAATATATTCTTTTATTGCCCTAAAAGACTAATAATTAATGGAGGTAACTAAATTTGGTTATCCGACATCTAAATTTGGTTCACAAAAAAAAAAAAAATTGATGGTCATGCAACTTCTCTTGAAGAAAACAACAACAAGAATAACGTTCCAGCTAAAATTAGCAAAGTACCCGAAGAAAAAAGTGTAAGCTGAATAGGCATTGAACGTTTTATGGTAGGGCAAACATTTCCTTAAATGGTATCCAAATTAGCCGCAGTCGACGGAATGTCAATCCGCACCATAACTAGATCTTCGTTTATTCGAGAAAGTTTTTATGATAAAAACGTGGCATTGCAAAAAATAAAACCGATGTAAAGAATATTACATTAAATTACTACAATAATGTAAAGGATATCATGATAAAAGAAAATATCGAGCAATATTTCTAACAATAGGAGATAGGAGATCTTAGATGAATGGACAAGAATATCACGAAAGAGATATTTGATATTTGATGAGAAGAATTGTAGAAATAAGACTAGAAGAGTTTTATTTGTCTTTGGAAAATAACATTGTGGCCATCATATCTAATGGGCCAAATGTAATGAAACTGTTTGTTTCCGACAGTTCAGTAGTGGGTGCTTTCTGCTGGAATCATGCAATTCATTTGGAAGTGCTTCGAGTAATTTATGTGAAATCAAATGTTCAACATTCTAATATTTTTACTTTGAATTCTCGCTACACAGACTGAATTTGTACTGAAATAGTGTTTTTTTTAACAAAAATTACTTATATAGATGGTTTTCATTATCAATTTTGTTCAAAAATATTTCCCGGGATCAAATTTTTTTATTCCCGTTTCCCGGGAAATAAAAAAGTCCGGGAAATCCCAAACCCTAGCTGCTACCCTCCAATACAAGGTTTTTTTTATCATTTAAATTTAATCATATCTTATTGTATTAACTTATATCCAATTTGATCGGGACAAAATTCGGATATAAGTTTATCATTTCATATAACTTTGTATCCTTGTAAATACAATTATATCCAATTTGATACAATTTAATACAACCATATTTCGGATGAAATTATATCCAGTTACATATTGCAAATATATCCATTCACATATAATTTTATATATGCTTTTTTACTCGGGTATATACAAAATTTGGACTTATTTCTAAATCATTAACAAATGTTTGTTTTTAAGTCTTTCTTACTATCCATTCGAGGTGTACGAATACGACTTTTTAGAGTAACTGCCATAACATCGTCTCGATTCTTTGCAATTACGCGTCGAGAGACATGCGTTAGCAACTGTACACATCTCTCCGTTCCCTGAATGTGCGATGGAATTCCTGGATCTGGCATTGGTACAACATCCGAATTTATGTACTCCAATAAGTGCTCGAGCGAAATAGTTGTAGTAAATGGAGGTTCAGATAATAAGTCGTCATTATCTAAGTCTACTAAATCGACATAATCTGTGCAATTAATAGGATGTTTCTTATAAGGTCTGAGTTTTTTAAAGTTGTATAATTGTTCGCGATAATACTGAATTTTTTTAATAGCTTTTTCACGAACACTTTTTCTTTCATCGAAAAGCGTTGCTAACAATATGTTTTCTGGATGTGCAAAAAAGCATTGTTTTGGATTATTTTGTTTACTATTTGTCGAAGATTTAGTGGTAAAAATTGGGTTGATTTTATAAATTTATATAAAAGCACACTGCCATGCACAACTGAGTTATAATACTTTACACTAAAATACATCTGCACATAAACCTTCATAATCAAATTAGTCAATATTTTTAAATTTGTAGATGGTAAACGAGTTGCAACATAAAGGCGCAAAAGTCTGCTGGCTTTTGTTAACCAGCGGGAATGAACAATTTGTACTGGTTTCATACTGGATATATCTTCTGCGCATGAGCCTTCTGATACAGCTTTGAATATACGATAGAGATATAAAATGTCAGTAGAAAGACTCCTTTCTTCTCTAGTGTCCATAGGTGGTGGAATATTACCCAATGAAATCGGTTCAAAATGTGGAAGAGCCTAAAACGAAATATTTAATTTCCTTATACTAAAGAGTTGTTTTAATTTCTTCATACTTAGAGGTCGCAATAAACTTCGTTAAAGTCCCACTAGCGGTTCGTGGTCCACTTGTAGTAGATTTGTCTAAAGCATTGAATAAATGACATAGCGGAAGTTCGTTGAAATGCAGCAAACAGACAAACCAATGTAGTGGTTTATTTAACAAATCTTCGAACTTTCTTATTATTCCATTTTCAGTTCCAGTAATGGTAGGTTCTCCATCACAAAAAAGTTGGCTTGACAGCTGGTCTTCGGTATTTACCACGTATTCGGGAATTGTATTTGTTCTCGTAGTGTGTTGGTCAACCATAAATGCTTTGAGGTGATCAGGAATTATTCCACATGAGCATTGAATTGTTTTTTTGCAATTGCATTTACCAATATAAAATACATCATTCAAAGTTGCCTCGAATTCTGAAAATTTATTGGCTCTAGATATGTTTTTAATTCCTTTATGGTACTTATTGATAAATGTATTAAGCTTTTTTAAAATGCTTTTTGTATTAATCAGTGTAATATTAAGTTTTTTCAAAATTTCAACTATTTTGTTAGAAATTATCGGAGAAAGCCTTGCATACGAGTGTTGATACCTGTGTTCTGATTAATCAGAAAACTTGACCCGGAAGACATTAAAAACGAATCCATTTCTGAATTGGAAGAGCCTATTGACATCGCTGATGTGTCCATATTTATATAATTTATATATTCTTAAAAGTTTTTGTAAATAAATAATTACCACGCGCTAACTTTTTAACGTTAACTATTAAGTGCATGTATTAATGAAAACAAAATAACGGAAAAACAAAACAATTCCAAACAAAACAAAGCAGAACCGATAATATTGAATTTTAATTACTCTTACTTGATAACTCTCATAGAAAGATAGTAGTTAGAGAATAATAAAAGCACTCTCTTTGTTAATAAAACATAATATCGATGCAAATTTCTTAAGCAATACTTAGTGCAAACACAATAATTCAGTTGCAGTAAAATTAGATTTAAGAAAACATGGAATAAACAGGTCCTAAAATAGCAACTATATACGTGATTTCGCCATTTCTCTAAATCACACCTTTAAAGGCACATCTACACGAGAGAGAAAACTTCTAGATATAGAGCAAAAATCACCTCTAATTAGCTCTATTGTGAATGATTTAAGCTATTTAGAAGTGTTTTTTTCTCTATCTCTAGCAGTTTTCTCTCTCGTGTAGATGTGCCTTAATAAATCAATGAATATACATATTTTCTTTTTCAAAACAAGCCCCAATTAATAGCGCTTTAAGTACAACTTTTCAAACGACAATCCCAAATCAATTCCAAGTATTTAATGTGTAAAATATGATGTTAGGTTTATAAGACAGCGTGTTTTTTCGAATTTCAAATTTATTCAGTTTTTACAAAACCGCTAAAATCAAAATGCTTCTCGGCGGGAGCTAGGTTTTCATTTTAGACCCATAGTTTCTTCGGGTAGTTTTCTTAGAATTTAGTGTAGATCACGTTTCTGCTATAAGCTTCTTAATTTTTTTCGGACCCATACAAATTGACCCACCCTAATATACATATTGAAAAAGATATATTTCAAAAATCACCGGTTGGAATACGTAGTTATTGAGCTTGCGGCAGATTTTATAGTAAAAAACTAAACTTAATACCTCCTTTTTTGTAGGAAGTTTGTTTTTGCATAGCTCTGTTGAGACCTGTCCGATTGTCGATGAACTAGAAACCATTATAAAAAATTATCCGGAAACTGAGCTACTAAAACAGTACAAACATAGAAATATATTTTTAGAAACTATTTTTTATGTTGTTTTAGAAATATTCATTCCTCTTTTAACTCACCTGCTTAGGAATAAAATCAATTGTAAAATTGTTGAACCGACTTATTTGTGTCAACGATTTAAAAATAATAAATACAAGCTGTGTTTTCGACTTAACTATATCCGTTAACTTATAAAAAACCCAAAGTGCATAAAAACGCGTTTAAGACGAAAACTAAAACATTACTTTTCGTATGCACGTTAACTTTCAACACGGATAATTATCAACGTTTATACATTTTCACATCTAACTTAATTTATTCGCGTTACTTCCTAAAAACTTTTGCTGACATACATTCGATTATAACGGAAAAATTATAAACATAACCTTTTTTATACTAGAATCGGTTTAACCTAGATTTGCTTTAAATACTTAACGTTGATAGGCATGAGACAAAATACAGCTACAGTTGAACCTTCTTACTCTTTTTGTTAATTTTCTATTTGAGGACCCAAGAAACATTTTTACGGACTCTCCGGCACGTCCGGATTCAAGAATCCTGCTTTTACGGCACGTTAACTGTCCGTAATGTACGTATCCGTTAATGCTTGTACGTATACGGAACATTAACGGACCGTATAAATGGATTTTCGAACACAATACGTTTTAACTCCGTATTGGTGTATCCGTTTCCGTACCTTTAAATACGGATTTCATCGGTTTGTTTACAAAATAAAAAATTTTTGTTAAGTCGGCGAAAATATTATTATAATGGGAATATATGGAGAATATCCAATAGAGGGAATTCTTTCCATCACACCATTAATCAAACAACATCAAGTAACAAGGTAAGATTTATGAAACTTAATTTTTCACAATGTTTTGTATATAACATGTGAGAATTTGCATCGTGTTGACAGTCAATTAAACCATAACTAATTTATTGTCTCTTTTCCATATAGATGTTGGATTTTACTCCGGGTCGCTAAGCGCTGGATAGATAGGTAGACCGAGCTGGATGTGCTAAATATTGTAATTATAAATAATAATTATTAATGAATTTATAAAAAAGAAAAAAAAAGGACTTTGTATTGAAAATAATAAACATATGGTCTATTTTTTTGAAAAATCGGTAGGATATGGACAAGGAAATACTCCGTTATTACACGACATAACGGTCCGGAAACGGTCCGGCATTGACGGACTTTCAGCGGACTAGTCCGTTTTTTACATGACATAACGGTCCGTCATTGACGGACTTTAAACGGACTTGTCCGTTTTTAACACGACATACCGGTCCGTAAACGGTCCGTCATTGACGGATTTTCAACGGATTCGAATCAGTTTCGATGTTCCTTATGTTCCGTTTTCTGGTCCGTATACGGATCCAGAAAACGGTACGTATACGGAGTTGGATTCCGTTTATGACGGACCGAAAACGGTGCGTAAACGGAACGAATTGTTTGTTGGGGAGCATCTTCCTAAAAAAAGACATTTTGAGATGTATTTCACTTACAGAGCGAATAAAAATAAAAATTGTCACATGGTTTATTACATAAGATTAAAAAATGGGAATCGCCGGAGTTTAATTATACCCAATAAGCATTCGGACCAATAAGCATTCGGAAGAAATATCACCCAAACGTTATGAAGACAATGGGTGCGTTCGACAGATACAATTTAATAGTCAACAGTTCTACAACAGTTGTGCAACTATCTTCTGGACGACCTGATCACTAACCGCTCAGTCTGAACGCTCAGGTAGCGGTGTCATATTTTGGTACCGTAAAAAATGTTTGCTACTTTTGATCAATAAGTGATACATTTGTTGTTGTTCATTTACAATAAAAATTGTTTTGTAAGAATGAGAAATAAAAACGTACAAATATAATTCGAAAACAAAAATTTTAAAAAATAAAAGCAAACTATTAAAAAATTGTATTTAAAAACAAAACAAATAAAATATCGTTCCGCAGTGTAAGTAATCACAAAGCGCTACAAGTCACCGCCCAATAAACACTGAAAAACTAAAAATTCAAGTGCTGTAAAAATTATTGAATTCAGCTTTTTTCCAGTGAAAATCCAGTTCATACAAATTGAAATAATTTGTTTTTCTATTCTTGTCAATATTGAAAAAATAAATAAAATTGTTTATAATTTGTTCATTTAATTGTTATTTCCTGAAGATGCTACACATTGGAGTAGCGAAATATCGAAAATAAAAAACTTTTTAAAAATAAAAACCAAACCTTAAGCTCAAGAAAATAGTAGAGTTAATAAACTAAAAATAATATTTTTATATGGAGATATAAAAGAAATCTGAATTTCTTCCTTGGATTCTAATAAATATGTAAGTAATTGACATTTCTTTGAGCCTAAACTTTATTATAATGTTATTCTTTTCTCCTTAGCTAAGAAAAGCACTACAACGTTTGACGCTGTCTGAAAAAGGAATGAGAAACTCCAAATAATTGGTTTCCCTCGACTCAAGATATTGGATATTAAAAGAAAAATATAAACGTTAATGTATGTATGACAAAATAATTTTATAACTGCAAATAAATTGCACCAAATATTACAATTTCGTATTTTAATTGGCTTGATTTGAGCTTGAATATAGGGCTTGAATTCAAGGGTTTTTAATGTGTTGTTTGAACTTGAATTGGACTGTAATTCAAGGCTTGAATTCAAGCATATTTACACTGTTATGTTCGACTGGAATTCCAGTGTCCCTTTTGCTGGAGTATGCTATTGAATTACAGTGTAAATCAAGTATAAATCAAGGCTTGAAATTGGAAAAAGTAACTGGAATTACGCTTGGTTTCAACTTTAATTCCAGCAAAATTGTTTATTTGGCAGAATTTTAAAAAAATCTGTCTATAATACTTGTTCTATGTTTTTTTTTTTTAAATATCAGTTAATCCTGTGTTTTTGATTGGGAAAATGTCTTCAGTTTCCAAGAAAGATAATTTGTTGGAATCTAAGGGTCAGTTTTACAGCCAGAACTAATATCGATTTTTGTCTTGAATATTTCTTAAATAAGAAATGTTGTTTAAAAATTCTTACTTAAGAAATATTTAATACTGAATTTAGACTGAACAAAAACTACCTAGTAAAACTGGGTTTTGTTTGTTTTTTATGTATGCGTTTTGACAAGTAAAAACTAACAACGGCCAAAAACTAGGTAGTTTTTACTTAGTCTAAATGCAGTATAAGAAACAAATCGATCTTAGTTCTGGCTATAACAGAAAAATTTCTTGGATTTAATAGTTTTTTAAAGGAATATTTAGTTAATATTACACTCATAGAAATAAATCTGTAAAAATAGCAGAAAAAGCAACTAAAAATTAGTTAACAATGATGCTTCAGAAAGTAATAGTAAAATAAGAACAGCAAAAATAAAGCTGTTAAATTTGTAGAATTTTAGTTATATTTAAGTTAACTTTTAGTTAATTGGAAATGACAAATTATATTGTAAAATCTACAGAAAATTTTGCTATATATTAGTAGACTAAAAATAGCAAAAACAAACTATTATATCTATAATTTTTTGTTATTTTTAGCTAAATTCAAATATATGCAAATAGCAGTCTATAATGTTAAATAAGCAGAAATATTTACTAAAAAAATTGTAAAACTGTAAATTTAACAGGTTTATTTTTGCTGTTCTTATTTTACTTGTATTTAGCAAAAAGAAATCTGCTAATTTAACAGTTTCTTCTGCAGCATCATTTTTAACTAATTTTTAGTTACTTTTTCTGCTATTTTTACAGATTTATTTCTATGAGTGTACACTTTTGAGGATATTTCAATATGTTGTAGAAACAAACATTCTACGAAGAAAATGTCAGTTTTTGATTACCTCGGTAATTTAAGTGGTCAAAATATGATGTAAGAATAGGTTCGTCAGAGATGGAAGAAAATATGAGACAAGTTGATCTTAGACTTCTTTTCTTCATCAAATATCAAAATTTTATACTATTTTGAGCGTATAGCATTCCCTGCATGAGGTTTTCTTCAGAAAAAAGGTTGCATTTTTCAGACTTTTCTATAAAAAACATTTGAAAATTTTACCAAAAGAAAGGGAGTTATTTTTAACAGTCTTTTTTTGTATGAAAAAATCGCATGCATAATGTCGAAAGTGTTTTTTTAAGATTAAGGGTCTGAGAATGGGCAAATAAACAGCCAAACATAAATGGGGCCCTTGCCCACCCCAGAAAAATGGTCTAGGTACGCCTATGCTTGTCAATTATAACATATCACACTACTGGTTAAAGAGAGTATGCAATATAACAAGTTAAAATTATCTAATACGGAAGTAGTCTCATGTTAGACATTTTGTGATATGTACCGAAACTAGTGCGATATAAAATAACACGTGACTGGTTTAAGCGCACATATCACAGAACTAAAGAAAAATATTTGTTAAAAAACTAGTCACACATTAGTACAACATAATAGTTTCCTATGATATGTAAGTTTAACATTTCAATAACAAACATCTCCGTACAAAAGAGTCAAAAATTTGTTTTTTTTATAGAATATCCTTGAAAATAGGACATGTCTGGATACGCTTGAACATGTTATATATACCGCTGGATGCGCCTCAAAATACCTTTCATATGATACTCATATTGAGTATGTTGTCTACAGCTAAAATGCAAATTTCTTTCAAAAACTAAAAAAAATACCTTTTCTAAAAATGGTCCAGCTCGTGAGATCTCATTGCTAGACCCGAAATATTTTGGGAATCATCATAAAACAAACCAAGGTTTATTTTGAGGGGGGCACTTTTTTTCCTTTTTTTCGTGAGTCGGTCTACTAAATATTATTCTAATATATTTAATTTAACTAATATGTCGTTGTTGCTATTAAATGAGTGTACATAAACTTTATTAAAATCCATTTTAGTTAAACCAATTATAGCCGAAAAATGAAGAAAAAATGTTAACACTTAAATGCCCTAAGTGAGCATTAAGTGAAAACTTAAATTCAGGGAACTAAACGAAAAAGTTAATTCTTTAGGGAATTGAACGATAAAGTTAATTCCCTAGGGAATTAAACGAAAAAGTTAAAGCCTTAGGGAATTAAACGAAAATTTTAATTCCTTAGGGAATTAAAAGAAAAATTTAATTCCTTAGGGAATTAAACGAAAATTTTAATTCCTTAGGGAATTAAACGAAAAAGTTAATTCCTTCAGGGAATTAAATGTACAAGGGAATTAATTCCTTGTCCAAAATTTTAATTAACTAGAATTGAATGAATTCCTTGACTTAAAATTGAATTAACTCGTGTTGAATGAATTCTTTAGTGAATGAATTCTTTAGTTTTAATGCTTAATGCTTTGGTCATGGAATTCATTCTCTAAATTTGAATTCTTTGAATTTATTCACAGGAATTAATTCCTGCTTATGTCTTATTAATGAGTTATTTCCTTGAATTAAAAAATTTTATTTTTGGGAATTCATTCCAAAAAAGAATTAACCACCTGTTTTTACAAAGCGAACGGAATAATTCCGCTTGAGGAATGTGTGTATTTTGTTATTGTAACAAATAAATGTCTTTATCAGCACAATTTTGGTAGCAAAATAAATTTGTAAAACATTAGTTCAAAATTTGTTTAGTGCTAAAAAATATAACTAACACTTTTGCCAAAAACACAATTTCAGCAAAAAAAAAGACGCATAAAAAATTTTTCTACTAACTTATTTTTTTGAGTGTATTATATTATTTTATAATGTTTTACTTAAACAAAAACAAAATCGTTTTGTTTTTTTATATATGATGGAGACAGTTTTTTCACAACTACTACTGATTGCATTCACATCCCTAATCAATGTGAGTACGTTGGAGAAAAACATCAGTAAACCAGGACACACACTCACACACACGTACGTATAATATTCATTAAAAACAAGTAAATACAATTTAAAAAAATAATAAAACAATTACATTTTATTTTATTGTTTGTAATCGTTCGCAGCATAAATTAACGAAATATAACAGCATTTTAAGTTAAAATTTAGATTTATCAGTAAAATATATGCCTTGCCTTGAATTTGTAGTTAAAAAAACAACTAATGTATGTATTCGTGTTACAGTTACATATACTGCGTGCTATTTAGCTGCTTCTTCGTCACACTGCTTAATTCTAGTAATCGCTACAAAACTATTTTGGTTTTGAACGTGGCTTTAATACAAGAGCAGCAAAGTTAACAACAAAAGATAACAAAGGTATTTCCACATGATTGATCCCCGATCCAGTGAAAAAGAAGGCGACGATGAATCAACACCTCAAGTTTAGGGGGTAGTTGATTACCAAAGCAAAATCTGTTGCCGATTCAAGCAGTAAAGCAGTAAGTGGGCCGGCTCGACAGAATGGTGCCACATAAAGCAGCTGGTATCTCAGTATCAATTGGCGCTACAGATAGTGAAAAAACAACAGTACCTGTGACCGCAACTAGTACATCCAGATGATTCTGTGGCGGAAGCTGGCCGTATATCTCAAGAAACGCTCGATAAGAGTGCTGGCTCTTTATCCAGAGGACATTCGTTGTCTCACCCAATATCACCATCACCGTAATGAGAAGCATTTAAATTAATAAAGTTTTTTCGCATAGGTATATAATGCGAAAACTTGAATTATTTGATAAAATTTTTAGTTTTTCTACTTAAATTTTTAACAATTTTTGCGAAAAAGACTGGAATTCGATCAAAACCATTAAAATTAAATAGCTAGGGAGGAATTCTTTGTGATGTAATGAAGGAAGTAATTCATTTAGAAATCATTAAATTTTTTTTGCTGGGGTAGTTCCCAACCAAAAAAAAAAATGGTAATAATTATGGATCTTCTAAGCTACAGATTCAATCGGGAAAAAGTGTTCTCAAAAATTGAAGAGGAGTACCTAGGCTTTAAGAAAATTATCTTTATAGTTACCCTGTTTTAAGACGGTGTGCTACAGGGGTCAAAGTGGACCATCTCGGATTTATGAGAGTTTTATTTTTATATAACTTTTATAAATGCGGACTGATTTCGCTGATTTTCGACTTTCTGTACTATAAGTTATGAGATAGAGGAAAAATCATGCTTTAAGTACCATTGTAGCTCTTATACACTTATAAAAAAAGTTAGTACAAAAGTAAAAAAGTTAGTACAAAACGCGTCCTCGCTCAAATGAACTGATTTTTTGTTATTTTGTCTTAAAATTTAGGATTAAACTAATATTTTTGTAAATCCCATTTAGAATAACAATTACTTTCATCCGTATTTGAACTAACTTTGCATCCTAATTTTTAGTAATTTATGTTTCTAAATTTTACAGCTAATTTAAACCACAATTATTTCCCAAAGTTTATATTTTTGTGTCTCTGCTATCAATATCACATAGAGATGACGCTATATTTTCATAACTTTTTATTGTGTAATCAGAAAATGGCTTATATATCGGAAACAAAGCGAGACAGAGCAAAATGGACAAAAATTTGATACTATGAACTTATCAATCTTTATAAGCCACCTATACTATTATATGCTTAATAGTGAAATTTACAGCATTTTTGAATATCCCGAGTAAAAATAGTTATATATTGTTATGTATTATATGATTGGGTTATATCTGACTGTAATACGTCATACTAAAAATATATTCTTGTTATTTTATATAACTTTCTATATGATCCCATACAAATTAATATATAGTTCAACATCAAGTTTTGTTATCTGCAAATTAGGAGTTAATTACTCCATACCCAAATATGGGTATTAAAAAGTGATGCGTACGATTTAGAAGACCAAAGCATTCAACTAAATTTTTATTTTATGTTATAAAATTTGGGCCTTTAAAATTGTTTAAACTATAGAAATTTCAATGTCAATTTAATAGCCGGTATGCATAAAAAGTATACCTACTATTAGACAAAATTATATCAAATCAGATATTTTTATATCGAATTAGATATATCGAATTAGATAAAATTTGATGTCCTGGATATGGACAAATCTCGGATTATATAATCATATCTAATTTGATATAATTAGAAACATGTAGATGAACCATTTTTCGGATCAAGTTGTATGTCGTTGTATATGGGGACTTATCAAATAAGATATAATTATATGACACCATATTAATATTTTTCTCGCTAAGAATTCTTGAACAGAATTTAAGGTTTCCGAATAAGGTACATAAATTTATAGAATTTTAAACTATTAACACCCTAATGTTCTTTCCTCTGATTACGATAATATTTTAACTATGGCTACTGAAAATTTTGCTGTTATTACGGGAAATTTAAATGTTTTGAGCCCAGGGGTATATTTTGCTAATTTTAGTAACATATGTCTGCTGATCTGTAGTACAACAAAATCAGAAGAAAAAATTAGTAGTCGCTACTAAATTTTAGCAAAATTGTTGTAAACTGCAATTTAAAATTGATTAGCTAAAATCAGCTACAAAATTTACTAAATTTCAATAATTTTAGTACAATGAAATTAGTATAAATAATCAGTTGCCGCTACCAAATTTCAGTAAATTGTTGTAACCTGCAATTTGAAATCAATCTGCTGAAATTAGCACACGTGCACTAAAAAATAAACAAACTGTAAAATCTAAAAAAAGATTAATAAAAAAAATTTTTTCTCTCGATTGTAAAAAATGTACAATTACTTCAACGTACTTGAAATTTAGAGTCAAATTGAAAATGGTTCTTTAGTTATTACCTTTTTATGGATTGGAGATACAATAAAATTTTCTGAGTATTATTTACAAACTAAGAATATATCAATAGTAACAAATATAAACTAAATAAGAATTGTAAAAAATCAACGAATTCTTTTAAATAAAAATTTGGTTAAATTAGTATATATTTCTGCTAAGTTTAGCACTCGCTTTCGAAAGATTAGTAAAATGTTTTGCTGAAATCGGCAGCAAAAATTAGAAAATCCGTAATTTGTCATAAGGGAATAGCAAAAATGATTACTAAACAAAAACTAAAAATCAGTATAAAAATAGTAAAGTGCAATAAAGGTTGGAGGGGAATCAAGAAATGCAATAGTCAAATAATTTCGGCTTTTTCTGTAAATAAAACTATCGGTAAAATAAAAGTACATATAAAACATTTTTGTCTAGTGTTGTTATTTCAGAAGTTATAGCGATTTTCTTTTCTTTGTAAAGCACCGTAAGTTGTTTTTCACGTGGAAAAATTTCACTCGAACTTTAAATGCCTCAAATTGCAATTTAATTTAAACAAATGAACAATTTTTTATTTTTATAACAAAGATACAATCACTTTTCCTAAGAAAAATAATAGTCTTGTACATTAAATTTGCGTGAAAACAAACTCAACACAATTTTCACGTGAAACTGATTGTCGTGAAAAATCATTTTTTTATATGGAGTATAACAGTTTTTTCACATGAAACTCAAACAACTTACGGTGCTTAAATTGCGAAATTTAGCGAATTTTCACGAAATTAGGTTTGCTTACTACTAACTTAGAGAATCTACAAAGCTGTGCTTAATAAAAAAAAATCTCTCAGCTATCTTTTGAGTTAGCGATAGAGTTTGCTAAAAACTGAAATATTTCGAAACCGCGGTTTCGGTTTTTTAAATTTTTCAGTTTTTCTGTAATATTAAGAGAATTGTTTAAAAATATTGTATTGTAAATATGTATAAAACTTAAATAGTTTTTATAAGACATTAGAGTTGTGTCGTTTATGGACGAACTAGTTCGTTTGAACGGTTCAGTTCATTGAACAATATGACATCGTTCACCATTATTCGTTCTTTTCGTTCAATCGTCCATTTCGGTCTTTTTTTTAGTCATAGAAAATTTGTATCCCTTTCTTATTAATTTTATTACAGAATTAAATGTTTTTCTTAATAATTTAAAATTTTTAATAAAATTGTAATTTTCTGACACTATTAGTGTATGCACAATAAAATTAATATAAACATGCAACATGTAGTGCGCCAATAAATTGTCGAACGAACGACACCGTTTACGAATCACTGTTCAGACACAGCTCATGGCAAAAAAGAACGATAACAAAAAAGAACGACTGAACGAACTAGTTCAATGAATTTTATTGAACGATATGATCGAGTCACCAAAAAGAACGATTAAGCCCAATTCTATAAGACATTTATTAAAATTCAATTGAATTTCGAACTCAAATAAGAGCAAGAACCCAATTTGGGAACCTTTGCAGGAAACTTAGAAATCTTTGTAAATTTAAATTTTTAATTGTTTTTTTCGACAATGAAATTTTATATTTTTATATTTTCGCCAAAGGAATCAACATTAAATCTTTCACTACTCTTGCACACTACAGTGTACACATCTTTAACTCTTAAATGCATGATCTCTTCGATTTTGACCATTTTTTTATATATGATTTCTAAAGGTGTGTAAATTTCAAAAAAATACTAAAATAAATTTATTTTTAAAAAAAGGTGATTTTTATTAAAAAATATGGTTTTTTTTTTGCCAAATAGCTAAATTGTGATTATTTTAACGTGTATGAAAAAAAATCTATAAACTATAATTTATACATTTATTGTCGCCAAAATGAATTTTATTGCGAGAATACCACTTTAAATATTTAAACAAATATTTTTGAATATTACACTTTTTATAAAAAAAACGCGTGTTTTAGATTTTTTACAAATATACAGAGCAAAGCCAAGATTTTTACTCTAACTGTTTAAAAATTCTGCGCTAAACTATAGGAACACTATGTACAGAAGGGGCCGGTAATGCCCAAAAATGCAGTTTTGTGCATCAAGTGGGTTTTTTTTATTAAAAAACCGGTATGTTGCCAAATGGCTACACCATGCATTTAAGGGTTAAAAGAATATATAAAATTTGATAATGCAAAAAAAGCTTTATACTTTTTATAAATAAGTTTTTGGGCTCTTGGCCTTCAAATAAAAAAAAACAAAAAATTTTAATAAAATGTTGTCCAAAGCATAGTGCAAAATGCATGAAATTTGCAAAATTCCAAACTATTCCACTTAGCGGTGATTTACTTGTCAAAAAAAAGTTTTGGTATCCATTAGGGTATTCAAATTACTCGGTTTTGCTTTGTTCGAGTAACTCGATTTTGAAGTTTTGAAATTACTCGATTAATTGTGTAAGATTTTAAAATTACTCGAGTAACTCGATTAATCGTGTATGGTTTAAAACAGTGTTTAATAACAAGTTAAAAAAAAAATTTGCCTCAACTGCACAGAAAATTTTGTTTGATTTCAAATTAATTTTCAAATAAAAATTTAATCATATCAGTTAAAATTTTAATTGAAAATAAGAATGGTGGCGAAAAAATTTTTAGTTTACCATAAGTACTATTAAAAACATATTAAAAAAACTCTTAGGTCCGATTACTGAATGTCCGGTTAGCTACTAACTCGGACTTTAACTGCCGGATAAATTTTAACTGGACATTCAATAATCGGGCCTTAATAGGTGTTGCGTAAAATCATATTATTTTTTAATATTAATATTTTCTTCTATTGCAAATATAAAAATTACAAAAGTTTTTCTCAAATCAGTCAAAAACATAAGAAAATTAATAAATATTTATTAATAATATTTTTAGGTTTGTATTCACAAAAATGTTTTAAATTTTATTAGAGCTTAATAAAACAAATTAACATGCAAAACAACAACAAAAATCGTTCAATTAGCCTCTAATAAGACAAAAAGTTTTTTGTGAATAAACATGTTAATATCACATATTTCAATAAAAGCGCCATAACTTAATTGAAAATTTTGACGATTTTTTGATTAAATTTTTAACTGACATGATTAAAACTTTAATTGAAAATTTTTCAATTAAAACATTACAAAAAAAAATTAATTGATATAACGATTTTCTTAATTAGTCCGAATTCAATGAAATTTTAAATTGTATTTACAAATACTTTAATTGAAACTTGATTTTAGTTTTTTCTGTGTGGCGACTGTGCTTCACATTTTCATATTCAACCATTAATGGCTTTTTAAAAAAATTTTTTTTAGCAACGAATAAAATTTTGTTTCTTCAGCTTGCTGCGTTTTGAGTTACAGCATAGAGTAAGAATAGATAGAGATGCGGTAAGCCTCACGGCCCCAACAAAATTTTATGCAGATTGCAAAGGTTCAGTAACGGGCTTCTTAATGAGAGAATTTCCTTCTCTTTTGAGCAAATTTCCCTAATTTCAAAGCAAATTTGTCTGCAAACTGAGAGGATTTCTTTGATTTCAAAACAAATTTCCCCTATTTGCTTTGAAATTTGAGCAAATTTGAGCAAATTTCCCTTACCGAACCTTCGTAATCTGCACATATAAAAACCAAGAGTAAGGTTTTTGCAGCGTGAGCGGCAATGTCAGCCTGTGGCTACAGGTTAATGTGTTTTTACTTGACTAAGTAACGAAAAAAAACTGCATAGCAGACTGTGGATAGCAGACTGGGGATAGCAAACTATGTAGTTGACACTTAAAGAGTTTTGTATATGCAAACAAAAGAAAAAAGAAACACTAGCAGCTTTAAAAAGAAAATACAATTAAACTTATCATATTTCCTATTTTATTTATTCTTTTGTTTTTGTTAATTAATTAATTTATAAATTAATTAATTTCACACTTTATCGTAAATATGTATGTATATTACTTTCTTCTGATCAATTGTGGTATATAGTACATATAATTTGATTTTTTATAATTGTCATTAATATGACACTAACTTACAACAATTGATTTTTTGGACAAATTAGTTGATCACTATTTTTTCAATTGTGTCATATATTGGCTGAACAGAAAAATTTATTTTAACAAAATTTATTCTTGTTTTTTTTGGTTTAAAATAAAATCTGTTAATTTTAAAACATTTTTTGTTAAATTTAAAAAATCATGACATATACTAACCCGTGGAGTATATACATTAAGATGTCCCTTAAATCAACGATTTGTCGATTTTCGTTCATTGCACCCCCAGTTTTATTGGAAATGCTCCCAAATGGAAGAAATCGATTTTTTTTTGAAAAACGTTAACCCGTGCCGAAAGTTGGACGAAAGTGGACCATTTTGAAAAAGTGTATTACTATGAAAAATTATATTTTATTTCATTTATTCATTTAATATTGTCAAAATGATTCAGACATGGAATTTTGACTTCATCGGATATCATTAACCCACTTTAGCCTGGAATCCAAAATGACTAACGAATTTGATAAAAATGCAAAAACTTGTTTTAAACCCTCCATCCCACTGTGCAGGAGGGTATATATCACTTTGTCATTCCGTTTGTAACTCATCGAAAAAAAAATCTGGGACATAAAAAAAATATATATTCTTGATCGTTATCAATAGCGAAACCGATATAGCCGTGTCCGTCTGTCTGTCTGTTGAAATCACGATCACGCTCAAAATAGTTAATTTTTAGTCAAAATTTTTGTCCAATTTCTTAAGCAGTTTGGTATTGGAAATGGGCATATTTGGTCCAGACGTTTAAAAGTTATGAATGAAAATGTAAAAGCACCTCTGGAATTTTCCATATTAACATGAAAAAATATATTAACTGTGTATTGTTGTTGTTACTGAATAAGAAAAAATACATACATACACACCCAGACCTTGAAAGAGATAATTCTTTTTTGAATTTATATGCATAAAATTGGATTCATTTTATTAATTACTGAATAATTCATAATGCCTTTAAATCAATGAGATTTGTTCCTATTTGTGTTGAGTCAATTTTGATTCGATTGAATAATTTGGACGTATGTTGGCTTTAGAGGCACCTCACCGATTGTATCTAAATTTTTACTACTGATATAACTCTCTTTTGGGGGCCCGAAGAAATTTTTTTTCACCGAAAAGCCTGTATGGGAAGTTACTTCGGTTTAAAGTTTAAAAATGAACTTAACTATATTTTCTTCATTTATGATAGGGTTGGAACAATATGTACACCATTGGAAAGGTAATAAAAATATCTTAAGGATCGCATTTTTTTGTTGACCCATTATGATTCGGCGTAGGAATTTTAATTTTTTTGTTTTTTTAATGTTTTTATTCCATAAAAAACCTATATAAGAACAAAATTTGTGCTTATTAGTATGTTATCAAGACGAAAAGCTTTCATTTGATATACAGATCAAGTTTTTATCACTTCAAACACCGAAGATATTAGAGGTCAAAATCGTGAGATTTTTTTTCTTTCAAAGTATGGCTAACTTTTGACAAATGAAAAATCTCAATACCGACAATAGGTTTAAAATGTGTTTACTCCTAAAATATGTTCGATTCCCGATGAGTTAATTCAGTGTAATAGGTTTGACTTCTAATATCTTCGGTGTTTGAAGTGATAAAATTTGAACTACATCTCAAAAGTTTTTTATCTTGAGAATATATTAATAAGTAAAAAATTATGTGGTAGTATACGGTGGTTTTTATAAAAATAGTTTATTTTAAAAAATCTTAAAAATAAATCTCATTCGCCGGTAATGGGCAAACAAACAAAAAAAAATGTCGTCCATAAGATATTTTTACTATCTTTCCAATGGTATATACATATATGTGACGCGCAAAATAGAAAGGGACCTAAGGTCTCCTTAGGTCCCTTTCTCAGGAGGGCATGTGATCGGTCTCATTCGATGCTCAGATGTTGTCCACATCAAAAAAAAAAAAATTGATTTTTTTACCCTTAGGTCCCTTTCTCTATGCGCTGTCACATAGATTGTTCCAATCCGACTATAAATGACTTAGATATAGCTAAGTCCATTTCCAAACTTTGCACAGGAATAAACTTCCTACAGAGGTCTTTCCGCGGATTTTTTTTTCAAATCAAGTTGAAAGTACTACATCGGGGTAAAAAAAAATTCACAGAGATCAACTTATTGCAAAATTGAGATTTAAAATACGAATTAAGGAATTATATTTTTAAAGGTCTGCACACATCTATATGAATAACATAATCAGTGTTGCCACTTTATGGGTAGGGCATGGATGATAGCAATTATTAAATTGTTTAGTTTTTCACTTAAATTTCAATTCAATTGAATGAATTGTGAAAGTTATCAAATTTGTAAATAAAAAAATATATTATACATAAAAAAAGAATTTAATTCATAAACTAGACATTACTTCAAAGCATTGTTGGTAGCAGAAACGGTGCGATTATCCGTGAGGGTAAGTATCGTTATTGTAGATTATTTCGGTTACAGTATTTTAAGGATAATTGTATTTCGCTTATTTCGATAACGGTATTTTAAGATTAACTGTATTGCAATTATTTCGATAATGGTATTTTAAGATAACCGGTATTCAGTTATTTCGGTGCATTCCGCAAATTTTTTTTTATGAAAAAACAAAGTAAAGTAAAATAAATTTATTAACTAAGTGTATGTAAAATTCACAATTACGACGTGGAATTACAAAAAGTTTAGACTAAAAAATAATGGTGTTGTAAGGATAATGGGATAATGGTATTTCATTAATTTCGGTACTGGTATTTTAAATGTATCGATATTTGAATCTATAACAGTATTTTAGCGATAGAGCCTACCAACCCTGCCTCAATGTATGTAATTACTTTTGGCTTATGAATGACTTAACATCTAATTCATCCGTTGACTTGTAGAAGAGCATGAAATATTAATAAAAATAAAAATTTTAGACTACTCGCAAACTGACTTATGAAATTTGCATAAAAATTCCAATATCTAGTTTTTATTCATACGAGTTAATGAATTGATTCACAGCGACTGATCATCCACGAATTAAACCGATACATCAGGAAAGTGTATTAATCTATACTTGCTTTGATATTCTTTCGTTATACAAATAAGCTATTAACGTACACAAAAAAATTGTTACCAAGTAATTAAGAAAATTTCAACTAATAAAGATTTATCGAATAATTTATTATATTGTATATGCCACAAAAACATTATTTTAGTTGAAGTGCTCCCAATTGCTTGCCAAAGATTTTTTTGTGTGTATTTAAAAAGCGCAAATAAAACTTGATTTTTGAAAGACTCTAAATAAGATTATTTTTAAATCGTTCACATGTGATCATAACTGACTCTTATTTACAAGCTTTTTAAGTGTTTTGTTCTAAAGTTAATTTTTTCTCTAAATTTTGATGAAGATTCATATGAGACTCAAAAGTTCATCATAAATGCTGCATATTTAAGGAACTTTCCTTTGTAATAATATAACGCCCAGAACGATGGAACACTTGAAATGGCCAAATCACTTTTTTTTAAGTTTACTGATGAGGTTATTACCTTTTTTCGGAGTTCAAATTGTAATAATACTCGTATGTTAATTGAAGTCATTTATAATTTCATATTTTTTGGGTAATTTTGTCTACACTTTTTGGAATTTTGAATCTTGCTTATGGCAGCACTGAGATTAAACAAGATTAAACTGAACTATTTATTTGTAGTGGTGGAAAAAATCATACACATTTGTTGCACATTGGATTGACCGAATACAAAATGGGTAATAATTCATACTTGTTTGTACTTAGTAGAATCCCAGAATAAAAACACCAGGATGGAGGGTATCTAAAGACTCGGCACAGCCGAATTTAATTTTTGGTTTGTATAAGTCCCCAGTCACCTGGGGACTTATGCAAACCTAGCAAGCAAGTTTGGAGCGATTGTTTTCCCGGACATTTTACAAATTTGAATGTTTTCATCAAATTTTACACAGTTTTCGGGAAAACATCACTTAAATTTGGTTAGACTATAATTATCTTTACATTTGTTTAAAAAATATTTAACCCTTAGTGGCCTGGGGTCAGAAAGGACCCATGAAATTTAATATTAATTATGACTACGGGATTGGAAAGCCATTAAATTGATAAAAAAAATTCAACTGGATAAAAATAGTTATTTTATGTAACGTGATCCATATGGGGTTAATTTTTATACTTTTGGCCAAAAACGCCCCACTATAAAATTTACAGAATAACACCTTTCATAAATGTTCCACTTGATAAAAATTATTATTTATTATTATCTTTACTGAAACTTGGCTGAAAGATAATGTTTTTAACACAGAATTGCAGAATTGCAATAAATATCAGATATATACAGTAGTGGACTAAAGTGGATACATTAATTTAATATTTTTCGAAATTTGTTATAATTTTTGTTTTATTATAGAAACTTAAATGATTTTTTTTAAAGCATAAAACTAAAACATTCTTCTTCAATATAAACCTAAATACAGTAGACTATAGGGATGCCAATCGGGATTGATATTTGAAAATCCCGGGATTCGGGATTTTCGGGACTACTGAATTTTTCGGGATCCCGGGATTTTACGGGATTTCGGGATTTAAATTTTCCTTTATTTGTAAAAATTGTTATGTTATGTAACTAATTTTTTTATAGAATAAAGCGTTTTTTAAATATTTAATAGTTGTTAATTAATAATGTGGTACATTTTATGAATATTGAAACATCTCAGTCAGAAATTGACAGTGGTACGAAAAATCAAGTACTTGCATACCACTGGGTAACCGCGATGTTAAAAATAAATGACTGGCAGAACACTCATTTGGGACGCTGTGCCAGCGTTTGCAAACATCGTTTTGCCAGTATTTGTTTTACAAAACATCACGGCAAAGAAAAGATACATATGAACTTTTTTTAAATTTTATTTTGGAAAATATAATTCCAAACCACCTATTTATTGGTTTTGCCAGCGTTTTGCCAAAGTTAAAAATTTTGTTTCTCCAGTACTTTTCCGGCGCTTTTTGAACTGCCGGTCCTTTTGTCTATTGACGTTATCATATTGGAAATGGGAAAGCAATTTTTGTCAGTACTTGTACCACATGTTAAAATACCTTGCCATCGTTTTCCCGTTTGTATTTTTCTGGCTGGGATAATATATGAAGGCCTGTAGTGTACTTAATACACTTGCGCCCAGTATTTTGTAAGCAGATTTTAAAACAGATTCGTTGCGATAACCTTGCCCACTAAATCGTGTAATTACAGCAATAAAGCTATTTGGTTATCATTATCAAATGTTTTCATGGAAGAATTCAAACTTACAGTCCCAGCCAAAACTTACAGTCCCAGTATCAGAAATCGAATTTCTCTTGGAAGAATAAATCGGTAAAATAACAAACTTGATTGTTCGCATGTATTACTCAAAAACTTAATATTGTTTACCAAAATTTCAAATATTTCTGCAAAGTCTTTGCATAGTTTACTCGAATAATCTACTTAATTTATAATTTTACCAATATCTTGGCATCAATTTCTTGTCAATATGAGAAAATTCAAGAAAAAACGTAGGCAATCTAAAATTGCTTACTTTGTTTATTTGCGTTTATATTAATATTAAAAAATAAGAAAATCCCGGGATTTTTGAGAAATAATCCCGGGATTCGGGATTTTGCCAATTCCGAAAATCCCGGGATTTCGGGATTCGGGATTTCCCGTTTGGCATCCCTAGTAGACTATATCATTAAGAAGTTAATAAAAAAAATAATTGCAAATTGTGACCGCTTTTATCCAGTATTGTTCATATTTGAAATTTTCGGAAAGTTCTTTCTTTAATATTTTGTCCAAAGTCCTTTGTGCTTTAAAACAGATTTTATGCGAGAAGGCATGCTTTTCGCGAGATTTTTAATAGTTTGAGGTAGAATATTAGTCCATTCCGCTGAAACTCTTGACCAAAGATCATCTAAGTTGGTCGATGCTCGTTCGTATTGGGAGAATCTTCTTTTGACAATTGCCCACAAATTCTCGATGGGATTCAATTCGGGGCTTTGAGCTGGCCACTTCAAAAACTGGAAAAACTACACTTGGATATCACAAATTGAATAAAAGTTATTAATACAGTTTTAAAAAAATTCAAATATGTATCCACTTTAGTCCACTACTGTAGATGTAATAGAAATAATCGGAACGGTGGTGGTGTTTTAATTGCTGTCTCATGTATTTTTGCTTCCGAAATTATCCAAGTTGATAACTCTTTGAATATTGAGTTTATCAGCGTGATGATAAAACTTAAATGTAAAAAGATTTACTTATCCTGTTCATATATTCCTCCTAAGAGTATAAGCACAATGCAAAGGTCCCCGTTTTTTTTCCATACAATTTGACAATTAAAATCGTGCAACGATTTCCGTGAAAGATAAATCTTATTTTATTTTCTCAACGGAATTTCTTATACTTCTGTTTTTACTCTCAGATTATTTTACTAATGTTGCCAGATTTTCACATAATTTGAATCACAGTGCAAGTATAGTACGATTACATGGTTGATTTCGTCATGCACATTCATCAGTAATATCAAAGGATTTAACTTTATACATTTATAAACTATATAAAAAACACCAGTAACAGAATAATACTTTCACAGCCTTTTATTCTAACTAATGTCAAACAACAACAATTCGTTGGAATGTGGCAAGAAGAAAAATATAAAATATAACCCACTTGACTTTCTATGTGTTCTGTGTTGTAAAAGTAAGATTCCGTTTCCGTTGCTATTTTGTTCATTTTTTTTTCCGTCACGTTTTAAGATTCCTTTTCCATTTGTATTGTGCTTATTCTCTAAATCTGATGAAAGCATTTATTTTAAACACGTTGAAGCCATAAAATCAATTGCACAACTTATGGAACCTGATGATTCCATTTTTGTTGTTGGAGATTTCAATTTGCCATCTATAACATGGACTAATTTACCCGATGCTCCTGATTTTATCCCGATGAAAACTAATAACTGTGATGATGAAATCTTAAATGATATATTTGATAGTTGTCTTTACCAAATGAATGGTATTCTGGATCTGGTATTCGTAAGCGATGCAAGTGAATGTGAAATAATTCGTTCTGATCCTATCACTCTGCCCGAAGATCGCTTCCATCCTACCATTGAAATAAGCTGTTCATTGCCTCCTGATTATAAACCTGATAAACATTCAGGTAGCGAAATGGTTTACTGTTTCAAACAAACGAATTACAATAAATTGAACAATTTAATTTCAAACACCGACTGGAATAACTTGCTGTATACTGATCCTGCTAATAGTGATTCGATTGATGACAAAATTTAAATTTTTTATAAAAAATGTATTGTTTTATGGAAAAATGTATTCCAAAGCACACTATTAACAAGAACACTGGTCCTCCCTGGAATACCAAACAGTTGTCCAGACTTAAAAACTTAAAGAATAAAAATTAGTGGTATTCATCTAACTGCATTTATGCCCTCGTAAACCGTGTATTTTTGTAATCGCGTATGTATATTTGTAACTTTACCTGTTTATTTGAATGAACGCACCTTTTAAAATTATTCACATTTAAATTTTACATTTAGCCAGTTTTTTGATCTTTTCATTATTAAACAAAGAATTTTTTAAATTTGTAGCATTTAAAAACAGAAAATAAAAAACAACAAACAAAACAATACAAAATACTTTTATTTTTGACAATATTCAAATGTGTGTATAAATACGAAAAAGTTTACACATAAAAATGTAAGCGTATATTTACGAGGGCTCGTAAACTAATTTTGACATTAATTGAGTAAACTTACAACATAGGGTTATGACTCATTTTGAACAAAAATTTTACCTATCACCACGTGATAGGCAATACTAAATTAATAATTAAAATCGTGTTTGCGGGTTATTTTGTCAAAAAAACCTTCCGCACCAAATGCAATTTCTAAAAAAATTTTTGCTCGGGGATTTTGCATAATTTACATAACGAATTATTACAAGAATTATTGTAAACGATAAAAAATGTATCCAAAAGTCCCTCCAAAAAGGATTCGTAATATTTACCGTAAATAGCTTTTAATACGTTTGAATTTCATTTGTTTAAAACTTCGGAGAAATATTTTAATTAAACTAAACCCATATAGACCACATTTCAACCCTTTTGGTGCGGGAACTTTTTTGACAGCAGCGAAAAAGTAAGATTGCGTTTCTTAATATTTTTTTATGGCCTTTTTGGCTAGGGCATGTAAAATTTGATATTTGCAAAAAAAATCAAAAAGTCATAACACTAATACACAGTATACGAAGCGTAAATATTTTAAATGAATACCTTTATTATAAAAAATATAAAAAATCTGGTTCTCTTGTAGATTATGGAAAATACTCTATTAGTCGCTCGGAATATAATATTCTCAACAATACTTTGTATAATAATTACCTAATTCAAATGAAGAACAATTTTAATATTTAGTGATCCTAAAGCATTTTGTAACTTTGTTAACTCAAGGAAAACTAACGGATTTCCAACTGTAATGAAATTTAATAATTGCGAATCTCGCGCTGACGATGTCATTTGTAACATACTAGGGATTTTTTCATTGGCATTGAAATTTCATTATCATTAGTTGGCTAATGCTAATGGCAAAAAATTTCATTACCATTTAATGGTACTGAAATTTTCTGGCATTAGAATTTGTAATACTAATGCTAATGAAATCGCACTAATGCCTTAAAAACTATGAACAATTGAGTAAAAAAAGCATTTGTTTACAAAAAAAAGGGGAATAGATTAGATTGAATAGATTCCTTTTTTTTCAACTAGCCACCGAACTTTGTTCTATGAAATGGGTGTTATAGTCCCTAGATTATAAATTTTAAAAAACCGCACTTAAAAAATTGTAAAATAATCGCGGAACGCGAAAAAAGTCTTTATGGTACAAAAATTTAATTAAAAAACTTAATCAGCGATTTTAATTCTGCAAACAAACATACTGATGTAAGAATCTTCTATTTGGAAATTTTGTAAAATTTGCATTGATCAAATTTTGAAAATAAAATAAGCAATAAGTATATTTTTCTAATTAGACAGGTAAATGTCAAAAAGCGCTTAGAATTTCCTTTGAAATATGCAAATCAATATGGTGGATGTACATCTCTAATATAAAAGAATAATGATGCTGAATTTTCTCAAGTTTTTATCTTATAATATTGTTAATGTAAACAAAAATAAAAAATATTAATGCGAATAGAAAGAAAAATTATATATTTTTATTGTAATTTTCATGTCAAAATTGCTTACTTGTTGAAAAAATACAAGCCTAAAAGTATTGAGTAATTACTTTTCAGCATTGGGTACCCTAAAAAAAAGTCGGAAATGAGTACTCGGTACTCAACACTTTTACAGACATAGTAATTTTTTATTTAGTCAATTTTTTTTTTGTAAAATGTGTCTTATAATTCTCATTTCTTTTAAAAAAAAAAGTTTTTTAGACAAATAGTTTTTATATATACATCATTATTATATCTACAGTTATGGAACGGAAATGACGAATAGAGCAATGAAGGGGTGGTAAACACAAAACACAGTTACAGTTCGGCAGCAGATGAATTGAGGACAAAGAAAAATATTAAAATATAAATAAAATTAATAAAACAAACTAAAATAAAAATACAGAATTTGCAATTTTTCTTTTATATATTTAAAAAATAAACCATGTTTTTTTTACTAAAAGAAAAAAGTATATTTTCCTTTGCGTGTTGTTATATTAAACCAGAGCTTTGAAGAATTAATTCTTCACTACCAATCGAATTAAATTTTCTCTAGAATTGAATGAATTCCTTTTCTTAAGTAATTCACTGAATTCGTTCAACGAATTAATTCCATTGCAATAGTTCTCTTTATTAAATCAAATGAATTAATTCACTGGTGAACGCGTTCAATTTCATTTTCGTTCAGTGAATTAAAAAAAATAAAATTACGTTCAGTGAATTAAAAAAAAATAAAATTACGTAGAGTGAATTAAAAAAAAATTAAATTACGTTCAATGAATTAAAAAAGAAAAAAAAATACGTTTACTAAATTGAAAAAAAAATTACGTTCATTTAATCGAAAAACAAAAATTACGTTCGCTGAATTCAAAGCCTGTTTTCTGCCGTTCAGTAGAAGAAAACATTGTATTGTAAAAACTTGTAATGAAATAATCCATAGTCAAGCATCTACATTTTACTGGGAAGCATAAGTTTTCAAAACTAATAGTTATATTTTTTCCAAATTCATCTACATGCAAAAAATTAGCGTATGTGTATGTTATTATACAAACAATCTTGGTAAAAACGATTTCCTAAAGAAAAAAGTAGTTTTCATTAGCTTATAGTTTAAATCAAACCCTTAAATTTTTATATAAATTACCTAAAAATATAATTTTTTATTGGTACATTATAAATTCTTTTGTACATTATGTTAAATCACTTATCTACCCAGTGTAGAAAATCATTACCAGATATGTGGTTATGTAAATAAATACTTGGTAATGGTAACTAGTTACCTTTGTTATTACATTTCTTATTACCTTTATATGGCGATGTCGCGAAAAATAATGAGTTGTCGTTACACACCAGCATACGAAAAATCAAAAAATATATCGTTACCTATGTGCTTACCAGCACTGACAAAAATAATGAGTCTAAAAATAGTTTTTCTAAAAAATATATTATATAAAAACAAATATTTTTTATTGTATTTTTTTTTTTTAATAAAATTTGCTGGTGCGGGAATCGAACATGGGTCTACAGATTGCCAGTCAACAGCACTACCATCTGAGCTACATATATCGACATGTAATATTTAATAGATAAAAACACAATTGACCTGCTGCACACAAGTAAGCTTACTCGCCAACATAATAAAAAATCAAAAAATATGTGGTTACATATATCCTTACCAGTGTTTAAAAAATATTGATTCTAAAAATAGATTTCAAAAAATTTTCAAAAAATCTAAAAAATTATTTTCTATTTGAAATAATGATAAAAATAAGTAATTATCAGTAACTCATTATTATATGTTTTAAAATAATACAGAAGGCAAGTGGGTGTCATTACTGGTCGTCCAAAAAATAATGATATGCCATTACCGTTTCTACACTGGGTATTTAAAAAATTGTCAATATTTAGTTATATTACGGGAAAATGATAAAAAATTTTATGTATAAGATCCAAAATAAACTTAGGAAGTTTTAGAATTCATTTATTTGTTGCCAGATGTTTGTAAAATGTGTGTAATTCCTAAAAATAGCATTAGAATTGCCAAAGTTGAAAATTGTTAAAAAAAAAAAAAATAAAGAAGATAAAACAATATGGCGAAAAGTAGATGCCAAAAGTGAAAAAAGTTAGAAACATGTAAAATAATATAAAATTTTATTTTAAATGTCATATGGAATTGTCGGTGGGTAAGGCTAATGGACAATCTCAAACGGATATGGCTTTATGTACACATAAGACACAACTATCGGTGCGTTTACAAATTTATCATCCACATTTTCATCAATGGGTTCACCTAAAACTTTTCGGTTAGTAAAACAATTATATGTGACGCGCAAAATAGAAAGGGACCTAAGGATAGAAAGGGACCTAAGGTCAGGAGAGCATGGGATCGGTCTCATTCGATGCTCAGATGTTGTCCACAAAAAAAAAAAAAAATCGATTTTTTACCCTTAGGTCCTTTTCTCTATGCGCTGTCACATATAATAGTATAATAATAAAATAGTTAATAACTTTTATTATTATTGTATTGCAGTTTAAGGCTTGTATTCACAAAAATCTTTTGAATTTTATTAAAGTTTAATAAAACAATTTAACATGCAAAACAACAACAAAAATCGTTCAATTAGCCTCTAATAAGACAAAAAGTTTTTTCTGAATATCCATGTAAGTTTTTAACAAGTTGATGTCATCTATAAATGGTTGGCCGATTATCCAGAATGTGCTGATTGTTATTTTTCATGGTTGCTGCCACAAGCTAGGGGTGATCAACATGTTTTAGGCTTGAAGGCTATTATTTATATGGCCCAACGATTGAGACTGCAAAAGGAATTAGTATTAAAAACAGGACAGGCTGACAATGCTTTGTGTGGAATGGTAACAAAATAAAAAATTAGTTTTTATGTCGTAATTAAATAGTTTTCCAAATTTAAGATATTAAAGCAAAAATGAAGATTATACTGCTTTATTTGCATCCAACTATTAATAACAATAATAATTATAAAATAAATTAATCAAATTGTTTTAAAAAGGGAGAAGGAAAGAGTTAAATAATTTAACATAAATTATTAAATAATATATGGCTGAAGTTTAATAAATTAGTGCTAACAATTCCAAAATTGTTAGCACTAATTTATTTAGTGCTAACATTTCCCTATTCACCCCCCCCCCCCCCCCCTCAGCGAAATCGAAAAAGAAAAAAAAAGGAAAAAGGAGAGAAAAAGAAGAGAAAACAGGAAAAAGAAGGGAAAAGGAGAGAAAAAAGAGGAGAAAAAAGGATAAAGTGAAGGAAATACAAATTTGTTATGAATAATAATATGAAATATAAAATTTTTTCCTTATTTTCATTTAACCAGTCGTCATTTAAAAAATCTCAATAGATATTTTAACAAATTCATTAAAAAACTGATCGTTTTGATTATAAAAAAATTAAAGTTTGTGGAGAAATGTAGTTAAAATTCAAAATTGTATGTAGATCCAAATTTCGCATTTTTTAATACAAAATTCCAATTTTAATTGAAAATTTTTTAAATAAAAATAAACGCCCTTACTATTTAAATTTTCCAAATGTAATATTTGAAAATGTAAATATTTCTTTAGGATTTTCATACACAAAATGAACAAAGCCGTTTAAATATAAAGTCGACTTTAAAAGCAAAATACTGTTTGATAGTAAAGCACCGTAAGTTGTTCGGATTTCACGTGAAAAAATTGTTATACTCCTCTATATAAAAAAAAAATGATAATTTTCCACGACAATGAATTTCACATGAAAACTGAGTAAAGATTGTTTTCACGCAAATTTAATGTACAAGACTATTATTTTTATTGGGGAAAAATCACATTTTTTGTCTATTGTGATTGTGTCTTTGATATAAAATTGAAAAATTGTTCATTTTTATAATTTAAATTAAAATTTTAGTAAAATTAAAGTTCGAGTAAAAATTTTCCACGTGAAAAACCACTTACTGTGCTTTTGGGAAAAAGACTAAATTTTATTTTGAATTTTTGTCATTAAAATTGCAGAACTGAACATCTAATGGAATTTTCTGAATTTGAAGTGGTAAATGCTGCTATATTTTAGAATTTTCTCATTTCGAAATAAAAAATCGAAAATTCTCTTAAAATTTTCTCAATATTGTAAGAAAAAAATGAATTACCGTTATTTTTGTTCAGATTTAAGATCAAATTTGACAAATTCCAAATAGAATTCACAATTAATTTCACTTGAAATTCTCCAAATTTCATTCGGAAAGATGTGGTGGAGTTCTTTTTTAGGTCTTTTCAAAGGATCGTATTGAACTTATTCCAGTCTGTCTTTCGGAAATTATGAGTATACATGTTGATATCGTAGAGTATACAGTTATGTTCCTGAAATAATTTCTTTTGAAATACTCAATTTTTGATTGCCTGCAAGTAATTTACTAGCGTTAGATCCTGCACTTCCTCCCAACCTGCAAAGTGTTTTAACTTTAAAATACCGAATGTTGGTGTAGCGTCAAAGCAAAATTGGCCAGTAATTCTTTTTGTTAATAACGACATCTGACTCCCACAGCTATACCAAAACCGATATGAAAATTGAATTATAAAAAGTTTTCCAAATGTTGATCACGAACCCCTGAGCGTCCCTAATCGCATCCTAGGAGGTCTGCGAAACATTCCGAAAAAATAATTAAAAAACAAGAATTTTTTAAATATTAGAAGTTTTTAGTTAAAATTTATAACTGAAGTATAAAAAATCAGCTTCTAACAAATAAAGTGAATATAAAAATAATGAAAATAATTTCAAAACTCTTCAGGAAATATTAACTTTTTGTATTGTTGTTAAAAAGTAATCTCTGAGTTAAATCCTTGTAATCATCTCAATCAAATTTTAAGAACTTTTCAGACTCCAGCGACGTTTTTCGTAAAATTTTCAAAGTTTAATTTAATGAAATCCGCGATTTAAATCGTCATATGTATATCGAAAAATGGATTCTTTAAAATTTCTGAAAAAATATATGCGGTGTGTTCGATTATTCGAAATTCTTACTACTTTTACTACAATTGGAAAGTTTTGTTTACTTTTTATATTGAAATTTTGCAGCTGTAGTAAAAGTAGTAACTTGTAGGAAGTAAACGAACATGCTTATGTTGTTCCTCATTACTTTATTTTTGCCTTTACGAAATCTTATACTGGCAATCTTATTGGGTCTTTTTTCATACAAGTGCTGAAAAATCGAACTGTTTTTTTTTTTATATTTATTACTATACTATAACTCAGGAACCAAAAGGAGTACCAAACTGATATTTGACAGTGTCATTGATAAAAAACTAAGAACTAATACAAAATTATTAAAAGCCCAATGTAGAAAATCATTACCAGATATGTGGTTATGTAACTACATACTTAGTAATGGTAACTAGTTATTTTTGTTATTACATTTCTTATTACCTTTATATGGCGATGTCGCGAAAAATAATGAGTTGTCGTTACACACCAGCATACGAAAAATCAAAAAATATATCGTTACCTATAGCACATATGGTAAGCACTACCAGTACTGACAAAAATAATGAGTCTAAAAATAGATTTTCTAAAAAATTAATTATATAAAAAAAAATATTTTTTATTGTATTTTTTTTTTAAAATAAAATTTGCTGGTGCGGGAATCGAACCTGGGTCTACAGATTGCCAGTCAACAGCTCTACCATCTGAGTTATATCGACATGTAATATTTAATTTATAAAAACACAATTGACCTGCTGCACACAAGTAAGCTTACTCGCCAACATACAAAAAATCAAAAAATATGTGGTTACATATATCCTTACCAGTGTTTAAAAAATATTGAGTCTAAAAATAGATTTCAAAAAATTTTCAAAAAAATCTAAAAAATCATTTTTTTTTGAAATAATGATAAAAATAAGTCATTATCAGTAACTCATTATTATATGTTTTAAAATAATACAGAAGGTAAGTGGGTGTCATTACTGGTAGTCCAAAAAATAATGATATGTCATTACCGTTTCTACACTGAGATTTTCCGTTGGACTTTATATTGTCTTTTATACCTAAAGCGTCGCTCATAAAATCGTTAACCTTGCGCTGCGGAGTCCAAAAACGTCCAACAAGTGTATGGTCAAATCAAAAGGGGTTAAAAAATATTTTTGATGAAAATTAAAAAAAAAAAATTTTTTCCAAAATTTGTAAATAAACGGCAAAAAAACAGGCTTTAATTCACTGAACGTAATTTTATTTTTTTTTAATTCACTGAACGTAATTTTATTTTTTATAATTCACTGAACGCACGCAGAAAAAAAGGTGTAACATTTACAAAAATTAGAGTAAAAGTTTACAAAATTCCGTGGTAGATATACAACTACATAAAATTAACGACAAATTTGTCAAGACGCTTAGGTAAGTTTTCAAAGAGATATATATATATATATATATATTTGTTCCTTTTACTCCTGCAAGGAGCAAGAAAGAGATATATATGTAATTAAATCGAAGCCTTTGTTTAATATAACAACACGCAAAGGAAAATAAACTTTTTTCTTTTAGTAAAAAAAACATGGTTTATTTTTTAAATATATAAAAGAAAAATTGCAAATTCTGTATTTTTATTTTAGTTTGTTTAATTTTAATTAATTAATTTTATTTATATTTTAATATTTTTCTTTATCCTCAATTCCTTTGCTGCCGAACTGTAATTGTGTTTTGTGTTCACTAACCCTTCATTGCTCTATTCGTCATTTCCGTTCAATAACTGTAGGTATAATAATGATGTGTATATATAAACTATTTGTCTAAAAAACAAAAGAGAATTATAAGACACATTTTACAAAAAAAAATTGACTAAATAAAAAATTACTATGTCTGTAAAAGTGTTGAGTACCGAGTACTCATTTCCGACTTTTTTTTTAGGGTACCCAATGCTGAAAAGTAATTACTTTTAGGCTTGTATTTTTTCAACAAGTAAGCAATTTTGACATGAAAATTACAATAAAAATATATTATTTTTGTTTTTATTTGCATTAATATTTTTTATTTTTGTTTGCATTAATAATATTACAAGATAAAAACTTGAGAAAATCCAGCGTCATTATTCGTTTATATTAGAGATGTACATCCACCATATTGATTTGAATATGTCAAAGGAAATTCTAAGCGCTTTTTGACATTTACCTGTCTTATTAGAAAAATATACTTATTGCTTATTTTATTTTCAAAATTTGATCAATGCAAATTTTACATAGTACGTTTTTAAATAAATTTCACCAATGTAAATTTAACAAAACACGTACTTAGCCAACTTAACAAAAAAAACAAGCATTCGTAATTAAGCAAAAATGCATATCAATTAATTACCAGGAATTTGGGGCATGTATTTTTGAATTAGTTCAATACTATGCAAATTTTACATAGCAGGCTTTTTAAAAGATACACCTGTTTTTTTTTCTGCGTGCGTAATTTTATTTTTTTTTAATTCACTGAACGAAAATAAAATTGAACGAATTCAGTTGTGAATTAATTCAGTAAGGAATTAATTCACTTTTTTCCGTTCGATTTATAAAATTGAACGCGTTCACCAGTGAATTAATTCATTTGATTTAATAAAAAGAACTATAGCAATTGAATTAATTCTTAACAAAATAAATCGAACGAAAACAAATATGAATTAATTCCATTCAATATATGGTGCTTTGTGAATTAATTCATTGAATTTTTAATTCAGAATTGAAAAAATTAATTAAGGAATTAATTCTTTAAACCTCTGTATTAAACAAAGGCTTCGATTTAATTACATAAATATCTCTTTGAAAATATACCTAAGCCTACCACGGAACTTTGTAAAGTTTTACTCTAATTTTTGTAAATGTTACACCTTTTTTTCTGCGTGTAGTACTTATTCTATATGTGACAACGCATAGAGAAAGGGAGCTAAGGGTAAAAAAATCAGTTTTTTTTTTTGATGTGGACAACATCTGAGCATCGACTGAGAACGATCCCATGCCCTTTTTTACCATTTTTTTTACCCTTAGGTCCCTTTCTATTTTGCGCGTCACATATATACATTTAAAGTATTTACGCCTCGCATACTGTGTATATGTTGTAAGTTTACTCGATCATTGTCAAAACTAGTTTACGAGCCCTGGTAAATATACTCTTACATTTTTGTGTGTAAACTTTTTCGTATTTATACATACATACATTTGAATATTATCAAAAATAAAATTATTTTGAATTTTTTTGTGTGTAGTTTTTTATTTTCTGTTTTATTTGTTTTTAAATAATACAAATTTAAAAAATTCTGTGTTTTATTTATGAAAAGATCGAAAAAGTGGCTAAATGCAAAATTGAAATGTGAATAGTTTAAAAAGGTGCGTTCATTCAAATAAACAGATAAAGTTATAAATATACGCGACTACAAAAATACACGTTTTACGGGGGCATAAATCAAGTTAGATGAATACGACTAATGTTTTTTTTTTTTTTGTTAGAGTGTAATTTACATGCTCTTTGTTGGCAAGTTAAATATTTCTCTTTAATTTGGCAACGAAGTTACCAATTTGTTATATTGCTAACCTGGCACTTTAGCAGTTCAAAAACTATTTTTTAAAAAATGACAAAAAAATTTGGCAATATATACAATTGTATTATTGATAAAAGGACATTGTAAAATATTATAAATTACAATAGTACTAATCATGACTAGGGTACTTTTATTATTTTACAAAACAAACGATATATGTATATAATTTATTTATAATTTATTTATCCTTGATTTATATACTTCTTTCAACTCTATATATAAAAAAATACAAAGTTGACTTCGATATTTATTACACTGGTTTTTTTTTTGCGTGTAGAGATATACCTTTTCAAGTGGTTACTTGTACAATAAAAAAATCAATAAAACTTGTCTGAATGGTTATCGTTTAGTCAGATTGCGTTAAACAACTATGAAATACTCATGAGCATTGTTTTGTGTATGTTGAAACTTGATTCATATACAAATCTACCCTGCTTGAAAGGGGGTTACACAGCTGAAATCACAAATATTTTAATACTTACGAAAAATCAATAAAACATAAAATATTTATCACCCTTTTTTGCGAAACTAAAATAAACAATTTAATAACAGTGTTAAATAATTAATATTGCAGAAAATATATAAAAGTGGATAACTTAAAATGAAATTGGTTAAAAGAAATTAAAATTTAAAAAATTAATAATTGGAGTCTCAGAGAAAAAATTCCTAACCAAATTTAACCTAAAAGTAACATAAATAGATAGACAACCATTAAAATGGTGTTAAAAAGTATCAACACATAAACACTTTTTATATTATCATTGAATATATTCGTAAAATTGTAGTGGGCTCAAAAATTAAATAAAAAGCATATCTGTAGTATATTATTTTATAATAATTTAGTTAAAGGAAAAAAAAAATACAACCCTGTTTAATCCCTGTCATCCTTGTTAAAGAATACGAATAATCGTTTTGTTTTTTTATATATGATTACGAAAAATTAACAGTTTTTTCACAACTACTACTGATTGCATTCACACCCCTAATCAACGTTGGAGAAGAAACATCAGTAAACCAGGATACATACTCACACACACGTACGTATAATATTCAAGAAAAATTCTATGAAAAACAAGTAAATACAATTAAAAAAAATAATTAGAATACAATTACATTTTATTTTATTGTTTGTAAATCGTACGCAGCATAAATTAACGAAATGTAACAGTATTTTAAATTAATATTTAGATTTATCAGTAAAATATATGCCTTGCCTTGAATTTGTAGTTGAAAAAAAAACTAATGTATGTATTCATGTTACAGTTACATATACTGCGTGCTGTTTGACTGCTTCTTCGTCACACTACTGAATGCGCGTTATTGCTGCAAAACTATTAGGGTTTTGAAAGTGATTTTAACATAACGGCAGAGAAGTTAACAACAAAATATAACATAAAGATATTTCGACATGATTGATCCCAGTTCCAGTGAAGAAGAAGGTGACGATGAATCAACACCTCAAGCAGGGCCTAAAGGACGTTTAGGGGGTAGTTCTTTAACAAAGCCAAAATCTGCCGCCACTGTTGTGGATTCAAGCAGTAAAGCAGTCAGTGGGCCGGCTCGACAGAATGGTGATGTGCCACATAAAGCAGCTGGTAGCTCTGTATCAAGTGGGGCTACAGATAGTGAAAAAACAACGGCACCTGTGGCTGCAACTAGTACATCCAGTAAAAACGAACTAACCGCAAATGATGCTGTGGCGGGAGGGGGTAGTATATCTCAAGAAACGCTCAATCAGAGTGCTGGCTCTTCATCTAGAGGAAATTCAATGTCTCGCCCAATATCACCGTCCCCCTCTGTAGCAAGTGATAAATACGAATCGGGTGCTAGTGGTCAGCCAAAACAGGGTATTGAAGAAGAGGAACGTAAGAAACGCATACAGCTCTATGTTTTCGTTTCGCGCTGCATATCATATCCCTTTAATGCTAAACAACCTACCGACATGACAAAGAGACAGCCTAAAGTTAACAAAACACAACTAGATGCTATTACTCAACGATTTCAAGCCTTTCTCAAGGGCGAAACGCAAATTATGGCTGACGAAGCGTTTCGAAATGCTGTTCAAAGTTATCACGACGTTTTCCTAAAATCCGATCGCATATTAAAAATGGTACAGCAAGGCTCATGTTCAATGCAAGATTTCACCGAAGTTTTTCGTAAAAATATTGAAAAACGTGTTCGTTCTTTACCTGAAATCGATGGTCTCAGTAAGGACACGGTACTTACTTCCTGGATGGCTAAATTTGATGTGATACTTAAGGGCACGGGCGAGGAAGACTCAAAAAAACCAGCTCGTCTCCAACAGTCATTAAATAGTGAATTGATCCTATCCAAAGAACAATTGTACGATATGTTCCAGCAAATACTAAGTGTAAAAAAATTTGAACATCAAATCTTATTCAATGCCTTAATGTTAGATTCGGCCGATGAGCAAGCAGCTGCCATAAGACGTGAATTAGATGGTCGGATGCAGCGTGTTAATGAAATGGAAAAAAATCGTAAACTAATGCCAAAATTTGTTTTAAAAGAAATGGAATCTCTATATATTGAAGAGCTTAAATCGTCCATTAACTTGCTAATGGCAAACTTAGAATCCCTACCGGTTACTAAGGGTAATATGGACAGCAAATATGGCTTGCAAAAACTAAAACGTTACAATCATAGTACGCCTTCGTTTTTGAAAATGATACTACGTTCTCATGGCTCTCTTTCTAAACTAGAAGGAGACTCTGAGGAGGGTGTTACACAGCTCTCCAAATTGGATGTTGTCTTAACCTTCCAATTGGAAGTTATTGTAATGGAGGTTAAGGGTCTAAAATCATTGGCGCAGAACCGTATTGTTTATTGCACCATGGAAGTAGAAAATGGCGAAAAACTTCAGACGGATCAAGCTGAAGCCTCAAAACCTATGTGGGATACACAAGGTGATTTTACAACGACTCATCCTTTGCCCGTAGTTAAGGTTAAATTATATACTGAAAATCCAGGTATGCTTGCTTTAGAAGATAAAGAGCTGGGAAAGGTGATATTAAAACCCACGCCCTTGTCATCCAAAGTTCCCGAATGGCATCGAATGTCGGTAGCAAAAAATTTACCTGATCAAGATCTACGTATTAAAATAGCATGCCGTCTCGAAAAGCCACCCAATATGAAACACTGTGGCTATCTATATGCCATCGGCAAATCAGTGTGGAAGAAATGGAAGAAACGTTACTTCGTACTTGTTCAGGTATCTCAGTACACTTTCGCCATGTGTAGTTATAAAGAAAAAAAATCTGAACCTTCGGAAATGATGCAGTTAGATGGCTATACCGTAGACTACATTGAAGGTGCAAGTGCGAGTTTGATGTTTGGCACCGACTTAAATGGTGGCCGTTTTTTCTTTAATGCTGTGCGGGAAGGTGATAGTATAGCCTTCGCTTGTGACGACGAAAATGAATGTAGTCTTTGGGTAATGGCCATGTATCGTGCTACTGGTCAATCTCATAAACCCACACCGCCAGTAACTCAGGATAAAAATTCGGCCATATCGAAGATACAAGGTGATGCGGATAAGGCACGTAAACATGGCATGGAAGATTATATTAGTGCTGATCCATGCACTTTAGATCATGCTTTGTTCTTTAAAATGTTGCAGAATCTTGCTTTAGAATATCGCCTTAATGATCAATATGCTTCCTTAGGTTGGTTCAGTCCCGGACAAGTGTTTGTGCTGGATGAATATTGTGCACGTTATGGTGTCCGCGGCTGTTATCGTCACCTGTGTTATCTCTCAGATTTGTTAGATCGCGCAGAGAAGGATTTCATGATCGATCCGACACTTATTCATTATTCATTTGCCTTTTGTGCTAGCCACGTGCATGGTAATCGTCCAGATGGTGTTGGAAGTATTACACACGAAGAAAAGGAAAAATTTACCGAAATAAAAGAACGCTTAAGAGTTTTGCTAGAATATCAAATTACAAACTTTCGGTTTTGTTTCCCATTTGGACGACCTGAAGGTGCTCTAAAAGCAACTTTATCTCTTCTAGAACGTGTTCTTATGAAGGATATTGTAACACCAGTGCCTCCTGAGGAAGTTCGCCAAATGATTAAGAAAAGCTTAGAATCCGCCGCCTTGGTAAATTACACACGTTTGTCATCGGAAGCGAAAATAGAGGAAGACTTACGTGGAGAAGTTGCAGTGCCTCCGGCAAGAAAACTTGAAGATTTAATACATTTATCAGAACTGTGCGTAGATTTACAACAACAAAACGAAGAACATTACGCCGAAGCGTTCGCATGGTTCAGTGATTTACTTGTGGAACATGCTGAAATATTTTGGTCTCTTTTCGCTGTCGATATGGACCGAGTTTTATCTGAGCAGCCACCAGACACTTGGGATTCGTTCCCTCTATTCCAAATTCTCAATGATTATCTGCGTGCTGATGACAATCTCCGAAATGGTCGTTTCCACCAGCATCTACGAGATACCTTCGCTCCTTTAGTTGTACGTTACGTAGACCTAATGGAATCCTCGATAGCTCAATCCATCAATAAAGGCTTCGAAAAGGAACGCTGGGAAAGCAAAGGCAATGGTTGTGCCACATCAGAAGATCTCTTTTGGAAGCTTGATGCCTTACAATCTTTTATACGTGATCTTCATTGGCCAGAGCCTGAATTCCGCCAGCACTTGGAACAACGCCTCAAGATGATGGCATCAGAGATGATTGAACAGTGCATAGCGCGTACAGATGCATCATTCCAATCATGGCTAAAGAAAAACATCGCTTTCATATCGTCCACCGATTACATTGTTCCCTCGGAAATGTGCGCAATGGTAAATGTGATATTAAATGCTAAAAATCAAAGCTTTAAATTGACCACCATAGATGGAATTGATTTGTATAAATTTCATGCTAAAATTGATGATCAACTCGATAAAGCGAATGTAGCGATGACACAAGGCCTAAGCGGTAAACTTATGTCAGTGCTAGAGTCGACTTTGTCAAAATTGGCACGCTACGACGAAGGTAGCCTAATTGGTTCTATACTTAGTTTTACAAATGTCTCCAGTTCGGGAAAAGACCTGGGCCAAGCTTATGTTATATTTTTCCGCAACAACATGGAGCAGGTTCGTGGCAAAATTGGGGATGACCTGTGGACATTAAATTTCTTTGAACAATGGTACGCGCAGCAAGTTAATATGCTTTGTAATTGGCTTTCTGAGCGTTTGGATCACGCACTCCATTATGCTCAGGTGCAGGCATTATCACACATTGTGAAGAAAATCTACTCGGACTTTGAGTTGCAGGGTATGCTCGAAGAAAAGCTTAATTCCAAAGCATATCAAACTGTTGCCACGCGAATGGCAACCGAAGAGGCGACTTGTGCTCTAACCATGCCTGATGTTGCAGAAGGTGAAGAAACAGCAGAGGATGGTAGAGAACTCGACGGCATTGAAGAGGAGGGTGCCGAAGAGGAAAACAGCGGGCCACGCGTTAGAATGCCTCAGCCGAATTTAGTTTCGGCTCAGGCAGCAGCCGTTACCAACGTTGTGGCCGGCCGTGTTGGTAATCTCCTCGGTAAAGGTATTGGTGGATTGAGCTCAAAGCTTGGTACTGGCGGTTGGTTCTAAAGCAGATAATGCTGGGGGTTATGATGATGGTGTTGGTGGTGGTCGTGTTGGTTGAGATAAATGGAGTGATGCCTAAGGGCTACAGTGACAACATCAACAAGAAAACGTAGGCACATTTATTGAACAATATATTAACGAATAGATACCAAAAAATTAAATTTTAAAGTATTTCTAACATTATATTAAATATATAAAAATATTAATTATTACACTTAATTAAAAAATAGCAAAAAGAAATAATAATATGTATTGCATTTTGGTGGCAGATGTAGCAGTAGAAATAATTAATTTTTACTAGGCAAATTACTTACATTTTGAACGAAACGTCAAAATATATATATTACTAATAATATTTAATTTAAAAAATTATACCAAAGATTAAATAAAAGATGCTTATTAAAAAAAAAAAAATAATAAAAATATATATAATATATATATATACAGTAAAAAAATAACACCACAAAAATTTTGATGTTTTTTATTATATTAGGTATATCAATATCGTATCTACACTAGGTTTGACCTTCGTTATATGGGCGAAAAAAATGGCGCCCTGTGACCCATCCCCCTCTCTAGAAATGTTTGTTTGGGTACAAAAATACATCATGCAAAAAATTAAAGTGATCGTATAACGGAAACACTTGCCGCATCCGCCCTGAATGATTTACAAGGGGGAAAATTACTTTTTTTTAAGCTTCTTTTGAAAATAAATGTCAATAGAACAAGGTTGGTTACCGTTATCGTTATAATACCGTTATCGCTAAAATACCGTTTCAAATTGAATACCGTTACCGTTACCAATACCTCTAAAATTTTTTTCAAATACCGTTATCGTTACCGATACCGTTATTTTTAATGGTAGTTACCGGTATTTATTAATTTATATAAAAATGCAAGTTTTTTGACTTTTTGTTATAATTTTCAATTTTTTTCCTACAAAAAAATTTATCGATAATAATTTTAGTTATTAAAACTACCAGCATTGAATTTAAAGCTTCCCAGGAAAAAATTACCCATTACCTTAACAAGGCATTGCCATATAACCGCTTACAAATCTCATTGCCAAATTTCTTTACTGCATTACCAAACACATTCTAACAAGATCGTAAAAAAAGCAAGAGGTATTGTAATCAATTCTAAATATCGAAACAGACAAGGCCTGAAAGTCATTCAAATATAATTATTTACTAACAAAAGTTTTCAAAAATTAATAGCTTACTTTTTAAATTATTTGATCTTAGAAAGTAACCGTTTACATTTTGGTAGTAAAACATCAAATTAAGAAGTAGTTCCACATATTGAAAAGAGAAGTTATTTAGTTTTAAACATAACAGTGAAAAAATTATTTTAAAAATTTTGTGCTAATACGGGATTTTAATTTTTAAAGGACTACTTATTTTCCATTTATTTTCGCTTTATCACAAATAGTATTTTTGATATACACAATCACTGTATGAAGAATAAATAAATGTTCAATGGTAATTAAAAAAGTAAACCAGAAATGTTGTTTTCGATTAAATAAATAGTAACATTACAAAGAAATATATTTTTTAATTTTTCTTAGCAGTTATTCAAAACAAAATATAAAAAATTACTAAAATTTCTTTTAAGTTATTATATTGAGAATTAAAATAAAAGGAAAATCTATTGTCTTTTGCGATTTTGTCAGTTAATTTATTAATTTTAATTTATTGCTTTGTATTTTGCAAAACGTCCAAAACAAATCTTTTGGCAAAGTAGTTTAAAAAGGCCAACAAAACCCTATATTTTTTCATTTTATACATACCATTTTTTACGGACTTGAAATCAGTACAAATTTTTTAAAATATAACCAAAAAAAAATAATTGTAATGCCAATATAATGGTTCAGTTGCTGCAACAAATTTTTTCGGATAATACTACCGAATTTTTGTTTAGGACAGCGAATTTCCGTTCTCGGAAATAAATTACATTGTTAAAACTAATTTTCTGATAGATACAAATGATATATTCCACTAGTACAACGAAAACAACTTTTATGACGGTTATTTAAGATAACAACTAACGAAAAGTACTGTAATTTTGTAACAGTTGTTTAAAGTAGTAATTTTTAATATCATAATAAACAATTACCAAAACAGTAATTTTACAGCAAACAGTTATTTTTTGTAGTTAATTAAAAAATAAAAAATGTCGTTGATTTTTTTTTTATTTAAAAATTCTTGTTTAGTTTATATTTGTTATTATTTATATATTTCTAGTTTGCAAATAAAAATCAGAAACTTGTATTGTATCTCCAATGCATAAAAGCATAACAACTGAAGAACGGTTTGAAATTTTTACTTCGAGTTTTAAATAGGCTGAAGTAATAATACATATTTTTGTAATCGAAAGAAAATAAATATTTTTTTTTTATTAAAATATAACTTTTATAAACAAAAAGAATTGACTATAAAAAACAGCAGTTTACCGATTTCGTCAGTTGTTTTGAAATTTTTGTAGTAAAAATTTCTCAGTTAATTTTACGACATTGGTAGTTATTTTTAATGCATTTGTTAGTTATTTTTCAACAGTTAAAAATAACAAAATTTTTAGTTATTTTAAATGTAAATACCTTTGTCGCTTTTTTAACTGCATATATCTTTGTTTTAACTGACATTTTCAGTAGATTCTACCGACAAACTTTAGTGAGTGTACAAATTGTGCCGTCAGAACAAATATGTTTTCTCTTTGCTAATATCTGATTGATTTCTGCCATAGAAAAACGTTCACATTCTGACTACTTTTTCCATTAAAAATGGTTTATATACAATTTTAAGGTTTTGGGAACCTTTTCTATCGAAAAACCCTCTGATTCTGGAAACTTTTCCTTTCGAAATTTCCACATAAAAACATTCAGATATTGTTGTTAGGACAATTGAAATTTTGTTGTTATTTATTTATTCATTTATTTAATTTATTCATTTATTTAATTTATTCATTTATTTAATTTATTCATTTATTTAATTTATTTATTTATTTAATGTATTTAATTTATTTAATAATTTATTTAATAATTTATTTAATAATTTATTTAATAAATTATTTAATAATTTATTTAATAAATTATTTAATAATTTATTTAATAAATTATTTAATAATTTATTTAATAATTTATATAGTAATTTATTTAATTTTTTATTTAATAATTTATTTAGTAATTTATCTAATAATTTATTTAATAATTTATTTAATTTGTTTAATTTATTAACTTATTTAATTTAATTTGTTTAATTTATTTAATTTATTTTATTTATTTGATTTATTTAATTTATTTAATTCATATAATTTATTTAATTTATTTTATTTATTTAATTTATTTTTTTCATATAATTTATTTAATTTATTTGATTTATTTAATTTATTTATTTTACTTGATTTATTTGATTTATTTAATTTATTTCTTTAATTTATTTCATTTTATTTAGTTTAATTTATTTATATTTTAAATTATTATATTTTATTTTATTTATTTAATGTTGATAAGTAAGAGTGGAAGTACAGCTAATATAATAAATATACACCAAACCTGATATGCTATTTAGTATTTGTCTAATTTAGTATAAGTCGAATTCTATTAGTTTAACCATAACCATAAAGCGATTTTAAATATTCGCTTCCCTTTTCTGTAATTTGCAAGGTGTATTGTAAGGCCTTATATATAAATTCTATAGAACTACCTCTTTTATCAAAAAAACAAGCTTATGCTAAAAAGTATAAAGTAATTATAAAAAAATAAAATCTGATTTAAGCTATAAATTATCACGCAAGTCGGTGGCTCAGTGGAAGAGTATCCGCCTGCAACGCAGATAGACAGGGATCAAATCCCAACGAAACACATGTGTAAGTTTTTTTTATTTATTTTAAAATTTAATTCGTAAATTCTATTTTGAGAATATCTATTTTTAGAAACTCGCTTAATCTTTTTATTATTAGAACACCTTCTTTTACTAAAAATCAAAGGTGTTCTGTAAGAAAAATAGTAACTAGCTACCATTGCGATTCCAAAGAATCGATTGCATTTAGTCTCACGCCTTGTTAAAAGAAACAAGTTGGTAATCCAATAGGGAAGGCGTTCTACCAAAAATACCTGATTCCCAACTCGATTCTCTATTTTGAAAATTTTTTGCTGGGTTATAATATGTACTTTTAACACGTAAAATTAAATATATGTTAAGTTTTTACTTGTTTTTGAATGTTTTTAACATAATTTATAATACCGGTACGTACCGGTATTGCTGTTTCGATAACGGTATACCGTTACCGAAACAGTCTTAAATACCGTTACCGTTACCTTTACCGTTACCGAAACAAATGAAATTGAATACCGTTACCGTTACCCTTACCGTTATTCGTTTCGGTAACCAACCTTGCAATAGAATCATAATCTAGACTGAATTACCTTTATAGCAATGCATAAAAATCCAAAATCCATTGGAAAATATTTAAGTACTTGCAATTACCCCAGGGTTAAAATGAAATAAATTATGAAAATCGTAAAAAATAAAATATTTTTTTCAAGAAATTACAGTTCAGATATAAATCTTGCGAATATTGGTGAAAATTGTCCAAACTCTGTTAATACCAAATTTTATATACATATATTCTGAGGTGTATTTAAAAAAACTCTATGCGTTGACCACTTTCTTTTATATTTTGTTGAATAAAATTTAAAAAAACTCAAAAAAAAAAAACCCATCTTTGGCCATACCTGGGACTAGGTTAGCATAATCCAAGAGAGACAAAAATTTATATCTGAATATTTGCAGATCTTGGAAATGAAACTACACCGATAAAATTCCATAGTTACATAGTTAACAAAATCCTTAGTTGAATTAAAATAAAAACAACTAGAAAAATAATTTTAAAAATTTCAAATTGACAAACAAAGTTTCCATAGAAACTAAAAAGAAAAACGAAAATTTTCATTTTTGAATTTTAAATTATATATGTATGAATTTAGAAAAATATACATCAAAAGCAAGAAGGACTCGATGCGAATGTAAGTCTTTATTAAATTTGTTTATATATTTGAAGAGACAATTTAAACACATGTTTATTTTTTGTTTTGCAGAAAAATGTCACCAAAAACATTACAAAGATGAGGCAGAGCAATGTTTGGAAATTCAAAATATGGTACATATAATGTTAAATCGGCATCTAAATAGTAAAAATCTTCAATATATCTATTTCCCAAGGATGCACCCATAAGAAATTTTTTAATTAAAAATTACATTTATGTGTTTGCTTTTGTGATTGTTAATGAAATATAATTGTACAAAATTTAACCATAAATTCATTTACAATTACACATTTATAATGGTCTATAACCAAATTAATTTTTAAATGGTTGTAACCAAGGTTGGTTACCGAAACGAATAACGGTAAGGGTAAAGGTAACGGTATCGGATTTCGTTTGTTTAGGTAACGGTAAAGGTAACGGTACTTAAGACTATTTCGGTAACGGTATACCGGTACGTACCGGTATTAAAAATTATGTTAAAAACATATAGAAACAAGTAAAAACATGGCATATTTTTAATTTTAAGTACTGAAAATAAAGATTTTAAGCTATAAATTCAGTACTGGTAGTTTTAATAAGTAATGTTATTATCTATAAATTTTTTTTGTAAAAAAACACTCAAGATTATAAAATAAAAAATAAAAAAATTGTAATTTTTATATAAAATAATAAATACCGGTAAAATACCGGTAACTACCCATAAAAATAACGGTATCGGTAACGATAGCGGTATTTGAAATTATTTTTAGAGGTATCGATAACGGTAACGGTATTCAATTTGAAACGGTATTTTAGCGATAACGGTATTATAACGATAACGGTAACCAACCTTGGTTGTAACCTATTATTTTAAAGACTTCTAAAATTTTAACTATAAAATCTTTCCCAATATGTAATTGAATTCATAGTTGATTTTTAGATATTTAAAAATCTCAGTTGACACCAACTAAATCAATTCAACTATATTATAGTTAGGGTATTTCACCTATGAGAAATATTGAAATATTCGTTACAATCAAAATCCTTTTTTTGGGTTAATATATAGAATGTATGTCCAACCAGGGCTGTGAAAGTTGTTAAGTCGAACTTTTTTGATACTATTTGATTTAGGGGGTTATTTTGTAATACGCTACGCCTTGCGTTGCGTTGTTTTCCATACAAATTGTTTTTGTAACAATAACAATTTACACATAAATCAACGCAACGCAAGGCGTTGCGTTTTACAAAATAACCCACTTAAAAAAGTGCCGTAGTACTCCCGGGTAACATTTGATACTCTTGCATCGTCATAACTACTCAAGGCTTAGAAAATGCAAATAAATCTCAGGTTTTTTCATGGATGATAACCGAAACGAATGCGGTTATCGTTAGGGTAACGATATTTTAGGTTATTTCGGTAACGATATTTTAAGGGTAACGCTATTTCATTTATTTCGGTATCGGTAGTTTAAGGGTAACGGTAGTCAGTTATTTCGGTACATACAGCATTTCTTTTTGCAAAAACCAAACTTAAGTGAAACCAAAATAAATTGACTTAATTCATGTAAAATACTCAATTACCACGTGCAATGACCAAGAGCAGAGAATTAAAAATAACGGTAACGGTATTTTAAGGATAACGCTATTTCATGTATTTCGGTAACGGTATTTTAAGGTTATCGATATTTTATTTATTTCGGTATCGGTATTTTAAGGATAACGGTATTTCAGTTATTTCGGTAACGGTATTTTAAGGATAACGGTATTCCGGTTATTTCGGTAACGGTATTTTAGGGGTATCGGTAGTCAGTTGAAAGGATTTTGAATCGATAACGGTATTTTAGCGGTATTGCCTGCCAACCCTGGGTTTTTTCCATCATGTGCAAATCACGATCGTGAATACACTCCGCTCCACTATTGTCAATTTCGCTATTTTCTCATAAAATCTAGCTATTTTTTAATTTAGCGTGATAAAATATGATATTGCTATTATCCGGATTTATAGCAATTTTTACAAGTATCCGGAAAAGAAAAAATAAAGCAAAAAATAACAGTTTTTAAAAAATCAACCGGCTCTAAGATTGTGTAACTTTTTGCCTAATTTGCTCCAGTTTTTATTAACGCTAAACGCACTTTCTTATTTTAATACCTCAAAGCACTTCGTCGAATCGACGAATTGTATTTTTGATCTTGCCCCAATCGGTCCCAATTAAAAAAGTTTAAAATTTAGATTTTATTAGAAAAACAATTTAGTTTTTATTCGTATAAAACAAAAAGTTAGCTTACTTCAGTCCAAATTTAAACTAAAAAACAAAAAAATCAACTTCCAGTTTATTTTTACATTTTTTTTAAAACAGTCAAAAATAATCACAAAAAAAATCAAACTCGAAGTTGATTTTTTTGTTTTTTAGTTGTACTGAAGTAAGCAAAGTTTTTGTTTTATATGAATAAAACTAAATTGTTTTTCTAATAAAACCAAAATTTTTTTTAATTGGGAGCGATTGGGGCAAGATCAAAAATGCAATTCGTCGACATACATCTTCATACATCTAACGAGACTGCGCGTGTGCACTAGAGTGCTCCAAGCTTGTATGGAGGAAAATAAATTTTGAGTTTTTGACCGTGCTGCCCCCTGGAAATATTTATTTGGATGTAAAACTACGTCCTCCAAAAAATTAGGATAATCGGATATCGGGAAGACGTGCCGCATCGGCCCTGAAGTTGGAACACGGATTACAAGGGAAAAATATGACTTTTTGTGCATTTTCTCGAAAACATTGATATTTTAAAACTAATTCACTGAACACTAAAGAATCGTAATTTAGAGTGAATTCTCTTTTAATAACCCAGCAAAAATAAATGGAATGACTTCTAAATGAATCACTTCCCTCATTACATCACAAAGAATTACTCCCTTAGGAATGGGTTTTAAACAACATCTAATGCTGCAATAAATATATGCTAGTCAGAAGTTCTTTTTCATGGCTGATAAGAAGTTAATATTTTGTATGGGGGTTGCATAGGAACGTGCTGGCACAGAAATCAGAGGGTTGCGGGTTCGAATCCCACCATGTGGAAAAAAATTTTTTGGAATTTTTTTACACAATTAATAATTTTTTGTAGTTTTTACTGTAACATTTTTATTTTTTTCTGTTTTTGTACACTCAAAAATTAATTTTTTAAACGATTTAAAATTCTTTTTTTAATTTTCTATTAATTTTTAATGAAATTTTATGGAAATATAAAAGTTATAAATAAATATGTAATTCTTCAAATATTTTTTGTTAAAATACGAAAAAGGTAAATATTACAATTTTGTTTGTATTTAAAAAATTGTAATTTAAAAAATCCATTTTGATCAAATTTTTACTAAATGTATTTAGAAACTACATAGAAAAAGAAAAATCCTGTAAACATTTTAGTTAGAACTAGTAAAAATAAGTTAAAAATTACCTTGCAGAAAAAACTATTTTTTATCTAATATGCTGCAAAATTTTTTACGGATTTTATCAAGGTAATTCGTATGTAATGTAACCAAAATTTTGTAAATTTAACAGTTTTATTTTTCCTTCTTATCTTACTAGTATTTAGCAAAAAACATGCTGCTAATATCAGCAGTTTTTTTGCAAGGTCATTTTTAATTACATAATTTTTAGTAGCTTTTTCTCCTATTTTTACAGCTTTATTTCTTTCTATGAGTGTATTATTTTTATAAAGAAAAAAAAAACACTTTAAAAAAACAACTTTATATATTTTAAAATATGTTATATATTTTTGTTAATAAAAATAGAAAGAAATAAATATAACAATTTACTGAACAAGACTGCTAAAAGTCAGCTATAAGTTATAACAAGCCATAGAATAAGGGGTAGAGCGTCTACTTGAAATGCCAACGAGTGTGGGTTCAAACCCCACACGATGCATGATGTTTTTTTCGTTTTTATTAAATTAAAATACAAACAATTGAAAATTAACTTCCTTTTCATCGGTTCAAATATACATAATTTTTTCAAAAAAGAACAACTTCCCTCCTATGACAAGCCAATGTTAAATTCATCAGTGAGAACCACAAATTATCACTACTCCCTATTCATCTGTTGTTATGTTTTTACTACTTCTTTTTCCTCACTTTTTTTCCTGGGAAAGAAATAAAAACTTAAATCGGTTAAAAATCAGCCGAGTTATAACAATTTCCCCAGGCAACTGATGTGTCGCAGGCCATTTAATCAAGAAACCCGGTTCAAAATTTTAAAATTTATTGAAATAATCTACTACAGAAACATAAGTTCCACGAACTCAGGTAAGAATATTTTTTTTCTATTGTGTTTTGCTAACTCGTTTTATATTAGTGCTAAAGAAGGTCGGAATTCTTAAACACTGTTTTCAAAGCACAATCATAAGTTTTTTAAGATTTTTTTAAAGAAATTTTAAAAAATCAACGATTGAACTTTAAGGTTTTATTAAGAACATATTCGAGATTAAAAATCACAAAAATTGTAGGGTTAATTTTCTAAAATTAAATTAATAATATTTTTAGATCTAGACAACTAATATCAAGAAGTTCCATCAATATCCGCTCAGGAATATCTGTTATATTTATATGTTTATAAAAAAATTAAAATCTCAAATTTGACATCTGACCTAACACAGGGGCAATTTAATGTATTTATATTTTGCCCTAAATTTCAGAATTGAAGTATTTAATCTTGTGTTGTTATATTCCGGCTAAAATCATGTGAAATTAAAAGAAGAAAAAAAAATTTCCTAAAAGCTAAATAAATGCCAAAAATTGCTGTTTTCTCGAAATCCGCTCAAATAAAATCTCTGCCGCAGCCGAATTAAAAAACGAAATCCTACAATTTTTGTAGTTTTTAATCTCTAATATGTTCTTAATAAAACTTAAAGTTTAATCGTTGATTTTTTCAAATTTCTTCAAAAAATTTTAAAAAATTTAAAATTGTAGATTTGAAAACAGTGTTTAAGAATTCCGACCTACTTTAGCACTAATTTAAAACGAGTTAGCAAAACATAATAGAAAAAACTAATTCTTATCTGAGTTCGTGAAACTTATAGAATAAAAAAATGTTTCTGTAGTAGATTATTTCATTAATTTTAAAATTTGGACCCGAATTTCTTGATTAAATGGCCTGCGACACATCAGTTGCCTGGGGAAATTGTTATAACTCGGCTGATTTTTAACCAATTTAAGTTTTTATTGCTTTATTACAAAGAGAATTCACTCTAAATTACGATTCTTTAGTGTTTTTAATTCGAATTAGTTTTAAAATATCAATGTTTTCGAGAAACTACACAAAAATTCATATTTTTCCCTTGTAATCCGTGTTCCAAACTTCAGGGCCGATGCGGCACGTCTTCCCGATGTCCGATTATCCTAATTTTTAGGGGGACGTAGTTTTACACCCAAATAAAATGGTTAAAAACTCCAAAAAAATTTTTTGGAGCACCCTAGTGTGCACACTTCAGAAGCTTGGCAACGACTAGAGCTATACGAAAAATTAACTCACAGCAATGAACACCGAACAAATTAAATGAGAAAGAATAAATGATGTTCGTCGATACGACGAAGAAAGAGCATCTTGGGTTAAAAAAAAAACTCAAAAATTAATTTAATTAATTTTTTTTTTTAATAATTAATTTTGTTATTTTAATTCATTTTTGTACACAATTGTATAAAAAAGCACCTAAGTTCCCAGCAAAACCTTGGTAATATATGGGTACTACTATGCATATTACCTGGTAATATATAAACCGCTAACCCTTGCATTACTTGTAATACGAAATTCATACGTTTGAATGTTTTATTGGTATAAATAATTCGTTTTTATAGAAAATTTCAGAAATTCTATTTTTTGTTAAAAATCCGTGAATTTGAAATTGATATTCGGTTTAAAAATTAAAATTTAAACAAAATGTTTTTAAAAACTCCTTACACGTAAGTTCAGAATAACATGTTACTAGGTAAGGAGTTACCTCGATGGACATGCCCTTGTTAAAATAATAGCTTTGGTAATAGAAAAGTAGTAAGTTACCCGCTTCATTACAAAATGCTTATTTTTATAACCAAAACATATAAAAAAAAATTCAAAAATTTTTGGTTAAAAATATGTAATTTTTAATTTAATAGTCAATATAAAACAAATTGAAATTTTAAGAAAAAAATCGTGTGATTTTACGGTATTTTGTAACCTAAAGGTAATAGGAAAGCGTAACATGTAAGTTCAGAATACCATATTACTAGGTAAGGAGTTACCTCGGTGGACATACCCTTGTTAAAATAATAGCTTTGGTAATGGAAAAGTAAGAGGTTACCTACCCTTATTTCTTCTTACCAAAGTCATTACCGGGTAATAGAAAGTTTTGCTGGGTTAATCCATTAAAATTAGTTTGCCCCTACAAAAATTGTATGTACCTGCGCATTTTTTTATTTATGCAGTATAATGGGAGTGAACAAATATAGGTATATTTCAAAATAGAAGTCCGCGTTTAATCGAAATTTATGACGCGTAATTCGAAAATAAAATAGAAATAAATAGGGCAGCGACTATTATGCATAAAAAATATAAAAATATGTACTAAAAATATGCACTGAAAAGTGCCCAGCAAAATCTTTCATTACCAAATAAGTGGTTATATAATAGAAATTCATAGCTCCGCACAACTTATTTTTTGGCGTCTAAACTCATTATATTTGTTTGGCGTGGTCGTTTTTATAAGTAGTCACGCTTACCCGCTCGCTTACGAAAAAATGAGAAATAAGTAGTTATGAGATTTTAAATAATTAGTGGTTACACATATGCTTACAAAAAGCTTAATTATAAGTGGTTATCCGATTGCTTACTTGATTCTTAAAAATAAGGAGTTAAGCAAATACTATTAGCTTAAGAAAATACATTCAGAAAAATTTAAGTTTTTTCTAGAGTGTAATTTTAGGACTCGTCATAAAAATTTAAACATAAAACATATTTACATATAATAAATAAAAATGTATAAAATTTAACTGTGTAAAAAGTACTTATTTAAAATATTACAAGTAAGTCATTATTTTATATTTAAAAACAATGAATACAATAGGCCGTTATTAGGAAGTCATTATTTTATATTATAAAATAATGCAAAAGGTAATGATATATCATTTTTGGTAATACAGATAGTAATGAGGTGTCATTACCAATATTTTGCTGGGTGAATATGTACCAAAATCAAAAATTTATCGATTTCAAAAATTATATTTATTACTGGAAAGCGTCGCTTTAAACTGAAATCCAACATAAAGTTGTTGCAATAGCATCCTTTTTATTCATACAAATTCTTCCTTTAGTTTATTTTTTATTTAAAACATAATTTAAGGGTGGGTGCGAACTGGCTAAATAAAACCTAAACTAAATTCAGGTTTCCAAATTTCTATGAAATTTGAAAAAGTTTTAAAAAAATTTTCAAAGAAATTTTAAACCCTTTTGTCAATTTGTATTTAGTTTAGAATTTATTTAGCCACCTCGCACAGGGCCTTAATAACAAAAAAAAAGAAAAATAAAAATCACTAAATATGCAAAAATTACACTTAAAAGCAAACATATATGGGTGAAATCAAAAAATGTGATAAGTTTTTGGGCCAAATTTGTGCGAACCAAAAAGTGTTAATATTTCGGTTTTTTCTTAATGGAATCAGTAAGTTTAGTCATTATATACTAGGGATGCCAATCGGGATTGATATTTGAAAATCCCGGGATTCGGGATTTTGTATGAAATCTCGGGATCCCGATCTCGGGATCCCGGCATTTTCAGAACTACAAAATTTTTCGGGTTCCCGGGATTTTACGGGATTTGGGGATTTAAATTTTCCTTTATTTGTAAAAATTTGTATGTTATGTAACTAATTTTTTTAGAGAATAAAGCGTTTTATAATTATTTAATAGTTGTTAATTAATAATGTGGTACATTTTATGAATATTGAAACATCTCAGTCAGAAATTGATAGTGGTACAAAAAATCAAGTACCTGCATACCACTGGGTAACCGCGATGTTAAAAATAAATGACTGGCAGAACACTCATTTGGGACGCTTTGCCAGCGTTTGCAAAAATCCTTTTGCCAGTATTTGTTTTACAAAATATCACGGCAGGGCCAAAAAAAGATACATATGAACTTTTTTTAAATTTTATTTTTGAAAATATAATTGCAAACCACCTATTTATTGATTTTGGCAGCGTTTTTCCAAAGTTAAAAATTTTGTTTCTCCAGTACTTTTCCGGCGCTTTTTGAACTGCCGGTCCTCTTGTCTATTGACGTTATCATATTGGAAATGGGAAAGAAATTTTTGTCAGTACCTGTACCACCTGTTAAAATACCTTGCCATTGCTTTCCCGTTTGTATTTTTCTGGCTGGGATAATATATGAAACCTGTCATTAAGTACACTTGCGCCCAGTATTTTGTAAGCAGATTTTAAAACAGATTCGTTGCGATAACCTTACCCACTAAATCGTGTAATTACAGCAACAAAGTTATTAGGTTATCTTTATCAAATGTTTTCATGGAAGAATTCAAACTTACAGTCCCAGGAAAAATTAGGTTTCAGAAATCGAATTTCGCTTGGAAGAATAAATCGATAAAATAAGAAACAAACTTGATTATTCGCATGAATTACTCAAAAACTTAATATTGTTTACCAAAATTTCAAATTTTTCTGCAGTCTTTGCATAGTTTACTCGAATAATCTACTTAATTTATAATTTTACCAATATCTTGGCATCAATTTCTTGTCAATATGAGAAAATTCAAGAAAAAACGTAGGTAATCTAAAATTGCTCACTTTGTTTATTTGCGTTTATATTAATATTAAAAAATAAGAAAATCCCGGGATTTTTGAGAAATAATCCCGGGATTCGGGATTTCCCGTTTGGCATCCCTATTATATACCTAATTGCAAAAAATCTTTTCTACAAGTTGTCGCAATAACTTTTTTTGCACAATTTTAATTTTTTTTGTGGTAACGCAGTTTACATTTCCGCAAGCATAAAGATATAACAAAAAAAATTGCGTACGAATTTTCTTCAATTTATTAGTTTTTCGTATTTGGGTTATCAACATGCTTTCCAATAATATACAATTTGTGTTTATCAAATTAGCGGTTTCGCGAATAAAAATACAATTCACTCCGCGAAAAAATTTTTAATTTTTTTTTTAAACTTTATATTTTTGGTCCTTTTAAATGCTTTTCAAAAATATAAAATTTTTTAAAATCCAATCAGCGGTTGCGAAGTTACAAAATAATATATTAAAAACATAACATTTCGCGATCAAAAAATTCTTAAATTGTGTGAAACAAATTTAATGTGTCAAACTAATGTCAGTAATGGCTAGAAGTATCGATTCCAAACCAATGAAATGCAAAATCAATCGTTTTTCGCTCCAGCAGTTTAGGGTACAACTCTGATAACTTTTTTTGATTTGATCCAAAATTATTAGTTCTATCATTTTTTGACGCATAAATATTAGTTAAATCACCTCTGTTTATGGCTATTTTAAAATATTTTAAACATTTACATACATTTTTTTAAATGCAATCTGATGCAAACAATTTTGGTTACTGAGTTTACAGTAACGGAGTTTACGTTTGGTTACTTTTTTCGTTTTCTTTCAAAAACGCTTTGTCAGAATCTTCTTTCCGAAACAAAATCGTGTGGTGCCTACAATGTAAATCCAAATATGCCATTATTTTTCTCACTCGTTAAAGAGTTTGGTGTAAAAATTAGGAACGGAGTTTACAAAATTTTTTCCAATCTTATTAGACATACTTTTTCATCTCCAGAATGTTTACATGCTGCAGAAAAACTTTAAGTCTGTTATACTAGATGATTATCTACAGTCCAGCGATCATTTGAGTATAAATAAAATTATACTTTTCGCAACATAATTAATAGATAATTCCAAAATTCTGGTGTATGTATTTTTATCAAAAATGATGACGAAAAATCGTTACAGAGTTGAAGTCGTGTTAGAAAAGATATACGAAAAAGTTTGTAAAATGTATTAATTTTTATTAAAAACGTAACTTTTCCTCTTTATAAAAATTCTTACAGTTGGTGTTTAGCTTCATTGACTACTAAAATATAAGCTATTAAAGTTAAAAAACCTTATGAGTTACTGGTCATGGAGTTTAAATTTAGCCTATAAAATTGGTCACAAATTTTATGTAGTAACCAAATATTGGTCAGATTGTTATAAATTTTGTAAAACAGGTGACAATGCGCTGATATATATCGCAATATGTAACTCAAATGTAATCCATGCATTAGAAATAAGCTGGTTATACGGTTTTTATCACATTTTTTGATATCATCCACATATATTTATGTGAGTTATATCGAAATTGGGCTAACAAGCTCAAATCGAGAGTTTATGTATTTTTTCTTATTAATTAAAAAGAGCTAAAATATTTTTAGTACTCTTGGGGTCGAAAAAGTACTCTTCAGACAATTTTTTGATACCGACATGAAAATCTCATTTCCCATCCCTGTGTCCAACACATTCTCATGAGTTACGTGCACTGACAGCAAATGTCAAAGAGTACGATATCTATGCCCAGTCAGAAATCGCCAGTGGTACAAAAAATCAAGCACTGGCATACCACTGGGTAACAACGTTGTTAATAATAAATGACTGGCGGAACACTCATTTGGGACGCTTTGCCAGCGTTTGCAAAAAGCGTTTTGCCAGTATTTGTTTTACAAAAATTTCGGTGGTTTATAAAAAAACCACTGGCAAAGAATGTTCTAAGAGTGATATGCCAAGGTTTGCAACCAGTGGTTATCCAGTGCTACCTAGCCAATGCTACCAGAGGTACAAACACCAATTCACTGGCAGAGCAATGATTTTTTGAATAATAAATACAGCATTTATTTACTTCAAATTACATAACCAAAGCCCTGGGGGCCATATATGATTAATAAAAGCTACTAGAAAAAAATAATTTAAATAAAGATAATAAAAATAAATAATAATAAAAATAAGTAAAAAATACAGTAAAACTATCATATAAAAAAATACTGAAAACATTATCTTGAATAATATAAATATATATTTAAATTAAAATAATACAATCATCAGATTTTCCTAAGTGCAGCGACGCTGACGCTTCGTAAAAAAAGGTTTGTAGTCAGGAGGTTTCGAGTTCAAATTCAAAAATTTTTTTTGAATTTTTTTTAATTTAAAATTTTTTTTGTTCTATAAACTCAATTTCTTTGTTTGTGGAAAAGCTCCTTTAAGACCAACTTTTTTTTTGCTCTCCCAACGCTGGCATATTAGTTCCAAAATAACTATTTGCCAGTGCAAGCTTTTTCGCACAGCCAGTAGTTGTCCAGCGATTATCACTCATTTATGTGTTTAGCTATCAAACATTATTATATGTCTTGTTAGGTCATTGAATGAGAAATTCTCATTGAGTTTGTAATTTAACTTAACAAATATTTCTAGAAATTCTAAACACGTCGCACAGTGCTTTGTCTCATAGGCAAAATTAAAAAAAAATGTATGCGGAACGTTAGTGACTTATACATTTTTTAAGAGGTGACATAATACCATAAATAAATATGAAAGAGGAATTCAGTATCTCCTCTTTTTGTTGACAACAGACGGCGCTAAAGTCAAATAAATTTTGAGCTAAAATAGTTAAACGAAAATCTAATTTTAACTGCTTTACAAAAAAAATTGGCAAAAATTAATTTTTAAAGATAATTCTTTGAAACACGGTGGTTTTGTTATTCACTATATTCGCAGTAAGCAGAAATTATTTTAAGTGAAAATTTTTTATAGAATAATATTTGGTGGCATCGAAAACTTTAGACATTTTTTGACTGGAAAGTTGCTTAAGTTTGGTAGAGTAAAAAATATGGAAGAACGTCTTTTTTTATTTATGATTTTAAGATGTCCTAAAGCTCTTTAATAGAATTTGAAAAAAAAAATTGTTTTTTTAACCGCAAATTAAAAAATTTCCAAACCCTTTTACCTGCGTTTTAACAAAGTTAGAAAGACCCGACTAAAAAAGATGTTATACACTCAAATAAAAAAGTTTGTAAAAAAATTTGTAAACAGTTTAAAATCGCACTATACTATTTTTATACTGATTATTAGTACAATTTTTATTTTTAGTAATCATTTTTGCTATTCTCATATTACAAATTACGGATTTTTTTACTAATTTTCTCTGCTGATTTCAGAAAAACATTTTACTAATTTTTCAAAACCGAGTGCTAAATTTAGCAGAAAAATATACCAATTTAAAAATATTTTTTTTTGATTTTTTACAATTCTTGTTTAGTTTATATTTGTTACTATTGATATATTCTTAGTTTAGAAATAACACCCAGAAAATTTTATTGCATCTCCAATGCATAAAACGGCAATAACTGGAGAACTGTTTGCAATTTTGACTCCAAATGTCAAGTACGATGAAATAATTATACGCTTGTTACAATCGAAGGAAAAAAAAAATTTTTTTAGATTTTACAGTTTTTTTATTTTTTAGTAAAATTTTTTGCCAATTTCAGCAGATTGATTTTAAATTACAGTTTACAGCAATTTACTGAAATTTAGTAGCTGCAACTAATAATTTATACTAATTTCATTGTACTAAAATTATGATATTTAGTAAGTTTTTTAACTGATTTTGGCAAATCGATTTTGAATTGCATTTTACATAAATTTTACTAAAATTTAGTAGCGGCTACTAATTTTTTCTACTAATTTTATTGTACTACAGATCAGCAGACATGTGTTGCTAAAATTAGCAAAAAATACCGCTGGCCTCAAAACAGTTAAATTTCCCGTAATAACAGCAAAAATTTCAGTAGCCATTACAGACTTTTTTGGTTGAGTGTATAATCATATATCACCATATATAAACCCATATATACGTTCATATCTAATTTGATCCGAATATTGTAATATATAAGTATATCAAGCGAGATAAGCATGTTATCTAACCTGATACAATTTGATCTGAAAAATGGGTCTATCTAACTGAATCAAATTATACATAAATACATATAGGCGTGTTCGTTGACTTACTACAAGTTACTACTTTTACTACAGCTGGAAAAATTCAATACAAAAAGTAAACAAAACTTTCCAATTGTAGTAAAAGTAGTAAGAAATTCGAGTAAACGAACACACTGATAATTTGATAAAAATTTTCAAATAAAATTTTAATAAATATTGTTCATACTAATGCCCGACAGAACAGTTTGGCTAACAAAGTGGGTATTGGTCGATCTTTGGTATTTAGAGAAAAATTTTATTGATGGAAAGATGTTTGAAATGAGGATTGAATGCGATTTAGACCGCTTTTAGGAAGCAGATTGTCGTTAAACTTAGAATAACGCAGTTTGTAACTTAAATCCTTCTTTTGAAATGTGGTTTATTTTGTTTTATTTCAATAAAGACCAAAATTTAAAACTAGAAAAAGTTGTTTAGAAAAATTTTTGCTAATAAACTTGGAAATAGCTGACAAAATGAATTTTCAGTTTAACACAACATTACAAAAATTTGTCGGAACAACTTTTTCTAGGTTAGAGTTTTGATCTTATAAAATGTGTGGTTTATAAAATAAAAAAAAATTAACTTTCACAATTAATTTTTTTTGACGGAAAAAATAACTGAACTTAAACCATATTTATTTCATCTTACGTTTGTCTAATTTTTACTTTTAAATTTAAAATAAAAAATAATTCTTTCGACCTTTAATTCCACAATGAAAAAAGAATGTTTTTTTATTTATTTCTTTAAAATTATTTCTATTTTAATAAAAAGTAGTTTGCCATATATTTGAAAAATAGGTGTTAAATTAAACATTAATTTATATGTCAAAGTGCAAAATTCAAAACCAGATCCACAATTTCTAAGTTTTTTTCTTAATTTTTATAGTGCAATTAAACTTTATAAAATTTTGTATAATTAGATATCATGTCGGATATAATTATATATACAATTAATACAAATTTCTATTAATTTTGTTATATATTTTGATATAAGATTGTTTGTAGAAGCCTATACGCCATTATATATATTTATATATAAACTATATCGCAGATCTCTTTATATATGGCCAAATCGAATATGACTATATATAACGCCAAATCAAACATATTTATAAAACCAAAGTGTTAATATGAACCTATATGGTTATATAAAGCCACGCGTACAAACATTTATAATTATATCAAATCATATAAGATTATATGAAAACTTTTTTAGTCGGGGAGCTAAATTTTTAGGTACCACCAAAAATTAAAATAATAATGTTTTAAAAAAAAAAAGAACTTGAAAATTCAAAGACAAACTTCGTTTTTATGTGGTGTAAAAATAAAATAAAAAATTCAAGAAACTTAAAAAAAAAATTTTAAGTAATAACACTTTTTTTTGCAGAAAACCTAAAATTTTATAAAGTTTAGTGAAATTTAAAAAAAATATAAAAAATAACGTCTATTTTTTTTACGATTTAGATAATCCATTAGAATGTATAATTTTCTGTAAAAAAAATTAAAATTGTGAACCGCAAATTTTAAATTTTTAACTTTTTTTACATATCCCAATTTTTCCATTTTATGTAGATATACATATATGTATGTATGTAGATGTATATGCTGTCCCTTAAAATACGATTTGTCGATTTTCATTCATTACACAGCCAAGTTTTCATAGTAGGTTCAAAATTGAAGAATTTAATTTTGTTTTTTTAGAAAACTTTAACCCGTTCTGAATTGCGGCCGCAAATGGCCCATTTTTGAAAAAGAAAATAGCATATCAATTAAAAATTCACAAAATACGAATTTTTTGCAAACACTAGTTTTTTCTTTAACTTGTTCATTAAATATACTTAAAATTATTCAGATACGGAATTTTGGTTTCGCTGGATATCATTAACCCACTTTAACCTAGAACCGAAATGCCCATAAATTTAATAGAAATGCAAAAACTGCCTTTTTTTATTTATTTGTCAAATTTTTTTTTAAATACATAGTTTGGAAATGTCAAAAGCTATTTTTGTAATATAATCAGCGTTGCCATATAGCCAGTTTTAACTGTTTTTTACAGTTTTTTGGTGTGCCTAACAGTTTTCCAGTTTTTTCATGTAAAAACCAGTTTTTTTTTAAATTCATGGATTTTTTACAGTTTTTTCATATTAAGTCGGCACATTTGTTTCATTTACATTTTTAACTAAAATTTAAGAATTAAAATATAAAAGTGCTTATGCATAATAATTTGAAAACCTTATAACGCGTTTATAAAATGAATTTTGTATAAAATATTTGTATTATAAGCCATTTATAAACTTAGAAAGTGATTATGCATATGACCCAAAAATTACAATAAAGCTTTCATATTGTAAAAAATTAGGTACAAATCAAAACATTAATAACGCAGTACAACACATGATTTTGGGACTCAATTCTGAGAATTGCAGTTGACTGCATTGAAAATTTAATGCCATACGATTAATGCAGCCAACTTGACAAAACGAATGATGCAGAAGTTCTTATTTTTGGGGCTACTTTCACGTGCAATTCTCAGAATTGAGCTGAAAAATGTTGTACTGTGTAAATTTAAAAATGCCAATATAATACTACAAAATTTGCTTACTGAAAAAACGAAACATTTTTATAACGAATTTCATCAAAAATTAGCACGGAATGAAATTGGCTAAACCATATCTGATACGTCATAGATCCGACGGACATTTTTTAGCCGACCTTTTCAGATCATTTCTAAATGAAAACAAATTTAAAAATTCATATTTTTCATATTTTATCATCAAAAAAGACCTAAATTGATTTTTTATTTTTTTTAATAAATATTTGCCAATTCTGGATAATAAATTTACTACTATTTTTTCAATTATGATCGAGGACAATTCCAAATAACGTAATTTTTTTAAGGGGTTTTTTAAACACCGGCAAACAATTCCCGACATAACAATACTCAATCCCATGAACGGTAATTTTATGTGGAATGCAAATCTATAAAGAATATTTTGAAGTACAACACTGACCAGTAAAGTATTCTATCCTAAGTCAGGGGTTAATAAAAAAGTTCACATCTCGGAAGGGTGATTCGATGAACTTTTTTTAACTTCAAGTTTGGGCCTAGGAGACCAAAATTCTTAAAAAAAAAGTTTTATTAGAAGGCTGTTCAAAAAGTCGATTACTATAAATGCCAAACGCAATTAAATTATTCCAATCTCGATATTTTGAAAATGGAGACTCTGGGATAATATTTTAGTCCCAGTATACTTCGGGATCCCAGAATTTCTTCTGGTTTTTAAAATTTTTTCGAAAAACAGTTTTTCTATAAAGAAACAGTTTTTTATTACAGTTTTTATAAAAAAATATATGGTAACACTGAATATAATAGTTATTATTAAAGAAAAATAATAAATTGAAAAAATGATAATTCGGGTTTTGTGTGGGGAGCGACTCTTTCCAGGACATTTTATGAAAATTGATTATTTTGTCAAAAATTGTTTTCACTAAATTTTAGCAAGTTACCAATATTTTTGACCATGTGTGTGTCATATGAGAGGTTTTGCTAAAATAAAATAACATTGCACCATAAAAAACTTGTAAAAATTGAGCAATAATACTGCTCGTCTGTGGCGCCCTTAAACTTGATAATGAATGAGAAAAAGGATATATGGGACATAGTCATATCCTTGCACCGAATGAAACAAATTTTGCCACAGAGATAAAAAGTATAATTTTATAAACTATTGTAAGTTTCTAGTGCATTCTGATCTTAAATCTAGCCAAAATATAGTTTTTGAGAAAAAGGATATATGGGAGGTAGTCATGTCCTTTCACCAAATGAAACAAAATTTTCCAAAGAGCTAAAAAGTATTATTTTAGGAACTATTTTAAGTTTTTGGCAGAGACCCAAAATAACTGTTATATTTCTAAAAAAGTCACCACCCAAATTTATTTAATTATAATACTTCAATAATGCACTATATTTTATAAATCATATTGCACAAAAAAATCACAAAGTTCGGCAAAGATTTTAATTTTTTCAATTTTTATATTTTACTCTATAAATTTCTGTTGTTTTTTGATTTTTATTTTAAAACTTTTTATAAAAGTTACAGAATGATTTTTTTGAAAAAATTAATCAATAACTTTTTTATTTGATAATAAAATAAAAATTAAAAATTGAGCTAAATGGAATGCCGGAAGTTGCTGGAATATACATATTTACTCACTTTAAATCACTGTTCAATCTTTTATTAACACTAGTTGACATCATCAGGATATTATAATTGGTGAAGTCATTGGTTCTATGGCTTTTGATTTATATTCTTAATTGTTATTTTTTGAGAAAGAAAAAAAATTACAAAATAACTTTTATTATTTTTGAAAAAATAAAAATCGTGTTTGGATTGTTTTTGTTTGAATTAAAAATAAAAATCAAACAGAGCAAATAAACAGAAAATTAAAAATACTCAAACAAGAAATAATTGTAAAACAATCACTTTTTTGAATAAAAGTTATAACTGTTACGTCCCTGGTTTTTGGTGCATTCTGATCATAAATGTAGCCAAAATATAGTTTTTTAGAAAAAGGATATATGGGAGGTAGTCATATCCTTGCGCCGAATGAAATAAAATTTGCCTAAGAGCTAATAATTTTTAGTTAAAAAAGTATTATTTTACACACTATTTTAAATGTTTAGTGCATTCTGATCATAAATGTAGCCAAAATATAGTTTTTTAGAAAAAGGATATATAGGAGGTAGTCATGTCCTTACACCAAATGAAACAAAATTTGCCAAAGAGCTAAAAAGTAATATTTTACAAACTATTTTAAGCTTTTAGTGCATTCTAATCATAAATGTAGCCAAAATCTTGTTTTTTTAGAAAAAGGATATATGGGTGGTAGTCATGTCCTTGCCCCGAATGAAAAAAATTAACCACTGAGTTAAAGGACCGGCAGTAACCAATTATCGCTTTATTCTGTTTATAATTGTAGCTAAAATTAAAATTTTTAGATTATGGATGTATGGGAGGTAGTCATGTCCTTGCACCGATTTTGCTGAAACTTCGAATTTTTCTTAATTTACATGTTCTGAACCAGCACACTGAATTTCATTCTTCTACGATAACTCCTCTAATTTTGCCGATTTGCTATATGGGGACGAAGCACTGTGCGTCGTCCCCTGACGATTTCCTTAAACATCCCTACGATAAATTTTAACAAACTGTCACCGATCTGGCCCCTTTATATGAAATAGACTGGTCACTTTTACATGGCGTTGTCATAGGAGGGGGAAATTGACCCCTTGTGACATGTCACAAGACAAATCCCAGGAAAGGTCCCTGAATTTTGTTTTTTATGAGAGTTCAGTAACCCTAGTAACTTGAAAATGGTAACTACCCGATCAAAAAAATTCATATATAGTCATATGTAGTAATATCTTGTTATACCCTTCACCACTACGTGGAGAGGGTATTATAAGTTTGTGCTGATGTTTGTAACACCAAAAAATATTGGTCCTAGACCCACCTTATAGTATACCGATTGGCTAAGAATTTTTTTTAATTTCGATTTAACGATGTCCGACTGTCCGTCCGTCTGTCTGTCCATGCATTCTTGTGAACACTCTACAGGTCGCAAATATTAAGATATTTTGATCAAATTTGGTACACCGACTTACGTCGGTCCAAGGACGATGCCTATTGATTTTGATTGAAATCGTTCCATGTTTAGACCTAGTGCCCATATAAAGGTCCCCCCAAAATTGGCTTGGTTACACGCTGCATGTCGCAAATACGAAGATATTTCAATGAAATTTGTTTCGTTGACTCATATGGTCCCAAGGAAAAAGCCTATTGATTCTAGATAGGATCGGTCCATATTTGGACCTATCGCCCATATGGGCTATATTTTCGATTTTCTCTTCTTTTATGATTTTATATAAAATTTTGACACAAGTCTGTTTTAACCCATTCAAATTTCGGATCCAAACAATATTTGGCTTTAAATCAGACTGGTGTAGGGTATTATATAGTCGGCATGCCCGACTTTAACTTTTTTACTCGTTTTATCTTATAATATGTGAATATATACTATGTTGTCATGAATAGCCATATATAATTATATGTTTCTTATGTTGTATCTTATATAAGCATATATTTTTAAATATTGTCTTTTATAAAATTAGATACCAACCATATATGCTATACGTAATGAGATATGACAGATCTATTGTCATATATAATTATAAATGATCACCCGACTAAAAAAGATGTTATATAATCATATATCACCATATATAAACCCTTATATATGTTCATATCTAATTTGATCCGAATATTGGAATATATAATTATATTAAGCGAGATACGCATGTTATCTAACCTGATACAATTTGATCCGAAAAATGGGTCTATCTAATCGCATCAAATTATATATACATAATTACATATATTTTGATGAAAATTTTCAAATAAAATTTTAGTAAATATTGTTGAGATCACTTATTTTCGTTCATATTAAATACTAATGCCCGACAGCACAGTTTGGCTAACAAAGTGGGTATTGGAATTGGATCTTTCGTATTTTGATGCAATACAGAAAAATTTTATTGATGGAAAGATGTTTTAAATGAGGATTGAATGCGATTTAGGCAGTTTTTAGGACGCAGATTGTCGTTAAACTTAGGATATCGCAGTTTGTAACTGAAATCCTTCTTTTGAAATGTGGTTTATTTTATTTTATTTCAAGACCAAAATTCAAAACGACAAAAATTAGTTTTAAAAAATTTTTTGCTAATAAACTTGGAAATAGCTGACAATGGCCGTTTTTTTAATCACTGGATTTATTTTCGGATTTAAGTTATTTTGTTAAAAAATCCACATTTTGATTTTTAATTTTTAAAATTTAATATTTTTATCAAAATCTAACACTTATTCGTTAATATAATGTGAAAGAAAAGCATTAAATTTTGTAGAAATGTAAATACAGGAATTGAATTAAGCTAAATCCAAAATGGATTTATAAAATAAATAAAAAAAAATGTGGATTTTTTAACAAAATAACATAAATCCGAAAATAAATCCAGTGATTAAAAAACACGGCCATTGTCAGCTATTTCCAAGTTTATTAGCAAAAAATTTTTCTAAACAACTTTTTGTCGTTTTGAATTTTGGTATTATATATAAATGCATTTATTATTTTATAAATACATTTTGGATTTAGCTTAATTTAACCAAAATTTATTTATATGAACGCCATTATAGAATGAAGAATTGTAAAAAAAATTGTGTAAAATTTTTTTTCACAACCTCTTTTTTGGTGATTTGGCTACTCTTGTCCGTCCGTCCGTCTGTTTGTATACGGAACACGGTGGAAAAACTTATAACATTAAACACGAAGGTATTTGTTTACATCCGTGTTCCCAGGAAATTTTTTTACAATTGGTTGCCAATCACACTAGTTCTGGAAGTGGTTCCACTAGAACCGATTCCATAGAACTGGTTCCGGAACCCGTTCCATGGATCTTATATGCAAGATATAACTGAAGGAGAATCAGTACTAGAACTAGTTGAAGAAGTTATAGAACCAGTTCCAGAATCTCTTGAACTAGTTCCAGAACTGATTCTAAGGCAACCGGTTCTACTTTGGGTGCTAAAGAAGCGATTGCTTTTTCAAAGAATAGTCGTTGACAGACGAAGGGGTTACAAAGGAAAAGCAGCTTCTTTGGAACAGAACATTTCCCTGGATTAATCTAAATAAAATGATAACAAAAGGAATGTGGCCTGAAAACCCAATCACACCCCAACCCTCCCTTAAATTTTGTATTTATTTATGTTTTTTGTCTTTTAAGAATTAGTAATTTATCTCTAGAGTAATTTATACAAAAAGTAGGGTTGATTTTAAATTTAATTATTTTTTAACCTGCTATTATTAAACATTTTTTTTTAAATCTGGTCTTAATTAATGTGAACAAAAGGAATTTAAAATCAAAACTTGAAAAAATTAATATAACTTTTAAGTAATTCGCGGTTTATTTTTTTAAATTGTACAAAAAAAAACATATTTATTTTAAATTTCGAAATTTTCCGAAAAGATGTAATTAAAAATTCAACTTGTTTTCAAAAATTTTTTGTTTAATTTTTCCCATTTTTTTTTTTTTGGTTTTACTGGGGAAACTTATAAAACTATGCACACAGAAAAAAATTTATAACCTTTAAAAAAACTCATTATTTTAAGTTCCATTACTTTTTGTGTAAAGTTCAGTAAATTGAGAGTAAGCTCAAAATCCTCTATATAAATGATAGAATTGCCCAAAAATACGGGAACGCACAAAATCACTTTTCTAACCCAAAACTTTATTAAAAAAAAATTAAAATGCGTATAGTTTTACTACTGTTTCCAATTATTCGACATAGGCGGTTAACCGGTTATTGCATTATTCGAAAAATTACTAAAATTGATTAACCGGTTATTCGGGTCGGTTATTCGAGAAAATTGGCGATTAATCGATTAATCGTTTAAAGCAAAATTAATGTATTTCCTTAACTTTTTATCAACAAAGACACTAACAGCTTCCTGTTTTTGTTAAATATCAACATGACATATGAACACGATGTATTTAAAAAAAAATCAAATTAAAAAGCACATCTACTCGAGACAGAAATGCTAGAGATAAAACAAAAATCACCTCTAATTAGCTCTATTTTGAATGAGTTTAGCTATTTTGGAGTGTTTTTGCTCCATCCCTAGCAGTTTTCCCTCGCTTGTAAATGTACCTTAAGGTTGAAAGTTTCGGAATCTGAGATTATCTAATTAAAACTTTTCTTATACTAATAGAAAAATTTATTTAAAAATATAGCTGAAGCTAGCAAAAATTAGTTAAAAATGGCAAAAAAAAACTGCTGAAACTAGGAGATTTTTTTTTTCTAAAAATTAGTAAGTTAAAAACAGCATAACCTAAAGGTAGATTTTCCATTTCTTTACGAAATTTTTCTTTAATCTGTAAAACTTTGGATACAAAATTTCTTTAAATGCAAATTTAATCAATACTACAATAAATATAATATTGCATTTAAAAAAATTATTATCCAAAGTTCTCCCTCCTCCTCTGAAGAAATAAAAAAAAGATTTAGTTTGAGTAAAATATTAATTAATTGAAAATATCAATTTACTCTACAAAAATTTGCAAAAAAATTTTATGAATATTAAAGTTAGTAGACTAAGAATATCAGAAGCAATTGTTAAATTTCTCATTTCCGTTTTTAAGGGCCATTGACAATAAACAAAATTATCCAAAGTTTGAGCAAACATACGTACAGGGGTCTTTATTATTCTAGTTTTAATGAAAATTTTCACTAAACTAATAAAGTTTTCTTAACAAAATGAATGGAAAGCTTCATAAAAATTTTCAATGTACGAACTTCAGCGAAACTTCATTGAATCAATGTAAAAATTCATTGAAATCCCTCAGTGTACAGTTACAAATGTCAAATGCTTTAATTTTGTGTTAACTTTAGGTTATTTCGTTATTATTAATGTCATAATTTCAGTGAAACGGTTACGGGTTCCCTTGTATTCTACACCTTTTTCAGTTTTATTTCAGAAAATTCCAAATATATTTCATAATTGTTTAAAAATGTTTTAAAATTCTCCAAAAATATTTTTAAATTGTCCAAAAATATTTTAAAATTGTCCAAATATATTTTAAAACTGCCTAAAAAGGTTTCATAATTGTTTTTAAATTTGTCCAAAAATCATTCAAAATTGTCCAAAAATGTTTTAAAATTGTTCAAAAATTTTTCAAAATTGTCCAAACACTGTTTAAAATTGCATAAAAATGTTTCAAAATTCATTTCAAAATTGTCCAAAATGCATTTTAAAATTTTCAAAATGTATTTCAAAATTATACAAATATATTTTAAAATATGTATTATAAATATATTTTAAAATATTTTATTTGTATTTAAGAAAATTCTATTTGTATTTGAAAATTGTCCAAATACCAAAATTATTCATTTGTATTTAAAAATTTTAAATCTGTATTTCAAAATTGTCAAAATGCATTTCAAATAATTCCATTTGTTTTTCAAAATTCACTAAATGTATTTCAGAAATTTACAAATGAATTTAAAAAGACTCTATTTGTATTCCAAAATTTTCCAAATGTATTTAATAAAATTCTAATTGCATTTCTAATTTTTCGAAATCTATTTCATTTCGTACATGTCTCATAATTCCTATAAAATTTTCATTACGAAAGAGAAAACAGGCATGTTTGTAAAAATGCTTTTAAAATGAAAATATAAATTTCTGAAATACATTTGTAAAAATTTGAAATGCAATTAGAATTTTATTAAATACATTTGGAAAATTTTGGAATACAAATAGTCTTTTGAAATACATTTGGAAATTTCTGAAATACTTTTGGAGAATTTTGATATACAAATGGAATTATTTTAAATGCAATTTTACAATTTTGAAATACAATTACAAATTTTTAAATCCAAGTGAGTAATTTTGAAATGTATTTGGACAAATTTAAAATACAAATAGAATTTTCTTAAATACAAATAAAATGTATTTGTGATTATGTTTCTTGTAATTTTTTAGCCAAAGTTAAGAAAATTATGAAGTTTTGAGAAACAAATAAGGGATAAATTCCATATTAAAATTATAACCGGTTAATCGACCTGTTTTAACCGATTATTCGGATCGAATAATTATTTGAGTTTTGAATTATTTGTTTCGACATTAACCGAAATAGAGGCGATTAATCGAGGAATCGGTTAATCGATTAACCGAATTGGAAACACTAAGTTTTACCCCTAAATTCATAAACGCTTTGTAAAATTACAGGAGGTTTATTGAACAAATTTTGTATGAAAATGACGTTTTGTAAACCTGCTATAACTTTACAAAGCGTTTATGAATTGAGGGGTTAGTCTGAAAATTCACACAGATACACATATTTTTTGCATTTAAAAGTTTTTTTGACTTTGTTCAATTAATTTTTTAGAAATAAGTTTTATTTTGTGTATTTCTTTACTTAATTAAAATTTTAAATTTTCACAATGGTTGTTATTGGGTATCATTGCACCAGCTATCCCTTTTATAATTTTCCGAAGTTAATAGTAAAGAGAGAAGGTAATGGTAGACGGAGGCAGAACATTTTATAAAAATATCTCTAAGAACGCAAAAATATCTGTAGCGGCCTAAAGGTTTTTAAAACTTGTTTAATATTACAACTAAGAATGGCTAATAACCATAAAAGAAAATTTAATTTTTAACGCATTTTCTATGTTCTAAACTAAATTATATATTTCAAGTTTAATTTGATTTCTAGGTGATTTCAATTTTTAAAAATTTTAGGGGGTTATTTTGTAATAAAAACAAAATAACCCACTTAGTTTTTTGTCAATATTTAAAATTTTCTGCAATTCTTTTGTGATATGGAGTATATTTTTTTTTACAAATTTTTTGGCAAGCATGGATTCCGTGCGAATTTTCTGACAAAACTTGGTAGAAGGATAGGTAGATGCGTCCCCAAGTAAAAAAAATTGATATGGAGCCATATGAAGTTATATTTAATTATATATAATCTTTTATGTAATTAGATATAATTATATCCGAAAAATGAGAACGTCTTATTGTATCATATTGTATCGAATTGTATACAATTGTATACAATTTGGTACAATTTGATACAATTTTATGCAATTCGATACAATTGTATCCGAATTTTGTCCTCATCCAATTACATCAAATTATATCTTTTTGTATAAAATTATATAAAATGTTATAAAAGTGGACATATTTTGATACAATTATATCTAAATATTAACCTTATACTTTTTATCATATTATATAGGACCATATCTAACAATATACATACAAAAATAATTTTTTTAAATAAAAAAAAATTTTTCAATTACTTGTAATTGTAATTGTTCTTTTTTGAATTGCAATTACAAATAATCGGCCTGATTACGAGTGTCGAATTTGTAGTCGAAATGTTCGACTCCATATAAAATGATTTTGTATATAATGGAAATTATAAAGAAATGAAACTCTGATGCTGGATTTTTTTTAAATCTGAGTGCTATATATGGTAAATCCAATTGGAAAATTGTTCAAAAGTTGCGTTTTTAGTGAATTTTCAGCAAATTCGACTTAGTTTCGACTACGAATACGACACTCGTAATAAGGCCGAATATGTAATTATAGATGAGTTTTTTTTTCAATTACAATTACATGTAATTGTGTAATTGCATGTGTAATTCATTACAAAATGTAAAGATTAACCCCAGGCCTGCTAGAGATCTTATAATTTCGATAAATCTTCCATTACTTTTATCCAGATGATATACAACCAAGATATAAGAAATCAGTCAAGTGTACGTTATAGTATAGAGAATTTCGTATTAAATCTTCAGTGTTGTTAATGTTATGGGTGCGGTGCGTAAGCCATTTTTGACTCATGCTCAAAAAAAAACCAAAAAAAAAAAACAAATTACTCACGCACGAGTGATTATATTAACTTACTTATTAAACTTACAATCAGAAAATTCTCACGCAAAACATTAAAAATTACTAAAAACATATGATGCAAAAAATAAACTCACACACGAATCAATCACGGGTTATTCTTACTCATGCTCACGCACGAATCACTTAAGTATAGTAATTATTACTCACGATCACGTGTGAATAACGTGACTCACGAACATTTCGTGTCACGCGCCAATCCCTAGCAATTACTAAATCTAAAACTAGTTCAAAATCATCGATAACATGGAACCAAATATAATACAATACGGTTTTATATGGACCTTATATACTTTTATATAAAATCACTTTGAAAAAATTGCCTATGTGGGATGATATATAATTATAGATGATTTTATAAAGAACGTTATAAGTTATATATGGGTTCATATTCGTCAATATATAATCATAACTAACACAAATTATAAAAGATTTCTTATATGGATCCACATAGTTTTATATTATTATGTATAGTGCCATACTAAATTATATATAAACGTACATGTAATTATGTCTTTTATATGTTACTTTATGTACTTATATATAGCACATACATATATATGTAGGCCAATATGTAATAATATAAAATCACATATGTCTCCATATTAAAACCTTTGAGGAAAAGGATATCTGCTTGAATTTAAAAGCATATGTGGCCATATGTAACTATAAGTAACTATATGCAATTACATAAAATAATATATGATTATATCAAAACATTTTTACTCGGGTCTTTAAAGATATGTTGGTAAAAAATGGGTTAAACAATTTAAATACTGTGTCTCATAGTTTTGTTACTTGATTTTAATAGTGAAATTTTAACACTTTTTGGACAAATTCTTAATTTATTTTTCCGGTTTCCTCTTTCGACATTAGTTTTAAAAGGTTTTATTACAATTTTATAGATTATCGGAAAGGTTAAATATTAAAAGTAAATTATATCATTACTATTTTGATTTCCAATGGAGAGCGCCATTTCAATTTGATCTTAGACTAATTTCAAAGCACAACAATAATTTCAAGCCCGATGGTTCCAACGCGAAATGAAAGTAAAATTCAAAACAAAAAACAAAAAGTTTGCTTACTTCAGTACAACTAAAAAACAAAAAAATTAACTTTATACGAATAAAAACTAAATTGTTTTTCTAATAAAATCTAAATTTTAAACTTTTTTTAATTAGGAGCGACTGGAGCAAGACCAAACATGCAATTCGTCGATTCGACGAAGAAAGTACTTTGAGGTATAAAAATAAAAGGGTTAAAAATAAATTTGATTTATTCAGAGTAGATTTAATTTTGTATTTGAAATTATTGTTAAATTAAAGTATTAAATGCAAGTTTATTTTTTATAGGTATATTAATGACTAAAATTGATTCGCGAATCATAGAAATACAATTTTAATTCGAGAATCAAAAAATAAAATAATAATTCGCGCGACTCAAATAAATCCAGACATAATTCGAGAATCAAAAACAAATTTTATTGGTTCTTTTTTAAAAATTAAATTACTACTGATGATTGAATTAATTTTAAAGGTCTGGTCCCCAGCAAACATCGCAATATGAAGACGATTCCCCATCGTATTGCCTGTATGAAAAATTTTATTGCGGCAACAATCATCTTCGTATTTGGAATATACCCCATTTGTTAAAAAACTTTTCCCGAATGCAATGCTTCACAGCAATATGAAAGCAATTGTTCTAGAAGATAAATTGGCGATATCACTAAATTATCATCTGGTCGATAAAAAAAAGTAGCGTATATATCGCCAAAATATCATCTGGAAGTTAAAAATATGATATCGCCTGACAACTATTCATAAGATAAAAGTACGTTTTTTATTTTATAATTTTTTGTTATAAACATTTTCACTTTTAATCCACCAATATTAATCTCCATTTTCATATATCCATCACTCTTTCGTGGATTTGAATTTGTTTTGCGGATAGCTTTAATGAAATAAACAACAGCACTCAAATTGACAACATGATAAATGTTTTTAATAATGTAGTAAAAATGGGAATAGATGAAAGTGTGCCCAAACGTAGAATTGCACCAACCTCTAAACCAGGGCTGCCAGATGATTTTGATGAAAAATCGGCACTTTTTCCCAAAAAAATCGGCATTTTCGGCACTTTGATTTTAAAAAATCGGCACTTTCAAAAATACTCATTTATGTAATATTTAGGTTACTTTACATAAAAAAATATGTGAAAAATACATTTCGTGTAAAATAGTATGTTGTAAGTTTAACAATTAAATAAAAATAAAGGCTTAAGATATAAAAGAAATGATAATAAAAAAAATGTTATAATTTTATGAATATTTTTATGATACATATTCGGATATTATCTGACCAATACTATGTACATAAATTAATTTTACAGCTTTTAAAAATAGTTCTTCTCCGAACTTAAGGTACCCGTCACCTTGAAATATTATGCAAATATCGGCCCTTTTTTTAATCACTGGATTTATTTTATTTCGTTTAAATATTCACATTTTGTTTTTAATTTTCAAAATTTAATATATTTATCAAAATCTAATACTTATTCGCTAATATATTGTGAAAGAAAATCATTAAATTTTGTAAAAATGTAAACACCGGGATTGAATTAAACTAAATACAAAATAGATTTATAAATAAAATAAATCCGTTTTGGATTTAGCTTAATTTAATTTCAGAAATTGCGAATAAGTGTAGAATTTGGATAAAAATATTAAATTTTGAAAATTAAAAAACAAAATTTGGATTTTCTAATAAAAGCTGGGTTTTCGAGTTAATTATATCCGTTAGCTTATAAAAAACTTAAAGTGCATAGAAACGCGTTTAAGACGAAAACTAACACATTACACGGTAACTTTCAACACGGATAATTATCAACGCTGAAAACTCAACGTTTATGCATTAAATAAATAAATCTAATAATAAATCCAGTGATTAAAATTACTAGGGCTCGTATATTCATGCATTTATAATCGTGTTTTATGAACATAAGATGTACAGTGGTGGAAAATATAATAGAAACGATTCAAGTTTTTTCTAATTTTATTCTCGTTGCCTTTATTTTTAAAAATCAAAATAGTGGCTAAATTTGCCCCCAAAAGCGAGAAGATGGTTCAGAAAATTGTACAGAATTTTAACGAAATGTTTGTTTTTTCTATTTTTTCACTTATTTTAAGTGGGCGTAGCTTTAAACGAAAAATTAGCCATATCGACCTTTTATCAAATTACATAGTAAAATTTAGAGAGTACTGATCGGTTCTATACAATCTGTATATTTTTGGAAATCCTATAAAATTTCTTGAAGTCTTGCATTATTCTAAATTCTTTTTCAGCTAACGATAACAAACATGAATTTACATCAGAGGTCGGCAAGGCTAATGCCCGTGGGCGCTCTCTCACACCTACATAAGCTCACACATAGAACAAAAAAATAATCAGTCGCATACAAGATTTCAATGTTTGCCAGATTTTTTACACTCTGCATAATGTTTATTGATACATTTTTTTGGTAATTTATTTTTAAGTTTTTTTGTTTTTATTTTTTTTTGTGTTGTTCTTTTTTGATATTTGTTTTCGTAGTTGTTGTTTGCTTTTAAATTTTTATTTTATATTCCCATTATAAACATTTAAATTTTCGAATTATTATACAAAAGTTCTTTGTCAGTGCATTAAGAGTGAGAGGCTGCAACTCACTCATACAAGCACAAAATAAGGTTGTATATGTTTGCCGATCCCTGATTTACATGAACTTTCGAAATGTCAAAGATGGAATTATTTTCTTATTTATTAATGCATTGTAAATCACCAAAAATTAAAATTTCGTGTTTTTGAGTTTGAACAAATAATCGGCATTTTTCGACCAAAAATCGGCATTTTGCCAATTTTTTATTAAAAAAAATCGGCAATTCTGGCAGCCCTGCTCTAAACCAGGGATCGGCAAACGCATACAACCTTAATTTTGTGCTTGTATGGGTGAGATGTAACTTTCCCTCTCTCAATGCACTGAAAGAAATTTCTGTATAATTTTCTCATACTTATTTATGTGCAATTAGAATATAAAAATAAAACAGAACAAAATAGAAAATATTTTAAAAATGAGATTTTGAAAGAAAAACTCGTTTTAGAATTATTGGCAAAGTTGAAGTTAAAAATTTTAATTTTATTGTGCTATTCAGCATGGCGATAAAGGTATATGTAATTAAACTCGGTTCATAGATGTCGAAACACAACGATTGTCCTTTTTTCAACAAAAATAACCTATTTTCGTTTACCGAAAAAATTTCGGTAAACGAGAAATCGAATTCCCATTCTTCGTCAAACATTTCGTTCAGTGTAACGCTAGCAACATGCGTCGACACAACCTCATCGAACGATTGCTCAAGCGAGACTGAATAAATTTGTTTGTTTTTATTCAATGTGTGAGCGTATGTAGGTGTGAGTGAGTTGCACGCGTGCTTAGAAATGCCGATCTCTGCTCTAAACCCTTACCAAACAATATAAAAATTATGATACAATTAAGGAACGTATTTAAAAGAAACTGGAAGCGTTACAGAGATGTTAATGATAATCGAGCTATGACACGTTTAAATAAAAATATTACGAATGAAATAAAACACTTCAGAAACCAAACTTGGAATCAGAGATGGGCTAAAATCATTACCATTACATTTTCATTACCATTACTTGATGTAATGGTAATGGAGCTCTTTTTATCATTACCATTTTTTAACGCAATGGTAATGTTTTTTTTTGCATTACCATTGCGTTAAAAATTGGTAATGAATATTTTTTTTTAATTTTCATTTGTTTTGAAAATTAAAATGAACCTTTTTTTAATTTTCATTACTTTTACCTAATGTTTACATAGTAATGAAACATCCATTTGTTTTTCATTACTTGCCGTTTTATCGAAGTTTTTTATTTTAATAATATGAGCTTTACAAATTACTAAAAGCATTTTTTAGTTCATAATCCGAGGCCTATGGTATCCAAGTTTTGGTGGCTAGTTGCAAAAAAAAAATCGCGAAAAAAAATTGCAAAAAGGAAAATTCTTGCATCAATATATTTGTTTGCAGAGCATAAATAGCTGATTAAGTTTTTTAATTCAATTCTAGTACCATAGTCTTTTTTCGCGATCTGGTTTTTTTTTAATTTATAATCTAAGGATTATAATATTCATTTCGTACAACAAAGTTTAGTGGCTAGTTGAAAAAAAAATCGCGAAAAAATATCGCAAAAAAAAAATTCCTTCTTCAATATATTCAATTCTTACATCAATATATTTGTTTGCAGAATGTAAATCGCTGATTAAGTGTTTTAATTCAATTCTTTTACCATAAAGTCTTTTTTCGCGTCACGCCATTATTTTGGAGTTCTTTAAGTGCGGTTTTTTAAAATTTATATTCTAGTGACTATAACATCCGTTTCATAGAACAAAGTTCGGGATCTAGTTAAAAAAAACCGCGAAAAAAAAATTTCCAAAAAGAAAAATTCTTACATCAATATATATTTGTTTGCATAATGTAAATCGCTGATTAAGTGTTTTAATTCAATTCTTTTACTCTAAATTCTTTTTTCGCGTTCCGCCATTATTTTGGAGTTTTTTAAGTGCGGTTTCTTAAAATTTATATTCTAGTGACTATAATACCCGTTTCATACAACAAAGTTTGGGAACTAGTTAAAAAAATAACCGCGAAAAAAATCGCGATAAAAAATTTCCAAAAAGGAAAATTCTTACATCAATATATTTGTTTGCAGAATGTAAATCGCTGATTAAGTGTTTTAATTCAATTCTTTTACCATAAACTCTTTTTTCGCGTTCCGCCATTATTTTGGAGTTTTTTAAGTGCAGTTTCTTAAAATTTATATTCTAGTGACTATAATACCCGTTTCATACAACAAAGTTTGGGAGCTAGTTAAAAAAAAACGAGAAAAAAATTGCGAAAAAAAATTTCCAAAAAGGAAAATTTTTACATAAATATATTTGTTTGCATAATGTAAATCGCTGATTAAGTGTTTAATTCAATTCTTTTACCATAAAGTCTTTTTTCGCGTTCCGCCATTATTTTGGAGTTTTTTAAGTGCGGTTTCTTAAAATTTATATTCTAATGACTATAATACCCGTTTCATACAACAAAGTTTGGAAGCTAGTTAAAAAAAAAAAAAAAAAGTTTGGTGGTTAGTTGCAAAAAAAAAATCGCGATAAAAGGAAACTTTTTAAGGAGAAGCTTATTAATTTTATCGATGCAAACAATATACTTCCATCGCAACAATTCGGGTTCCGAAGTGAACATAATACGTCTCAACTACTGTTTCCAATTATTCGACATAGGCGGTTAACCGGTTATTGCATTATTCGAAAAATCACTAAAATTGATTAACCGGTTATTCGGGTCGGTTATTCGAGAAAATTGGCGATTAATCGATTAATCGTTTAAAGCAAAATTAATGTATTTCCTTAACTTTTTATCAACAAAGACACTAACAGCTTCCTGTTTTTGTTAAATATCAATATGACATATGAACACGATGTATTTAAAAAAAAATTCAAATTAAAAAGAACATCTACACAAGAGAGAAATGCTAGAGATAAAACAAAAATCACTCCTAATTAGCTCTATTTTGAATGAGTTTAGCTATTTTGTAGTGTTTTTTGCTCCATCTCTAGCAGTTTTCTCTCGCGTGTACCTTAAGGTTGAAAGTTTCGGAATCTGAGATTATCTAAATTGAAACATTTCTTATAATAATAGATTTTTTTCTAAAAATTAGTAAGTTAAAAATAGCATAACCTAAAGGTAAATTTTCTATTTCTTTACGAAATTTTTTTTTTAATCTGTAAAACTTTGGATACAAAATTTCTTCAAATGCAAATTTAATGAATACTACAATAAATTTAATATTGCATTTAAAAAAATTATTGTCCAAACTTCTTCCTCCTCCTCTGAAGAAATAAAAAAAAAGATTTAGTTCCATTTGAGAAAAATATTAATTAATTCAAAATATCAATTTACTCTACAAAAATTTGCAAAAAAAAAATTTTCTGAATAGTTAGCAGAGTTAGTAGACTAAAGAATATCATAAACAGTTGTTAAATTTCTCAGTCTTTTTTCCGTTTTTAAGGGCCATTGACAATAAACAAAATTATCCAAAGTTTGAGCTAACATACGCACAGGGATCTTTATTATTCCAGTTTTAATGCAAATTTCCACTAAACTAATGAAGTTTTCTTAACAAAATGAATGGAAAGCTTCATAAAAATTTTCAATGTACGAACTTCAGCGAAACTTTATTGAATCAATGTAAAAATGCATAAATAGAATGCAGACATTTCTCTCAGTGTACAGTTACAAATTCCATTTAATTTTGATTTTTTAGCTTTAATTTTGTGTTAACTTTAGGTTATTTCGTTATTATTAATGTCACAAATGCGAATAAAAATTTAATTTCAGTGAAACTGTTACGGGTTCCCTTGTATTCTACACCTCTTTCAGTTTTATTTCAGAAAATTCCAAATATATTTCATAATTGTTTAAAAATGTTTTAAAATTCTCCAAAAATGTTTTTAAATTGTCCAAAAATGTTTTAAAATTGTCCAAATATATTCTAAAATGGCCTAAAAAGGTTTCAAAATTGTCTGAAATGTTTCAAAATTATCCAAATTTTTTTAAAATTTTTCCAAAAATGTTTTAAATTTGTCCAAAAATCATTCAAAATTGTCCAAAAATGTTTTAAAATTTTTCAAAATTGTCCAATCACTGTTTAAAATTGTATAAAAACGTTTCAAAATTCATTTCAAAATTGTTCAAAATGAATTTTAAAATTTTCAAAATGTATTTCAAAATTATACAAATATATCAATCACATCGAACTAGAGGCTGAATAATATCTGCCCACACTAATTATACAAATATATTTTAAAATATGTATTACAAATATATTTTAAAATAGTTTATTTGTATTTAAGAAAATTCTATTTGTATTTGAAAACTGTCCAAATACATTTCAAAATCATTCATTTGTATTTAAAAATTTTAAATCTGAATTTCAAAATTGTCAAAATGCATTTCAAATAATTCCATTTGTATTTCAAAATTTTCTAAATGTATTTCAGAAATTTCCAAATGAATTTAAAAAGACTCTATTTGTATTCCAAAATTTTCCAAATGTATTTAATAAAATTCTAATTGCATTTCAAATTTTTCGAAATCTATTTCAGAAATTTATATTTTTATTTTATAAGCATATTTACTAACGTACATGTCTTATAATTCCTATAAAATTTTCATTACGAAAGAGAAAACAGGCGTTTGTAAAAATGCTTTTAAAATAAAATAGAAATTTCTGAAATACATTTAGAAAAATTTGAAATGCAATTAGAATTTTATTAAATACATTTGGAAAATTTTGGAATACAAATAGAGTCTTTTGAAATACATTTGGAAATTTCTGAAATACATTTGGAGAATTTTGAAATACAAATGGAATTATTTTAAATGTAATTTTACAATTTTGAAATACAGATTAAAAAATTTTTAAATATATGTGAATAATTTTGAAATATATTTGGACAAATTTAAAATACAAATAGAATTTTCTTAAATACAAATAAAATATATTTGTGTTTATGTTTCTTGTAATTTTTGAGCCAAAGTTAAGAAAATTAAGAAGTTTTGAGAAAAAAATAAGGGATAAATTCCATATTAAAATTGTAACCGGTTAATCGACCTGTTTTAACCGATTATTCGGATCGAATAATTATTTGAGTTTTGAATTATTTGTTTCGACATTAACCGAAATAGAGGCGATTAATCGAGGAATCGGTTAATCGATTAACCGAATTGGAAACACTAGTCTCAACCCCTACTAAAAATCAGAAAATTAGTTAAAAATAATTTTCAAAACGGCAAATCAACTGGAATGATTTTGTGAGACATAAAAGCTGCGTTTGACTCCGTTTGGCATAATGGACTTATTTTTAAATTGAAAAAATTCAACTTTCCAATTGAACACATAAAAATTACTCAAAACTTTCTTCAAAAAAGATCGTTCAGCATTTACTTGGGTAAAACCTATTCATAACAAGTTAATATCATTGCAGGATGTCCACAAGTTTCTTGCCTGTCGCCAGTTCTTTACAATATCTTTACTGCTGACATTCCAACATTTTCCAATTGCATTACGTCTATATTTGCAGATGATACATTAATTCTTAGTTCTGATGTTTATTCAGCTGATATTATTACAAACTTGCAGTCTGCTCTTACTGGGTTGAGTAATTATTTTGATAAATGGAAGATTTTGGTTAACCCTGAAAAAACGCAGGCAATTTATTTTACAAGAAAACGTAAGTCTTGTTTTATACCCCAGAGTTTACCTCGTTTCATGAGCCATGATATTCCATGGGAAAACAACGTCAAATACTTGGGCGTAATGCTTGATACAAAGCTTAATTTTAATAATCATATTCTCTATGTAGTGGACAAAATTAACAAAATTATTATAATAATGTACCCAATTATAAACAGAAAGTCGGAAATGAACATAGACAATAAAAAACTCATCATCAAATCTATATTCCACCCCATAATGTTTTACTGTGCTCCAGTTTGGTACACGTCTGCAAAATGTCATATAAAACGAGTAAAAAGCTTAAAGTCGGACATGCCGACTATACAATAACCAATAATACACCAGTCTGGTTAACAGCCAACTAATGTTTGGATCCGAAATTCGAATGGGTTAAAATGGGACTTGTTTCAAAATTTTCTATAATGTGAGTCAGCGAACCAAATTTCATTAAAATATCTTAATTATTGCGACCTGCAGTTTGTAACAAAGCCAATTTTGGGGGGACCCTTATATGGGCACTAGGTCTAAACATGGACCGGTGTTAACCAAAATCAATAGGCTTCGTCTTTGGGCTGATATAGGTCGGTATCCCAAATTTCATCAAAATATCTTAATATTTGCGACCTGCAGCGTATAAACAATATAATTTTGAGGGGACCCTTATATGGGCCTAGGTCTAAACATGGACCGATGTTCACCAAAATCAATAGGCTTCGTCCTTGGGCCAAGATAGGTCTGTGTACCAAATTTCATCAAAATATCTTAATATTTGCGACCTGCTGTGTATAAACAGTATAATTTTGGGGGGACCCTTATATGGGCACTAGGTCTAAACATGGACCGCTGTTAACTAAAATCAATAGGCTTCGTCCTTGGGCTGATATAGGTCTGTGTACCAAATTTCATCAAAATATCTTAATATTTGCGAACTGCAGCGTATAAACAATATAATTTTGGGAGGATCCTTATATGGGCACTAGGTCTAAACATGGACCGATTTTAACCAAAATCAATAGGCTTCGACCTTGGGCCGACATAAGTCGGTGTACCAAGTTTCATCAAAATATCTTAATATTTGCGACCTGAAGAGTGCGCACAAGAATGCATGGACAGACAGACGGACAGACGGACATCGTTAAATCGAAATAAAAACGAGTAAAAAGGTTAAAGTCGGGCATGCCGACTATACAATACCCTACAGCAGTCTGGGTAAAAGCCAACTAATGTTTGGATCCGAAATTCGAATGGATTAAAATGGGGCTTGTGTCAAAATTTTCTATAATGTGAGTCGGCGCACCAAATTTCATTAAAATATCTTAATATTTGCGATCTGCAGTTTGTAACCAAGCCAATTTTAGGGGGACCCTTATTTGGCACTAGGTCTAAACATGGACCGATGTTCACCAAAATCAATAGGCTTCGTCCTTGGGCAAAATAGGTCTGTGTACCAAATTTCATCAAAATATCTTAATAATTGCGACCTGCAGTTTGTAACCAAGCCAATTTTGGTAGGACCCTTATATGGGCACTAGGTCTAAACATGGACCGGTGTTAACCAAATTCAATAGGCTTCGTCCTTGGGCCGACATAAGTGGGTGTACCAAATTTAATCAAAATATCTTAATATTTGCGACCTGCAGCGTATAAACAATATAATTTTGGTAGGACCCTTATATGGGCACTAGGTCTAAACATGGACCGATGTTCACCAAAATCAATAGTCGTCGTCCTTGGGCCGACATACATAGTCTCGCTTCGGGACGAGAATTTTGTACTTTCGTATATGAACTGTCTGATTCTCGTCCCGTTGATTTTTTGTACCTTATGTAATGTCTCGGTTTGAGCAAGAAAGTTATCATTTTCTTATTGCGGACAACTAAGAGTAGAGTGATGTTTACGAAACAATTGTATTGTCTATCATGAAAATGATCAACCCTTTTTGAAACAACAAATAAAATCTAATATGACAATATCATATTAGAATTTGGACTTGAGGTGGAAGAATATTCTAACTAAATATATGAAAATATAGAAAGTCCGAAAAAACAATTTTTGTATTTTTAATGCAAAAATTAAGATAATTGTTGAATATATTTCTATGTAACTTTGTACTGTTTTAGTAGGTCAGTTTCCGGATAATTTTTTATAATGGTTTCTAGTTCATCGACAGCGGCTACACGCGACAGCACAAAAATGTGGCTAATCCGACAGGTATGACCAGAGCTATGCAAAACCAAACTTCCTTCAAAAACGGAGGTATTAAGTTTAGTTTTTTACTATAAAATCTGCCGCAAGCTAAATAACTACGTATTCCATTCGGTTATTTTTGAAATAAATCTTTTTAAATATGTATTTTAGACTGGTCAAAAAAAATAGTTGGAATTTTCACGCACCACAACCCTAAAAATATGACACTTTGAAAAAAAGAATGTGCTCTGATAAAAAAAATCACACCAAATAAGGTTTGCTTAGAGGTAGCACATCGCAATTGAAGTTTCGAGGTTGTACTTGTTCTATTATTTTTAATTAATTAAAAATAATGGAAAAAATGAGAAAAATTAAATATAATTATTACGATCGCGACATATTTAATCTAATATATTTTTAGGTGTAGGTACATTACGAATATGAAATCAAAATTGAAATCGGAGTCGCGGATTTCGCGAAATTTGAAAATTGCATACAAAAAATGTTCAACTTTGATCAGTATGTTTTCTTATATTTACGATATTGAAAATTTTTTTTTGCATTAATATCCCAGCAAAAAATACTGCTTGCTTGGAAGCAGGTTCGTCAGGGAAAGAAAATAGTGTAGCGCTTGCATTGGCGTACCTAGACCATTTTTCTGGGGTGGGCAAGGGACCCCATAAAGGTTCGACTGTTTACTTGTCCATTCTCAGACTCTTTAATCTTAAAAAACACTTTCAAAATTATGCTTAAAATTTTTTTCATACGAAAAAAAAAAATTTAAAATGACTCCCCGACATTCGAATTTTTGTTACCACAATATATTGAAATTTCATCAAAATAATAGTGTTTAGGTTAAAATAAATTCTTTGTTAGGTATTAACTAATTATTCGTTTAGAAAACAATTAAATCTAAGATATTTATCTTACCAAACAAGATTCTGCAATATTTTTCTATTAAGAATCCTTTTCCACTTTCATATCAAATGCCTTCAGATGCTTATTGAACAACACTGTGATTCTAATAATTTTTCTTAAAGAAAACCTTTTAGGGCCAGTTTCATATTTCGTAAATAAGAATTTTTCAACCAACAAACTGGCCCTTTCAACAAATTATCTTTCTAGGAAATCAGTAGACATTTTTCCAACCAAAAACACAGGATTCATTCATAATAAAAAAATAATATTGTGATAATTTTTGCCATCAAAATCACAGATACATATTAGAATTATAGGTAGAATTTTTTAAATTCTGGGGTGGGCAAAAAGTAGTCTAGGGTGGGCTTTGCCCACCCCAGACCGGCCTAAGTCCGCCAATGAGCGCTTGCATTATTGCTGATATAAGGCATGATTTTTGTTCGAGATAGTTCACGTGAAAGCACTTGTTTCGATATCCGACATGCGCTTCTATCATAGCTCCAAATAATGGCATGAAATCACAGCTTTTAGCTAGTAAATTCGGTTATCATTGGGTGCGTTCCGCAGATACAATTTGACAGTCAACAGTTCTACAACAGTTGTGCAACTATCTGCTGAACGACCTGATCACTAACCGCTCAGTCTGAGCGCTTTCATATTTTGGTAGCGTAAAAAATGTTTGCTACTTTTGATCAAATAGTGATACCTTTGTTGTTGTTGGTTTTAAAAACTTTTGTTTTGTATTATTGACAAATAAAAACATACAAATATAATTCAAAAACAAAAAATTTAAAAAATCAAAGGAAAATATAGAAAAAATGTATTTAAAAACAAAACAAAGAAAACATCGTTCAGCAGAGTAAGTAATCACAAAGCGCTACAAGTCACCGGTATCAGTTTAAGGTTTCTCTGCCGAATGCTACCATTGTCATTCTTTCGTGCTTTGTTAGAGCGATAAAGTGTGGTAAACAAAACTCTATTGCCTTTTTTAACACACTTCTGCAAGCTAAAAATCCTCAGAAGCAGCAAACGAAGCAGAAAAGAAGCACTTATCATTTTTGCCGCTTCCGAATTTCTGCTGGGATGTATCTGTGGAATGTCCTATTATGTGAGATATGGTTTTTGGTAGCAATAAAATTGTAGCAAGCTAAATATTAGCGAAATATTAAAAAAAGTCAAATTTTAAGTTAATTTGCAAGGATATCTGTTATCCTTTTTAAAATTAAAATCAGTGTAATATATCATGAAGTCCCGTGGTAAGTAAATTGTAAATATAACAAATTGGATTTTTCGATAACACCGTTTACAGGTAATTAGGAAAATACCTCAAAAAACTTGAGTTTTTTTAAATTTTCAAAAATCGCGAATAATTCATAAACCACAAATTTTTTTTTAAATTTTGATTGCTGATTCATAATCTTCGTTAAAATAAAGTTCAGATTTGAGAGATTTGCGCATACAAGGCAAAAACAAGTTGAATTTTTAATTACATCTTTTCGGAAAATTTGGAAATTTTAACTAAAATATGTTTTTTTTTGTATAATTTACGCGAATTACTTAAAAGTTACTTACTTTTTTTAAGTTTTGATTTCAAATTCCTTTTGCTCACATTAATTAAGACCAGATTTAATAATAGCGTACAGTTTAAGAAATAATTAAATTTAAAATCAACCCTACTTTTTGTATAAATTACTCAGATGAATTACTAATTCTTAAAAGACAACTTTTGCCGCTACCTCTAAATAAAATCAGATTTAGTTAAAACTTGGCAAAGAGAGTTTTTAGACATTAAGGAATAGGGGCAACAATGTGGATATCGCGAATTCCAACTTTCGTGTTTTTTTGGACCACTCTACTACATATCCATATTTTATCGAAATGTGTATTTTTCAGAAAGTTTTTTATACTAAAATCGTTTAAGAAATTGTTTTTTATAATAAAAGAATATCAATATGCGAATTTTATAATATTTTTCAACATAAAACTAATTTTTAGAAATTGTATTACGGCTGAAAAAAAATCGCTGAATTTTTGTCTAATAGCTACAGGACAATTTTTTGTGGTAGGGGCGATATAAAATCGCTAGATCTGACGAGAAAATCGCCGTTATGGCAACACTGCACAGAACTTCAACTAATTTGAATTTATTGCGACAGAGTATTGCAATTTTGTACCGTCTTTATCTTCCTTCGTGTTTACTACATTAAATATACGTTGCTGTATTCGTAAACTTTCTAATGAAAATCGTTTGTTTGTTCTCCTCTCCCTGTCAAGAATTTTAACATTTTGGAAATTAACTATTGAAATTAACCTGTTGAAAACATATAAAAACAAGTACAAATTTAGCACATTTTTTAATTTTAAGTGTTAAAAATACTGATTATTATACTGTTTCCAATTATTCGACATAGGCGGTTAACCGGTTATTGCATTATTCGAAAAATCACTAAAACTGATTAACCGGTTATTCGGGTCGGTTATTCGAGAAAATTGGCGATTAATCGTTTAAAACAAAATTAATGTATTTCCTTAACTTTTTACCAACAAAAACACTAACAGCTTCCTGTTTTTGTTAAATATCAACATGACACATGAACACGATGTATTTAAAAAAATTTTTCAAATTAAAAAAGCACATCTACACTAGAGAGAAAATGCTAGAGATAAAACAAAAATCACCTCTAATTAGCTCTTTTTTGAATGAGTAGTATTTTGGAGTGTTTTTGCTCCATCTCTAGCAGTTTTCTCTCGCGTGTAAATGTACCTTAAAGTTGAAAAGTTTCGGAATCTGAGATTATCTAAATTGAAACATTTCTTATACTAGTAGAAAAATGTATGTAAAATATAGCTGAAGCTATTAAAAATTAGTTAAAAATGGCAAAAAAACTGCTGAAACTAGGAGATTTTTTTTATAAATATTAGTAAGTTAAAAATAGCATAACTCAAGGTAGATTTTTTACTTCTTACGAAATTTTTTTTTAATCTGTAAAACTTTGGATACAAAATTTCTTTGAATGCAAATTTAATCATTACTACAATAAATATAATATTGCATTAAAAAAAATTATTGTCCAAAGTTCTTCCTCCTCCCCTGAAGAAATAAAAAAAATTTAGTTCCATTTGAGTAAAATATTAGTTAATGAAAATACCAATTTACTCTACAAAAATTTGCAAAAAAAATTTTCTGAATAGTAGAGTTAGTAGACTAAAGAATTTCATAAACAATTGTTAAATTTCTCAGTCTTTTTTCCGTTTTCAAGGGCCATTGACAATAAACAAAATTATCCAAAGTTTGAGCTAACATTCCCTTCTGTATTTATGTATTTAAATAAATTCTAAATTTTTCCAAATGTATTTCCGAAATTTCTATTTTTATTTTAAAAGCATTTTTTCAAACATACATACTTTCTCTTAAGTCTCATAATTCCTATAAAATTTTCATTATGAAAGAGAAAACATGTATGTTTGTAAAAATGCTTTTAAAATAAAAGTAGAAATTTCTGAAATACTTTTGGAAAAATTTGAAATGCAATTGGATTTTTATTAAATACATTTGAATAATTTTGAAATGTATTTGAACAATTTTAAAATACAAATATAAATTTCTTAAGCACAAATAAAATATATTAAAATATATTTGTAATTTTGAAATACATTTTGAAATTTTAAAATACATTTTGGACAATTTTGAAATGCAATTGGACAAATATCAAAGTGTTTTAGACAATTTTAAACAATATTTGGACAATTTTGGAAGATTTTTGGATAATTCTAAAACATTTTTGAGAGATTTTTGGACAATTTTAAAACATTTTTGGAAGAATTTAAAAAATTCTGGATAATTTTGAAACATTTTAGACAATTTTGAAACCTTTTTAGACAATTTTGAAATATATTTGGATAATTTTAAAACATTTTCAAACAATTTTGAAATAAAACTGAAAATGGTGTAGTTGGAGATGTTGTAGAATTGATGTGGTTTGAATCGATTATACACACTTTCTTTGGAGATGTGAGAAAAGGTAGAGTTTCTACAGAATTAAGATGTCAGTTGACAGTTGTGGGATACATTTGAAAAAATGCAACCTTGCCTTGAAGGACATGGGAATAGAATTTAAATTAGTTTTAATTTTTAAAATAGCAGAATCAAAAATCGCCGACTGTATTGATTAAAGCCTATAGGGCACTTCGACGCTGATCCAACCAGACACTTCGTGTATTTTAGGTAGTTTTAGAAACACCTTTCTTTTGCTTAAAAAAGGTATCTAAAAGCTTAAAGACCTCTTTCACTCAATTTTAAAAGAATTTAATGGTATTTTAGTAATTTTATGTTTATTCTAAACTTTTCTTGTAATTTTTTAGCCAAATTTAAGAAAATTATGAAGTTTTGGGAAAAAAATAAGGGAAAAATATTCTAACTAAATATATGAAAATATAGAAAGTCCGAAAAAACAATTTTTGTATTTTTTAATGCAAAAATTAAAATAATTGTTGAAAATAAGCACACCACGGCTAAAATCTCATTCAAATATTTATTTTGTTTTGAGTTTAAAATTAGTTGTTTTTACAAAATGTATTGACAACAGACATACATATAAATAGTACCCAAAGGGTACTTTTATGTAATTGTTGCTTTCAAAAAGGAGTTGATTTATAACTGGTTTTACCAAATCAGACAGTTCATATACGAAAGTACAAAATTCTCATCCCGTTGGTTTTTTGTACCTTATGTAATGTCTCGTTTTGAGTAGGAAAGTTAAGGCTGAGTTACCCAACCGTAAACGTATCTGTAACGAATCAGCTGTTTCGATACCACAAGAAGAAATGTATACGAATGGTTACTAACACGTAAATGTAAACGAACTTGCCGGATCATTCTGTTGAAATCAGAATTTTCTATCCGGCATCGAAACAGCTGACTGATTTTAGTCGGAAAAAATATGAAATGAATAAAGAAAAATGATTCAAACAACAAATAAGGAATAAAAATTAACAAATAAATGGAAAAATTTAGAATAAAATATAAAACCACATGAAATAGATGCTAAATAGTAATGTCGTTTACGATAATCTATAAGTGTACTTTTTAGCTACGGCACGGTACAGTTACATCACATATACGTTTACGGTCCCATAATCCGCCCTTTATCATTTTCTTAGCGGACAACTGAAGAGTAGAGTGATGTCTACGAAACAATTGTATTGTCTATCATGAAAATGATCAACCCTTTTTGAAACAACAAATAAAAATCTAATATGACAATATCATATTAGAATTTGGACTTGAGGTAGAAGAATATTCTAACTAAATATATGGAAAAATTCCATACTAAAATTGTAACCGGTTAATCGACCTGTTTTAACCGATTATTCGGATCGAATAATTATTTGAGTTTTAAATTATTTGTTTCGACATTAACCGAAATAGAGGCGATTAATCGAGGAATCGGTTAATCGATTAACCGAATTGGAAACACTAGATTATTAGCTATAAATTCGATGCTGGTAGTTTTAATAAGTAAAATTATTATCTATAAATTTTTTGTAAAAAAAACTCAAGATTATAAAATAAAAAAGTAATTTTTTATATAAAGTAATAAATACCGGTAACTACCCATAAAAATAACGGTATCGGTAACGATATTTGTAATTTTTTTAGAGGTATCGGTAACGGTATTCATTTGAAACGGTCTTTTAGCGATAACGGTATTATAACGATAACGGTAACCAACCTTGACAAAAGATATATTTATTCAATATAAAATTTTATATTTATTTTAAAAATGGCACACAGAAAGAATTTACAAAATTCTAATTAAATATTTAAACACCTTTCTCATACCAAATTTGTAAATACAAAGAAAAAACTTTTTAAAAAGGCACCAACTAAGAAATTTGTAAATCCAAAAAAAAATTTTTTTTTTTTGTAACTTGAATTTTTATTTTTAAACAATTTTTATATGAAAGATAACAATTTACAAACGAGCTACAAATATTTCAAACAAAAAGATTGTTGGAAATAAAATTTCAATTTAAAAGAAAATGTGATTGCTTCTACAAATTCCAATTGTTGGTGCCTACTGTTCTTTCTGTGTAACTAAACAAAATCGGTGTTGTTTAACTGATACATTAGTTGATAACGAATATTTCAGTTAATTACATTTTTTTCGATTTTAACTAATAAATTCTTTAACTGGACTACTGAGAAATTTTATCAGTGTGTTGATTTTTGTTGGAAAAACAATACATGTTTCTTTACTTTTTGGGTAAAGTTCGGTAAAATGAGAGTTAACAAGAAATACGCTCACGAAGTGGCAAAAATGCACAAAAGTAAACGAACACGAAAAAAAACGTCAATAGATTTGTGCATTATAGTTCGTTTTGGTGAGCGCTCTTTCTAGTTCTTGTTAAATTTTTTGTAAAAATCTAGATAGCTTTTCTAGATAAACCCCTTTTTAAATCAAAAATTTTAATAAAATTTTCCTTTTTAGGCATTTCTATTTACAAAAAGGAATACATAGTTTATTAAATTTGGAAAAGATTTTAATATTAAACAAAAGCTTCGATTTATTTACATATTTATCTCTTTAACACATTTAAACAAGCGTCTTTTTAAAAAAATTTTTGGTAATTTTATGGAGTTGTAACATCACCGATAAGCTTTTGCAACTTTTATACTAATTTTTGTAAATGATAAATATATTTTCTGAATGAATGAAATAAGCGAATGAACTATAAGAGCTATTTGTCTTTGGTTCAAATTAGTGAATAGTTCAATTGAACTAGTTGAACCCAACCAGAGCTTTGAAGAATTAATTCCTTTTTGAATGAATTCACTACCAATCGAATTCAATTTTCTCTAGAATTGAATGAATTCCTTTTCTTAAGTAATTCACTGAATTCATTCAACTGAATGCGTTCATCAAACAACAAATTCAAAGAATTAATTCAATTGCAATAGTTCTTTTATTAAATCAAATGAATTAATTCACCGGTGAACGCGTTCAATTTTATAAATCGAACGGAAAAAATGTGAATTAATTCCTTACTGAATTAATTCACCACTGAATTCATAACAGCTGATAAAAACAATTTACCCAAATTTGCACGAAAAAAAGTCTGGGCTTTATCGTGCAAGAAGAACAAGAATATTACTCTCTCATGACAGTTCTATTTACCCAATTGTGGAGTAATATAGGGGTTACACGATCAATTTTTGCCTTTCAAGTTTCAATACACTCATATTTTTTTACTAACACACTCACATTTTAAAAATTGAACAGCAACTTGATATCAATTTTTGCTTTCAAGTTTTGAGAAAACTTGACGGTCATGGTTATTTATTTTATTTATTTTAATGGGTATTTATTTTTTTTATTTACTGTAGAGTTGGGCTTAATCGTTCTTTTTGGTGAGTCGGTAATATCGTTCAATAAAATTATTGAACTAGTTCGTTCAAATCGTTCAATTGTTCTTTTTTGTTATCGTTATTTTTTGTCATGATCTGCGTCTGAACAGTGATTTGTCAACGATGTCGTTCGTTTGATAATTTATTGGAGCACTACATGTAACATGATTATATTAATTTTATTGTGCATAGACTAATATTGTCAGAAAAATACAATTTTAATAAAAGTTTGAAGTTATTAAGAAAAATATTTAATTCTGTAATAAAATTAATATGAAAGGGATACAAATTTTCTATGATTAAAAAAAAAGAACGAAATGAACGAAAAGAACGAATAATGGTGAAAGATGTCATATCGTTCAATTAACTGAATCGTTTAAATTAACTAGTTCGTTCATGAACGACACAACTCTAATTTACTGGCAACCAGTGTTACCACATATTTTTTAGAAAAACTGTAAAAAAACTGTTTCTTTATTAAAAAACTGTTTTTCGAAAAAAAATTTAAAAATCAGAAGAAATTCTGTGATCCCGAAGTATCCTGGGATTAAAATATTATTCCAGGGAATCAATTTTCAAAATATCGAGATTTGAATAATTTAATTGCCTTTGGCTTTTATATTAATCGAATTTTTGCACAGCCTCCTATTAAAACTTTTTTGTAAGAATTTTAGTCTCCTAGGCCCGAATCTGAAGTTAAAAAAAGTTCATCGAATCACCCTTCCGAGATGTGAACCATTTTTATTAAATCCTGACTTAGGATAGAATACTTTATTGGTCAATGTTGTAACTCAAAATATTCTTTATGGATTTGCATTCCACATAAAACTACCTTTCATTTGATTGAGTATTGTGTTATGTCGGGAATTGTTTGTTTGAAAAAATTACTTTTTTTGGAATTTTCCTTGATCAGAATTGAAAAAATAATAGTAAATTGTTATCCAGAATTGGCAAATATTTATTAAAAACAAAAATAAAAAATAAATTTCGGCCTTTTTTGATGAGACATTGTTTTAAAAATTTTTTCAAAAAAATATAAATTTCTAAATTATCCTTCATTTAGAAATGATCTGAAAAGTTCTGCTAAAAAATGATGAAATTTGTTATAAAACTGTTCATTTATCCAGTAGGCATATTTTGTAGTATTATATTTGCATTTTTAAATTAATTTATGTTTCCATTTGTACCTAATTTTTTACAATATGAAACTTTTATTGTAATTTTTGGGTCATATACACTTTCTAAGTTTATAAATGGCTTATAAAACAAATATTTTATACAAAATTCATATTTATAAAAGTGTTATAAAGTTTTCAAGTTCTTATGCATAAGCACTTTTATATTTTAGTTCTTAAATTTTAGTTAAAAAAATAGAAGAAAAAATTGTAAATGAAACAAATGTGCCGATTTAATATGAAAAAACTGTAAACAAATCCTTGAATTAAAAAAAAACTGTTTTTTACATGAAAAAACTGGAAAACTGTTAGGCAACCCAAAAACCTGTAAAAAACAGTTAAAACTGGCTATATGGCAACACTGCCGGCAACACTGGCCGTACCAATAACAATTGTTTGTATTCGTTTTGCTCATTTACTGAAAAAAAATTAATTTGGAAAAATTAAATGAAAATGGGAGCTGCTGGCAAATCTATTTTTATAAAATGTGGAGAAATGTTAATAAATGTTAAAACTAAAAATAAGAAAACTAAAACTTACCAATTCAACTGTGCTTTTTGCAAGTTGAATTGTGACCAATTGAAGAAATTCTCTATACATCTTGAAACAACACATTCACAGGAATTTACAGAAGGTTCGGAAGAAAGTGAATCTTTATTTGATCCTGAAATATCTATGCATATTGAGAAGAAAGACTCGCTAGACCTGATAGGGGAGTGTGAAGATAGTACATCAATATTTGTTCCAGAAATAAAAGTAGAAGAGCTTATCAGAAGTGAAAATAACAACGTTTTGAAGAAACAATTAAGGGACAATAAAAGTGAAGATCCTTTGCAGGCAAGTGTGGCAGCAAAAAAGCCAACAATCTCAAAAACAGAGAACTTGATGGAAGTAAATGTAAAAGACGAAAATGAAGAAAATTCTTTGGAGTATGAAGATCACTGTTCTAATTTTGATATTTCCGAAAATGAAAACGATAATGATTCCGATTATGAACAAGAGCCTGCTAAAAAAAAACGTCAAGAGGCCAGAAAAAGAAAAGCTCCAAAGAAAGTTGAAGAAAATGTAATATATTATTTTTCTGTATATAAAGATTAAACTAATTTTGTTTTCAAATTTTAGAAACGTGATTCTGATGTAAGCTCAGATGATTCAAAAGATTCTGATTTTAATGTAAGTACAAAGTTTTTAAAAGCTAAGGTTTACTTTTTCCGGTAACCCTAAAACAAGTATGGGGTACACCATACTTTTTTTGTTTTAAAAATTTAAGGAACTAGCTCAGAAACTTTGTCTATCGACTAATAAGGGCACGCTGAATGGTGCAATTATTTATTGTTTTCAGTGACGCTCCCTTTAAATAAGCGAGAATACGAAAATTAGAGGCTTTACTTAGCGAAGCAGGTGTTGGACATACCCCAGCTGCGAAAACCCTTAAGTCCGGCCGAAGGTCGTCTACGCAAGAAAGTTGGCGAAGCCAGTTTCGGACATACCACAGAGTACAAAACTCCGGTCACGCGGAAAGGCTTTTTGGAGTATATTACTGAGACATTAGGCGCAAACTTTTATAAAATTTGGAACCATTTCGGTAATGCTTATTTGTTCCCTTTTTTCTATAGAAAAGCCACCAGTTTTTCAGGGCTTTTTCCTATTGAAAAACCTCAGATTATGAGGTATTTTGCTGTACAAAACCACTAAGTTTAAAGATTTTTTCCTATAGAAAAGCCCGTAGATTCTGGGGAATTACTAAAGAAAACCTTTAGATTCTGGGACTTTTTTCCATAGAAAAACTTTCCGACTTCAAGGACTGTGAACTTTTTTTCGTTATATTCTTCTGAAGACTTCTTCCCATAGAAAACCTCTCAGATTTTATGGATTTTTTTTTATAGACTCTTTCCTATAGAAAACCCATCACTTTTCCCCATAGAAAAACACTCAAATTCTAAGGACTTTTTCCTATAGAATAGTCCTCAGAGTCTGAGGATTCTTTCGAATATAAATACTCATAAATGCTAAAGACTTTTCTTCAGAAAAACTTTCGGATTTTGTGGACTCTACAAATTTAAAACTGCACAGTAGGATGTTTTCAAAATAATTTTTTCAACAAAGTTTGGCGACGGACCCCACATCCATTTGGAGTTAAGTCATTAAACTACAAAGACCAATATTTTATATATGAACCGAACAGAAAAGGCGCAACATTTTTATTTTCTGCTAGTAAAGATACAAAGGGAACATATTAACTCATGTTTGTCATCTCTTAAAGTATTCATTCCCATTTAAAAATTAAACTTACATTTTTGCAATCCTCGTCTTGTTTTTAGGGAAGCCAAATCTAGGTGGTTAAGGAAAATTGAGGCGAATACGGATGATTCATATGTACACACATCCAAACATTTCCAAATGCCAACCTCATCTATAGTCCACCTTGGACATAGTGTTCCCTCTTAGCGCTGACGAGGCTCTGCCGACCGAGTATGGGCGGTATAACTCGGTTCTCACGGCGATTCGGATTTATTTTTTTTATTGTATTCCTTCATTTCCAATGACCTAGCCTATTGGCCATAATCGATCACAAACTTCTACTCAAAAACAAAACAAATTTATATGAGCAAGGTTTGCCAATCCAGTTAACGGTTATTGTAACTTTTCCAAAAATAAACTTCAGTTATCGTAACTTTTCTCTCAATGTTTTCAGTTTGTCTTATTTAAGTTTTTGTCAAAATTTTCTCACGTTTTGTCTCAGACGAACAAAAATACAATAACACAATATGTGCGTTCCCGTACGTTACCGCGGGTTCCCGCGGGAACCCAAAACAGCCCAAACAACAACAATTTACACGCAATTTTGAGTGCGGGAACGCTTTTGGGCTAGTTTGGGTAACCGCGGTAAAGTACGGGAACAGACATAAGCCCAAACCACATAGTGAAAGTGCCAATGAACAGTGGCAGTGCTGCCAAATTTTGTTCTTAAATTTCGCGAAAATGACTTAAAAATTAAAAAAAAAATTCTTATTGCGTTTTGTTTAAAAACAGCTCTTGTTTATTTAGAAAATTTTCTAATTGCTCGGCAGTGACAATTAGAGAAGATACACAAAACTGCTTTATCGACAAAACGTCGCACTTCGGTCGACACTGCCTTTATGTGGTTTAGGCTATAATAATACAATTTATGCAATACAAAAACAAGATCACTGTATGTATCTTTATCACTCCTTCATCTCACAACGAACTTCTAGAAACCCTAAAATAAATATTTTTTTTACTAAAGTTACAAATTCTAATTTGCATTTTTGCTGTACATTAGAATTTATATTTTTTATTTACTTTATCCGTGAAAAAATAATTTTATTCAAAATGAATTACATTTATTCAATTAGATTCAGTTTTATAATGGTTTATTCGTTTCTTTATATATTCAGATATTGCTTATACGGTGTAAATACACCCTAAAAAATACGTAGTTACTGATCACTATATTTTCAACTATTTCATAGGTGAAATAACCCCCACTATGCCATAGTTGATATGGAGTAGTAGAAGGCAACTAGGTTTAATAAAATTCTAGAAACTAACTATGGAGAAAGTTAATGCCAATGATTTCCTAGTGGAAATTAAATTAAATCTAAACGTGGTCAATAGAACCACGGTTTAGGCTTAAGCCCAAACCACATAGACGCAGTGTCGACCGCAGTGCGACGTTGTGTCCTCTATTTGATACTGCCAAGAAATTAGAAAATTTTCTAAATAAACAAGAGCTGTTTTTAAACAAAAGTTAATAAGAATTTCTTAAAAATATTAAATCGTTTTCGCGAAATTCAAGAACAAAGTTTGACAGCACTGCCACTGTCGACTGGCACTTTCACTATGTGGTTTGGGCTTTATGTTATTTTATGGAAATGCAAAGCAGTAGAACTTTCAAAATAAATGATGGAAAAGATAAGAAAACCTTCTAAAAATTTTCTGCTTAAGATTTAATATCAGTTATTTTCTTTTTCCATAACGACCAGTTAAAATTTATTTGTAAATTATGGAAAAGATAAGAAAACCTTCTAAAAATTTTCTGCTTAAGATTTAATATCAATAATTCTCTTTTTCCATAACGACCAGTTAAAATTTATTTGTATATTTGGTGTTGTAATCGGTTGTGTCTACAAACTTGAAAATTGTTGCAAATTTTCTGTTCGCGTACATGTTTGGGAAAATTTTATTTTGAGAGTAAATCTTGTCTTACTCTCTCCTCTCCGTAAGTTTGTACTGACTAATTCTTAAGATTAAGATAGATGCGAAAAATCTTTAAATCTTTATAGATTGCAAATAATAAAAACTTTAATGATTCTTATGCATTTTAAGAAATTACAATTTTATTAGAAAAGCGAAAAAGTTTCCAAATTACAAATTGGCGTGTACCTTGGAACTCGTAAAAAATTAAGGGAATTTCTTAAAAAAAATTATAATTAATGAAATTTGTTGCATTATTTGCAGTAGAGTTGATATCTACTTGAAATGAGACAATGCAATTTAATATTTGCATAAAAACATCATTTTAAAATATGGCCAAAATCTTAAATTAAAGGATATTTAGTAGCGAATTAAATTCAAAAAGTGGAATTTGCAAATAAACACTTAAATTCTTTTTACTGTAAATTGCCTTGAGGTACAAATTTAGTATTACCTAAGCAACTATTTAGTATCAGTTTAGTATCACCTGAGCCTATATTTAAAAACTCAAAAACTGATCAAAATAAGGAAAAAACAAGCGCGGAATATATTCAAATAATAAAATTTGAGATATTCGTTTACTTTTTGCTTTGTTGTTTGTTATTATTTAAATTTAAATAAAAAAAGGAAATTGTCAATTTTTTTAATAAAGTGCCATCTGAACTGTCTGAACCATTTATTTTGAAAGTGGCATGAGTCCAATTATTTTTAAAATGAGATATAAAAGGTTTTGAAAAATCTTTCTCGGAGAGCTCAAAAGAGGATTTCTATTAAAATATAGTCACTGTAAAAATTTAGAAGATTGTAAAAAATGTTTGTGAAAAATCAATCGCCTTTAACCAAAATTATTTTATTAATATTTAAAGATTTTAACAATAAAATGAATATCGCATAATAATTAAGAAAACCATAAAAAAGTTAAAAATTTTATTTGCTGAATTTTGGCGAACTTTAGCCTTCAACACGAATATTTGCAATAAAATTAAATAAATATTCCAACAATATTTTATTACTTTCCCATAACAAGTAACCCAAAAAATACGCGCGTTCAATTGATGTGTTGTAGATTGAATCTTACAATTTTAAACCTACTCACTTTAACGTCTCTAATGATTCAACATTCTTATTGGATTATTTTTTTGTATCCTCTCCGGAATTGTTAAGATGTTCAGATCAATTTCAATGCCCTGGAATTTCCCATCATTCGGTGATATTTATATCGATTGAAATTAATATATTGGACATTCAGCAATATTATGAATTTTATGATTATAATGCAGTTAATATTGCTGACCTGGAGGCAGCGGCTTTGGAGTGTGATTTTTCTAATCTGAATATGACTGCAAATGTAGATGAGCAAGTTTTAATGCTTCATAATGGTTTGAGATTTTTGCACTCTTTGGTTCCTATAAAGAGGAAAAAAATATGTAATTTTCGAGATAGATGGTTCAAGGCCCCTGAAATTCAATATCAGTTATCTCTTAGGGTCTTGCATACGATGCATATTTGCATCAAAGAAGTGGGGATAATTGGAGGATATTTTGCCACCATAGAAACCGGGCGAAGAATGTGATGAGGAAAATTAAAAGGCAGGCGCATAGTAAATTATTTGATTATAAATCCACTAGAGAAGTGTGATCTATTTTGAATAGGAATGGAGCGGTTGGTAATGTTACTTTTGAAAAAACTGATCCGCACGTTTTGAACACGATTTTTTTCTTCTAATCAATTTATTAGCGGAAATAGTGCACCTAATATATCTAGTAGTGATGGTTTTTCATTTCAAAATGTTAACTTAATTGAAATGATAACTGCTTTTAATTCCATCAGATCTAGATCATTTGGATATGATGGTTTCACACTTATATTTTTGAATATGGTTATGCCTACACAAAACGAATTTACAAAATTCTAATTAAATTTTAAACACCTTTCTCATACCAAATTTGTAAATACAAAAAAAAAAAAAAACTTTTTAAAAAGGCACCAACAAAAAAATTTGTAAATCCAAAAAAAAATTTCTTTTATTTTTTGTACCTTTGAATTTTTATTTTTAAACAATTTTTATATGAAAGATAACAATTTACAAAAGAGTTACAAAAATTTCAAACAAAAAAATTGTTGGGAATAAAATTTCAATTTAAAAGAAAATGTGATTGCTTTTACAAATTCCCATTGTTGGTGCCTACTGTTTTTTCTGTGTATGATTGGTGATTACATTCTTCATATTGTTAATTCGATACTTACTACCTCAGTTTTTTCTTCGCTATGGAAGGTTGCAAAGATTATTCCGATTAGGAAAAATAATGAATTGGATGCATCTGATAATTTTAGACCAATATCAATTTTACCTATTTTATCTAAGATTGTTGAAAATTTGTTAAAGGCCCAGTTGCTCGAACATATTGACAATAATATGTTGATTCACGAATCTCAATATGGGTTTAGAAGGAATCGTAGTACAACCTCACTGCTAATTGGCTTGACTGACAGCATTAGGCGGAGGATTGTTGATCGTGGTACTTGTGTGATGCTTTTCTTATATTTAGCTAAAGCTTTTGATAGGGTAGATCACACTCTCTTAGTTGAAAAGTTAAGGAGATGCTTTGGATTTTCTAGGACTGCCTGTAAGTTGATTTTTTCATATCTTTCTGATAGAAAGCAATATGTTTATAGCAATGGTTCTTCATCTGGAATGCTTCCAGTATATAGTGGGGTCCCTCAAGGCTCTGTTCTTGGTCCCCTGCTCGTTATAATGTTCATAAATGATTTGTTTAGTATTGTTATGAATAATATCTGTATACCATTTGCTTTTGCCAACGATGTGCATCTTCTGTTTATAGGTAGTGTACAGTTTCCCGATGTTTTGCGATATATTGAGTGGTTGGATGTCCTCTAATAATCTTTGCATAAATGCTGCTAAAACGAAGGCCATGCTGTTTGGCACTAATGTTTATGACAATGCTTTTTCCATTTCATTGAATGGCGATGTAATAGAATTTGTTGATAAAATTAGGTGTCTTGGTGTGATTCTTGATAACAAATTGACCTTTGAGAGGCATATAATTTCCGTTGTTTCTGAAGTAAATTTTAAATCTGTTCCTTCCTTACGCATTAAGAAACAAATAGTTCATGCGCTGCTTATGTCATTCTTTTTATATTGTCTTTAAATTTACTCTGGAACATATGGCTATATCATGTGGAAAGTAAGATTGGCTTTTAATAGAATTATTAGATATTTGTATTCCGTTAGGTTGCACTAACATATTTCTTCATATGTTTTGGAGTTTTTAGGTTGTTCATTTTTTGAGTTTGTTAAAGTTAGATGCCTATTGCATTTTTATAAAGTTTTTAAAATGAATTCGCCTGCTTTTATAGTGGATTTATTTGAATTTAGTAGATCAACCAGAAATAGACAGATAAAGTATCCAAAGTTATCACCTATTGTGGAAAGATAATTTCAAGTTAGGGTGGTAGCACGTGCTTACAACGGTTTGCCGAATACTTTGAGGCAAGATTTTTGTTGCTCTCTTGTTACATTCAAAAGAAAACTTCTTCTAAATGTTTCGATTAGATTATAGAATAGTATTTTATTTAACCATCAGCAGTCAAATTTTTATCTGTATTTTTGTTTTTTTTTGTTTTTGTTTAAGTTATTTAGGATTTGAGAATTTCAGTAATTTTTTGTAAATTATTTTATCAGGCATGTCACAGGTTTTTTACGGAATTGATTTGATTTCGCAATTTTACTTCCGCAATTTTTTTCCTAAAGTGATCGAAAACAATTTTTTCCTTCTGAATTTGCAGTTTAGGGTGCTATGGATAATTTTGTATAGCAAATGAAACGTTCTGGTAAGTATCGAGTATGCTACAGGCTTAATAGTGGTACTAAAAACGTTAAAAGTTTCTCCACAAAACGTAAAACGAAAAAAAAAATCGTTTTCATTCCACTTTCAAAAACCAAAGTGGAATTGATATTTAGAGCAGCTTAAACTCATAAAAGCTTTTCAATAGTGCTTGGTATGTATTCCCTAAAGTGTCGTTAACTATTTCACTTAAAAAAATTTACATTTAAAACGCTTTTTGTTGGTAAATTCAATAATTTTCTTATTGATTAGCAAAACGTAATTTTTACTAAAAAATTAAAATTTAAAATTTTGATCGGCGATCTTCTCTTTTTTAACTACAAATGGCAACTTATATCAAAATTTAGCAGTTGGAACACGAACTTACCACAAAAAGTCTTTTTTTAACATTTTAGAATTTACGCAAACGCAAAAAACCTGAAGAAGCAAAAGTAAAACGTTACGAAATTGTACATCGGAATCATATTAATTTTATGCGAAATATGTTTTAAAACCTTAAATATGCTCTCTAACAAAAACTTTTTTTAAGTGAAATTATTAAAAACAGCATTCTTAACTTATAATTAATTATGTTTATCTATTATATTTGGTCTAAATATGCAAAAATACCATTTACTTCTGGAGAAGCAATTTGCGTTTTCGATTTCACTTTCAAGTGAAATTGAAGTCTGTGACATGCCTGTATAATTAATTTTTTATTATAAATTTTATTTTGTTTTTTAATTAATATTTTTATCTTTTGTTATATTATAAATAATTATATGAATATTGTAATTTGTTTTTGAGTAGAAGTTTGTGATCGATTATGGTGTAGAATAAAACTAGTTGTTTAGTTTTATGTTTGGATAAACTCTGATTTTATTTACAAAAATGTTCTGGTTCTTATACTATTTTGGTTGGGAAGTTCTAACTTCCCATTTGAGTATAGGTCATTGGAAATGAAGGAATAAAAATAAAATAAATAAATATTTTTAAGTTTTTTCCTATTTTAAAAAAAGGTTGACTCATACCACTATCAAAATAAACATTATTGCTTAATCGTTTATTATGAAAAAAGAAAAAATTATTTGGTAATGTTGTTTAATAATTATGCGAAAAATATTTCAAAAAAAAAAAATTGCCTTTAGCCAAAATTATTTCATCAAATATTTAAAAACATAGTATATGTATTTTCACAATAAATTCGGCATCGCATAATAGTTACGGCAATTTACCATAGAAAACGTAAACATTTTTTTGTTACATATTTTCGCGAATTTCCATTTTCAAGGCGAATATTGACCATAAAATGTCTTCAAACAGTATCTTTTTACTTTCCCATAAAAAAATAATACCAAAAGCCTCGTGCAATCAATTTTTTTTATGTTTTGCTCTATTTCAAAAATAGGGAGGACTCATTCATACCACTTTCAAAATAAAAATTTTTGCTAAATCGTTAACTAGTAAAAATTCTCTCATCAACATCTCAGTAGTTTTTGAAATTTTTTAATTTTTTATATGAAAAGATCCCCTTGTGTTCTACTTAATTCTATGCTTCACTCAGTTTTTTTGAAAATGGACTCTTACCACTTTCAAAATAAATGGTTGGTGGTAACGATATTTTTATAACTTATGTTTTTGATGATGCCATACCCCTGATTGAAACAATGCGAAACTATTTCGAAAGATTAAATTTAAATAGGAGTTTTGAAATTCTAGTTTTGTTTACATTTGTTGTTATCCAGTAGCAAATGGTCGAACTAGTTCTAAATGTTGTTAATATGAATTTTATTTAGATATAAAAAGATGATGCAATACAATTATTAAGAAAAAAGCGGTAGCTACAGAGTTGAAATTAAACAGTGACGACAACTTAAAGTTACGCATTACATAAGTAGCGTTTTCAAATTCAATTATATAAATATAATACTAACACTTCTTCTCAATATTGTAAATATTGCCTAAAAATAAATTTATATAAACTTAAAAAATATCCCCATAAAAATTAATCACTTAAACCAGTTAATCTTCGAAGTTTACATATCCTGATCTTTTGTAGTGGTTTAGTAAACAAATCCGCTGGCATATCATCGGTTGGGCAATATTCATAACAAATTCGCTTTGATTTCAATAAATCTCTGACAAAATAGTATTTCACATCAATATGTTTGCTTCTTGGATTAATTTTCTCCTCTCGAATAATCTTAAGACAGCTTTGGTTACCTCAAAAATTATAGGATTAATTATATTAATCTCAAACTCATTCATAAGTTGCAGAATCCATAACATTTCCTGAGAAGCTTCTGCTAAGGCGACTAATTCCGCTTCAGTTGATGATAACGTAATATTTGCTTGTTTTCGGCTTGCATAACTAATAGTAGCATCACCAAGTTTAAATACAAAACCACTTGTAGACTTTCGACCATGTGCATCTCCGGCCCATTCAGCATCAGCGTAGCCTTTAAGTTCTAAAGCTTTTTTAGAACCAACACACAATTTAAAATTTTTACTGCCTTTTAGATATTTCATAATTCTCTTGACTTCTGACCAATCTCTCCGGTTTGGGTTGCTAACTTTACGGGACAGAATAGATACAGCGACTGATATATCAGGACGAGTGCTATTAGAAGGATACAATAACGACCCGATTGCTCTTTCGTTACTTTCCTTTATATAACCAGGATCCATGGGAATTCTGGAACATTTTGCTTCATCGAGACCAAATTCGTTTAAGATTTTATTAATGTAATCTTCTTGTGACAAATAGAAGACTCCGTCTGCAGTACGACTTATTTCAATACCCAAGTATAATTTCAAATCACCTAACACAGTTATCTCGAATTTATTCTTCAAAGTTTCAATAACATCTTCAATTATAGATTCCTCTTTACTTGCTATAATAATATCATCTACGTAGATTAAAACGTAAACCATCGAATAATCTTGTCCTTTTCCATAAAGACATGGCTCGGCTTTTCCCCTTCTGAATCCAGAATTAATCAAAATATCATTTATTCGTTGATTCCTACGTTGATTGACTACGTTTTAATTTACAAACTAGTTTTTCTTTACCATGTTCTATAAACCCTTCTGGTTGTCGCATGTAAATTTCATTTTCCAACTCACCATTCAGAAAATCAGTTTTCACATCTTGTACCTTCATATTTTTGGAACTTGATATTGCCAATAATGTTCTTAGAGTTGTCTGTTTTACCACAGGTGCGAATATTTGATCATAGTCTTCACCATATTTCTGAGAAAATCCTTTTGCAACAAATCTTGCTTTGTATTTCTGATCGCCAACAATAGCTTTCTTGATCTTGAAGACCCACTTGCAACCAACCAACTTACGGCCTTTAGGCATTTCCACAAGTTCCCAGGTTTCGTTGTCATTCATGGATTTAATTTCGTCTTTCATAGCTACCAACCATTTGTTTCTATCTGATCTTGACATAGCATCATTATACCTAACAGGATCTTCATTAAAGCTAACTTTGAAACCGTACTTTTCAGGAGGTACCCCTTTGTTAGCTCTTGATGACAATTTTCTTTCAACTGCTGGCTCCGATATAGAATCTTGTTGTATTTCTTCTTCCTGAGATTGCAACTTTTTTTTCAGGCGTTGGCATTGTCAGATGATGACAAAACTGTTTCCCCAACTGATTCAAATCCATAACAATCTTCAGAAATTGATGATTCGCCATCCTCTAATATTTGTACATTCTCCGATGTTCCTGGTACAATTGCATCGGCAGTCGAACCTTGCAAGGAAACATTCACCATGTTGTATGTAGCCTTTTCATTAGCAATTGAAACAGCATTATGACATATACTTGATTCAATAAATTCAACGTCTCTTCTTATAATTATAGCATTGGTATTCACGTTTAGTAAACGAACCGCTTTCGATTCTTCACAATAGCCAACCAATTTGCATTTTACCGCAACATTATCCAATTTTCTTCGCCTTTGCTGGTCGATATGTGCATATGCAACCGATCCAAAGATGCGAATATGATTTAGATTTGGAGTTTCACTAAACCATAACTCATATGGCGTTACACTTGTCGCAAAAGAGATTAAACGATTTTGAAAATAATTAGCATTATTAACAGCTTCAGCCCAGAACTTGATATCAAATTCCGCATCATTTAACATGCACCTGGCCATCTCCATTAAACTTCGATTCTTCCTTTCTGCAATTCCGTTCTGTTCGGGAGTGTAAGGAGCTGTCAGTTGATGATTAATACCTTTAGCTTTCAGATAATTGTCCATCTTCTTGTTACAAAATTATCCACCACGATCAGTTCTTATAGCTTTCAACCGATTTCCAAATTGATTTTTCGTTAGTTCAATAAATTCCTTTATTTTATTCTTTATTAACATTTGATTTGATTGCCTGAATATTTCTATGTCCCAATCGACGATGCCAAACATGAACACATTCTGCTTTTCCTTCAAAGATTTTATTTACTCTGTTGCTTTGATTAAGTACATGTAAATTATTCTTCAAAAATGCAGTTGCATGTACTTGCCCCTTCATAGAAATTGAACAACAATTTTCATCAAAAGACACTTGAAAACCTTCATTAGTCAAAACTCTTACGGACAATAAACTTCCGTCCAATTCCGGAACATACATAACATTAATTACACGGATTTCGTTGTTCTGGCAGATCAATAGACACTCACCAGTTCCATTAACTTTCCTTTCAGTACCATCAGCCATATAAATGACTTCATTTTGATTTTGTTGTTTTTTCAATTTCGTAAAAAAATTTTCCTCACAGCACATGTGGCATGTTGCAGCAGAATCAATGAACCAATCTTTATTTGTTCTCATTGTCGTTGTAGCACCAAAACAAAAATTTTGAGTCTTTTCATTCTTTGCAATATTAGCACGATTACCATTCAATTTCCTGTTTGGACAATTTTTCTTAATATGACCTTGCTTACCGCAAGAAAAACATTTGGGATTAAATTTCTTCTTTTGAACCTTGAACGCCATGTCAGCTTCTTGTTCACCACCAGATTTTCGTTTGAATTCTTGAAGCAACTTTTCCTTTACCAGATCCATTGTCAGATCTGCTTCAGAACGCATTTCCAATGACGACACCAATGAATTATATTCCTCTGGCAGGCTTCCAAGCAAAAAAGCAACGTTTTTGTGTTCCTCAATTTCCTCACCCAAATCATTTAATCGATCCACGATGTTTAAAAATTCAATGATGTGATCTTCCATCGATTGACCACTATGCATTCTCTTTGTAGAAAGTTGACGAAGAAGACTTACTTTATTTGTGAGATTTGCTTTTTCATGATGTTTCTTTAAAGCGTTCCAATAATCCTTTGCTGTCTTCAGTTTCTTGATGTGTATCTTTTGAGACTCTTCTACAGATAATCCAATTCTAGCTCTTGCCTTTCCATCACGTATATACCATTTTTCGTCAGGAGCATCTGGTGTTTCCGCAATGATGATATCCAAAAGGAGGGCTTCAGGCATAGACATTTGTAGCAATCAACTTCAGGATATGGGGCTACCTAGTAAAATGGGTTTCATCTGATGTTCTATATTGACGGTATATCAAAAGAAAATGAATGCCAAAAAATTTAATAACCGAACTTACTAGCTATCATTGAAAAATTGTTTAGTAAGAAAAGCAACCCAACCATTACATTTCTCAATGAAAAAGCGTCTGTGGTATTGCCCGACATGAAATATATTTAATACTTTTGGATTTAAGAAAATTTTCAGCATAATAAACATAGCCAGCCCTTAAAAAGAGGGAAATATTACTTAATACTCACTTTTTCTCCAGGTAAATGGAATATTTTCCCAGTTACACATAAAAGTCGCAAAAATGTTAAGTTCATATTAAAAATTTCTTAAGAAATTTATCAAAACTTAACAGGGTGCAAAAGTGTAACATTTGTCATAATATAGAAAAATGTCTTCATCTTCTTCGTTAATTAAAATACTTTAAATATTGTTATTGATTTCTAATTAGAACAGGTTAGTAAACAAATAAATTTAGAAAAAAATATTTGATTTGGTTTCGTAGTTAAAAATATAAAGCAGAATAACTGAACAATGTGTACCCTGTTACACTTTTGCTACTCACTGTAAGTATTTAGAAATACACTTAAAAAAAGATGAACTAAAAATGACGAATTTGATCTAAAAATGAGGAAAACTGATAATGATTTAGTGCTAAAGCCATTTTAACTACGAACAAGTTCATGAATTTACTTACTAAAAGGAAACTTATTAAACTTAAGTTTATTATACGGGAATAAAATTGAACTAAAAAATTTTAAAAATCCCAAAAATTTAGTTTAATGTTTTGGCAAATGAGTTCTAAGTTTTAAGAAATAGTGCATAAAATTAAGTATATATAAACTAAAATGAAACCTAATTTTACTAGAAATTGGGTTATTTGTACTTATTTTTAGTTTGCCATGCGTTAATTTTTTATGAAATTCAAGTTAAAAGTACAAGCATTTAGTCCAAAAATTTATTTTACGGGATTAAAATTGAACTAAAAAAATAAAAAAATCCAGAAATTTAGTTAATGCATTGCCAAAAAAGGTCTAAATTTTGAGAAATATTTGCGTTAAATTAAGTACATATACACTAAAGTGAAACCAAATTTTATTATAAATTGGGTTATTTGTACTCATTTTTAGTTCACCATGTGTTTCTTTTTTTTCATCAAATTTAAATTAAAATTACAAGAATTAAGCTCAAAAATTACTGAAAAATATCCTACATACCCAAGTAAAAAAAAATTATATGGAGCCATATGAAGTTATATTTAATTATATATAATCTTTTATGTAATTAGATATAATTATATCCGAAAAATGAGAACATCTTATTTTATCTTATTGTATCGAATTGTATACAATTGTATACAATTTGGTACAATTTGATACAATTTTATGCAATTCGATACAATTGTATCCGAATTTTGTCCTCATCCAATTACATCAAATTATATCTCTTTGTATAAAATTATATAAAATGTTATAAAAGTGGACATAGTTGGATACAATTATATCTAAATATTGACCTTATACTTTTGATCATATTATATATGACCACATCTAACAATATACAAAAATAATTTTTTTAAATAAAAAAGATATGCAATATCTGGAGATCAGACCTGGGGGATTTCAATTACAGTTGCAAATAAATATAATTGATATTAAAAAAAAAACTCAATTACAAACAAGTAATTGTAATTGAAAGTGATTTCAATTACAAATTTCAATTACATTTAGAATTAAAGTGTTTTTTGTTAAAATTTTGTAGAAAAAACTGACTGGGATAGGTTGGATAGGCGTGGATAAGTATAAAAAGAATACGTCATATTGGGCTGACCCCTCTCTTGTGCTTTTTGTCACTATTTCTTTTCCGAAAAAATTTAATTGTAATTGACATTTTTTCAATTACAATTATATGTAATTAGGGAATGCAAAATCCTGCACTTTTTGATTTCCCGGGAAAGTGGGAAATTTATATTGAATTCCCGGGATCCCGCAAGGGAAATAAATTAAAAAATATTTTAAAATAAGTTAAAAATTTTTATAAATAAAATATCTTAAAGATCTCAAATTTTCATGATTGTGAAAAAGTTCAGGTGGTTTTTTTTGGACTTTTCGTAATGAGAAAGAATTAATTTTATATTAGAAATTATAAAAGTCTAATTATATATTTTTAAAAATTGAATAAACTAAAACTAATTTTTAGACTAAAAAGCTTGCCCGTCAAAAAAATAAATACAGAAAATAATTTTAGAAAATTGGAAAAAAATTTAAAAATTATGGGAATAAATTTCAACTTACTTGAAAATTTTTAAAAATCAATGGACAAATTTGTCTTTAATTCTGTACAGAATAAGTGCGATTCAAAATTTTTTATACAAACACTATTTGAGTGGTTTTAAGAGGCACTGAAAGGAACTTAAAAAGTTTGATCAAGTACACAAATTAATCAATGTGTTCGTTAACTCGAAAATCTTACTACTTTTACTCAATCATTGTTTTGGTTACTCTTTGAATTTTTCCAGTTGTGGTAAAAGTAACAAATTGTAGTAAGTAAACGAGCAAGCCTAATGTAAAATGTTTACTATTTTCAAAAGGTTGGAAAATTTTGCATAAGAAAATTTTAAATAATTAACTTTATTATTTTAAATTGCATTTTTTGAAATCCCGGGATTCCCGGTCCAAATTCCTGGGAATGCGGGAACTGAAAAATGCTTAATTTCCCGGGAATACCGGGACGGGTAATCCCGGGATGCATTCCCTATATGTAATGTATAATTGAAAATTTTGAATTACAAATTACTTGTAATTGTTTTTTTTTTAATTACGATTACAAATAATATGTAATTGAAATTGAATTTTTTCAATTACAATTACATGTAATTGCGTAATTGCATAAGTAATTAATTTCCAAATATAATGATTAACCCAAAGGTCTGTGGAGATCGTATAATTTCGATAAATCTTCCATTACTTTTATCCAGATTTACCATGACAGTGCATTACACATGAACAAAATTTTCTTTATTTTTAGTAATTTTAAAATAAAGTTAACAAGACTGAAATTTTAAAGTTAATAGGATTATGTTATACAACCAAGATATAAGAAAAATAGTAAAATATGACAAAATAGTAAAAATTACTAAAAATATATGATGCAAAAAATAAACTCACACACGAATCATGCGGGTTATATATTCTTATTCACGCTCACGGACGAATCAAGTATGAATTATATATTCTCAGACTCAAGCACGAATCAATTGAGTATAGTAATTATTAAGGGCGGATTATGGGACCGTAAACGTATATGTGATGTAACTGTACCCTGCCGTAGCTAAAAAGTACACTTATAGATTATCGTAAACGACATTACTATTTAGCATCTATTTCATGTGGTTTTATATTTTATTCTAAATTTTTCCATTTATTTGCTAATTTTTATTCCTTATTTGTTGTTTGAATCATTTTTCTTTATTCATTTCATATTTTTTCCGACTAAAATCAGTCAGCTGTTTCGATGCCGGATAGAAAATTCTGATTTCAACAGAATGATCCGGAAAGTTCGTTTACATTTACGTGTTAGTAACCATTCGTATACATTTCTTCTTGTGGTATCGGAACAGCTGATTCGTTACAGATACGTTTACGTTTGGGTAACTCAGCCTTTACTCACGATCACGTGTGAATAACGTGACTCACGAACATTTCTAGTCACGCGCCAATCCCTAGTAATTACTAAATCTAAAACTAGTTCAAAATCATTGTTAACATAGAACCACATATAATACGGTTTTATATGGACCTTATATATTTTTATATCAAATCACTTTAAAATAATTGCTTATGTGGGATGATATATAATTATAGATGATTTTATAAAGAACGTTGTATTGTTATATATTAAAGAAATCATGAAATATTGTAGATATGGAACCATATTAATTTATATATGGGTTCTTATTTGTCAATATATAATCATATGTAATACAAATTATGAAATATTTCTTATATGGCTCCACATATACTTTTATATTATTATGTATAGTGTCATACTAAATTATATATAAACGTATATGTAATTATATCTGTAATATGTTAATTTATGTACTTATATATAGCATATGTAATTATATGTAGGCCAGTATGTAATAATATAAAATCACGTATGTCTCCATATTAAAACCTTTGAGGAAAAAATATCTAACATATGACTATATAAAAGTATATCTGCTTGAATTTAAAAGCATATGTGGCCATATGTATTTATAAGTTACTATAAGCAATTACATAAAATAATATATGATTATATCAAAACTTTTTTACTCGGGTAAGGAAAAATTCCTAACATTTATATTTTGAAATCATACATACAAAAATATATCTCAGAAAAACATAGAATTTGTTTTACATTGCGCTATACTTAAGCGGGCCATACATTTGCAATATTATGGCACAACCTTCCAAGTAGTGCAAGCATATTGACCGTGTATGTATTAAATTGAAGGTTGAGCAAAATTATGTAGTGAATCAAAAAAATTTTGATTTTTATTGGACAACTTGAAATATTGCATAATCTATTGGCAACACTGTGCAATTTTAATTTTGCGATGTTTATGTTTGTGTGCATTTTGAGGTTATGTTGAAGTCATATATTGTATAAAATATTGTGGCGATCTTTTGTTATATACATATTTGTATGTATGCAATTATTGTATGGTGTGTGGCAAAACGAGAAAAATACTGTGCCATAACCTAGTGTCTTGACATGCAATAAAATGATAGCAAGCAATTGTCAAAATGCTCTCATCTCAAGTGAAGACACTCAATTTCAATTTTATTGCAATATCATTATATCGCTGACATGCCATCGGCTCTTGCAATGATGCCAGAGATCAAATGTCACTTTTAGTTTTCATTTTAATTTTGTAATAGAAAAACAACAAAAAAATTTGGTAAAAAAGAATGAAAAAGTGTTTAGTTTTTTATTATTTGTCGGTAAACATTAATGTTTCATAAAATTTGGATGTTTTTCGTAGAAAAATCTATGATATTTCTTATCCATGATATGGTCAAGTGTTCTCCACCACTTTGCAATTGATATCATTTTGACGTTTCGCTGCAATGGTTTTGACATTTCATATCATATAATTTATTACATTTGAAGACACCGGGTTATATTGGACATAATATTGCAAATGTATGGGGGGCTTTAAACATATCTAAAACAACTTAGAAAAAAATTTAACATTGATCTATATAAGACTTTATATGTTTACCGATAAAGCCATTTTTAATTATATATAACGCTGTATTAAAATTGTCATAGCATATGTACCTAAATATGGTATATATTAATATATATGGGGACATATATATTTCTGCTGATCTATACATGACATCATATAAGAAATTTTTAAAAAACTCAAAGCTATACATAATTATATCCACAAAGATATAGTGTCACATTTGACTATATATAAACATATTAGCCCATATTAAATTATATAATTTTCTATATAACTATTTTTACTCGGGACCATATTTATTTTCATAATGGCATATTTGTAGGGTTGTGGAGCGCGAGAATTCCAACTTTTTTTTACCAGTCTAATGTTCATACATGAACAAATTTTAAAATTTTTTATCGGGTTCTTAATAGTTTTTGTTTTGAACCTGAAATATAAAGCGTTATATGGTTATGTCTTTCTACATCAAATTTAATATATTTAGATCTTATCCGATATAATTTTATCCACCATTTTTCGGATCATAGTATATCTCCAACTATATTAAATAAGATATCATTACATATGACATTATATTTTTTACTCGGGATATGTTAATGTGTATTTTTGTATTAAAAAATATATTATATATAAATTTTTCACTCGGGTAATTGTAACCAAGCATTTTATATATTGAAATCATACATACAAAATATTAGAGTTCGTCACAAAAATTTGATTTTCGGATATCATCACTTTTTTTAAAGTGTTTGCATAAAAAAAAAGAATGGCGTTTTTTTTTCTTTTTTATTTCAACTCCTTCCACTGGCGCAAGTCGGCCAAAAACGCTAATTTTAAGACCCTTTTCCTCCAGAGCAAAAACAGCTGCATTTATAAGAAATCTGATTTTACCACCAATTCTACAACAAAATTAAATACACAAAACTTATTTTTGCATTTTCAAAATACACCAGATATCTATTAGAGTGGTTCGAAAATCCGCTTTTTTTTAAAAAATTTCTAAAAAGTAATTTTTGTGTAATAACACAATGAAAATGTATTTCCGGCGGAGTACATGGGTACAAACATTTTGGATATACCGCGAACCGTTAAAAAGTTATTATCTAATCAAATTTTGATTTTTTTTTAATTCAATGAAAAAGTATTTGCGTTAATTAAAATGCAGCTTTCAATACTCGCTGCCGCATTATAAATTTATTTTTTAGTAATGACAAAATAATTTGTAAGTATTACAAAGATTTTTTTACTAAACATATTTGATTACTAAATAACTTTTTAATGGGTCGCGGTGTATCAAAAATATTTGTACCAATATTCTCAGCAGGGAATACATTTTCATTGTGTGTAATAAAAAAGTAACTTTTTTTTAAATTTTTGAAAAAGGGGATTTTGGGACAACTAAAAAAATGTTTTTCATATTAATTTTTGCCGTCGAATCGAATGGTAAAGTCAGATTTCCCAGAAATGCAGCCGTTTTTGCTCTGCAGAAAATGGGTCTCCAAATCAGCGTTTTTGGCCGACTTGCGCCAGTGGAAGGAGTTGAAATAAAAAAGAAACGCCATTCTTTTTTTCTATGCAAAAACTTTAAAAAAATTATGATATCCGAAAATCAAAGAAAAAATTTTTTTTGACGAACCCTAATAAATATATCTCAACAAAACTTAAATTTTTTTTTAAATTGGGCTATACTTAAACATACACTGAGAAAAAAAAGTTATTAAAAAAATTATAAACACTCAGAAAAAGTTCTGCAGTTACTACATGACAGTAATTTGTGTACCCAATAAACAATATAACGATACGATAGCGAAATCGCTATCACCTTAAATATATGTGTAAGAGCAACTCATATTTGGATAAATATGGAATTATATTTAATGCCATGAATAAAAAAAGGAATGTCATACATAAATTTATATCTATAGTACAACCTTATAATAAAGGACAACAACTTTCGCATGTATTCGCATATATTTAATAAATGTATATGCTCATATATGGCCATATATGAACATATACTTAGATGTTACCTCATTTTTCGGATCCATACATATATGGTTGAACCATAAATGTTCATATATGGACATTTTTCACCGGGCATCCAACTATTTAGCCTTTCGAGAGTAGAATTAATTACCTTCGGCAGTAACTCCGGAAACTCCCTGCAGTTTCCAAATAGCAACTGAATATCATCTGCAATATGAATTGTTTAACCAAGTTCAAATCCAAACAATCAATAATATCATTCAAATACAACAAAAAATAAAATGGGCCGAAGAACAGAACCCTGTGGTACTCCAGAAAATGTTTAAATAATTTTAGAATTCATGTCATTCACCCTCACAAACTGCTATCTTCATTGCAAGTAAGATTGTATTAATCTATAAACCATTATAGAAAAACCACATTTTTGTTTTAGTTTTGCGATGAGAATAGTATAATTAAGACTATCGAAAGCTTTGGTAATATTCAGAGATTCCAGTACATAGCTTTTATTCATTCAAATGATCCCTAACAGTTTCAGTAATGCCCAATAGCATAGCCGATGTATTATGTTTTTCTCTGTAAGCATATTTAACGTTTTGCAGCAGGTCATGTAGAGTAATGTAATCCAAAATTTGTTTTTTTAACACATGTTCTATAATTTTTGATATTGAGGGAAGGATACTAATAGGTCTAAAATCAACGAGTATTCCATTTATATGCTATGAAAAAAATCCACTAAAATCGTTGTTTTCGCGATTTCTAAAAATTTTAGTCTACTCACTAGCAGACTAAAATTTTTTATAAAGAAATTCTCATTGAGTTTGTAATTTAACTTCCCGTGAAAAAAAATTTATTCGGTAGCACATCTTTTTTTATTTGGCATCATACTAAATTATATAAAATTTCATCCGGAAAATGGATTAATCAAATTGTATATGAACGAATAAAAAAGATATTTGAGTTGATATAATTTCATCCAATTTTATCGGAGTTTTGGTCTTATTCAACTGCATTAAATTTTGTTTTTTTTATGAATATGTAGTGTAGGAAAACAACCAATTAATTAACTGAGAGAATTATCTGAATGATATTAATAAATTTTTGTATAAAACCGATGAATTTTCACTGGGCCTCGGCCACTGAAACTTTTTATTGAATTAATGGAATTTTTCATAAAATGTGAAAATATTCATTTTATTTATTAAAAATTTCATACACTTAATGAAAAAGTTTCATTAAAACTGGATTCATAAATTATATGAAGCTTTTTCTAGTTTAAGAAAAATTTTCATTTACCTTGTGAAGAAAACTTTATTATTTATTATTTTACGCAAAAGTACATAATTGTATTGAAATCAACATACATTTTGTTCGATTCGAGGTAGTAAATAATTTTATCTAAAATATTTTTGGTCTTGGGTCACATTTAGTTTTATAAAATGTTGTTCGAAGCAATATACAAATTTATCTTCAACAAGATATAATTTGATCAAGTATACGTATTTGTATATGGCATGTAAAATGTTATAAGAGAAAAGATATTTTCGGATATGAATATATAAGCCAACGAATAAGAACATTTTGAAAATCGGAATCGCAGATAAACTCAAATCTAATTTTATACTTTGTTATTCACTCTCTAATATGAATAAATACAATTGGATCAAACCTAACTTCATTGAATCTAATCGTTTTTTCACGGGTTAACAAATATTTCCAGAAATTCTAAAAACGTCGTCCCCTGACGATTTCCTTAGGCAAGAATGAAATCCGGATAGGGACATGCCTACAATGAAAAAGTTCACAATTATGATGAAAAAGCTTCATATATTTAATGAATCTACTTTTAATGAAACTTTTTCATTGAGTGTATGAAAGTTTTAATAAATGAAATGAAATTTTATGAAAAAAGTTTCAATGGACGATTTCCAGTGCAACTTCATTATTTTTATGCAAAAATTCATTAATATAATGCAGATAATTCTCTCAGTGTAAGAAAAAACAGAGTTGTTAAAATTTAAATTGAAAAACACAACATTTGAGAATAGCAGGATATATATATTCCTCTAACTCCCACTGGAGCATAGGGCGCCAAAAGGATACAACATTTTAACGTATGTTTAGTGTCCTATGTTTGAGTGTGCTAACAGAGAACAAACCCAATAGAAAATCATTTTTAAAGTCAAATAAAAATTTTAACAACTCTGTTTTTTGTTAAAACGGTATCATAGATATCACACCCCTTTAGAACAATCTACACTCTCAGAATAATTCCGTTGTGGCAACGGAATTTTTTGCCAACCGAATTGATTCGGTTGCTGCAACCTCGTAATTCGGTTGCAGCAACCGAATTCAGTTGTGGCAACCGACTAAATTCGGTTGGGGCAACCGAATTACGAGGTTGCAGCAACCGACCCAATTCGGTTGGAAAAAATTCGGTTGTCACAACGGAATTATTTTGGGAGTGTAATTGTTTTTTTTAAGTAAGAACTTAAGCAAATAGTAAAGACTTGGTTTTATTCATACCATCCAATATAAATTTTTATTTAATTCAAAATTTTTAGTTTGAGAAAGAACTATACCATTTTAATCGACGCCATTTACCAAGACCACCACCAAAAAAGATTAAACCGCCAAAACAGGAAGAAAATGCAGCTACGCCTGAACCTGAGATAGAAATTGATGAAAAAGCATTAAGCGTAGCTTTGCTAGAAACCTTTGAAAAACATCCTATTCTATGGGATGTAAAAAAACGAATATTTAATAAAAACTTAATACAAAAAGCTTATGAAGAAATAACGACAGATGTCAATGAAAAGATTGAATGTAACATACAATGGAAAGACGCTAGAAAACGTTTGCGACAAATGCGTTTTGATTATTCAGTGGAATTGGAAAAACAACGTAAAGGACAGGAGCACGAAATTCCCTGGTATTGGGAGCATATGAAATATTTACAAGAAAATATTGATGTGTTATTAAAGGGACGAGTAAGTATTATAAATTAATTTACAAATAAAATTCTTTTGAAATAACTGTTTTTTTTAAATGCTACTATTTTCAGTATGAATTATCTAAGTATAGACCATTAGTAAGTGGGAACGGTAACTGCAACACAATATATCTTTTAATTGATGATTTTTCTTTTGCAGAAGACAATGGACGCAACAGAATTATCTAGTTTAATTGAACTATATAAAAAGTATGACAGTCTTTGGCAAGTAAATAATATCGCTTTTGGGTGTAGTTACAAAAGAAATGAAATTTTCGATAAAATACGCAACGAACTTAAAGAAAGTCATAATTTAGATATAACGGCCGAACATTTTCATCGTTGTATAAATTATATGCATCGTTTATACTCTAAAGATAAGGAACGGGAACTCAAATGTGAACTGGAAAATCGTGAATTTATACCTATATCTTCTCACTACACACAAATGTCTTTTCTAAGTGAAAGTCAAGGGCCTTTTAAATGCCCTAATTGCAATGAAATTATTGAAAGATATGATAAATATCATATGCATGTCGCTAAACACACAAATGTAATGCCATTTAATTGTCCACTTTGTGAAATGACTTTTAAAAAATTCGCTCATTACTTAACACACGCAAAACGTCACATGCGTATGAATAATTTTCACTGTAATTTCTGTGGTAAAGGATATGTATTTAAATCCGAATATGAGTTTCATTTGGCGTCTCACACTGGAGAAAAACCCTTCTTATGCCAGATATGTGGCGAGAGTTTTCGAGTTCGTCAAAAATTCGCTAATCATGTTCGCGGACATGACAACCGGTTTCGCTTTGAATGTCATATATGTAAACGTGGTTTCAATCATAAACATAGTTTAGATGCGCATATTAATTGTCATCTGAATATACGGGATAGTATATGCAGCATTTGTGGAAAAGAATTTACGAGTAAGAAAAATTTAAAAAGGCACCTGCAATCACATGAGCAAAAATATCAATGCGATTTTTGTGATAAGAAATTTGCTTTAGAAACTTTATTACTTGGTCATAAGAAATATTTACATCAGGGTAAATATAAATAAACTCAATGAAAGATCATATGAAAGTTTTATTATTCAATATGCAATAATTGTTCAGTAAGATTTAACTAAATTGATTTGAGGAAGAAGTAGTAAAAACCAAGGTTGGCAACCGATACCGTTATAATACCGTTATCCGTTTCAAAACCCTTTCAAATTGACAACCGATACCGATACCAATACCGAAATTCTTGATTTCAAAAAATACCGGTATTCAAAAACCTTTTCCCTTAATACCGGTATCGTACCGGTATGGAATCGGTTTTAAAATAATTGTTTTTTTTCACGTTTTTAGCAAAAATACTAATTTTTTTAATATAAAATTTCCAAAATTGTTAAACAATTAAACTTTTTTATTCATTGTTAATAGAAAATCGTGTTACAAATTCAAAGTGCGGTTATCAGCCTTTAATTTGCATTGGCAACATTGTTTTTAATTTATTTAACTTTATAAATATTCTCTAACTTGTGAAAAATTTATATATCGTCACCTAAAATGCAAAAGGGCGTAACAAAAAAAAAATTTAAGCCGATTTTCTGATTGATTATGATGCACTAGACTAAATAACATTTCCCTACAAAATTTTAAACTTATATGTAGAAATAAGTCTATAGTCGTGTTTTAAACAAGAGAAGAAAATATAGAATATCTTTAATTCTACATCGTTTTTTTTTTTGGTTCTCGTGTAAAAAAATAAAAAGTGTTGTTACGCCCTTTTGCATTTTAGGTGACGATATATATATTATGTCCTATGGTTCCAATAGGAACAAAGGGCCACAAATTTGTAAATAAAATTTAATATATAAACTGGTTTCTTAAACCTTTAATTGAATTTACAGTTTCTTTTAGAGAATCCTTTTATTAATTTTATAAACTTATTTTTTTTTATTTTATTATATGATCTCAATACAAATATAAAATATTTGTAGTGAATCAACTTGTGTTACTAATAGATTTAAAAAAATGTTTGTGTTTAAAAAATTAAACACTTAGAAATTTTTAATAACTTATTGTTTTTTGTTCATATTATAAAAACATTTCCATAAACTATAGTTATCCTTTATAAAAATTTAATAAAATTGAGTTTTCTATAATTAAGAACGTTTTTTTATATTTTTGTAAATTTTTTCAATAATACCGGTATATACCGGTATTAATGTTTCGGTATCGGTTATACCGATACCGATATGATTAAAATACCGTTACCGATACCGATACCGAAACAAATAAAAAATCGACACCAATACCGATACCTATACCGTTATTCGTTTCGGTTGCCAACCTTGGTAAAAACACAACATCTACTTAATCCGAGGTAGTGCACACCTAGATGAATCACTAAAGATTTTAACATTGTCGTGTCATTGTTCGTATATGAGGGCTTGGGCAGCATCATAAATAATGCTTGAATAATCTTAATCAACAATTAACATTTTATTTAGAAAAATGTATAGCCAACTCTTACGGATGTTTTTTGAAATATAAAAAAATACAAATAGGTGTTAGCAGGCATTGAACTCACAATCCTCGGCGTAGTAATCAAACACTATGCTCTGCACGACTGACTAAAAACGAGATTTAGTCGTAAAGGTTTTAAATTTTTATGAAAACAAGAAAAATAAGCTAAACGCCAGGTTAAAAAAGTTCATATATGTTCAAATATAATCATATATTTATGACTGCGTGTATGTACAAATATGGCCATATATGGTTCATGTATGCCAGGATGAAAATATTAATATATGGTCATATATGGCAATACATATGGGTTCATATATGTTCGGATCCGAAATTTGAGTGTATATCGAGGGCTTATATTCAATAGGGCCATCTGCAGTATTGGGGAAAATGAGTTTTTTTTTGACAGTAAACGCTTCAGGTGGACATCTGTTTTCTATGATATTAATTTTGGACTAAAATAATAATTCTAGACCCACCTTTTTCTCATTTTAGTTAATTTGTTATCTACCAAACAATTTTGTATGAATGTTATATAGGCTATCTGCCCGGTGAAAAATGTTCATATACGCTCAAACATGTTCATATATGGTTTATGTATGGACACATATGAACAAATATGGATTTTTTATGAACATATATGGATTTTATATGAACATATATGGAAGTATATGTGATTCCATATATGAAAAAAATTTCATATACAGACATATATGGAAGCATTTGTTATTTCATATATGGAAATGGCACTCATATATGGACAAATATGAAAGTATATATTATTCAATTTATGCAAAAGGGACTTGTATATGAACATATTTCGAAGAATACATTTTTCCATATATGTAAAAGGAACTCATATTTGGATAAATATGGAATTATATTTAATGCCATGAATAAAAAAAGGAACATATGTAGCGCCTAATTTGAATGTCATACATAAATTTATATCTATCGTACAACCTTATAATAAAGGACAGCAACGTTCGCATGTATTCGCATATATTTAATAAATGTATATGTTCATATATTTCCATATATGAACATATACTTAGGTGTTACCTCATTTTTCGGATCCATACATATATGGTTGAACCATAAATGTTCATATATGGACATTTTTCACCGGGTGCGTAAATTTTATTACATTTCTTAAATGCAAGAAAATATAATATCTCTGTAAAGAAATATTTTCGAATAGGGTTTGGAAGTTAGTGTGGATTTCAACTCAAGAAAATATAATATCTCTGTAAAGAAATATTTTCGAATAGGGTTTGGAAGTTAGTATGGATTTCAACTCACTTTTTCTAAATCCGTTTTCAAAATTTTTCTATCACGTCACAATTTTGAGAAAATCGAGGTTGAAAATATTATTTTTTATCGTTTTTGAAAGTTCGTGCACCACGCAAAAGAATTCTTTTAGACATTTTATAACACTTGCTATTAAGATTGGACTTTGTTTTTTATAATTGGTGAAAATTATTTAGAAATTGTTCTACCAACATACATGATACTAGCTTTTTAAATTAGCGGTTTCTTAAAAATTCGAAAATGAATTTGAAAGTCATCCAAATTCTGTGAATTAACGAGATAGTATAAAAAATGAATGCGAAGACGCCAAATAGCCAATTATTTGTTTTCGTTAAAATCGGAGCACTTTTAACTCTTTGGTAACGCGAGTTAAGGCAAAAGCATATTACTGCTACCACGAACTAAACCGCTAAAATTTGGTATAAGATATGGGTACTACAGAATAGTGCATAGTACATAGATTATAATTACTTAAAAACAGCGATTAAAAAAACTAAAAAATAATCGCGGATCGCGAAAAACTGAATATACGGGAGCAACAGATTTAAAAAAAAAACTTAATCGGTGGCCTATAAATAAATAGCCAAAAACATAATTTTTTTTTGCAAAAATTTGCATTTTTTATAATTTTTTCCAAAAAAAAAAATCACAGCAGCTTCTTTAATATGTATCACAATAATACAGAAATATTGGATAACGCAAATCTCCTTTTAATAAAATTTTGAAGAAAATTTACCAATCAAAAAAGGGCTACCCATGTAAAAATCGAAATATATATGAAAGTACATGATCATACATGGAATAGTATATGATCATGCATGGGCATACATGATCATATACGTCCATGCATAGTTCAATGCGTGACCATATATTATCTCATATATTTCCATATATCTTCGGATCCGAAATTTGGGGGTATATGGCCGTACATGTTCATATATGACCATATATGCTCACATATGATTCATGTATGCTCATATATGATCATATATGGCCATACCTCCATATACCCTCAAATTTCGGATCCGAAGATATATGGAAATATATGAGATCATGTATGGTCATACATTGAACGATGCATAGACGCATATGATCATACATGCCTATGCATGATCATATACTAGTCAATGTATGATCATGTATGTTCATATATATTTCGATTTTCACATGGGTATCTACAAATTTTTATATCAAAACATAACATATCCGAAGGCAATTAGGGCTATCTACAAGAAAATCGCGAAAAACATGAATCTTTAACGAAAAATCTTTTTGTAAGAATTTGTAGATACCCGGTGAAAAATTTTCATATACGCTCGAACATGTTCATATATGTTTTATGTACACATGAACAAATATGGATTTTTTTATGAACATATATGGATTTTATATGAACATATATGGAAGTATATGTGATTCCATATATGGAAAAAGATTTCATATACAGACATATATGGAGGCATCTGTTATTTCCAGAGAAGACAGATAAAAGCAAAATCCGATAAGTTTAAAGCAAACAAATATTGTAAAAAAAGCAAGAAAAAAGCAAAAGTAAAAAAACTTGGAAAAACAAAAGTTTAAAAAAAAATTCAAAGTTAAGAGAAAAAATACTTTTTTGTGAGCAAAAAAAGTATTTTTTGGCAAAAAGTCTTAAAAAAAGCAATTCAAAGCTCAAAAATCTATAGAAAAAGCAATTTTAAAGCTAAAAAACGGAAAACCCAAAAAAGCAAAAAGAAGCAAATATGATAAAACAAGCAATAAAAAGCAAAAAAAGCAATTTTGTCTTCTGTGGTTATTTCATATATGGAAATGGCACTCATGTATGGACAAATATGGAGGTATATGTTATTCAATTTATGCAAAAGGGACTTGTATATGAACATATTTCGAAGAATACATTTTTCCATATGTGTAAAAGGAACTCATATTTGGGTAAATATGGAATTATATTTAATGCCATGAATAGAAAAAGGAACATATGTAGCGCCTAATTTGAATGTCATACATAAATTTATATCTATGTATGACATTCAAATTATGAATGTTGCTGAATGAATGTTTTACAAAACATTCTCTTGCATGCGCTGATGAGAGATTTGACGATTTTTAATACTAAATATAACAAAAATTGACCATTTTACTTATTTGTAGTTATTTACAAGATGTTAAAATTTAGATCATTACAAAAAAAAAAATAAAACAGAAAACAAAAAAAATATTTTGGTGTTGTATAAAAAAATGTTTTGTGAATGTCTTGCAAAACATTCATATTGACCTCTAGTACATACAACCTTAGGGTTCGGGTCGAAATCCTGAGTATAACAAAATCCTGTTTTCAAAATCCTGCTTTTCGTAATACTGTTTTACAAAATACTGTATAACACAATACTGTTTTGCAAAATCCTGTTTTACTGGGCGGCGAAAATTTTTGTAAAAATAAAGCAAAAAGCGCGCGCTTTTTTGCTTTAAGATGAAGATTTGCTTAAACTGTGCGAGTGGTTTGAAAAAAACTACGTCAAGGGCTCATATCACCCAAAGTATCCTGGAACCTTTTGGTCGGTTTACGATGACAGTAAGAAATAGAAGACTGAAAGCTTGGCATAGAAGACTGAAAGCTGTTGTTGGGCGTAGAAAGTCGGGATTATACCACCTTATCAGGCAGTTGGGTAATGAGGTCGTGGTAGCTGTAAATACCATTTAAAAACGCGCGAATGGAGAAAGACGTTACATAAATTTAAAGAAAAGACAAGCGTACACAAACATTAAATGAGTTATAAGCAAAAGGTGCTAATTAAGCCATACAGGTTATCTAAAGCGAATTGCAAAAAATCTTGTACTAATTTAAGTTTATAAAATGCATTGAAATTAATTTTTTGTTAAATGTTTTTGTTAATTTTTGAAAATTATATACTTTTCTTGAAGTTATTTTTAATAAAATAAATTTTGTAAACCAGCATTTTTACTTCACAGAATTTTGCAAAACAGTATTGTGATATCCAGTATTTTGCAAAACAGTATTATGAAATGCAGGATTTTTAAAATTTTTTTTGACCAGTATTTTGTCTAAACAGTATTTTACATAACAGTATTATATACGTATCCCTACAACCTTATAATAAAGGACAGCAACGTGTTGCGGTGGTCCTAGTCTATGGGGGCCCCGAGACACCATTCGCCTGTTTGGCACCCGTTCTAGTGCGCCCCTGCGCGCAATTTGATGGCCAGACGCAAAAAAAAAAATTTTGCGTGGCGCCGTCTTAGGGTTAACGATTTTTGGGCACTATTCGGTATGGCCAATCGCCGAGAAAAAGAAAAAAAAAACCCCTAAGTGGCCGTGCCCCACACAATTCGTTTTTTTTTATATTTCATTTGGTAATGGGTTTTTTTGAATATGGGACGAGCCAATAATATATTTTTTTTTATTATTTCAAATTCCCACCCATTACCGGCTCTCAGGTTGTGATGGGCCACCATTGCATCAGAGGATGGCCAATCCTCGGTGGACACCATCGGCAGCAGGGAAGACACTCAGGTGGCCGAGTATTACCACAGTCAACCCCGGACTCTGCTGCAAATAGAAGGGAAATGAAATAAATTATTAACAAAATGGAAAAAACCATGTGTCAGAACGATACCGCCTTACCGCGATGAATATGTATACTGAAGTAGAAGGAAGTTCAGTACGCATTGACCAGGTCCAGGGGAATCTGCAAATGGAAAAAGAATGGTGGAATATTAATGGGAAAATGAGGAAAATTGGCTGAAAATAGATAGAATTTTAATTAAATATTAGCTTGACAAAAATTACTTACCTTGTTTACCTTTTTACTGAATTTGCTGAATTGTGTACGTAGTTGTATTAAAAGAGTACTATGAGGGTTGGGAGGAAAAAGCAGGGTATGAACTATTTTTGTTAGTGCCAAATTTATAGCAGAACGTTTTTATGAATGAAAATCCGTTGCGTTTTATTTTCAATTTTGAACAGATAAAAATGGTTTGAATCTAGAATTGCAGGAGAATGAACCAAATGAGACAGAATAAATAGAAAAGGATAGCAATCATATAAGTCTTTTAGTAAAATACTAGAAAATATGTAGAAAGGGATAAAGTCATGAGCAAAAATTTAGATATACAGAAAGATTAATTTTTATTTATTGGTATATAGCTAGAACTACATAGTTAAAAATTGGTTCAGCCATCTTTTTGGAGGATTCCTAAGAAAGGCGCGAAGTAAAGTGGTCGTAAGTGCTCTGCAATTAGTATGAAAAAGAAGTTTCCTACAGTAAGAAGTAATAAACTAAAGTTAAAAGCCGGTAAAGAAATTATATGAACGAAAATTATTAAAAAGTGTGTCGGTGTTATTTTTTTTAATTACCTAAATATTTAAAAACAAATTAAGTAAGCATTAGAAAGTGAGATGTGTGAAAATGTAAAAAAATATTAATGTGCATTCAAATTCATAGGGTCCTGTTTTTTTGGTATATTTGTATAAGGTGAACCACCAACTACATAGCCGTGTAAATTTTCCCTGCGAAATTATACTAAATATTTGGAGAACGTAAGTAGTTTTGGGAAAATTGTATGGTGGAGAAGAAAACTTTAAGTGGTGATTTTTTTTATTAGTTGGAACTGGCTTCCATCTGGAGCAGGGCCAGCCAGTACAGTGACATTTAAAGTGGAGGCCAAACGGTTCAGGGAATCACCCACCAAAGTTCTCCTGAAAAAAAGGATTTGAAGAGCAGATTAAAATTCAATCTTTTTGTGAAGAAGTAAATATTACCAGGTAACCTTTTTTTTGTTGAAGACACTTAACAACCGGCGTGACTATAGATCAAGGCATACCGTTAATAGAAAGTGGTCAGAAGCGCAGCTGTTCAGAAAAGAAAGGAAGCATAATTAGGAAAATTTTAGTGTCAGTGTTAAGTTAAGTTATGTTATATCAATGCATGGTAATTTAAGTTTACGTATCTAGTTTAGGGACGGACTGAAATAGTTACGGACGGTGAAATTGCCCAAAATACCCAAAGATAATAAAATAGTTTTTTTTGTTTTACTTTCTTTTTTTTTTAGTTAAGAGTTAATTTCACAATAATAGTGGTAGAAGAATTCAAAGAAAAGGAATATTGAAAGAATTAGTATTCAATTGTAAGGTTTAAGGGAGCTCCTTCAGGCCACTTCAATTTTAGTAAAAATCATATCCATATCCCGGAAATAGGGCAACGATATACCCGCATTATTGTGAATCAGCCGTTGATAAAAAAAGAGTACGGCCAGTTTTGAATATTGTAAAAATTTTAAGTGTTGGGTATTACGGTGTCAGATCACTGAACGCGTATCAACGCATATCAACGCGTAAATTGACTTTATTATTTTAATTCGTTATATGGCTGTTTTTGTTTGTGTTTTCTATGTGATTATGACATTAGATGGTTAGTGTTCTTTTTATATAACAATGTACTTTATACTTACTAGGACTTACAGATTTTCTTAACATATATATAAACAACAAATTTAAATTTTTATTAGAGAGATTAATTTTATTAGTTAAAAAAAAAAAAAAAAATAAGAAGTATCAATAATATTAAATTCATGGTTTTTAAAGTTTTTTTTTGCGTCTTTTGGCGTTAACATATTTAAATAGACAATATAACATTTTTATTTTGATGTCCAGAGTTACCATTTTTTTGTATTTTTTTGAATATTCCTGTATTACAGGGCTCGTTGTTTGGTCTTATTGACCTTTCGTTGAATTGACGGTTATATTTTGGAAAACTTTAAAATCTCTAATTGTCTGAAAATATAAAATATTAAAACTAAACAAAAATTGTAGAATAGGTTGTATTAAGGTAGGTTTAGCAAAATTAGGATTTATAATAATAAAATTATGTATTGGAATTAAGAAAATTTAAATAATGTTTGAGTAAATTTATTTGCAGGGGAAGTTAATAAAAGGTAAGTGGTGAAAGTGTGAGCGGAGTAAAGGGGTCATTATATATACGTATGATGGAGATAAGTGACCACGGATGGGTAGGGCGGCTGGAGGACTACATCTTCCTCCCACTCCAGATGTGTTTTGTAATAGAGTAGAAGTTTTTGTTCGTTTTTGTTTGTAATTGGTATGGTCCTTATGGGCTAGGGTTGAGGGATGGTAACACACCCAGAGAGGTCTGACGGGAGCTAGTCGGCCACATCCCCTAGCGCCACCTAGAGGGTTCATAACAAACGTTCGCATGTATTTGCATATATTTAATAAATGTATATGTTCATATATGTCCATATATTAACATATACTTAGGTGTTACCTCATTTTTCGGTTCCATACATATATGGTTGAACCATAAATGTTCATATATGGACATTTTTCACCGGCCCGGGTTAAAATGGTCATATATGACGATATATGACCAAATATATGGGTTGATATATGATTCCATATTTGCTCGGATCCGTAATTTGAGGGTATATGACCATATATGATTATATATGGACATATATGAGATCATATATGCTCATATACCTACTTTCGCTCATATATAAAAATTCGATTTTTTTGTATTTTTCAACAAAAACTTTAAAGAAATTGATAGTTAAAGTAAATTATTAACAATACAATAAATTTGTTTTAATTTAAAATCTAAATAATAAAAAATCTTTCGTATAATACATCAATTTACTCGCTAATAACAATTCAGAAATTTTAAACTAAGTTAATGCATTAATAAATATAAATTATTGTACTTCAAGTAGAGATTATTCGACAACTTTCCAGCTGTATCTCATACGTTTTCAATTGCATTTCAAAATGTATCAAGTTTTCATAGATTACAAAAGGATATTCTTGCCATGCTCTTCATATTGGTTGCAAATGCCAGCTATAATAAAAAATTCTAAATTTTAATACAATTGTTTGAAATTAAATTAAGAGATTTGTATTGTTTTAAATTGTTTGCACCCAACATGTTTCTTCAATAAATGATTTATAAGATTTTTTTTTTTAAAGTTTGATAAAAGTGAAATGAATATATATTTTTAACAACAATTATTATATAATAATTTATTTTAATATTAGTCTTTTAATATTAAAGTTTGGTAGAAATAGCAAATTTTCGAAATTTTTAATTCCGTGTGATTTTGCAAATCCACTATAATTAAAAAGTTTCGGAACTCAGAACAAGGGTGTTTATCTTTACTTCTGAAAAGAATATGTCTGAACAACAAATTAATTTAAAGAACACCTTATCTCAAAATAGGATATTGTTTAATTGGGTGGCACTCCATTATATAATATGCTCTTAATAAAAAAAAATGTTCTGAATTAAAATTTTTGAAATTGCTTTTAAACGAATTTCAATTTGGTGATCATAATTTATTTATTGCACAGACGTTAAGTCCAATTCATTCAAGAATCCATGTAAATATCGTTCGTTCTTAATACAGTCATTTATACATTCATACCAATTTCCGCTCATTTTAATTCAGTAGAATATGGATACCCAGCAAAAAAGTGCAAGTAGTGCTTTACAAACTACTTTTAATGCTTCAAAAGTATCCGTTAGTGTATTTTTACTGGTTTTTTAGAAGTTATTCTGAACAACTTCAAAAAATCACTTCTTTCATTGCTTCCCAAGTATCCGTTATTACATTTTTAAAGCTTTTTTAGAATTACTTCTGAACAACTTCAAAAATCACTTCTTTCATTGCTTCCCAAGTATCCGTTATTACATTTTTACAGCTTTTTTAGAATTACTTCTTAACCACATCCAAAAAATCACTTAAGTATTGCTTCTAAAAAGTAATTGCTCTAAAAGTGATCGTAAAAAGTGATTTTGGTATCATTTAGCATTTTCAAACAGGGTCCCGGGCAGAGATACAAGCCAGCCGACTTCAGCCGGTTAGCCGCCGCCAGCCGACACCTTTGCCAAGCCGATTCAGCCGTCGACAATATTCGGCTAAGCCAATTTTCGGCTAAAGCCGGTAGAAAAATGCAAAAATATTTTTTTTTTTTTTTAATTTATAAAATTTGTTTAAATATACATAATTATTTGAAAAGTTGAATTTTCTTGTTATACCCTACACCACTATGTGGTCAGGGTATTATAAGTTTGTGCTGATATTTGTAACACCAAAAAATATTGGTCGTAGACCCACCTTATAGTATACCGATCGGTTCAGAATTTTTTTTTTATTTCGATTTAACGATGTCCGTCTGTCCGTCCGTCCGTCTGTCTGTCTGTCCATGCAATCTTGTGCGCACTCTACAGGTCGCAACTATTAAGATATTTTGATGAAATTTGGTACGCAGACCTATGTTGGCCCAAGGACGAACAAGTTTAATTTTTTTGAACATCGGTCCATGTTTAGACCTACCCAGCAAAACTTTCTATTACCTGGTATTAAGGTTTGTAAGAAGAAATTAAGGTATGTAACCTCTTACTTTGCTAT